>JAIUCV010000094.1:0-1200000 GCA_026724425.1 Erythrophleum ivorense | reverse complement strand
GGGTCTTCTACCTTGTAGAGGGTTCTGAAAGATGGTTGCTTCTTTGCTTTCTCAAATAGCTCCTGAATCTCTTCTGGGGTCTCTTTGCAGTTGTGAAAGAAGTTGGTGAGGGGGTGGTTCTTCCAGGCTTCATGAAAGGTCATACTTGCTGGTAGTGTTTGGACAAAGCGGTTGAATTCAGCTAGCTTCTCTCGGGAGATGGGGTTGCTGTACCACTTGGGAGGAGGTGTAGAGGGCGGAGATGGGGGTAGGGTTGCTGCATAAGATGACATAGAGAGGCGGGCTTGCCTAAAGAGTTGCTTAATCTCATCCTTGGTTTCTTTGCTACTAAAGAAAAACTCAACCAAATCATGGTTGTTCCAAGCTTCTTCAAAGGGGACATAGAATGGTGTGGACTTCACCTTCTTGTTAAACTCCTTGAGCTTCTCTGGGCTTATCTTAGTAGGGTCAATGGGTTCATATTGGAATGAATCCTCTGGTTCATCCAAGGTGATTCTCTTTCTTGAAATGCCGGGGATTCTAGGAAGGGCGAGTATGCGAGATGGAGGTGGATAGAATCGCGGGTCAGGTTGCTGTGGACTAGTTTCACTTCCTCTAGAGCTTGCATTGCTGTTAAAACTCTGCTGTTCTTCTTCATCATTTTCATAGTCTTCCTCATACTCTTGATCTTCTTCTTCTTTTCTTACAAGATGTGATGAGTTTTCCTTAGAGATTGCTGTGATGACATTGCAGGGGAAAGGAGGTGGTTTGGGTGTGGGGCTTCTTTCTCTCTGGTGTTTAGAGAAAAGAGATCCTTCTACAGCTGACAGCCGGTTATAGATAATTCCAAGATGTTTGCAATTATCGTCATTGAAGCTATGGGCATCAATGCTCTTGCTGAGTAGCTTATGGTGTTTTGCAGCAACATCTAGCTTGACAAGGTTGAGTGATCGATCATGGTCTTCCTTGAGTTGCTTGATATCTTTGTCAAGCTTGATAACTTGGTTAAAAAGAACATCCATCTTTTCTCCAAGAGTGAGCTGAACATATTCGATCTTCTTCTCCATCTCTCTTGTACTTGTGACTTGATAGTCAAGGTACTCTTGTAGCATCTCTTCAAGCTTGGTTAGGTGTGGGCTGTGGGGTAATCCTTCTGTGGCTTGGGGTAGCTGCTCAATGTGCGGTGTAGGTTGGTGGTTTCTATAGGGCGGGTGGTAGGGTTTAAGTAGCGGCACATAGGGTTGTCCACGGGCAAACTTGTTAAGGAAAGCTTCCTTGTATCTTCTCCATGTCTTGAAATCGTGTTGGGCAGAAAATCTAACCCATTCTTGAGCTCGGCCAGCTAGGGATGTTTGGAACAAACTGATCTTCTTTGGGTTCTCTCCCAAACCATAATAATCACAGAGATTTTCGAAATTCTCAACATGTTCTTGAGCACACTCCGATATGAAGTCATGGAAAGGATCTCTTACTACATATTTGATCAGGTCGCCATTGATGGGCTCCGGTGGTAAAGAGGCATCATCTTCTTCTTCATAAGATTGGTTGTGGTGAGGGTAAGAGCTTTGGTTATACTTGGATTTGAAAGGTGGGTTCCTGCTGAACCTCTTAAGAAAGCTTCTCTGCAGTCTAACCAAGTGTTGAACTGAAAAGGGGGAGAGTATTGCGCCCACTCAAGAGCTCTCCCAGCTAAGGACATGCTGAATAGCATTAGCTGCTTCTCAAAATCGAAAACTCCATAAGAATCGCAAAGACCTTCAAAGTGATCAATGTGTTCCAGTGCATACTCATTGTAGAGATCATGGAATTTGTCTCTCTTCACAAACTCAATCAGCTCCGGATCTATTTCTTCTTCTGGTGAGGCTAGAAGGTGTTCTTCTCTTTCATAGTAGGCTTGGCTAGACGTCTCCAGTTCGGCCGCATTAGGGTAGGGGAGAAGGTTCTTCTTGGTGTTCAAGGGTGCTAGTCCGGGAGGACTACTGCGAGAATCCCATGAAGGTGAAATAGCTGGAGGGTTTGACATCCTCTTCTCTGTTGGACTGTCTCTAGGAGGAGATATGTGGCGTATAGGAATCGCCCTTATAGGACTAGGATTTCTCAAATCCTCTTCCATCTAGGAGATAAACTTAAAACCTGAAAAACCAAAAACAAAAAAAGGAAAAACAAGATTAAATAACTTAAAACAGGAAAAACCTAGACTAGATCTCTTTCAAGAACTTGTAGGCACGATAATGGTCCCCGGCAACGGCGCCAAAAAGCTTGGTGGGGATTAAACTTTTCCCAATTTCTACCCCTTTTCTGCAAGTGCACAGATCGAGAGTAGCAACGGGTATATCGAACACAAGGACCAGTTAGTGCACTACAAGGTATGAGATTGAGATTTAGCTAGGAAAGCAATATGAGTTTGGTTGTTGTCACGTTGAAAGCAAGTAAAGAAAGCAAGTAAACAAAGCAAATAAAGTTGTAAATCAATGGATGGAAAGCGCTAAGCAATAGGATAATCTCGGGATGAGTGATTCAAGCAAGCAAGTTCGATTTGTTAGGGATTTAAGAATGTGTACCACCTAGAACTCAAGACACTAATTTAGATCTTTTCACTTCCGTGGCTCCGACCCCTATGTTGATCTATCTAATCGCTAAACTTTTGGTATGTCCTTCGATAATCAAACAAGCATTAATTCAATCGAGTCTCAATTGTTCACAACCTCTAGTAAATCAACTTCCGCAGTCTAAGAGAGATTGCCCACCAAATACTAGTTCAGGCGAATGATTCATCACTTCCGTGGCTCAAATTTACCTAGGATCATATGTTGATTGGCCAGATCAACACCAAGCAATGAAAACAAGCAAAGGTGAAGAGTTTATGTAAACCCTAATTCTAGATATCGATTATCAAGCAAGCATGAACACTATCCTTTGATTTCCTATCACTTAACAAGGTAACTACTCAGACATAGAGAAGGAAATCGAATTCATGTTCATAAGAACAGAGATCCGAGATCCTCTCTTGAAGGAGACAATGAAAGAAAGCAAAAACTATAAGAACTTTTATTGAATAATATGTTTTGTATCTCTATGTGTGGCTCTCTCCTTTTACAAGGCTAAAAAGATGTATTTATGATGCTTCAGAACTTGAAGGGCGGCTTGACCTAGGTCTTGGTCGAAATATAAGAGGCGGTGTAAGTTTGGGCTTGAAAACGTGCAAAACGGGCTTCGAAAACGAGCCGGGTCGAGCGGGGCGTGTCGTGGTCGAGCGGGGCGGTCGACCGGTCGCACGGGATGACGGTCGGGCGCGCACGGGATGGTGAAAGAAGGTCGGGTCGGACGGGAGCCTTGGAGGCCCTGTCCGACCGGCTCGGTCAACCGGTGTCCTCGTGCAGTTAAGGACGGTCGGGTCGGACGGGAGCCTTGGAGGCCCTGTCCGACCGGTTCGGTCGAGCGGTTGGTGTAGACGTCCGGTTTTCGGCTGATTTGACACTCTTCACTAAAACGATCATATCTCCCATTCTACGTGGCCAAATTGCATGATTCCAATTGCGTTGTAAAGCTAACTCATGTAGGCATCGCGACGAACTGGTTTTGGTGAAATCCATTGAGTAGAATGTTTTTGGGGCTCTTCCAAAGTAAATGATAGTGCATGAAGCTGCTTTGAGGACCTTTGCCTTTATTTTGCTCCAAATTGCATCTTTTGACCTGAAATAACCTCTATGGTGTCGATCGACGCCAGCCTCCTGAGTGTCGGTCGACACCAGCTCGACGCCCAGACACCAACAACAACGAAAATCGCATAAACACACAGAATTCGTGGGATTCAACCCCCACATCGATCAAACAACAATATAACTCAATCATACTCAAGAACAACTCGAAAAATTCAATAACAATCTCAAAATCAAACAATCTCCAATGCTAACGGACCTACAGTCACGCACTCACCTTAAAACGGATTGAAAGGAAGGAATAGAAGATGAACAGCAACCCCAAGCCTCAGAACAAGCCTCCCAACCTCAGAAATCTCCCAAAATCGCCTCTGAAAAGTGTCTCCTCGAAAACTGAGCCTTTTCACGCGGCCACAGGGTTTTAATCGCGACTTAGGGCTTCCAAACCCTTAACCGGAACCAAAACCAGCCGACTTGAATCAAACCGGTCGATTTCTCAATAACCGGTGTCGATCGACACCCTACCTTTGTGTCGGTCGACACCCATCGACCAAACCAACCCAAACCACAAATCAAACGCGCAATCGACTTAAACCGGAATCAAACCCGATAACCGGTGTCGATCGACACACCCCTTGGTGTCAATCGACACTAAGCATTCAGAAGCTTTTCACACATTTTCTTCGAGATAAATGAACCTTAGACCAACTGTACAACAATCAAACAAGAACATGTACAGTCAATCCTCGATTCGCACATCAAAGAGCATATGTAATCGACTCCCGAATCCCTAATTTCGTCTGATACCAACTCTAACACAACTTTCTGGTTCGCGGATGTTACAATTCTCCCCCACTAAACTGGATTCGTCCTCGAATCCCAACACAAACGTCTCTCCAAGACCTCAAAAACTCACATTTTCAGTCCTATGTTATACGCATGTTTCAAGATATTATTACTCTCCAAACCGTAACCCACCGTCACGATATCTATGCCGCAACCCACCGTCGCAACATCTATATTGCGGCCCACCGCCTCAATATCTATACTGCGGCCCACCGCCACAGTATCCAAACCGTGACCCACCGTCACAAAAACAACTCATACCGAGGTAGCGACCCCCAATATAAGTCTGCCGGGCACCCACCGTCCCAACAAAAGTAGACCCACCGTCTACTCTAAAGGCCCACCGCCTCTAGATAAAACGAGTAATAACACTGAAACGCGTATCAACATATGACCAAAAACTTTCAATGACCCCACCGGCCAAAGAAACTTGTAACATCCAAACCATAACCAAAAATATGAGGCAAAAACTCCATCTCATATAACTCCAAAAATGTATATCGTACAACGAAAACGAAAATACATAAATCCAAAACCAACAACAACAAAACCAAAAACAAGACTAGAACCACAAAGATGAAGAAGCTCACTCCACAGCCTGCTTGTCGAACCACTTTCCGAACTTCAGCTTCATCTTTGCCTCTGGCTCCCAAGTCTGCTCCTCTGTGCCACTACAGTCCCACAAGACTCTCAACAGTGGCACCCTCTTGTTCCGCAGAACCTTGACTCTCCTCTCAAGAATCCTCACAGGAACTGCCGGAACTGTCATATCTGGCTGCAGATCCTCTGGAATCTCAGCCACTAACTCCTCTGAAGGATGCAAACACCTCCGCAACATAGAAACATGAAACACCTTGTGAAAGGCGCTCATAATCGGTGGTAACTCCAACCGATAAGCCACTGGCCCAACTCGCTCCGCCACTGAAAACGGACCCATAAAACGCGGACTGAGCTTGTTCTCTGCTATGGACCTGTTAGGGCCCCTCAACATAGCCATCTTGTGATAAACTCTATCTCCCACCTGAAACTCAAGCTCACGTCGCCGCCTATCTGCATAACTCCTCTGTCTATCCTGAGCCTCCTTCATGTTCAACCTCAAGACACGGATCTTCTTCGTCGTCTCCGGAAAAAAAGTAGCTCCAAACATGCTGCGATCCCCCACTTGGGTCCAGCATAACGGTGTCCTGCATGGCCTCCCATACAAAGCCTCATAAGGAGCCATGCCAATACTAGACTGAAAACTGTTGTTATAAGCAAACTCTGCCAAACACAGATGATCAGCCCAATGACCACCCCAATCCAGTACACACATCCTAAGCAGATCCTCCAAAGTCTGAATAGTCCTCTCTGACTGCCCATCGGTCTGCGGATGATACGCTGTACTCATATGCACCTTAGTGCCCATCTCAGTCTGAAATGCCCTCCAAAACTCTGAAGCAAACCTCGGATCTCTATCCGACATAATACTGGCTGGCACTCCATGCAGCCTCACAATCTCTCGCACAAATTTCCTAGCTAAGACAGCTGCTCCATCTGTCTTCTTGATGGCCAAGAAATGTGCTGACTTGGTCAAGCGATCCACAATGACCCAAATAGCATCGAATGTCCGTGAGATAGGCAATCCATAGTGATCATATCCCACTTCCACTCTGGAATGGGTAAACTCTACAAAAGACCACTAGGCACCTGATGCTCTGCCTTGACCAGAGAACAAGTGTTGCACCTCGCAACCCAATCTGCCACATCTCTCTTCATCCTAACCCAATGATAATACCGTTTGAGGTCACGGTACATCTTGGTCGCACCCGGATGAATCGAAAACTTGCTCAAATGAGCCTCTCTCAAAACCTCCTGCCTCAACTCCACATCCTTGGGCACACAAACTCGCCCACGAACCAAGATAGTCCCATTCGAAGAGACCTGATACTCAGAACCAACTGCCTGCGAAGCATCAATCAAACCCTGATCACTGTGCTGCGCCACTCTGATCCTACTGAGTAAATCTGCCTGATCAGCTGCCTCTAAACCCAAAGGCTCCTCTGAAATAGCACAAAGACGCAATGTACTAATCTCGCTGACCAAAGCCTCAACACCACGCTCTCTATCTGAATCAACCCTCAGTCGATTCAAAGCATCTGCCACCAAATTGGCCTTACCCGGATGATAAACAATATCCAGGTCATAGTCTGCCAGAAACTCCACCCAACGCGTCTGCCTCGCATTCAGCAAAGGCTGAGTAAAGATATGCTGTAGACTCTTGTGATCTGTAAAGATCTGCACTCTACCACCATAAAGATAAGACCTCCAAATCTTGAGTGCAAAAACCACTGCTCCCAACTCAAGATCATGTGTAGGACGGTTGCGCTCACTGCCCTGCAACTGCCTCGAAGCATAGGCAATCACTCTGCCCTCCTGCATCAAAACACAACCAAGTCCAACACCTGAAGCATCTGTGTACACTACATATGGCTTCCCCTTGAGCTTCACAAAGCTCTCCTCGCACTCATGCGACCACACAAACGGCACATCCTTGCCAGTCAACCTTGTCATCGGCTGAGACATACCCGCAAACCCCTTGACGAACCTCATGTAGTAGCCTGCTAAACCCAGAAAACTCCTGATCTCGGTAGCACTATTCGGTCTAGGCCAATCTCTGATAGCCTCAATCTTAGCCGGATCCACAGAAACTCCCTCTGCAGAAACAATATGGCCAAGAAAACCCATCTCTCTCTGCCAAAAGCTGCACTTGCTCAACTTAGCAAAAAAGCTTCGGCTCCCGAAGCTTCTCCAAAACAAGCCTCAAATGCGTCGCATGCTCCTCTAGACTCCTCGAATACACCAAAATATCATCTATGAAAATGATGACAAACACATCCAGAAACTCCCTGAACACGTCGTTCATCAATCTCATAAAAGCTGCCGGCGCATTAGTCAAACCAAAAGGCATGACCACAAACTCAAAATGCCCATACCTCGTCTGAAAAGCTGTCTTCCGGACATCTGCCTCATCTATCGGAATCTGATGATAACCCGATGCCAAGTCAATCTTGGAGAACCAAGTAACCCCTCTCAACTGATCCAACAACTCATCGATCCTCGGAAGTGGGTACCTGTTCTTCACTGTGACTCGGTTAAGTCCCCGGTAATCAATGCACAACCGAAAACTGCAATTCTTCTTCTTCACAAACAACACTGGTGCTCCCCAAGGCGAAACACTAGGTCTGAAGAACCCTTTACTCAAAAGGTCCTCTAGCTGCTTCTTCAGCTCTGCCATCTCTGCTGGAGCCATCCTGTAAGGTGTCTTCGATATCGGAGCTGTCCCGAGCTCTAATTCAATCGTGAAAGGATCTGACCGAGATGGTGGCAATCCCTTCAGCGACCGAAATACATCCTCAAAATCCTGGACAACCTGAATATCCTGCAAAACCACCTCCCCACTGGACTCCGTCATGGTAATCGTCGCCAAATAGGCTTCGCAGCCCCGCTCTAACAACTGCTATGCCTGAATAGCTGAGATCACTATACTCCCCGAAGTCGGTCTCACTCCCTGATAAACCAACTTCCCTGCATCCCGCTCAAACACCACTCTACCTCTGTAGCAATCCAGGTGAACTCGGTATAAGGATAACCAGTCCATCACCAAAATCACGTCATACAGCTCCACTGGACTGATGACCAAATCCGCTGGCATAGACTGCCCCGCAATCCGCACATCAACTGCTCTAGCTCTGCCCGAAGTAGCCAGATAACCAACACCGGCCACCTTGACAAAGCCTGGAGCCTCACCAACGCTACTCCGAATACCACTACTCTCAGCTCTCTCCGGAGTAATGAAGCAATTAGATGCTCCCGAGTCAAACAACACGTGCGACTCGAAACCGCCAACTAACAAGGTCCCTACACACACCACAAGTGTTGAGAACCTCTAAACTCTATCACAGTAAAATAACAGAAACAGACAACACCACAAATTTCTACCTTAAGAATTTAAAAGTCTGAGTCAAGATTTTACCTGTGATCTGGCCTGACTGACTGGTCTGGCCCACCTCTGCCGATGTATAAACACGCGGCGCTCCACATGACTGCATCGCTGCAACCTGAGCTGCTGACTGAATAGCCAACGGCTGAATCGCTGCTGCCACTGCCCTCTGCTGCAACTTGGGACACGTGGGCTTGATGTGCCCTGGCTCCCTGCAATAGAAGCACACTGAAGTCTCTCTGGATCCCGCTCTCTTGGGGCAAGTCGCAACTCTATGGTCCGGACTCCCACACCCAAAATAACCACCCGTACTCGGGCTACTAGCAGATATCTCCTCTGCTCTCCTCTTCTGGCCCTGCGCAGGCCTGCCGCCCCTGCCATGACCAGAACTGTAACCTCTATGCTGCTGATGCTGCTGCTGGCCCCGAGGATAGGTAGCAGGAACAACTGCAACTGGTACAACTGCTGAGCTCACCGGCTCACGCAAATCCTCCTCAATGGAAGCTGCCAACTCCACTAAACCAGCTCTAGTGTGGTACATACCACCTCTGCACTGAGTCCTGATGTTCCTCCGAAGTCTCTGAAGAAACCTCGACGTCAAAGCCCGCTCACTAATCAGCTCACCACCAGAATGAACCACCAATCTTCAGAACTCTGCATCGTACTCTCGTACAGACCTCTCACCCTGAGTCAAGTCTAAAAACCTCAACTGCAGTCTGTCACGAGCCTCCTGAGGGAAAAACTTGTGGTTGAACTCCTCGACGAAATCAACCCAAGTCCAAACCTCTCTCCTGGTCCTAACAGACCTCCACCACAAATGTGCATCACCTCCAAGGTAGTGCACTGCCAACTCGACCTGAAACTGCTCTAGACAACGAACTGAATCGAAGTTCCTCTCTAACCTCTGACGCCACTCGTCCGCCTGCTCTGGAGTAACACCACCCTCAAACGTAGGCGTGCCAATCCTCTGCATCTCCCTCATCATCTCACGATAAGGCGAATACCCAACCGCAACACCCTACTACCCCGCAGCCTCCTGCTGCTCAACAAACCGGCACCAACCTGTGCCCCGGCACCAACCTGTGCCCCGGCCGCTGGAGGAGCAACCGGAGCCTGCTGTGGAACTGCATGAGGAAGACGTGCCAACAACTGCGTCAGTAGCCCCACAATCAACTCTTCCTGAGCCAAAGCAGCGCCCCCACCGGGAACCGCTCCAGCTCCTGCGCCACCACTGGCACCTGAGTTAGCCCCACCGGCCAACAAAACTGACTGTGTCACCGACTCTGCCGCCACACTCGGCGCTGCACTCTCCACTGAGACCTCAGCCTCTGGCACACCACGACCAGCACCCCGACCTTCACGACCCGCTGCTCGCCCACCGCGACCAGCTCCTCTGCCCCCACGGGCTGCACCGCGACCACGACCCCGGCCATGACCACGAACAGATTAAGAGCAAAGTCAACACACAAACACAAAACACAACACGCCACTATCCAACTCACTTACCCGCAGAAAACTGGAAGACCGAAAGGATGAGACTAGACCACTAACTGACTAACTCACATAATCAAAACCACATAGTCCAATTCATCCAATACTAACAGTCCTAAAACCGTATACACTCTGATACCAAAATGAAACAACCAAGCTTTTTTTTTTTTATAATAATTATCGATGCGGAAATTCTCAAGAAGAAATCAATAATATTAAATAATAAATAATCGTTCAACAACAAAAGCCATAAACCAATAACCAATAAAGAATAAACTCTAGCAACCTAAACACCAGGTTTGCTACATTATGAAAATAAAGACTAACACCCTAGAATCAGGAATTCCTTGTCAACCACAACAATATAGCCAGAATCAAATTCGTAATCTCATCATCCTCTTCTCTCTGTCTCTTTCCGCGGAAGAACATTAATGTTACCTGCATCACATTGGAATAGAGATGCGTAAGTATTATCATAAATACTTAGTGAGTGGATCATCCTGCCTACAGGCCAATTACGTCAAACACTAGACAATACATCACAATAATCAACAACAAGAACAATGCTCACAACAACAACTCCCTGTCAGGAAACACCCACGTTTCCAGACACCCAGGTCAGTGTCGACCGACACCTCTATGGTGTCGATCGACGCCAGCCTCCTGAGTGTCGGTCGACACCAGCTCGACGCCCAGACACCAACAACAACGAAAATCGCATAAACACACAGAATTCGTGGGATTCAACCCCCCACATCGATCAAACAACAATATAACTCAATCATACTCAAGAAAAACTAGAAAAATTCAATAACAATCTCAAAAGCAAACAATCTCCAATGCTAACAGACCTACAGTCACGCACTCACCTTAAAACGGATTAAAAGGAAGGAATAGAAGATGAACAGCAACCCCAAGCCTCAGAACAAGCCCCCCAACCTCAGAAATCTCCCAAAATCGCCTCTGAAAATTGTCTCCTCGATAACTGAGCCTTTTCACGCGGCCACAGGGTTTTAATCGCGACTTAGGGCTTCCAAACCCTTAACCGGAACCAAAACCAGCCGACTTGAATCAAACCGGTCGATTTCTCAATAACCGGTGTCGATCGACACCCTACCTTGGTGTCGGTCGACACCCATCGACCAAACCAACCAAACCACAAATCAAACGCGCAATCGACTTAAACCGGAATCGAACCCGATAACCGGTGTCGATCGACACACCCCTTGGTGTCGATCGACACTAAGCATTCAGAAGCTTTTCACACATTTTCTTCGAGATAAATGAACCTTAGACCAACTGTACAACAATCAAACAAGAACATGTACAGTCAATCCTCGATTCGCACATCAAAGAGCATATGTAATCGGCTCCCGAATCCCTAATGTCGTCCGATACCAACTCTAACACAACTTTCTGGTTCGCGGATGTTACATCCTTGATCTTGGTGAAAGCGGCATGACATTCATCCGTGAATTCAAATGTGATGTCTTTGCATAACAGTCGTGTCAATGGTCTTGCTATCTTTGAGAAATCCTTGATGAACCTCCTGTAGAATCCGGCGTGGCCGAGGAAACTCCTTATATCCTTTACACTCTTTGGAGGTTGTAGGTTTGTCATGACTTCAATCTTAGCTTTGTCTACTTCGATTCCTTTTTCTGAGATTCGATGCCCGAGGACCATCCCATCTCTGACCATGAAGTGACATTTCTCCCAATTCAGAACTAAGTGTTTGTCTTCACATCGCTGTAAAACTTTTCCAAGATTTGCTAGGCATGCCTTAAAGGATGAACCATATACTGAGAAGTCGTCCATGAATACTTCCATGATTTCCTCTATAAAGTCAGTGAATATGGACATCATGCATCTTTGGAAAGTGGCTGGTGCGTTGCATAGATCGAAAGGCATTCTTCTATAGGCAAAAGTGTCATACGGACATGTGAAGGTTGTCTTCTCTTGATCATCCGGATGTATTGGTATCTGGAAAAATCCTGAATATCCATCAAGAAAACAGTAATATTGATGATTAGAAAGGCGCTCAAGCATTTGATCTATGAATGGTAAGGATAATGATCTTTTCGGGTGGCTGAGTTAATCTTCCTGTAATCGACACACATTCGGTTTCCTGTTATCGTCCTGGTAGGAATTAGCTCGTCTTGCTCATTCTTAACAACTGTGATCCCTCCTTTCTTTGGTATCACGTGTACTGGACTAACCCATTTGCTATCCGAGATTGGGTAAATTATCCCTGCATTCAAAAGTTTCATTATTTCCTTCTTGACTACTTCCTTGAGGTTCGGGTTAAGCCGCCTCTGATGTTCAATTGATGAGCTGGATCCGTCTTCTAAGATGACTCTATGCATGCAGAGGTTTGGTGATATTCCTGTTATATCATCCAAAGAATAACCGAGGGCCTTTCTGTGCTTTCTCAGTTCGTGAACGAGTAAAGCGGTCTCCTCATTTGTTAGTCCGGAATTTATTATCACAGGATAAGTTTCATTTGGACCTAGATATTCATACCTCAGCCCAACAAGGAGCGGTTTTAGGTCGGTTTTTGGTGCTCTCAAGGGGCACCATGGGTCTGGTTCTGGCTGGGGAGCTGATTTTTGTTTCTCTGCTTTGGCTTCCTCTTCTTTACTTCCCTTTAAATCCGTGTATGCCACTAGCTATTTGTATGCTTCGACCGAATCCATGAATTTGACTAAGCCTTGTGCTTCTCTTTCTGCATAACCCAACTCTTCTTCAGCTCGGGTTAAGGCTAATTCAAGAGGATCATGAAGCAACATATCCTCCAATATCTCTTCTTTTGCCTCTCCAATCCAAAAAGTCTGACCATCCATTGTAGGTCTATCGATCGTTCTGTTGACTTCGAAGTTCATAACAATATCTCCCAGGTGAAGGTCAATCTTCCCATTCTTCACATCTATCATTGCTCCGGCAGTGGCTAAAAATGGGCGTCCTAGTATTATAGGATCCTTGGGTTCATGCTCCAATTCCAGGACCACGAAATCGGCCGGGATGTTGCATCCTCGTACAACAATGGTTACGTCCAAGACAACTCCTACGGGGCGTCGAACGGATCGATCTGTAAAAACAAGAGAGATTTTCGTAGGTTTAAAGTTTGTGATTCCTAGTAGTCTTGCTACTGAATAGGGCATTAAATTGACGCTTGATCCCAAATCACAAAGAGCCCGGTCAAAAAGCGTTCCTCCAATCTCACAAGCTAGAACAAAACTTCCCGGATCATCAAGTTTTTCCGGCATTCTGTTCTGGAGGATTGCACTGCACTCTTTGGTGATCATCATTGCTCCCTCTTCTAGACTGACATTGCTTGTAAGTATAGCCTTCATATACTTCTTTAGAGACGGTATGATATGGCAAGCATCTACGAATGGTAACCTAACTGTCAGCTGGCTAACTAGATCCTTAAGTTTGGCTTGCTCCTTCTCTTTCTTTGGCTGGTTAAGAACATTGCGGTATGGAAGCTTTGGTTGATAAACCTTTGGTATGACTGGTGGGTCAGTATCTTGTTCTTGAATTCCTGGTTCTGTGTGCACCCGTACTTCTTTAGGTGGCTCTTCTCCATCTCCAACTATAACATACTCTAAAGGTTTATCCTTTCTGGCTGGGGTTAATTCTTCCTCAGGGTAGGCTGGTGGTTCATATTCCTTCCCATTCCTTAGGGTTATGGCAGCAACATTTTCACCTCTGGGATTTATCTCTACTTTTCCAGGAATGACTCCCATCTCCCTCTTAACGGTTCCGGCTATTTCAGCAATTTTGAAATCTAAACTCTTTGTGGCGGCAGCGATGAGGTCGAATTTTTCATTCATGTCTCTGCATATAAAATCCAGCTTTTCTTCAACTTCATTCAAGTGCTTCCGATGTGAGTCCAAGAGCTCACTTATCATTGGTTCAAAGTTGTCTCGTGATTCCATGGAGCTTCTTCCATATGCACCTTGCCTGACATTCTGCGGCCTATACCCATACTACTGGTATCTTTCTCCATTCTGAATTTTCTGTTGATATTCGGATTCTAAAGGCTCATCATTCCACACTTGTGAATCTCTGTGCTCTCGCCTGAAGTGTTGATCTCTGATGCCAACAAAATTATCTCCTTCTTGGAATTCAGGTGCAAAATCTCCTAAACATCTTTGTCCATCTATGTTGTAAGTCATACAGCCCGCTCTATTACTCACTGCATTTTCCTGATTCCTCAATATTGTTACCATAATTGCTCTCATCTCATTATACTCTTCTCGGCTTGGGTTCGAATTTATTGCTTTAACAGCCTTCTCATGCCCTATGAAGTTGTCATTGTCACTGGATGCCAAATTCTCAATCAAAGTCTTTGCTTCCATCACTGTCTTGGTCATGAAGTTTCCGTTACTTGCAGTGTCGAGTGAGAATCGACATTTCCTATCTATCCCTCTATAGAAGATGTTCCATAGGTTTCCTTCTGAGAAACAATGGTTCGGGCATTCTCTTGTGTAATCCCTGAAGCGCTCCAATGCTTCATGAAATGGCTCCACCGGCCCTTGTTGAAAACTAGAAATTTTTTCCTTTATCATATTCGCCCTTTGTTTAGTAAAAAGTGTCCTAGTTTTCCTTTAACAAATTCGCCCTTGGTTTAGTGAAAAAGTGTCCTAGGAATGCTCCTTTGTATTCCTTCCAAGTCGTGATGGACTGAGCTGGAAGGGATTTTACCCATCTTATGGCTTTCCCTTTGAGTGTGAAGGAGAAAAGCTTGCATTTCAAATAATCTTTGGGAGCTCCATATGGTCCCACATATTTCTTCAAATGCATCAATGTGCTCTAAATGATTCTCTTCAGTTAATCCTTGGAACTGGTTTTGCTTTACCAAAGCAATTACTTCCGGTGAGATCTCATAATCCCTTCCTTCCGGGACTAGCGGATGAATAGGATTTCGGCTTAAAAGCAATGTAGGGGCCGAGTCAAAATCCCCCATAGTTTCTTCGTCCAGGCGCACGGGTATGCTATCACCGAGTGTATTCAGCGGAGGATCCTGTGGTTGTCCAAACATCATGGCTGCTGCGGAAGCGTTTTCATCTTCTGAATGACTTTCCGAGTCACTCATCTCAAGGTCTTCTGCTCAGATTTTTCACCTGAAATACACAAAGAGAATGTTTTGAAATGTAAAGAAAGAAAAACTGAAAATTAAATTTGCAAGTACTGAAATTAAAAATCCTAGGCTAGATCAGTCTTGAGAACTTGTAGGCAGCTGTAATGCTCCCCGGCAACGGCGCCAAAAAGCTTGATGCGGGATAAGCTTTTCCCAATTTCTATCCCTTTTCTGCAAGTGCACAGATCGAAAGTAGTAACGGGTTTATCGAACACAAGAAGCAGAGAGATGCACTACAAGTTATGTAATTCCAATTTAGCTAGGACAAGATAAGGGTTTTGGTTGTGATTGGTAAGATAGCTAACTAAACTAATCGAAAGCGATGTAAAAACAGTAAAAAATCAAGATACGAAAGCGCTAGGCAATGGGAGACTCGCAGAGATTCATGATTACTAGATTAAATCAACTTATTAGGGGGTTTAATTGGGTGCCGTTTAGAACTCAAAACACAGATGTAAGATCATTCCACTTCCGTGGCTCCGACCTCTTCGTTAACTAAACTAATCGCTAATCTTTCGGAATGTCCTTAGATTGTTAAACAAGCATTAATTCGTTCAAGTCTCAATTGTTCACAACCCCGCATAGATCAACTTCCGCAGTCTATGAAGTGTTGCCCACCAAATACTAGTTCAGGCGAATGATACAACACTTCCGTGGCTCAAGTCTACCTAAGATCTGATGCTAGTTGATCAGAAAAGCATGCAGCAATAAGATCAAGCAAAGGTGAAGAGCTATAATGATGAACCCCTAATTTGATTTAGAACCCTAATAATGCATGGACTCTTTGATTAACCCACGACCTAACAAGTGAATTACTCAGACATAATCAAAGTAACAACGCAGAAAGATGATGAAGAAAGCATAAATATAGAACAAAGGTTCAGAAAACTTCTCCAAATTGTGGTAAGGAGGAGAGATCCTCTCCTTGAAGTCTTTAAGAACAAAAGTGGATCTATTAAACTCTAATACAATGCGGCTCTCTTTTCAAAAGAGGCTAAAAAGGTGTATTTATAGTGCTAGGTCTTCCAGGGGTCGAGATTAGGTAAACGGGCCGAGTAAATCGTGAAAACGCACAAAACGGGCCTTAGTCGGCTAAGGCGGGTCGAGCGGGAAAGGCGGCGGTCGAGCGGGGCAGTCGACCGGTCTGTCGGGATGATGGTCGGGTCGAGCTGGGCGGTCGACCGGTCGGTCGGGATGATGGTCGGGTCGAGCTGGACGATCGAGTGTGCACGGGATGGTGAAAAGAGGTCGGGTCGGACGAGGGTGATGGAGTCCCTGTCCGACCGACTCGGTCGACCGGATCGTGAAGGAAGGTCGGGTCGGACGGGAGCCTTGGAGTCCCTGTCCGACCGGCTCGGTCGACCGAATGTTATTGTGCAATGAAGGACGGCCGGGTCGGACGGGAGCCTTGGAGTCCCTGTCCGACCGGCTGGTGTAACGTCCGGTTTTCGGCTGATCTGACACTCTTCACTAAAATGATCATATCTTCTATTTTACACGTCCAAATTGCATGACTCCAATTGCGTTGAAAAGCTAACTCATGTAGGCATTGCGGCGAACTGGTTTTGGTGAAATCCATTGAGTAGAATGTTTTTTGGGTTCTTCCAAAGTTGATGCTGTGTCGCGGAGCGGCGTAAAGTCCAAATCCTGTGGTTTTGCTCCAAAATGCATCTTTCGACCTGTTTAGACTCTTAGTACTATAAATCCACAAAAACTACCTTTTTAGATCAAAAAGCCTTTAAAAATCTTATAAAAAGCATAGTAAAACCATATAAAAAGGGTACAAAATAGAGGTATATCATCTGCATCTCCCTCATCATCTCTAGGTAAGACAGATGCCCAAACACCGCAGCCCCATGCTGCCTAACGAAACCCGCAGCCTCATGCTGCCCGACCAAACCGGCACCCACCTGTGCCCCGGCCACTGGAGGTGCACCCGGAGCCTGCTGTGGAACCACCTGCGGAAGACGTGCCAAAAACTGCGTCAGTAGCCCCACTATCAAGTCACCCTGAGCTGGAGCCGCGCCCCCACCCTGAGCCGCCCCAACTCCTGCGCCACCACCGGCACCCATACTGGCCACACCCGCTACTGACTGTGTCACTAACAGTCGCCACACTAGGCACTGCACTCTCCGCTGAAGCCTCTGGTAAACCACGCCCACGACCTCGACCTGCACGGCCCGCAGCTCGGCCACCACGGCCAACTGCTCTGCCCCCACGGGCTCTACCGCGCCCTCTCGCACCACGACCTCTAGCACCTGCGTTCATCTTGCTGCACTTCCAAAGCACAAAAGATGAGAAACTAGACCAATACAAAACAAAACTACAAACATAACTCACCGCGGAACACTGGAAGGCCGAGAGAGGATGATACTAAGACTACTAAACTGATTAACCACAATAATCAATTTAACCACATAGTCTCAATTCACCCAATCTAACAGTTCTAAAACCGTCTAAGCTCTTATACCAAAATGAAACAACCATTTTTTTTTTTTATAATCAAATCAATACTCAGCAGAAGTCTTTAAATAATAAATCAATAATTAATAAATCGAATCAATTCAACAAATAATTCCGGAAATAATAAATAACTCTAGCAACCTAAACACCACGTTTGCAAAACACATAAATCCAATAACCAATAAACTAACAACCTAAAAGAGACGGTTTGCTAGCCACATAAGAATAAATAAAATCAACATACTATCATCTTCTTCATCTCTCGGCCTCATTCCGCGGTCGGACATTCCTGATACCTGCATCACATTACGAAAGAGATGCGTGAGTATTATCATAAATACTCAGTGAGATGGTCATCCCGTCTACAGGCCAATTACGCCAACCACTAGACAATACATCAATCCAAAGAAACAATAAACAACAATATCAATAATAACCATTAACAATAACCACCAACAATAAACCACCACAACAACAACTCGACAAACTCGAAACAGCAACAATAGTGTCGACCGACACCTCCCATGGTGTCGCTCGACGCCCAACTAGGTGTCGCTCGACACTAGCGCCTCAGTGTCGATCGACACCAAAAGGTGTCGTTCGACACTGCCCCGACCACAACATACCAAAAGCGACGAAACAACCTAGAAACACCAATTTTGTGGGATTCAACCCCCACAAACGATTTAACACGTAATAAACGTAGAACAGCTCAAGAACAACTCGAAAACTCAACAATAAACTCGAATCCAAGGAATCTCTAGTGATTCACGGACCTACGGTCGCGCACTCACCTTAGAACGGATTAGAAACGAAGGGGAAGATGGAAACCACGAAGAACAGCCACAAATCACTCCATAACTCCAGAAGTCGCCTCCAATCTCCAAATATCGCCTCTAAGACTCTCTGCCTCAAAAACTGTGCCAAAAGTGACTTCCTTCGCTTAAAAACGCGACCTAGGGCTTCCTTGCCCAAAACCAGCCCAAACCGAGATCAACTCAAATCGAACCGGTCAAATTCCCAATAGCCGGTGTCGAACAATACCCTCTCTGGTGTCGGTCGACACCACTCGACCAAACCAACAAACCGAACAACAAATCGACTTAAACCGAAATTGATTCCAATAACCGGTGTCGATTGACACCCTACGGGTGTCGCTCGACACCAAATGTCTAGAAGTAATTTTACACATTTTTCTATACAATGCTTGAACTTTTAGACCGACTGCATAACAATCAAACAACAACATGCACAGCCAACCCGAGATTCACACCGTATAGAGTATATGCAACTACTCCCGATCAGTTGGTGTCGTCCAACACCACTTCCAAAACAGCACTTCAAGTTTACGGATGTTACACAAACCGCCGCATATCCCTTGCCAATGTCAACAAATCTGTCTTCTATGATGCCATACCCCTTTTCACATCCACCAAGCATTCATGGTTCATATCTTCTCATATGTGACCAGGTTGTGGGGTTGCTGACGCAGCTGTTGGCACGTTTTCCACCAGCGGTTCCAGAGGAGGCTCCGGGTGCACCTCCAGTGGCCGAGGCGCAGCAGGATGCTGCAGTTTTTGGGCAGCATGGTGCTGCAGTTGTTGGGCAGCAGGAGGCTGTAGTTAGTGAGAGTCCGCCTTATCTAGAGATGAGGGGACAGATGCAGAGGTTTGCTTCGCTTTTCCCGTGGGCAGAGCTAGTGAGGCTTGCAGTTTCGATTGAGGAGGATCAGCATGAACAGGTTGATCCGGTGGTGGTTCCGTCTGTGGTTGCTCCGTTTGTTCAGAGGAGCCATCCGCAGCAGCAGCAGCGACATCAGTCGCAGCAGAGTAGAGGTTCTGGTTCTGGCAAGGGTGATAAGTCTGCGCAAGGCCAGAAGAGGAGATTGGACGAGGTTTCTGGAGGCAGCCAGAAAGTTCGCGGCAGTTGTTTTGGTTGTGGGAGCATGGAGCACCGTGTGGTGAGCTGTTCCGGGAGGGAGACAGATTCAGGTGCTAGGGTGTGTTTCCGTTGCGGCGAGCAGGGGCATATCAGACAGATGTGTCCCAAGTTACAGCCATTGGCAGTAGAGTGCTGTGATGACATTGCAAGGGAAAGGAGGTGGTTTGGGTGTGGGGCTTCTTTCTCTCTGGTTCTTAGAGAAAAGAGATCCTTCTACAGCTGACAGCCTGTAACACCCCCGGTTCGATCTATAAATAGATTAAGCCGAGAATGCTACGTCGGGATGACTAAGCCGGTTCAGACCAAGTCGCGGAGAGGTTCCGTAACACATGGTCCGATCCTACCAAGTTCCCGTACCTCAGCTCCTGTAATACTAAGGCTTTGCAACCCGTAAAACAAGAACTGAGTTGTGTTAGTCCGGACAAGACTAATATCGTAAAAATCCAAGTTTTAATACACATAAAACATATGTTTTTATAATTAAACATAATAAAGTTTTACATAAATCCGAAATTGGAAATTATCCATTACAAACTGAGATAGCGAATATAAAACACGAGTTATAAAACAAACTGCGAAAGTCTTACGTAAATTTTACAAAACACACCGCAAATCTACTCCGGCCTTCACGTCCAAGCGTCCACACCACGACTAAGGTCACCTGAAACAAACAGAGTCATCATAAGTAATCTAGGATTACTTAGTGAGTTCGGAAAACCCTCTACAATACAACAACAATAATATTCCCAACCCAAACCCCAAACAAACAACTCAATCAAAGCAATGCACAAGCGGAAGCTTAAATATAATTAAAACACAATCACGCCTTGGACCAATACAACGTATTGTCCAACTCCACGCTCGCCGAAACCTGCTGAGACAAAACACAGGGATAACTCTCACAAGTTATCCCAAAACACAAGAGATTACTCAAAACGAGTAACTCTAAAACCTAAGATCACCTCAACACGTGATCTACTACCCCAGAGAATCTTCCCACAAGAATTCTCTTTACGACAGACACAACTAGAGGTTTCTATCACAAGAAACACTCTACACACTACACACTAACACTAGAGGTTTCTATCACAAGAAACACTCTACACACTAACGAGCCACTTGCTCCACCTAGAGGCCTCTATGGTACACCACGTTTTCCGAAGACCTGCACACCCGCACCTAGCAAACACAAAAGTCACACTAGGCCTGAACTGCATCGGGGGTTAACTCCGTTACTCCCACTAGTCGGACCCGTTAACCCGGATTAATCCCGCCATTTCACCACAGGCAGCCGATTAACCCACCTAGCCCCTTCCGCTGCGGCGAAAGCGCAACTAGGCATTTCATTCATCACACCGTCGTGTGGACTCAGCCATGGGAGCTACCCAAGTACCCTCTGAGTCATCCTTCAGGACCATCCAAGAGGGCTTCTCAGTGAATGTCCGTCAGGGCAGCAAGAACACCGTGTGTACCCCTAAGATCATGCCTAACACGAGTACATGATCCTAGCATCCTACACTCACACTCAACACAGGGAACCGTAAGTACGTGACCTGCCCTCGACGGCATCACCTTACGTCCCAAACATCCTGGCATAGTGTGACATAACCGCTTGTTATGCACAACTAGCCTTAAGTGCAACATTCATGTTAGCCATCCTACACTGAACATCGTGGGGCCTAAGTCATTACTCAGCCTCCTCCATACATCCACAAGTACAACATGTTGTCCGAGACATACAACGTTTAACGTACCATGGACTGTATAAGGTTTAGCCTTTCTTTGTACCCACCACCACATGTTCCACACAGCAATGGGCGTAAACCGCATGTTACCCACATTACCTGCACTAAGTGTAGCGACGCAGTACATGCAATGTTCACCGAAACACATTCACAAGGTCCACAACACATTGAAACATGTCAAGTGTGTTGGCCTTAACAAAACTCACAATCGTTCAACAATAATACTTGAACGACCATGACACAACCTCATGCATCAACATGCAATGAGTTAAACAGAAACCGCTCTAAGTGTTTTCCTCATGACAACACTTAAGCGTTTCTCTCCTCCTTACACCACAAAATACGTTAGTATTCACAACTAACTATAACACACACAAGTATAATGGTAAGCCTCCTCGCTTAGCATTCATACTTCCTGCAACCACAAGGTTAGTATAACACAACTAACAACAACCACACAACATGCATGCAATCAAGAGAAACAGTTAAGTTCCTAAATGATTCAACATGCAACACACAAAAACACAAATAGCTACTCTCGGAGCTATCACCGAGACTCACCAACACCGATTGATGAAACGCCTAAACACCTCCACAAGCTACGCCACACACCAAGCTATCCTATAGCTTCAAGCTTCCTAAAGCTTCTCCACACTCACTCACTCACACTTAAAGAAAAGAAAGACTCTCGCTAACTCTCTTTTCTCTCTAACTCTCTCTAACTTTTTCTAAGGTAAGAAAGAACTCTAGGAATGATGAAATGGAAGCAAGTGAGGCTAAGAGCTGTATTTATAGGCATTTTGGGCGTGAGTTGTCCCTGACACAACACTTGTCCTTTTGCGTTTGCCATTTGTCTTGAATGTGAGACACTTGTTAACTTTTCTCTTCCTTTGATATGTCCCATCATTTGGGTGTCTTCTTGCATGTGTATGATTATGTCTTGGCTGGACATGTATGGAGTCTATTCCTAGCTCCTGGATACTAGACCACTCCCTTGGTCAGTTTTCGGCTCCCACTATAGCAACATTCTCGCCATTTGTTATCCTCCGATCCGTTCTCTCTCTTTTCACAAGTTTCCATGGAATATTCTGATCAAAAGGGGCTCCTACTCCTTAGGTCTGCACTCCTATAGGTCTTCTAACTCTCCTGAATTACAGCCACGTTCAATGCATCACGTCCAGGTGCATTGCATGGACATTTCGGTTGTTAAGCATCACATCGCTTCCCATGCAACTATTCAAGTTTCTCCAAGTGTTATAAGCCTTTTAACACTTGTAGCCACTTTTGCCAAGTGTCAAATGATCTTAGAGATGACAAACATTCCTCCCTTGCATGAGGAAATGGTTTCCTTAAAGCTAGACAATTGCACATGTATTGTTTGCATGTGTAGCCTTAAAAGGGAACATTGTCGCCACTTCTCACGTTCTGATTGGTCGATCAATCCGTCATGTCCTTGATCATCCCGACTATGGCAAAGCGCGGCATAGACTCTCCTCAGTTCACGCCAATGTTCGGTTCCTTCCAATCCGTTGCCCGATCGTCGATATAAGCCTTCCCGCCCTTCGGCATGGCCATCAAGCGGGCAAACTTATATCTCGGGTTCCGCTCGTCCAAATTTACTTCTGTCTCGACCAGATTGTTTATTTTGGCTTCTTCTTGTTGTCTCCAAGTTTTCACCTCATTTGGATAACTTTTGGTCAGTCGTCCCTCTATCCCACTCGATCGAGTGCTTGTCCGCATATGTTCGGCTCGACCACTTCGTCTTGTTGCGGTTTTGTCTCGTCCTATCTTGGATTTTAGCCGTTCGTTTCTGAATGTTCTTCGATCAAAACACTATATATGATCTCCTGATCCTTTCCATTGTGATCATTGACCAGAATTTCTCATCCCGCTTCAGGGTTACTACATTCTCCCCCACTTACAAGAATTCGTCCCCGAATTCTACACCAAAGCTTCCCATGATCGTCATAGACACTTTACACCGTCTTCTGTGATCTTTCATGGTACCACCATTTATTCTTCACACTGATTCTCGACTCCATACTACCATTTGTAGCTCTTAATGACCCGTTCTAACCTCCTTGTTACAAGCATCTTCCTTCTCACTATGATCACATATCTATCCCTTGATATGGTCATACTTTTGCAACACTTTTCTCTTAAAAGTTTGCACGCCTTGATGATCTGATCAAGTTCCATTTTGATCCTTGCTCATCCTCCTATTCTTCGTCTCACACACATCCTCCGTTTCGGTTGATCTCTCCATAGATCCCTACTGGTTGATCGACAACCTTGGATAAATCAATATTCGCAATCGCCTGGTCTCTCCTAGACCCGTATTGGTAGACCTCATTGTCTAGACCAATATCTCCGCCTTGTCGCTCACGTCTCACCTCACCGCCTTCCTCACTGCCTTGCTTCCCATTCCAAGATTCACCTAAGGTTAGGTTTTTCCTAAACACTTACGGCAAAACCTAATCGAGTGACTTAAGGATCTCCTTATCCCAGTCTGAACTCGACGCTCCATACACTACACTTTGCACGCTCAAGGGTTCTATGGACTCTCCACAGTCCTCCTAATCCTAACCCTAACGTTTCTCTTTCACAGAAACGCTACTACTAACACTACCGAGAGAAACATCCTACGACGTTCCCAAAGATCTCCACGATCTTATCCTATCACGCTAAAGGACCATGGATTTCACCACACCATGTCCCACACACACAACAAGGAAAAGAAACATAGTGTTCATCACACTATGTTCTTGACCAAGCACACTTAAACAGATACATAGCTTTGGGCTATGATCTCACACTCTAACAGGTATGGAACCATAGCTTTCACTACACCATGTTCCAACCCTAACCACGACTGCTAGATGCTAAACTACCATGCAAGCAATCATTCACACACAACGAGGTAAAGTTAGAACCCATACATACCTCGTACTCTAGTTTATTACGGTTGGGGTTTAAGACTAACCAGAGTGTCCACCACGTCTCCCAGCAGTCCTTCGTGCATTGGTTGAAGATGAGGATGAAGTAGATGACGTTGGGGTCCCAGGGCAGGATGTCGCGTAGTGTCCTCGCATTCTACATGAGTAACACGTGATTCTACTCATAGGCCTTCCTGATCTTTCATTTGGACAGGCGTGAGTGAAATGTCCATAACCTCCACACACACGACAAGGCATCGAAGCCCTTGCCGGAACCGGAACTCTCTTCCTTGCTTGAGCTCGGAAACGAAGTCTTCCTGCGGGCCTTCTTCCCGAGGAACTCCCCATCTCCCACACAGTTGGAGTTTCATTTTCAGCCACCGTCTCCTCACGGTTTGTATCTTCCTTCTCGTCATCGTCATGATGCTCCACTTCAACACGGTTTTCATCATTTTGGTTTGGATTTTCTTCCACCACTTGGTTTCCCACCTCGATGTGGTCCACCGTCTCCACTTGGTTCGGGTTCTCCACCGGAACTTGTTCCTCCAACACTTCATTGTTCGCATTTGCCACCGGATTTGGATTCACGGTTTCTCCTCCGATTTGGTTCTCAAAGAAGTGACCGGTTTCTTCTCCCGTCACTTGGGGACTGATCGGACCTCCACGCTGAGCGTCACGATCCCAATATCCCCAAAAGTCAGCCATAGTTGCTTCTGGACCAAGATAAACTAATGGCCTTCCATAATACGGAACTGCCTCTTCAAATGACCCAAAGTTCACCGCACTTAATTCTCCTTGAACCGGCTGGTTCTCCTCTTGATTTGGGTTATACACCGGACTTGGTATAGCAAAGGGTTGCCCATACAAGTCTAACATCTCCTCACTTGTCATCTGGTTGTTTCTGGTTCTTCCTTGAGCCAACGGCTCCACTCCTTGTTCACCTTCCCAGTCACCTTGATTCTCTTGCAATGTCGCGGTCACGTCCTCCTCGACTGGCCCGATCTGAACGTACGGATAGACGTACTCCGGATAATCTACTCTTGGTTCCTGCGGCATGTACGGATGCACTCCATATCCTGGCACATAGACATGAGGCATCGGTATCTCTGGCAGCTCCTGCTGTGAGCTCTCTCCATCCCATGAATTCGTCAAAGCATCATCGGAAGAAATCTCAATGATCTCCGTAGACGGCACTAGGATCTCCACATCCTCGTACCCCGTCGGTATGGCCACCATATCAATCTGGAAAACCGCTGCTGTAGCTCCAAATGATGTTGGCACGTCTGCCTCCACACCTCCTCCAATCCCTAGACTCGAGAAATGGTCCGACTCCGTATAGACAGCCGAATCAAAGTTCATCTCGCTCGGATCCGTCTCCACTGACGTGTCCGAATCTCCCACCATCACATACTCCGATATGTTCGTTCCGTCACTGGAACTGTCATCACTTGAACTTGAATCACCCGATGAGGATATCACCACAACCTCACCGCTGCGATCTTCATTGTCATCCGATCCTCCCTGACCCCAAGTCCTGACCCACTCTTCCATCCTTTGTCCCATCTTTCAACCTGCACGACTGCGCCACCATTCACCAAGACAACAAACAGGGTAAGGTCCTAAAGTTCCTACTAACTAAGCTTGGACGTACCGGATTCCTAATGGTGTATTTTGCGACACAATTTTTGACTCGATAAAACACTGAAAACGTTTTGAAAACTCTTTGTTTTTATAAGCACGATCATGAACCATGCTCTGATACCACCATTTGTAACACCCCCGGTTCGATCTATAAATAGATTAAGCCGAGAATGCTACGTCGGGATGACTAAGCCGGTTCAGACCAAGTCGCGGAGAGGTTCCGTAACACATGGTCCGATCCTACCAAGTTCCCGTACCTCAGCTCCTGTAATACTAAGGCTTTGCAACCCGTAAAACAAGAACTGAGTTGTGTTAGTCCGGACAAGACTAATATCGTAAAAATCCAAGTTTTAATACACATAAAACATATGTTTTTATAATTAAACATAATAAAGTTTTACATAAATCCGAAATTGGAAATTATCCATTACAAACTGAGATAGCGAATATAAAACACGAGTTATAAAACAAACTGCGAAAGTCTTACGTAAATTTTACAAAACACACCGCAAATCTACTCCGGCCTTCACGTCCAAGCGTCCACACCACGACTAAGGTCACCTGAAACAAACAGAGTCATCATAAGTAATCTAGGATTACTTAGTGAGTTCGGAAAACCCTCTACAATACAACAACAATAATATTCCCAACCCAAACCCCAAACAAACAACTCAATCAAAGCAATGCACAAGCGGAAGCTTAAATATAATTAAAACACAATCACGCCTTGGACCAATACAACGTATTGTCCAACTCCACGCTCGCCGAAACCTGCTGAGACAAAACACAGGGATAACTCTCACAAGTTATCCCAAAACACAAGAGATTACTCAAAACGAGTAACTCTAAAACCTAAGATCACCTCAACACGTGATCTACTACCCCAGAGAATCTTCCCACAAGAATTCTCTTTACGACAGACACAACTAGAGGTTTCTATCACAAGAAACACTCTACACACTACACACTAACACTAGAGGTTTCTATCACAAGAAACACTCTACACACTAACGAGCCACTTGCTCCACCTAGAGGCCTCTATGGTACACCACGTTTTCCGAAGACCTGCACACCCGCACCTAGCAAACACAAAAGTCACACTAGGCCTGAACTGCATCGGGGGTTAACTCCGTTACTCCCACTAGTCGGACCCGTTAACCCGGATTAATCCCGCCATTTCACCACAGGCAGCCGATTAACCCACCTAGCCCCTTCCGCTGCGGCGAAAGCACAACTAGGCATTTCATTCATCACACCGTCGTGTGGACTCAGCCATGGGAGCTACCCAAGTACCCTCTGAGTCATCCTTCAGGACCATCCAAGAGGGCTTCTCAGTGAATGTCCGTCAGGGCAGCAAGAACACCGTGTGTACCCCTAAGATCATGCCTAACACGAGTACATGATCCTAGAATCCTACACTCACACCCAACACAGGGAACCGTAAGTACGTGACCTGCCCTCGACGGCATCACCTTACGTCCCAAACATCCTGGCATAGTGTGACATAACCGCTTGTTATGCACAACTAGCCTTAAGTGCAACATTCATGTTAGCCATCCTACACTGAACATCGTGGGGCCTAAGTCATTACTCAGCCTCCTCCATACATCCACAAGTACAACATGTTGTCCGAGACATACAACGTTTAACGTACCATGGACTGTATAAGGTTTAGCCTTTCTTTGTACCCACCACCACATGTTCCACACAGCAATGGGCGTAAACCGCATGTTACCCACATTACCTGCACTAAGTGTAGCGACGCAGTACATGCAATGTTCACCGAAACACATTCACAAGGTCCACAACACATTGAAACATGTCAAGTGTGTTGGCCTTAACAAAACTCACAATCGTTCAACAATAATACTTGAACGACCATGACACAACCTCATGCATCAACATGCAATGAGTTAAACAGAAACCGCTCTAAGTGTTTTCCTCATGACAACACTTAAGCGTTTCTCTCCTCCTTACACCACAAAATACGTTAGTATTCACAACTAACTATAACACACACAAGTATAATGGTAAGCCTCCTCGCTTAGCATTCATACTTCCTGCAACCACAAGGTTAGTATAACACAACTAACAACAACCACACAACATGCATGCAATCAAGAGAAACAGTTAAGTTCCTAAATGATTCAACATGCAACACACAAAAACACAAATAGCTACTCTCGGAGCTATCACCGAGACTCACCAACACCGATTGATGAAACGCCTAAACACCTCCACAAGCTACGCCACACACCAAGCTATCCTATAGCTTCAAGCTTCCTAAAGCTTCTCCATACTCACTCACTCACACTTAAAGAAAAGAAAGACTCTCGCTAACTCTCTTTTCTCTCTAACTCTCTCTAACTTTTTCTAAGGTAAGAAAGAACTCTAGGAATGATGAAATGGAAGCAAGTGAGGCTAAGAGCTGTATTTATAGGCATTTTGGGCGTGAGTTGTCCCTGACACAACACTTGTCCTTTTGCGTTTGCCATTTGTCTTGAATGTGAGACACTTGTTAACTTTTCTCTTCCTTTGATATGTCCCATCATTTGGGTGTCTTCTTGCATGTGTATGATTATGTCTTGGCTGGACATGTATGGAGTCTATTCCTAGCTCCTGGATACTAGACCACTCCCTTGGTCAGTTTTCGTCTCCCACTATAGCAACATTCTCGCCATTTGTTATCCTCCTATCCGTTCTCTCTCTTTTCAAGTTTCCATGGAATATTCTGATCAAAAGGGGCTCCTACTCCTTAGGTCTGCACTCCTATAGGTCTTCTAACTCTCCTGAATTACAGCCACGTTCAATGCATCACGTCCAGGTGCATTGCATGGACATTTCGGTTGTTAAGCATCACATCGCTTCCCATGCAACTATTCAAGTTTCTCCAAGTGTTATAAGCCTTTTAACACTTGTAGCCACTTCTGCCAAGTGTCAAATGATCTTAGAGATGACAAACATTCCTCCCTTGCATGAGGAAATGGTTTCCTTAAAGCTAGACAATTGCACATGTATTGTTTGCATGTGTAGCCTTAAAAGGGAACATTGTCGCCACTTCTCACGTTCTGATTGGTCGATCAATCCGTGATGTCCTTGATCATCCCGACTATGGCAAAGCGCGGCATAGACTCTCCTCAGTTCACGCCAATGTCCGGTTCCTTCCAATCCGTTGCCCGATCGTCGATATAAGCCTTCCCGCCCTTCGGCATGGCCATCAAGCGGGCAAACTTATATCTCGGGTTCCGCTCGTCCAAATTTACTTCTGTCTCGACCAGATTGTTTATTTTGGCTTCTTCTTGTTGTCTCCAAGTTTTCACCTCATTTGGATAACTTTTGGTCAGTCGTCCCTCTATCCCACTCGATCGAGTGCTTGTCCGCATATGTTCGGCTCGACCACTTCGTCTTGTTGCGGTTTTGTCTCGTCCTATCTTGGATTTTAGCAGTTCGTTTCTGAATGTTCTTCGATCAAAACACTATATATGATCTCCTGATCCTTTTCATTGTGATCATTGACCAGAATTTCTCATCCCGCTTCAGGGTTACTACACAGCCGGTTATAGATGATTCCAAGATGTTTGCAATTATCATCATTGAAGCTATGGGCACCAATGCTCTTGCTAAGTAGCTCATGGTATTTTGCGGCAACATCTAGCTTGACAAGGTTGAGTGATCGATCATGGTCTTCCTTGAGTTGCTTGATATCTTTGTCAAGCTTGATAACTTGGTTAAAAAGAACATCCATCTTTTCTCCAAGCACTACAACACAGAAGCCAATTTCCGACAGCCGTGTTTGTCTGAAATCCGTCGGAAATCCTAATTTCCGACGGATTTCCGACCAATAACGGCCGTCGCTTACAGTTCGTCGGAAAAGTTGCATTCATCGCAAATCCGTCAGATATTTCCGACCGACAGAATCCGTCGGTAATCCGTCGGAAAAGACCGACGACATATTGACGGCTTACCGATTGCCTTTACTGACGGAACACCGACGGCTAATCTTCTGTCGGAAATATTTCTGACGGATTTCCGACTATCTCCCGTCGTATAATATGGTCGGGAAACTATCAAAAAGTCGACGGAAATCTTCTGACGGTTTTACGAGGAAATTCAATCATTTTCCGATGGAATTCCGATAGAATATTTTATTAATTAAAAAAAAAATTAAATATCAAATTACTGCGAAATTAGAATAAAAATTGAAAATTTAATGAAAGTGATAAAAGAAAATAACAATTGGAACATAAACCATTTTCCATTCAATAAAACACAAGTACTTAAACAACAAAACACCAAGTACCACGTTAAACATCTAACACCAACTTTAAACATCTCCACGTTAAACATCTAACACCAACTTTAAACATCCTAACGTTAAACATCTAATTAACACCAACTTAAAACATCCTAACGCCAAGTAATCCCTAAAGACAAAGGATTAACAATCTACTTATTAAAGAGATTTGGAAAGCTTGATTGCATAACCTCCTTCATTTGAGTGACTTCATTTCGAGTGCTTTGGTAAGCAGCCTCCAAACCTTGATACTTTGTCTCCAAGTTTGCATTCTTAGTCGCAATTTCCTCCACCATAGCATCACGGTGAGAAACAGCTTGTTTAAGTTCTTCGATTTCAGTTTCAAACCTTTCTCTTGGAAAATGAAAACTTGACGTACACGCTACATGCTCCTTCGATAATCGGAAGCTGTCCTAGGCCTAAGAATCTCCCTTTCACTTGGTCGGTTGTCTACAATAAATTTTAAAAACATTACAAAGGAGCTGTCGCAACATAACTGTAACCAAGACATAACTTACCCTACTAAGAAAAATTTTCATGGTTATAGTTTGATGAACTTACCGACAGTACAATGTGATTGATTTCTTCTCGAGGCAGCTCGGTCAAGGACGGAGAACCTTCCTGTGTGAGCTGCGTCAACCGATCACTCTTCTTCCTCTTGCATTTACCCACAACCTCTCGTACACAAAGGTTCTGGATTTCACCGGTTTTCTTGTTGGTGTGTCTCTTCTCCATTACAACGAGGTAATCAGGAATAACTCCACCTGCTTCAACCGTCTGTTAAACGAAGATTTGTCAAAAGAAGAATAAGTTAGAATCAAGAGAAGAGTGAGTTAGCAACATCAAAAGAAGACTAGGTAAGCAAAATCAAAGAAAGATTAAGATTACAAAATTAAATTGGCTAACCAATTCAGCCACTTCACGTATAGTTGACTTTGCACCTCCATTGTGAACATAGACGCCCTTTCCGTCCCGTGTACTCTTCCGGTTCTTGGAGTTTGTGGCCGCCTTAAATTTAGTCGATTCCTGAGACCAATACTCGCAAAAGCATGTCCACACATTATCCTCAAGATCTTTATGCTTACCTTTGTTCTCAAGGAACCTCTGCTTCCACTCGTTCATGTGCCTCGAGTATTGGATCGCACAGACCTTGTCGAACTCATCAAGTACTTGTCTTGTCCTCCAATGGTCCAATGTGAATTCTTGCTACAATGAAGGAAACAAAAAAGTTATGATAGATAAGCAGTGATAAGTAAAGATGGAAAAACAAAATAAATATTCAATGATGAAACTCACGGCAAAAGTCCTATGCCACGAGTCTTTTTCAGTCAACGGCATGATATGATAATGGATGAGGTTGCCATAGACTTGTACCAGGAAGTAGATGGAGAGCTTGAAGCAGAGGAGTCTATGCCCATTCCAACCGGCCCAATGACCCGTTCCCAGACTAAGTCATTCAACCATGGAGTTTGTCGGATGCTTAGCCGTTTGGGTCGGCAAGTCCCTGAGGTTAAGCATTCCACCCTGGTCTGCTTAACGGCCCAATGATATTGATAATGAGATAAACGGGAAATGGTGTGCTCTTTTTCCCTTGTCAAGTTTTGTCCCACTGGTTTTCTTGACAAGGTTTCTAACGAGGCCCATCTTCCGTTTCGAATCGTCTCGTTATCTTTATTGTTTGGGTCCGGCCCAGTTCTGTTGTATTTCGTTCTGGCCCGTACGTTTGAATAACTAAGCGCCTTTGTTTTTATTTCGTTTGACTATCATTTATGTTTGCTTTGTATTTTCGAGATGGCTGGAGCTTGTTCCGAGCCATCTCTTCGCCTTCCCTTTATTAGGTGAGGCAAGAACCTTTTCTCATTTCTTAACAAACTTTTTATCAAAAACTCTCTCTTGAAAGCTTTGTTCATCTCTTAGTGTGTTGCATCTAAGAAATCCCTTTTAGATTGTTGTGTGTCATATCGATAATCTACAAGGTGGTGTTGGAAATCCTTGCCATCGGATTTCTGTTATAAACCACTCGATCCATCATCATTCCGCCGTTCCATTCTCGCCAACCATTCATCTTCCGCCGGTTTATCCCACCTCGACAATCCGTCTCATACCGCCGGAGCCATCATCTGCCGGATAATCTCACCTATTCGTCCATCACCGATCTGTCTCATACCGCCGAGTCTTTTCATCTACCACCAAACCATCCCACTCGTCAAATCCTTTCCGCCGAACCGTTTCCTTACCGCCATAGTTCCATATCGATCTCACTCCATCACTTTTCTACCTTGCTTCAAAGTGACGATCTCTAACAAGGGTCATATTAAGTGGTATCAGAGCCACTTTGAAGCTAAGTGTCCTTCTCCTTTGCTGGAAAATTTTCGCTTCGATTTGACCGTTCATCTTCATTTGTCCGTTCATCTCCCGCTCATCATATATCCGAAAGTTTTCTCTACCTTGTTGCATATTTCGTTTGTGTGTTTTCATCATTTCCGCCATTCCTTGCACCCATTTGCATCATTTAAATTATTTGCATAATTTAAAAAATATTATCATAATTATTCTGAGCATTTTCGCATTGATCTATTGCATTGCGAGTGTTTACAAAATTGTTAGAAAATTGTTGTTTAATTTTTACAATTTGTTTTCATGCATTCGTTGAACTGTTGACTGCCGTGGACTTGTGTTTTGTTTGCAGGCACTATGGTGTCCGAGAAAGAACAAGAGGAGTCCAGTCAAGAATCGCACTCATCCCTCAGTCCGGCCGTGATCGAGCAACTACAGAAAATGATGGATGCGTCGTGCGATAAGTGGGAAAAGCGGTTAGAAATCAGGCTGGGAAAACAAAAGGCTGAGGTTGATCCCATTAATGTCTCTGACGAAGAACGGCCTAAGGAGCAGACTACACCCAAGAAGACACCGATCGAAACTCGAACTAAGGAATATTACAGCAGTGCCGATCACTCATCACAAGGCAGTCGCCGACGATACCGCAGAGCAAGAGAGGAACCGGACCACCTAGTTGAGAATTTGGGAGGTTACAAACTTAAGATTCCTCCGTTTCATGGCAGAAACAACCCCGACGAATATATGGACTGGGAGAAGAAGTGTGAGTTTAACTTCAATCTGCGCAACATCATCAACGTGAACCGTGTTAAGTTGGCCGTGTCGGAGTTCAACGACTATGCCCTGAGATGGTGGGAGCAGATTACGACGGCCCGAGCTTATGGTGGAGCTTATGAGATCACTACGTGGGAAGAAATGAAGAGAGTTATGCGGCAACGATTTGTCCCCGATCATTACCAGCGAGAGCTACATACTAAGCTTCGGAGGCTCAGTCAGGGTACTAAGTGTGTGGATGAATACTACCAGGATATGGAAATCATGAAACTCCGAGCTAATGTAGAAGAAAGTCAGGAAGCCACCATGTTACGATTTCTAGGTGGACTGAACCGTGAAATCCACGATATTGTGGAAATGCAGGATTGTGACAGTCTGGAGGAGTTGTTTCACAAATCTATTCTGGCCGAACAACAACTTAAGAGGAAGACATCTAACCGGTACAGCGCCGATTCTCGCCGACCGCCCTATCCCAGAGAGAGCCATACGAATACCGTGCCGAGAGCTGATCTAAAAGGCCATCCGAACAGTCTATATAAGGAGAAGGGCAGGATCAGTACTACTCCTACTACCAGAGCACGTGAGCTTAAGTGCTTCAAGTGTCAAGGTTTCGGACACTATGCCCATGAGTGCAGAAACAAGAGGTTGATGTTCATTGGGGATAATGGAGAGGTAGAATCCGAAGATGAGGAAATTGTTTATCAGCCAGCACGAGAACCAGAGCCTGAAGAGTATGAAGCCACACCGGTATTGGGAAAACTTCTGGTTGCCAGAAGACTTTTGAGTACTTAGATCCGAACAGAGAAAGAAGAACAGAGGGAGAATCTCTTCCACTCTCGTTGTCTCGTCAAGGAAAAAGTATGCAGCCTGATCATAGATGGGGGCAGTTGCACCAACGTTGCTAGTGAAACTATGGTTGAGAAGTTAGGACTTGAAACCCGGAAGCACCCTAAACCATACCAGCTGCAGTGGATCAATGAGACTGGGGATATGAGCGTAAAGGAACAAGTGGTTGTGCCACTTTCGATTGGAGACTATGAGGATGAGGTCATATGTGATGTTTTACCCATGGACGCATGACATATCATATTGGGTCGACCTTGGCAGTCTGATAGACGAGTGCTACATGATGGTTTTACCAACAAGTATACCTTTATGCATAAAGGCCGTAAGACCACTCTTACTCCTCTGACTCCACAGGAAGTGTATGAAGACCAGGTCCAGTTGATTGGTCAAGGACTAAGTCTCGGCCAGAGAAGGATCCAGTCAAGCCAATCAAGCCATCCAACTATCTGATCAAATCTAAACAGGTTAAAGGTTCTAACTCTTCTGATAAACCCTTTCTTCTGTTTATTTTCAAAGAAACACTTAATCTTTTTGCTAACAATGCACCGGATATTCCGAGTGAGATGACTAAGCTTTTGCAGGAGTTTAGAGATGTGTTTCCAGATGATTGTCCACAGGGATTGCCACCCATTCGCGGTATTGAGCATCAGATAGATTTCGTCCCTGGATCTTCTCTTCCGAACCGACCAGCCTACAGAACCAATCCCGTCGAGACAAAGGAACTACAGCGCCAGATTGATGAGCTAATGGACAAAGGACACATTTGGGAAAGCATGAGTCCTTGTGCTGTTCCAGTCCTTCTTGTGCCAAAGAAAGACGGTAGCTGGCGCATGTGTGTTGATTGCCGCGCAATCAACAATATCACTGTAAAGTATCGACACCCCATTCCTAGACTTGATGATATGTTAGATGAATTGCATGGTTCTTGCATTTTCTCTAAGATAGATTTGAAAAGTGGATATCATCAGATTAGGATGAAAGAGGGTGATGAATGGAAAAATGCATTTTAGACTAAACATGGATTATATGAATGGCTTGTTATGCCATTTGGATTAACTAATGCACCTAGTACATTCATGCGATTGATGAACCATGTTCTTAGATCATTTATTGGGCGCTTTGTTGTTGTCTATTTCGACGATATTTTGATCTATAGTAAGAACATGACCGAGCATATAGAACACCTCACTTCTGTTTTGCATGTTCTTAGAAAGGAGAAATTATTTGCAAATATCAAGAAGTGCACCTTTGGCACCAATAATGTTGTGTTTCTAGGTTTTGTTGTGAGTGCAGATGGTGTTCAGGTGGACGAGGAAAAGGTTGCAGCCATCCGAGATTGGCCCAGCCCAACAACCGTTGGAGAAGTCAGGAGTTTCCATGGTCTAGCCGGATTCTATAGGCGATTTGTCCGTGACTTCAGTACTATAGCCGCACCATTAACCGAAGTCATCAAGAAAGAAGTTGGGTTCAAGTGGGAGAAGGCCCAAGAGGATGCGTTCCAAGCGCTCAAAGAACGCCTTACTAACGCCCCTGTTCTTGTTTTGCCTAACTTTCTAAAGACTTTTGAAATTGAATGTGATGCTTCAGATGTTGGCATAGGAGCTGTTTTGATGCAGGAAAAGAAGCCGATCGCTTTCTTTAGCGAGAAACTTAGTGGCGCCACTCTCAACTACCCCACATATGACAAGGAGATGTACGCCTTAGTCCGTGCCTTGCAAACTTGGCAGCACTACCTCTGGCCGAAAGAGTTTGTTATCCATACCGACCATGAATCGCTGAAACATCTCAAGGGTCAACAGAAATTAAACAAAAGGCACGCCAGGTGGGTTGAATACATCGAAACCTTTCCATACGTCATCAAGTACAAAAAAGGTAAGGACAATGTCGTGGCCGACGCATTGTCCCGGAGGTATACTCTTCTTTCAACCCTTGATGCTAAATTGTTAGGCTTTGAGCAAATAAAGGACTTGTATGAATCTGATTCTGATTTTGCTGAGATTTATAAGTCTTGTTCTAAGTTTGCTTCAGGCCGATATTCTAGACAAGACGGGTTTCTCTTTTACGAGAACCGTCTCTGTGTACCTAACTGTTCTTTGAGAGATCTTTTTGTTAGGGAAGCGCATGGAGGAGGCTTGATGGGGCACTTTGGTGTTGCCAAAACATTGCAGGTTATGCGTGATCATTTCCATTGGCCTCATATGATCAGAGATGTTGAGCGGATTTGCTCTAGATGTGCGACGTGTAAGATGTCTAAGTCTAAGGTTCAGCCGAACGGTTTGTATACCCCTCTTCCTATTCCATCGCATCCTTGGACCGACATCTCCATGGATTTTGTTCTTGGTTTGCCTAGGACTAGAACTGGAAAGGACTCTATTTTCGTGATTGTTGATAGGTTCTCGAAAATGGCTCATTTTGTGGCATGTCATAAAACTGATGATGCATCTCATATAGCTGCTCTTTTCTTTAAGGAGATTATTAGATTGCATGGAATGCCTCGCACTATTGTTTCAGATCGTGACACCAAGTTCTTGAGTTACTTCTGGAAAACATTGTGGTCTAAGTTAGGGACTAAGCTGTTATTTTCTACCACTTGTCATCCCCAAACTGACGGCCAAACTGAAGTTGTTAATAAGACTTTGGGAACCTTGTTGCGTGCATGTATCAAAAAGAATCTTAAAAGTTGGGATGATTGCTTGCCACATATAGAATTTGCATATAATCATGCTGTGCATTCTGCTTCCAAATTTTCACCGTTTGAAATTGTTTATGGGTTTAGACCCATCTCTCCTTTGGATTTGATGCCTTTGCCTGTGAGTGATAGGATAAGTACAGATGGGAAGCACAAGGCAGAAACCGTGAAGAAAATCCATGAACAAGCACGGAAGAACATCGAGGAGAAAACGAAACAGTATGCCAAACATGCCAACAAGGGGCGACGCAAAATGATTTTTGAGGTTGGAGATAATGTGTGGATACATTTGCGCAAAGAAAGGTTCCCTGCCGAACGAAAATCCAAGTTGATGCCGAGGATTGATGGTCCCTTTGAGATCACAAAGCGAATCAACGACAACTCCTACCAAATAAATCTCCAAGGTAAGTACAATATAAGTCCAAGTTTTAATGTTGCTGATCTCTCCCCTTTTCTTGCAGATGATCCAGATTTGAGGACAAATCCTTTTCAAGAGGGAGGGGATGATATGATCATGGATGAGGTTGCCATAGACTTGTACCATGAAGGAGATGTAGAGCTTGAAGCAGAGGAGTCTATGCCCATTCCAACCGGCCCAACGACGCGTTCCCAGACTAAGTCATTCAACCATGGAGTTGGTCGGATGCTTAGCCGTTTGAGTCGGCAAGTCCCTGAGGTTAAGCATTCCACCCTGGTCTGCTTAACGGCCCAATGATATTGATAATGAGATAAACGGGAAATGGTGTGCTCTTTTTCCCTTGTCAAGTTTTGTCCCACTGGGTTTTCTTGACAAGGTTTTTAACGAGGCCCATCTTCCGTTTCAAATCGTCTCGTTATCTTTATTGTTTGGGTCCGGCCCAGTTCTGTTGTATTTCGTTCTGGCCCGTACGTTTGAATAACTAAGCGCCTTTGTTTTTATTTCGTTTGACTATCATTTATGTTTGCTTTGTATTTTCGAGATGGCTGGAGCTTTTTCCGAGCCATCTCTTCGCCTTCCCTTTATTAGGTGAGGCGAGAACCTTTTCTCATTTCTTAACAAACTTTTTATCAAAAACTCTCTCTTGAAAGCTTTGTTCATCTCTTAGTGTGTTGCATCTAAGAAATCCCTTTTAGATTGTTGTGTGTCATATCGATAATCTACAAGGTGGTGTTGGAAATCCTTGCCATCGGATTTCTGTTATAAACCACTCGATCCATCATCATTCCGCCGTTCCATTCTCGCCAACCATTCATCTTCCGCCGGTTTATCCCACCTCGACTATCTGTCTCATACCGCCGAGCCATCATCTGCCGGATCATCTCACATATTCGTCCATCACCGATCCGTCTCATACCGCCGAGTCTTTTCATCTACCACCAAACCATCCCACTCGTCAAATCTTTTCCGCCGAACCGTTTCCTTACCGCCATAGTTCCATATCGATCTCACTCCATCACTTTTCTACCTTGCTTCAAAGTGACGATCTCTAACAAGGGTCATATTACGGCATCTCATAGTAAGTCTTATAAGGATGTCGCAACATATTATGCAACATCCTGAGTATGGACTTCTTAATTTCAAGAGCCACTCCAAACCTACAAACATTCAAAAAAAAAAAGTTAAAAATTTCAGATGCATGCAACCTTCATGTAAGGTGGAGGTCTGCACATGCGTGAGAGAAGTTAAAAAAAAACCACAGATTGACAAAGAGCAACAATAAACGAAACACTTCTTTAATTTCTTAAACCACAAGAGAAAAAATGCCAATCAATACACACAACTCTTTATGAACCAGAACCACTTTAAAATCTCTACTATTTTTAGTATCAAAATACTAAAATTACAAACAGAGATGCCTCAAATTTATGCATTTACGTCTATGGTATAGACATCAAGCGTTGGCCGGATAACAACGATCTCTAAGAATGCTTACTCCCCTGATCTATAATCTCTAAGAATGCTTACTCCCAATTACGAAGAAAACAAGAGCTAAAGCCAAAAGGTTTTAAGCACAAAACAAAAACAAGTTTAGAAAACAATTTACCATGTCCCATATGTTAATTATGGGTCGAGTTTCATGCAATGCGTGCGGTTCGGCTGCTGTACAAGCTGCTCAATCGTAAGCCGGTTTCTTGTAGAGGATTGGTTTGACTCCGGAACAGAAGAAATCTCTGGACCAGAAGAAGACTCCGGAACAGGAGAAGTCTCTCCGCTTCGACTATAGCGGCGACTACGTTGGCGTCCAAGAGAAACTTCCGGTGGTGAACAACTGTAAAAATAAACAGAGAAGAAAATCAACTATTTTACTTGTACTTGTGACTTGATAGTCAAGGTACTCTTGTAGCATCTCTTCAAACTTGGTTAGGCGTGGGCTGTGGGGTAATCCTTTTGTGGCTTGGGGCAGCTGCTCAATGTGCAGTGGAGGTTGGTGGTTTATATTGGGCGGCTGGTAGGGTTTGAGTAGCGGCACATAGGGTTGTCCACGGGCAAACTTGTTGAGGAAAGCTTCCTTGTATCTTCTCCATGTCTTGAAATCATGTTGGGCAGAAAATCTAACCCACTCTTGAGCTCGGCCAGCTAGGGATGTTTGGAACAAGCTGATCTTGTTTGGGTTCTCTCCCAAACCATAGTAATCACAGAGATTTTCGAAGTTCTCAACATGTTCTTGAGCACACTCCGATATGAAGTCATGGAAAGGATCTCTTACTACATACTTGATCAGATCGCCATTGATGGACTCCGGTGGTAAAGAGGCATCATCTTCTTCTTCATAAGATTGGTTGTGGTGAGGGTAAGAGCTTTGGTTATACTTGGATTTGAAAGGTGGGTTCCTGCTGAACCTCTTCAAGAAAGCTTCTCTGCAGTCTAACCAAGTGTTGATCTGAAAAGGGGGAGAGTATTGCGCCCACTCAAGAACTCTCCCAGCTAAAGACATGCTGAATAGCATTAGCTTCTTTTCAAAATTATAGACTCCATAAGAATCACAAAGACCTTCAAAGTGATCAATTTGTTCTAGTGCATGCTCATTGTAGAGATCATGGAATTTGTCTCTCTTCACAAACTCAATCAGCTCCGGATCTATTTCTTCTTCTGGTGAGGCTAGAAGGTGTTCTTCTCTTTCATAGTAGGCTTGGCTAGACGTCTCCAGTTCGGCCGCATTAGGGTAGGGGAGAACGTTCTTCTTGGTCTTCAAGGGTGCTAGTCCGGGATGACTACTGCGAGAATCCCATGAAGGTGAAATAGCTGGAGGGTTCAACATCCTCTTCTCTGTTGGACTGTCTCTAGGAGGAGATATGTGGCGTATAAGAATCGCCCTTATAGGACTAGAACTTCTCAAATCCTCTTCCATCTAGGAGAAAGACTTAAAACCTGAAAAACCAAAAACAAAAAGGAAAAACAAGATTAAATAACTTAAAACAGGAAAAACCTAGACTAGATCTCTTTCAAGAACTTGTAGGCACGATTTTGGTCCCCGGCAACGGCGCCAAAAAGCTTGATGCGGGATAAGCTTTTCCCAATTTCTATCCCTTTTCTGCAAGTGCACAGATCGAGAGTAGTAACGGGTTTATCGAACACAAGGACCAGTTAGTGCACTACAAGGTATGAGATTGAGATTTAGCTAGGAAAGCAATATGAGTTTGGTTGTTGTCACGATTAAAGCAAGTAAAGTAAACAAGTCAACAAAGAAAATAAAGTTGTAAATCAATGGATGAAAGGTGCTAAGCAATAGGATAATCGCTGGATGAGTGATTCAAGCAAGCAAGTTCGACTTGTTAGGGTTTTAAGAATGTGTACCACCTAGAACTCAAGACACTAATTTAGATCTTTCCACTTCCGTGGCTCCGACCCCTATGTTGATCTATCTAATCGCTAAACTTTTGGTATGTCCTTAGATAATCAAACAAGCATTAATTCGATCAAGTCTCAATTGTTCACAACCTCTAGTAAATCAACTTCCGCAGTCTAAGAGAGTTTGCCCACCAAATACTAGTTCAACCGAATGATTCATCACTTACATGGCTCAAATCTACCTAGGATCATATGTTGATTGGCCAGATCAACACCAAGCAATGAACACAAGCAAAGGTGAAGAGTTTATGTAAACCCTAATTCTATATATCGATTATCAAGCAAGCATGAACACTATACTTTGATTTCCTATCACTTAACAAGGTAACTACTCAGACATAGAGAAGGAAATCGAATTCATATTCATAAGAACAGAGATCTGAGATCCTCTCTTGAAGGAGACAATGAAAGAAAGCAAAAACTATAAGAACTTGTATTGAATGATAAAATATTATGTTGTTCTGTGTCTCTCTCTGGTTCCTCTTTGTTTACAAGGCTAAAAAGATGTATATATAATGCTTCAGAACTTGAATGGCGGCTTGACCTAGGTCTTGGTTGAAGAATAGAAGTCGGCGTGAATTTGGGCTTGAAAATGCGCAAAACGGGCTTCGGAAACGAGCCTGGTCGATCGGGACATGTCGTGGTCGAGCGGGGCGGTCGACCGGTAGGTCGGGATGGCGTATGGGTCGAGCGGGGTGGTCGAGCGCGCATGGAATGGTGAAGAGAGGTTGGGTCGGACGGGAGCCTTGGAGTCCCTGTCCGACCGGGTTCGGTCGACCGGATGGTCGTCGTCATCAAGGAAGGTCGGGTCGGACGAGGGCCATGGAGTCCCTGTTCGACCGGCTTTGGTCGAGCGGCTTTGATGATGTCCGGTTTTCGGCTCCTTTGACACTCTTCACTAAAACGATCATATCTCCCATTCTACATGGCCAAATTGCATGATTCCAATTTTTTTGGAAAGCTAACGCACGTAGGCATCGCGGCGAACTAGGTTTGGTGAAATCCATTGAGTATAATGTTTTTGAGGCTCCTCCAAAGTTAATGATAGTGCATGAGGCTGCTTTGAGGACCTTTTCCTTTGTTTTGCTCCAAATTGCATCGTTTGACCTGAAATGACTCTTGGCACTATATATGCATAAAAACTACCTTTCAAAGCAAAAAGCCACGGTAAAACCATGCATAAAGTATATAAAAACGATGTAAAAAGGGTGTAAAATTGAGGTATATCAAGATCACAGGTAAAATTCTTGATTCATACTTCGTAAATTCTTAGTGTAGAATTGTGGTGGTCGTCTGTTTCTTTTATTTTATATGTGATAGAGTGTTAGGGTTCTAAACACTTGTAGTTGTGTAAGAACGTTGTTAGTGGGCGGTGTTGAGTCTCAGCGTTGTTTGACTCGGGAGCATTTAAATGCTTCATCACTCCGGAGCGTGCCAAATGTAGCGGCGTCCGGAACAGCGCTGGAGAGCGTTCGTGTTTGGTCAAGGTGCCTGGTGGAGGATTTCTGGCTACTTATGGTCGGGTTAGAACAGTTGATGTTCGGATTGCGGGGCAGTCGATGCCAGCAGTGTTGGTCATCGGTTCGGTGGGACTGTATGACGTTATTTTTGGGATGAACTGGATGGAGTATTACCAATTTCATCTGAATTGTTTTAGAGGCAGAGTGTTGTCTGAGCGGGATGCAAGGAGGTTGGTGTTCCAGGGGGTGAGACTGACTTCCGGGAGTTTTGTGTCTCGGCTATGCAGGCTGAGCAAATGATTAGAGCAAGTTGCGAGGCTTTTGGTGACGATCGTTTTCAGAGTCCAGTGGTGTGGTGACTATCGAAAGGTTCCGAGGATATCGAGGATATCCGGGTTGTTCAGGAGCTCGAAGAGTTCCGAGGAGCACGAGGCTGCGAGAGCAGAAACTGTATGCTAAGTTGAGCAAGTACGGTTGCTGGCATTGACAAATGTGTTTCAGGGTGTAGTAGAGTTCTACAGGAGTTCGTTAAAGGTTTTGCGAGTGTGTCGCAGTCGATGACGACGTTGACGGGCATGGATGTGCCGTTTGTATGGTCATCAAAGTGTGAGAGAGCTTTGGGAAGCTTAAAGAGTTGTTGTTTAGTACACCAGTTTTGGCATTACCCGAGCCGAGGAAGCCTTTCATAGTGTACACAGTTGTTGCAGGAGTTGGTTTGGGTTGTATGTCGAGTTTTCGATAATTTATAATTTGGAGACCGTCTATGTTCCGACAAGGTTGATTAGGTGGCAGTTGCAATGAGTTGACGGAGAGTTGTTCCAGCTAGAGAACGGGATGATGATGCCTTGGTGGGCGTGTTTAGCACTTAGCATCCTGGTGCTATCTTGAAGGAAGATTTGGGCTTAGAAACAGTGGTTCAGGCGGATCTACTCAGTAGAATCAGAATGGCTTAGCGGAGTGAGTATAATTTGTTTGAGGCAATCGCGAGCAGTTAACTCTGGGTTTTCGGTCTCATCGAAGGAGCATTTTTGGTGCATGGTCGTGCTTGTGTACCCGAGGTTGAGGAGTTGAGACAGGAGGTTTTTGAGAGAGGCTCGTGCGAGCAAGTTCTCGATTCATGGAAGAGCGACCAAGATGTATCGCGATCTCAAGCGGTGCTATCACTGGGTCGGGTTAAAGAGAGTTGTAGCTGTTTTGGGTTGCGTGGTGCAACTTGTGTCCGTTGGTCAAGTCAGAATATCGGTCTTCGAGTGGTCTTCTGCAGAGTTTACTCATTCCATAGTGGAAATGGGATATAAGCACAATGATTTTTGTGTTGGGATTGCTTATCTCGCGGACCTTGATGCTATCCGGGTGTTTGTGGGTCGGTGGACCAAGTCAGCATATTTTTCTGGCCATTAAAAAGATAGATGGAGCAGCTGTTTTGGCTAGAAAGTTTGTGCGAGAGATAGTGAGGCTGCATGGTGTGTTAGCCGGTTTTGTGTCGGGCAGGGATCCGAGTTTCGCTTCAGAGTTCTTAAGCGCGTTCAGGCAAAGATAGGCACTAAGGTGCATTCGTTTATAGTTTATCATCCGCAGACTGAGGGGTAGTCAGAGGGGTTTATCCAGATTTCGGAGTGTTGTTGACGATGTGGGTGTAGGTTTGGAGTGGCCATTGGACTGGTCATCTGTGTTTGGTAGAGTTGCCATAACAATAGTTATGAGGCGATTATTTGGCATGGCTCTGTGTGAGGCTTTATATGGGAGGCCATGTATGCTGGACCCGAGTGGGGGAGCGCAGCATTTATGGAGCTACTTTTGTTTAGGAAAACGACGGTGAAGGTCCGTATTTGAGGCTGAACAAGAAGGAAGCTCAGGATGTGCAGAAGAGTTACGCTGTTAGGCGGAGTTAAGAGTTTAAGTTTAAGGTGGGGAATCGCGTCCATCTCCAGATGGTTATGTGGAGAGAATCCTAACAGATTGATAGCAGAGAAAAAGCCGAGGGCGCGGTTTTTGGTTCCGTTTCAGTGGTGGAGCGAGTTGGGCCAGTGGCGTTTCAGCTTGAGTTACTTATGTTTATGAGAAGGCATAAGGATTTTCGCGTCGTGATGTTGAGAAAATGTCTTCATCCTTTAGAGGAGTTAGTGGCTAAGATTTCAGAGAATCTTAGGCCAATCTCGGCGGTTTGTGAGGATTCTCGAGAGGAGAGTCAAGGTTCTGCGGAATAAGAGAGTGTCTTTGTCTAGAGTCTTGTGGACTGTAGCGGTACAGAGGATGAGTTTGGGGAGCCTGAGGCAAAGATGGAGCTGAAGTTCAGAAAGTGGTTCGACAAGAAGGTCGCATAGTGAGCTTCTCATCTTTGTGGTCCTGTATGAGTTAGTTGGGTGCTTTATTGTGCGGTATATGTATTTTCGTTCGTTATACGAAATACATTGTTGAAGTTTTATAAGAGGGAGTTTTTCCTTATAAATCTGAGTTTCGGAAGTTACGGGTTGTGTTGACCAGTTTGGGTCGTGAGACGGTTCTAGTCGGTTATCTTATAGGTGTTTCGGATTTATTACTCTTTACGTTTAGGATATAGTATTCTCCTGTAGACCTATCTGAGCATGGTGTCTCAGTATGGGTGGTGGCGGACTTATCTGCGGATAAGTGCTGCGGTTTGTTTTTGCAGACTTATCTGGGGTCAGCAACCTCAGTATAAGTGGGGAGATTTGGTTCTTCGGCGGCCTTACCTGGGTGTAGCTACCTCAGGGGAAGTGCTTGCAAACTTATACGAGTGTGGTACTCGGTATAAGGGTGCTGCTTACTAGTGGCTGACGAGTCACGAAATGAGTATCAAGAGACAGGTGGATCTCTTAAGAGAGACAGGTGGGTCTTTTGCATTTTTGTTGTGTGGAGATGGTAGCTCTCTAGCAGGCTTATTTGGGTGTCGTGGCCTCAGTATAAGCGATGGCAAGCCCATCCGGGTGTCGTGGCCTCGATATGGGTAGATGCATACTTATTTGGGTGTTGTGGCCCCAATATGAGTGGTTTGAGTTTTTGAGTAAAGAGTAATTAATGTCTGGAAACGCGCATATAACATAGGATTAGATTGGGAGTCTCTGGGATCAGTTGAGGATCTCTGTGTTGGCCCGTTGAGGGCCGGGGTTGTCGTCTTTGGTAGACGTGATTGTAGGGATTCGATGTCGAATCCAGTTTAGTGGGGGAGAATTGTAACATCCATAAACCAAAAAGTGCCTTTTGAAGGTGGTGTCGAGCGACACCAAGTGATTAGGTGTGGTTGCATTTGTTATGCAAGGTATTGATCTCTGATTGGCTGTGCATGTTCTTGTTTGATTGTTGTGCAGTCGGTCTATAGATTGAGGCATCCTTGTGTTAATATTTGTAAAACCAGCGCTGTGGTTAGTTGGTGTCGAGCGACACCAGTTATGTGGAAATCGACCCGGTTCGATTTAAGTTGTCTGGTTTTGTCTGGTTTGGGCAGAAAGCCCTAGGGTTCGAGTATAAAAGTGGTGTGGCCGCTTTTTCATTCACTTTTCGAGAAAGTGACAAGAGAAGAGAGAGAAGTGGAGTTTCTGGGTTGATCTGAGGCTGTTCTTCGTTGTTGTTCGTCGTTCTTCGTGATTTCCACTTTTTCCGCTTTTCATTTCAATCTCTTGTCGAGGTGAGTGCGTGACCGTAGGTCCGTGATTCACTAGAGATTGATTGTTTTGTGAATCTTGTGTTAATTTCATGATGTGTTCATATTGGATTCGTGTTATTGTGCGTTTTGGATTGTTTAGGGCGTTGAAATCCCTTGATTTCGTGTTTTTGGGGCTGTTTGTCGAGTTGGGTTTCGTCTCTGCGAGTCGGTGTCTAGCGACACGAAGCAGGTGTGTCGTTCGACACCGTCGGTCTAGTGCGAGTGTTGGTTCTGTGAATTGTGGTTTATGTTATTGTTGAGTAATGATGTTATTACTGTTTTGAGATATTGCGGAGTTTGTGGTTATGAAGTTTATTGTGTGAGTATTGTCTAGTAATCGCGTAATTAGCATGTAGGCGGAGTGATTCACTCACTAAGTATTTAGCATCTCTTTCGTAATGTGATGTAGGTAAAGGCTAATTGTGATCGCGGAATCGGGCCGAGGAGAGGATGATAGGATATTTTATTTATTTGAGTTTGTTGTTTCAAATTGTTAGCACCTGGTGTTTAGGTTGTTAGACTTATTTGTTTATTTTGGTTATGTATATTGGTGAATGAGTTAAGTATTTATTTGATTAAATTATTTATTTATTTGTTTGAGAATTTTCACATTGATAGCTGTTGAGAATTAATACTTCATGAATATTAATTTGAGCTATTTTAAATATATATATAAAAAAAGGGCTTGGTTGTTTCAAATTAGATCAAACCAACAATAATCAATTTAAAACAGTTAAACCAATTAATTCAATCAAACCAACATTAAATTGGCTAAACCCGGAACCGCAGGCACACGGTGTCAAGCGACATCACAAGCGCATATGCAAATTCCAGAACGACGAACAACGACGAAAAAACACCAAATACTCTTATTTTCTCACAAATAACACGATTAAACCCAATAATCAACACAAAATCATTACACAATCAATCACAAATCATCAAATCTAGGATTTACGGGGCTACGATCACAGACTCATCTTGAAAACAGATTTAAAAGGAAAAAAAGAGATGGTGATGAACAGTGCGATGAACAGTGCGATCCCATAACTCAAATTTCTCCCAAAATTCTCCTCTTCTCTCTTCTCTAACGCTCTGTCCCGAAAACTGTGAAGAAAAAGCGACACTTCCTCTTTTAAAACGAGATTTAGGACCTCTCCACATAACCACTACTAAACCGGACGACTTAAATCGAATCGGGAAAATCAAATTTAATAACTGGTGTCGCTTCACACCACTCGCCCACATCGATAATTCGGTTTACGGATGTTACATTTGTTTTTTTTAAACATATTTTTAATTAGGCTCTTTTTTTTCAAGACACATGTCACGATCTTAATAGGATTAAAATTAAAATTTACACATGTCGCGACCCTGTGAATTATAAAAATTAAAATTTACCACGTCACACGCATTCAACTTTATATAATAATATTTTTTATAATTTATTATAATATTTATAAATAGTTTCAAAACATATATTTTGTTATTTTCTATGCTTGTTATTATATCGTACTTACTATTCTATGTATTTCGAGTTAAATCGGGTAAAATTGGTTGGTCGTGCGACATAGCTTATGTTATCTTTTCATTCAAAAAATGGTTTTCAAGAGCTCAATATATCTTTCGGCATAAAGTATAGCATTTTACTAATTTATTACACTTTTTTTTTGGGTCAAAAGATCAATTTTATACTAGTTTTAAAATTTTTCATAAGTTACATAGATAATTTAAATGGCAAAAAGAACGAAAACTAAAGATAAAGTTACAAAATCGAAACAAAGAATGAACAAAAAAACAAAAAACAATATTTTATTTGTTGGTTTAAACCTCAATTAAACAACAAAAATTGTGAGAAATTTGTATAGAGTGAAAACCTTAATTAAAAGTAATGGTCAAAATAAATAAAAACATAGAATCTTGGTGAAACAACCAAGCTTTTTTTTTTTTGTATAATTAAGTACGGAAAAACTCAATTAAAATAAACTTCAATAAATAATTAATTCAAACAACCAAATTCAATTCCAAAAATAATACTAAGAATATCTAGCAACCTAAACACCAGATTTTGCACATCAACATAAATTAAAGTAATAACCAATAACATCCTATCATCCTCTCTGGCCCGATTCCGCGATTACACTTTCTTTCTACCTGCATCACATTAGGGAAAAAGAGATGTATAAGTATTTAATAAATACTTAGTGAGGCAATCACCCCGCCTACAAGCCAATTACGCGATTTTAGCAATTTTAAATAATATTAATAATTACCATAATTATTAAACTTCTTCACTTTAATCATTACATAATTACAACAATTAAATAATAATTTTCAAACACTTCAATAAATTCCACAATTAGTTTTAAATCATTTAATTAATTAATTTCACCAATTATTAATTAATTATCGCATTAAACCATTTAATTTCAATTAAACCGTGTTAAACCGGATTAAATCACTTAATCCAATTAATTTCATTAATTCGCCAGATAACCGGATTAAACAGTACCGGTGTCGATCGACACACGATTTGTGTCGCTCGACGCCTGCCCGTTTGGTGTCGATCGACACCGATCCAGGAGATCGACGCCCACTTCGATTTTAACACAGAAAACACCAAATTATGAAATCAACACAACACACGCTATTCAACACACGAATATCACACAAACCATCTCAAGAACACACGATTCCAGCCATAAACACAATCCAAATTCACAGATCTATCCGTTTGCGAGCCTACGGTCATGCACTCATCTTGACAACGGATTAAGAAGAAGGAAGGGATGAAAAACAGCACAAAACAACCTTAGATCAATCACCAAAACTCCAGAAATCACCACTTCTTCTCTCTGCCTCTTTTCCTTCTCAAAACTCAAAAAACGACAAAACAATGCGGCCACACACTTTATATCGCGACCTAGGGCTTCTCCCACAAAACCAGCCCAAACCGGAACTCAAATCGAACCGAAATCGATTTTAACCGCTGGTGTCGAGCGACACACCCCTGGTGTCGATCGACACACCGCGGACTGAGCTTATTCTCTGCTATGGACCTGTTAGGGCCCCTCAACATAGCCATCTTGAGATACACTCTATCTCCCACCTGAAACTCAAGCTCACGTCTCCGCCTATCTGCATAACTCCTCTGTCTATCCTGAGCCTCCTTCATGTTCAGCCTCAAAACACGGATCTTCTCCGTCGTTTCCTGAACGAAGGTAGCTCCAAACATGCTGCGCTCCCCCACTTGGGTCCAGCATAAGGGTGTCCTACATGGCCTCCCATACAAAGCCTCATAAGGAGCCATGCCAATACTAGACTGAAAACTGTTGTTATAGGCAAACTCCGCCAAACACAGATGATCAGCCCAATGGCCACCTCAATCCAACACACACATCCTCAGCAGATCCTCCAAAGTCTGGATAGTCCTCTCTGACTGCCCATCTGTCTGCGGATGATACGCCCTACTCATATGCACCTTGGTGCCCATCTCTGTCTGAAATGCCCTCCAAAATTTTGAGGCAAATCTCAGATCTCTATCCGACACAATGCTAGCTGGCACACCATGCAACCTCACAACCTCTCGCACAAACTTCCTAGCCAAAACAGCAGCTCCATCTGTCTTCTTGATGGCCAAGAAATGCGCGGACTTGGTCAAACGATCCACAATGACCCAAATCGCATCAAATGTCCGTGAGATAGGTAATCCCACCACAAAGTCCATCGTGATCATATCCCACTTCCACTCTGGAATGGGTAAGCTCTGCAAAAGTCCACCTGGAACCTGATGCTCTGCCTTGACCAACGAACACGTGTTGCACCTCGCAACCCAATCTGCCACATCTCTCTTCATCCCGACCCAGTGATAATACCGTTTGAGGTCACGGTACATCTTGGTCGCACCCGGATGAATCCAAAACTTGCTCGAATGAGCCTCTCTCAAGACCTCTCGTCTCAACTCCTGATCCTTGGGCACACAAACCCGCCCACGAACCAAAATCGTCCCATTCGCCGAGACCTGATACTCAGAACCAGCTGCCCGCGATGCCTCAATCAAACCCTGATCATCCTGCTGAGCCACTCTGATCCTACTGAGTAAGGCTGCCTGATCAGCCGCCTCCAAACCCAAAGGCTCCTCTGAAATAGCACAAAGCCGCAATGTACTAATCTCGCTGACCAGAGCCTCAACATCCTGCTCTCTAGCTGAATCAACTCGCCGCCGACTCAACGCATCTGCCACCAAGTTGGCCTTGCCTGGATGATACACAATATCCAGATCATAATCTGCCAGAAACTCCACCCAACGCGTCTGCCTCGCATTCAGCAAAGGCTGAGTAAAGATATGCTGCAAACTCTTGTGATCTGTAAAGATCTGCACAGCACCACCATAAAGGTAAGATCTCCAAATCTTGAGTGCAAAGACCACCGCTCCCAACTCAAGATCGTGTGTAGGGCGGTTGCGCTCACTGCCCTGCAACTGCCTCGAAGCATAAGCAATCACCCTGCCCTCCTGCATCAAGACACAACCCAACCCAACACCTGAAGCATCTGTATACACCACGTAAGGCTTCCCCGGATCGGGTAATGCCAACACTGGTGTACTAGTCAACATCTCCTTGACCTTCTCAAAGCTCTCCTCGCACTCCGGCGACCACAAAAACGGCACATCCTTGCCAGTCAACCTCGTCATCGGCTGAGGCATACTCGCAAAGCCCCTGACAAACCTCCTGTAGTAGCCTGCTAAACCCAGAAAACTCCTGATCTCGGTAGCACTACTCGGTCTAGGCCAATCTCTTATAGCCTCGATCTTAGCCGGAACCACAGAAACCCCTCTCTGCAGAAACAATATGGCCAAGGAACCCCATCTCTCTCTGCCAAAGCTGCACTTGCTCAACTTAGCAAACAGCTTATGCTCCCGAAGCTTCTCCAAGACAAGCCTCAAATGAGTCACATGCTCCTCTGGACTCCTCGAATACACTAAGATGTCATCAATGAAAAAGATAACGCTGAACATGTCGTTCATCAATCTCATAAACGCTGCCGGCGCATTAGTCAACCCGAACGGCATGACTACAAACTCAAAGTGCCCATACCTTGTCCTGAACGCCGTCTTGCGAACATCTGCCTCATCTATCAGGATCTGATGATAACCCGATGCCATGTCAATCTTGGAGAACCAGGTAGTACCCCTCAACTGATCCAACAACTCATCAATCCTCGGGAGTGGATATCTGTTCTTCACTGTGACTCGGTTGAGTCCCCGGTAATCGATGCACAACCGGAAACTGCCATCCTTCTTCTTCACAAACAACACTGGTGCTCCCCTTGGTGAAACACTCGGCCGAATGAACCCCTTGCTCAAAAGGTCCTCTAACTGCTTCTTCAGCTCTGCCAACTCTGATGGCGCCATCCTGTAAGGTGTCTTCGATATCGGAGCTGTCCCGGGCTCCAACTCAATCGTGAAAGGATATGACCGAGATGGTGGCAATCCCTTCAGCGACCGAAAAACATCCTCAAACTCCCGGACAACCTCAATACCCTCCAGAGTCACCTCACCACTAGACTCCGACATCACTATCGTCGCCAAATACGCCTTGCAACCTCGCCCTATCAACTCTGTAACAATCCTCTGAAGCAATCTAGATGAACTCTGTAACACGACAGCCAATCCATCCCCAAAATCACGTCATACAGTTCTACCGGACTGATGACCAAATCTGCTGGCATAGACTGCCCCGCAATCTGCACGTCGACTGCCCTAGCACGGCCCAACGTAGTCAAGAAACCTCCACCGGCTACCTTGACAAAACCCTTGCGCTCACCAGCGCTACTCTGGATACCTCTACTCTCGGCACACTCCGGAGTAATGAAGCAGTTCGATGCTCCCGAGTCAAACAGCACGTGAGACTCAACACCACCCACTAACAAGGTCCCTACACAATTCCACAAGTGTTGAGAACCCTAAACACTATCACAGTAAAATAAAGAACATACATCCACAACCACAACAATTCTACATTAAGAATTTACGAAGTCTGAATCAGAATTTTACCTGTGATCTGGCTTGACTAACTCGTCTGGCCCACCTCTGCCGAAGAGTACACTCGCGGCGCTGCTCCCAACTGCTCCAACGGCTGCACAGCTGCGATCTGCGATACCGGCTGAACCGACGCCACTGACAACTGCTGCAACTTGGGACACATCGGCCGGAGATGCCCTGGCTCCCTGCAGTGAAAACACACTCTAGTATCCCGAGACGCACCACTCTTGGGACAACTAGCCACCCGATGCTCCAAGCTCCCACAACCGAAGCAACCACGAGCACTGTGGCTGCCTCCAGCAACCTCCTCAAACCTCCTCTTCTGGCCCTGCGCAGGCTTGCCGCCCTTGCTAGAACCATAACTGAAACTCCTACGCTGCTGCTGCTGCTGCTGCTGGCCCCTCGGCTGGGTAGCAGGAACAACCGCAGCTGGCACCACTACTGGACCAACCTGCTCACGAAGGTCCTCCTCGATGGACGCCCCTAGCTCCACCAACTCTGCTCTCGTAGTATAAGTACTACCTCTGCACTGAGTCCTGATGCTCGACCGAAGACCCTGTAGGAACCTCGCCATCAGACTCCGCTCACCCTCAAAACCGAAACCCGTATACGCCACGAGTTTGCCGAACTCAGCGTCATACTCACGCACTGACCTCTCTCCCTGAGTCAAAGCCACAAACCTCATATGGAATCTGTCTCTAGCCTCCTGAGGAAAATATTTGGCGTTGAACTCCGCTAGGAAGTCATCCAAAGTCCACACTGCCCTCCTCAACATGACAGATCGCCACCACAAATGTGCATCCCCACCAAGGTAATGCACTGCCAACTCCACCTGGTATCCCTCTGGACACCTGACTGAACGGAAGTTCCGTTCCAGTATCTGCCGCCACTCATCGGCCTCCTCGGGGCCACCTCTACCCTCGAAGAAAGGTGTCCCGATCCTCTACATCTCCCTCATCATCTCTAGATAGGAAGGATGCCCAACCACCGCAGCACCATGCTGCCCAACAAACGCGCCCTGCTGTGCCCCCACCACCGGAGGAACACCCGGAGCCTGCTCTGGAACCGCCTGCGGAAGACATGCCAATATCTGCGTCAGAAGTCCGATGACCTGGTCACCAAGACCATGAGCCGGAGCAGCACCCGCACCTGGGGCTGCCCCAACTCCCGCGCCTCCACTAGCGCCCAAACTGGCCTCACCCGCCACAAACTGGGTCTCCGACGCAGTCGCCACACTAGGCACTGCACTCTCACCGGAATCCGCCTGCGCTCCACGACCACGGCCTCCACCACGGTCCCTGCTACGACCTCTAGCTCCTGCATCCATCTCAATACACTACCACAGCACAGAAGATGAGCAAACTAGAAAAAACACAACAAACCACAAAATACAACACACCACTTACCGCAGAATCACTGAAGGCCGAGAGGATGATACTAGACTACTAACTGACTAAACACAATAATAAATTAAACACATAGTCCAGTTCACCCAATCTAACAGTCCTAAAACCGTATAGGCTCTGATACCAAAATGAAACAACCAAGTTTTTTTTTTATATATAATTAAGTGCGGAAAAACTCCATTAAAATAAACTTCAATAAATAATTAATTCAAACAACCAAATTCAATTTCAAAACTAATACTAAAAATATCTAGGAACCTAAACACCAGATTTTGCACATCAACATAAATTAAAATAATAACCAACAACATCCTATCATCCACTCTCTGGCCCGATTCCGCGATCACACTTTCTTTCTACCTGCATCACATTAGGGAAAAAGAGATGCATAAGTATTTAATAAATACTTAGTGAGGCAATCACCCCGCCTACAGGCCAATTACGCGATTTTAGCAATTTTAAATAATATTAATAATTACCACAATTATTAAACTTCTTCACTTTAATCATTACATAATTACCACAATTAAATAATAATTTTCAAACCCTTAAATAAATTCCACAATTATTTTTAAATCATTTAATTAATTAATTTCACCAATTATTAATTAATTCTCGCATTAAACCATTTAATTTCAATTAACCGTGTTAAACCGGATTAAACCACTTAATCCAATTAATTCCATTAATTCGCCAGATAACCGGATTAAACAGTACCGGTGTCGATCGACACACGATTTGTGTCGCTCGACGCCTGCCCGTTTGGTGTCGATCGACACCGATCCAGGAGATCGACGCCCACTTCGATTTTAACACAGAAAACACCAAATTATGAAATCAACACAACACACGCGATTCAACACACGAATATCACACAAACCATCTCAAGAACACACGATTCCAGCCATAAACACAATCCAAATTCACAGATCTATCCGTTTGCGAGCTTACGGTCATGCACTCACCTTGACAACGGATTAAGAAGAAGGAAGGGATGAAGAACAGCACAGAACAACCTCAGATCAATCACCAAAACTCCAGAAATCACCACTTCTTCTCTCTGCCTCTTTTCCTTCTCAAAAATCGAAAAACGACAAAACAATGCGGCCACACACTTTATATCGCGACCTAGGGCTTCTCCCACAAAACCAGCCCAAACCGGAACTCAAATCGAACCGAAATCGATTTTAACCGCTGGTGTCGATCGACACCCCTCTCCAGAAACGATAGATTGGTTTACGGATGTTACACTTGGAGGAAAATATAATACAGTAAAACCTCTATAAATTAATATTTGATAAATTAATAATCACTATAAAATAATAAATTTATCCGGTATTGAGTTGGACTGGTGTAAAAAAAAAACCAAAATTCAATACAATGATAAAATATTAATATCTTTGAAACTTTTTGTGAAAATATGGTACAAAAAATAAGATGATTTAATAATTATTTCTTCTGTTTTATATTAAGTGTCATTTAAAGTTTTTTCACATATTAAGAAACCATTACAATTTTCTGTTTTACCCATAATTAATACATAAAATTATTTGATTTTATCAATTATTGAGCTGAGAGAATGAGGATAAATCTGGAAATTAAATTAAAAATTTGCATTGAAAATATAATACGACACTTATTATGAAACAAAAATTAAATTCTAAAACGACACTTAATATGAAATGGAAGAAATGTAAATTTTAGGCATACATATCTAATTTTGAATTAAATTAAAGTAATACTAATTATTTTAGACACACATAAAGTAACACTAATTATTTTATATATAAATCAGTACCTCTATAAAATAGTAAAATTTTGAAGTTTCTACATTATTAATTTACTAGAATAGGTCCTGCAGATATGTGGGATAAATAATTTAATAATTGACATTTTGTGAAAAATATGAAAAGTAACATTATATAACATTTTTCCGTTAAAAATTTGTTTATCATTTGTATGTGCTATTTTATATTGAAGAATTGAAAAACTGAAAAATTAGGTTATCAAACATTTGAAAATTCATATATGTTAAATTTTTGTGGTGGATATCCAACTTTATCCAGTTTTATATAATAAAATATGATGATATATGATTTTGGCCCAGTAGTAATTTTTAAGTATAAGTGTGACACCCGCCTCTTACGTAACCAAGACGGCATGTCCAAAAGTAATAACTTTCATTCCAAGAAAACCTCTTGCTAGATAAATACATTTTAATCTCCAGGATCGTTCTCAAATTGTCTTACAAAAACCTTTTTCTTGAAAACCGAAGGATCAAATCCGATTACAATAGCCGACTTAACTTAGTGTTTAAATACCGATATATAACAAAAACCTTTTTCTTCCCAAAAACCATCACCGAGCCAAGTGACTACTCTTGTATGCCTCTGCGCTCACCTGCAAGAAAGAGGGGTGAGTAATTGGGATTACTCAGTGAGTGCAGGTCCAACGGGACCTACGGCAAACAACTCAAATGAACATAACCATCACATATGAAAGTCTAAAGCTAATACACGCAATAACAACAAGTCCGAAGACACTCAAGGAACAAGTAAGACTCATGACCCTAACTGGTGCATCCGCGCCCAAAACCGGCGCACACCCCGTGGCATATAGCGGCACACACGCTGTCCGTCTCTATTTCAAGACGCCTGCCTCTCTTTTAAGACACCTGGCTCGTCAAGCCACTGACGATGGACTATGGTAAGTGAATCCTCAAACTATCCCATATCCAGCACACAATCACAATACTAAGACAACACATAGGCAAAACCGCCTCATAAATCTAAGCTTAACCCAAACCTGCACAAGTGATATCCCTCACGCAATGCAAACACCCACAAGCACTTTCATACAATCATTCAACCATATTCCATTTAAAAACCTAAGTCACTAGGTTCATCAAGCAACACACAATACGGCAAATAAATAATCGCTTCATGTTATATAATTAATACCAAATTTACCCAACAACCAAATACGTGTATTCAAATAGATACACGCAGGTATACACGCATTAGCAATAGACTACTCAGTCTGGAACGGTTACATGCATAAGAGGAGTATACCACGCCAGTCCTCACCTTTGATTCACGGGTTGAAACGGGGTTAAAATAACGTCTACAGCCAAGAGCTATCACACGGCAACTATAACTCCTTCCACAACAACAATGGTGATGATCAAAAAGACGCATGATCAGTAACGCCGGAACATTGAATAGTGAATTCCGGTGTGAACAGTGACGCGTGAACAGTAACAGAAAAGAGATCAAGCTTTGTCTCACCTTAGACAAGAGCTACTCAACCACACTGACCACAGACAGCACCAAAGGAAGGAGAAAGCTCAATACTGAAGCAAGAGAACAACACAACCACGGTGATCTCAACGAGAAACAGATCGAGAAGAAAACGGTGGAGATCTAGATCCGGAGCTTACCAAAATGAACCGATCAACGGTGAGGATGACTCGGGACAACAGATCCGCGGCGGTGGAGGCTCGGAGAAGCGGATCGGTGACGGACAGTGGCGATGGAGTCAAGAAGACGGCGTGACGGAACCGGTTCCCGTCGGCTCCTTCTCACAGGCGAAGCTCTCTCTCTCTCACGATCTCTTCTTCCCTTGATATCTCTCACCCCAGCTTTCTCTCTCACCTCTTCTCCTTTCTCTTCCTCACGAAACTCTCTCTCTTCTCCTTTCTCTTCCTCACGACACTCTCTCTCTTTTCTCCTCCTCTCACACAACTCATCGTGAAAAGAAGAAGATGACCCAGATGGGCCTTCATGGGCCTCTCCCAATCCCGTTGGGCCACGGTCATGACAATTCTCCCCCGCTTTAGAAGAATTCGTCCCCGAATTCAATCCGTTTTCGTACACCCGCTCTTGTCCTTAAAGAGCTCGGGGTAATTGTCAAGCAACTCTGATTCTGGCTCCCATGTCTCTTCTCGAATACCATCTCTTTCCCAACAGATTTTAACAGACTTGGCTTTCTTACCGTGGACTTCCGTTTCTCGCTTATCCAGGATTTCTACCGGTTTACTCGTAACTGTCAAGTTTCGGCCCACGTCCAATGGCGGCTGAGCTAAGATCAACTCTGGTTCCCGAACCACTTTTCTCAAAACTGACACATGAAACACATCATGAAAATCTGATAATTCTGGTGGTAAGTCCAACCGATAGGCAACAGCCCCTATCCTCTCTATGATTTTATACGGCCCCATGAACCTTGGCTTCAACTTTTTCAACTTGCGATTCTTGTCGGCTCCTCGAAGCGTCCTCATTTTTAAGTACACATCATCACCAACTGCAAACTCTAAATCTTTTCTATGTTGGTCCGCATAACTTTTTTGACGGTCATGCGCCTCTTTAAGCCTTTCTTTTAACAACTCTACTTGTTGTACTGTTTCTTGAATCATCGCAGGCTCTAGGTCTCGTCTCTCCCCAACTTCAGTCCAACAGAGCGGGGTTCGACACGGTCTCCCATACAAAGCCTCATATGGAGCCATTCCGATACTGGAGTGAAAACTATTGTTATAAGGAAATTCCACCAAGGAGAGGTACTTCCCCCATTTTCCTTCCCACTCTAGCACACAAGCTCTCAACATATCCTCAAGTGTCTGAATCGTCCGCTCAGATTGTCCGTCGGTCTGCGGATGATAAGCCGTACTGAGATGTACCTTTGTGCCCAACGCCTTTTGAAAGGCTTGCCAAAATATTGATGTGAACTTCGGGTCACGGTCTGACACAATGCTCACAGGCACTCCGTGTAGCCGCACTATCACATCCAAATATTGTTGCGCTAGCTGATCTGCCCCATCCGTTTTCTTGATGGCTAGAAAGTGAGCTGATTTGGTGAGTCGATCCACGATTACCCAAATCGCGTCTTTGTTTCCGGTCGTCTTTGGTAGCCCGGTAACAAAATCCATAGTTACCATGTCCCATTTCCATTCGGGCATTGGTAAGTCCTGCAGTAACCCACTTGGTACTCTGCGTTCCGCTTTAACCATCTGGCATGTCTGGCACTGAGAAACCCACACGGCGATGTCTCGCTTCATCCCGTCCCAATGGTAGTAGCGCTTCAAATCCCGATACATTTTCGTATTTCCCGGGTGAATAGAAAATGTCGAAGTATGAGCCTGACGCAAGATCTCATTCTTCAAATCCTTATTGTCTGGCACACTTACTCGATTCCTGAACAAGTAAGTCCCATTTGCAGCAGTGCGGTATCCGACAACTCCCTTGTCAATCAATTTCCTCAACTTCTCATCCTTTTGCTGCGCTTCTCGGATCCTCCAAAGTAAATCCGCTTGATCTAATGCTTCCAACCCAAGTGATTCCCCATTGATAGACATATCACACAGCCTCAAACTAGACAAGGTAGCAACGAGTTCATGCAACTCTTTTCCCTCCGAAACATCTGCCTTTCGCCTGCTAAGAGCGTCCGCTACTTGGTTAGCCTTCCCGGGGTGATAAAGTATCTCCAAATCGTAATCGGCCAACAACTCAGTCCATCTCCGCTGCCTCAAATTCAACTCTCCCTGAGTGAAGAGATACTTTAAGCTTTTGTGGTCCGTAAAAATTTGTACCTTTTCTCCATACAAATACGAACGCCAAATTTTGAGAGCAAAAACCACAGCAGCTAATTCAAGGTCGTGCGTCGGATAATTAGTCTCATTCGGCCTCAACTGCCTTGACGCGTAAGCAATCACCTTTCCTTCCTGCATAAGAACACATCCTAAACCTGTTCGAGATGCATCTGTATACACGACGTACGGTAACCCTGGCCTCGGTAGCACAAGCACTGGAGTTCGGGTCAAGTGATCCTTCAGGTTCTCAAAACTCTTCGCACACTCGTCCGACCAAACAAACTTGACGTCCTTCCCGGTCAGCCTTGTCATCGGTTTAGCCATGCTAGCAAATCCCTTCACGAACTTCCGATAATAACCCGCCAATCCCAAGAAACTACGAACCTCAGTAGCACTTTTTGGAGTCGGCCAATTGGTAATGGCGGTTATCTTTTCTGGGTCGACAGCGACTCCCGCTTCTGACACAACATGACCCAAGAACCCGATCTTCCTCTGCCAAAAGCTACACTTACTCGCTTTCGCATACAACTTCTGCTCTCTCAGCTTATTCAACACCACTCGCAGATGCCACTCATGCTCTTCCTTACTCTTCGAGTAAATCAGGATGTCATCGATGAATACTATAACGCACTTGTCCAAGTACTCCCGAAAAACATTATTCATCAACTTCATGAAGGCCGCTGGCGCATTGGTCAATCCAAAGGGCATAACCACGAACTCGTAATGACCATAGCGCGTCCGGAAGGCTGTCTTCCTCACATCATCCTCGGCAATCGGAATCTGGTGGTAACCCGAGGCCAAATCTATCTTGGAAAACCACGATGCTCCTTGTAGTTGGTCCAATAACTCATCAATCCTTGGTAACGGGTACCGATTCTTTATCGTTACCTTGTTCAGTCCTCGGTAGTCGATACAAAGTCTGAAACTTCCGTCCTTTTTCTTGACGAACAACACTGGCGCTCCCCATGGTGAACTGCTCGGTCGAATGAAACCTTTGTCAGCTAACTCTTCTAACTGCTTCTTGAGCTCGGCCATTTCTACTGGCGCCAAACGATATGGTGCCTTCGATATAGGTGCTGTTCCGGGCTCCAGCTCTATCGTGAATGCATCACCTCGGTGAGGCGGTGGTCCTTTCAACGGTTCGAACACGTCCTCGTATTCTGCCACAACTGGTATTGTAATCAACTCCGGTGTCGACTCTTTCTCGTTCATAGTAATGGTGGCGAGATATGCCTCATATCCTTTCATCAATAGCTCCTCTGCCTGCAACATTGAGATAATGGGGATTCCTGTAAGTTTCTTGATCCCTTGGAATACCAACTTTCCTTCCGCCCTGGGAATATGTACTCGAGCTCGCGGGCAATCCAACACAACTCGGTGCTTGGTCAACCAATCCATTCCAAGAATCACCTCGTAGTGATTCAACTCCATCTTCACAAGATTTCCGTGCATCTCCACATTTTCAAGCACTATCGGCACTTCTTCATAAACCCCGGTAGACTTCATTTTCTCATCTCCGGCTGTCTCGATCTCCTTCATCTTTGAAACAAAAACGCCTTCAAAGGTCCAATACTCTGTGAGCGCCGGAGACACAAAGCTATGCGTAGCTCCTGTGTCAAACAATGTATGGGCGGAAACTCCCCCAACTAAAACCGATCCTACACGGTTGATACTACGCTAAGCATGCTATTCAAATTCCACACAAGACTCTTAATGAATAATCACGAAAGTCAAGAAGGAATGACATACCCGCGATCGGTTCAACGCCTCCGTGTTCCCCCACTACATTGACTCGAGGTCTTGCTCCTTGCCCTGCTGGTGGCGGTGGCAACGGCAACTGCTCACGATTCTGTCCTCTTGGCTGCTGTCCCTGAAGCGGAACCATACAATTCCTTGCAAAGTGGCCGCTCTGTCCACAACGGAAACATGTGCTTCTCATAGGCTGGACGGCTCTAGGCTGAGGCACTTTCTGAACATTGCCCACAGTGCAATCCTTCTTGACATGTCCACGCTGGTTACACTTAAAACAAATCAAATTCTTAGCATAATCTCCTCGTAGTTGAGACGAATTAGCGGTATCCCAATTCCTCTTGTGACTATCTCCCTTTCCAGTCTTGGCTTGAAACCCTTTAGACAACTTTAGCTCCTCCTGGAATCCCTGTTCTTGCACGGCTGCGGTTTCAACCAGATCCAATAGACTGTCGTATTTCCTGATAGAACAACGATTTTTGAGGTCAAGTCTCAATCCCTTCATGAATTTGCGGATCTGATCAGCCTCACTCAGATGCTTCGTCGAGAACCTCCTCAAACGATTGAACTCCTCCTTATACTCTCGAACAGTTCGGTTACCCTGACGTAGATCCTCAAAAGCATTCTCCATCTTATCCATGGCCTCTGGCGGAAAGTATTCCCTAGTGAACCCTTCTCTGAAATCAGCCCAAGTCAACTCATAACGCCCTCGTGCGGCCTCTACCACACCATCCCACCAAAACATAGCATCATCCTTCAGGTAGTGCACCGCTAAGTCGAGACGATACTCTTGTGGGCACCTGATTGCATCCAAATTCTTTTCCAGCTTTTTCCTCCAGTTATCGGCAACAACAGCACTTGACTTCCCATCAAAATAATCCATCTGCATATTCCTCATGTGCCCCATAAGTTCCCAATACGACGGCCCTTGTGTCTGCCCATGCACAGCCGGCGGTGGAGGTGGCGGTGGATACTGTACTCTCTGGTTCTGATCATTTCCCACTCCCGGATCATTACGCATCTGATCCCCGAAACGGTCACGGTACCTCTGCAACTCTTCCATCATATCCGCATACGCAGCAGTCTGGTCAACTCCTTGGGCCGCCCCTGCTGGGTCCGCACCCACTGGCTCATGCTCGATGGTATTCCCATGAACACTTTCTGATGAAGCAACTGGACTCTCAACTCTAGCTGCGGGTCGCACAACTCTCTTAGGTCTCACAACCTTGGCTTTCCTTGGCGGCATCCTCTAAACAGAAGAAACAAGCGATCAAACACTTTCACAAGCCGAGTACCTGTCACGAGAAGCAATACACAGATTAAGTCAGACTTGGTGATGTTTACAATTTTCTTTTGAAAATACCCCATTCCCGAAAAGTTTTTTTTTTTTTTTTTTTTAAATCCAAAATATTTCGAAAATACTTTAATAAATCCAAGAATAACTTTTGAAAGTTCTTGAAACCATTTGAAAACTTTTTCTTTGTCACAATCCGCCTCCCGGGTCAGGACCGGTTTGGCAACCTAGGCTCTGATACCAAATTGTGACACCCGCCTCTTACGTAACCAAGACGGCATGTCCAAAAGTAATAACTTTCATTCCAAGAAAACCTCTTGCTAGATAAATACATTTTAATCTCCAGGATCGTTCTCAAATTGTCTTACAAAAACCTTTTTCTTGAAAACCTAAGGATCAAATCCGATTACAATAGCCGACTTAACTTAGTGTTTAAATACCGATATATAACAAAAACCTTTTTCTTCCCAAAAACCATCACCGAGCCAAGTGACTACTCTTGTATGCCTCTGCGCTCACCTGCAAGAAAGAGGGGTGAGTAATTGGGATTACTCAGTGAGTGCAGGTCCAACGGGACCTACGGCAAACAACTCAAATGAACATAACCATCACATATGAAAGTCTAAAGCTAATACATGCAATAACAACAAGTCCGAAGACACTCAAGGAACAAGTAAGACTCATGACCCTAACTGGTGCATCCGCGCCCAAAACCGGCGCACACCCCGTGGCATATAGCGGCACACACGCTGTCCGTCTCTATTTCAAGACGCCTGCCTCTCTTTCAAGACACCTGGCTCGTCAAGCCACTGACGATGGACTATGGTAAGTGAATCCTCAAACTATCCCATATCCAGCACACAATCACAATACTAAGACAACACATAGGCAAAACCGCCTCATAAATCTAAGCTTAACCCAAACCTGCACAAGTGATATCCCTCACGCAATGCAAACACCCACAAGCACTTTCATACAATCATTCAACCATATTCCATTTAAAAACCTAAGTCACTAGGTTCATCAAGCAACACACAATACGGCAAATAAATAATCGCTTCATGTTATATAATTAATACCAAATTTACCCAACAACCAAATACGTGTATTCAAATAGATACACGCAGGTATACACGCATTAGCAATAGACTACTCAGTCTGGAACGGTTACATGCATAAGAGGAGTATACCACGCCAGTCCTCACCTTTGATTCACGGGTTGAAACGGGGTTAAAATAACGTCTACAGCCAAGAGCTATCACACGGCAACTATAACTCCTTCCACAACAACAATGGTGATGATCAAAAAGACGCATGATCAGTAACGCTGGAACATTGAATAGTGAATTCCGGTGTGAACAGTGACGCGTGAACAGTAACAGAAAAGAGATCAAGCTTTGTCTCACCTTAGACAAGAGCTACTCAACCACACTGACCACAGACAGCACCAAAGGAAGGAGAAAGCTCAATACTGAAGCAAGAGAACAACACAACCACGGTGATCTCAACGAGAAACAGATCGAGAAGAAAACGGTGGAGATCTAGATCCGGAGCTTACCAAAATGAACCGATCAACGGTGAGGATGACTCGGGACAACAGATCCGCGGCGGTGGAGGCTCGGAGAAGCGGATCGGTGACGGACAGTGGCGATGGAGTCAAGAAGACGGCGTGACGGAACCGGTTCCCGTCGGCTCCTTCTCACGGGCGAAGCTCTCTCTCTCTCACGATCTCTTCTTCCCTTGATATCTCTCACCCCAGCTTTCTCTCTCACCTCTTCTCCTTTCTCTTCCTCACGAAACTCTCTCTCTTCTCCTTTCTCTTCCTCACGACACTCTCTCTCTTTTCTCCTCCTCTCACACAACTCATCGTGAAAAGAAGAAGATGACCCAGATGGGCCTTCATGGGCCTCTCCCAATCCCGTTGGGCCACGGTCATGACAATAAGAGTTTTGGGTTCGAGTTCTCATGGCCACCTAGCCACGCTTATAAAAAACAAATATGATGATAGAAGTTTTTACAGTATTTAATTAACTAAAAGAAGACGACACCACCACTAACAAACGTATTTCTTTTTTATTTTTTTTTATTTTTTTTTCTGATACGTCTAACGAACGTATCTGCTAGTTATATATTTATTATTTTCCTAAGCCTCAAGACTGCAATAATTTTCAACTTTACAACAAAGACCTGAGCTGTTCTTCCCAAAGACTAGATCAAACCCCAGATCACAAAATCCCCAGGAGATAAGATCTTGCTGTCTAAGCATCATCATTACCAGAAACAAATCTCTTAAAGTGAGTATATACTATTAACTAATTAAGACCACCAAAGCTTTTAGATGGACGGTTGTCAGGAGAATAGAAGACGGTGTTCGAAGCTAAGAGTTAGTACTGATAACAACGACATGGAGAAGATGACGCACAGAGAAATCGAGAGACAAAGAAGACAAGAAATGGCTTCTCTTTATGCCTCTCTTCGTTCTCTTCTACCTCTTCACTTCATCCAGGTCACTTCCCAACTCCTAAAAAACCCTAATCTTGATTTTGGTTCTTCTTGACTCCGTTAGATCTATACTCAATCTTTGTCCTTTGATTTAGTCTTCCGTGTAAGAAAATGACAAAGGGATCATATCAAGTGCTTTGACTTTCACCATAGTGTTTCTATTTAAAGATTCTTAATTTTAGATCTATGGCTTTCTTGGTTTCTTTGATTCTTGATGGGGATCTTTTGTTCACTATAGGGTAAGCGTTCGACGTCAGATCAAGTGAATGAGGCGGTGAACTACATAAAGTCTCTACAGAGGAAGATCAAGGTGCTGAGTTCGAGGAGAGATGAGCTCATATTACTCTCTAGAGGAAGCTCCTTGGCTGTAACTAAAGAAGAGATGGAAATGATGAATCATGTGGTCGTTCGTTATTGTTTCGTGGGTGTGGAAATAGTGTTTAGTAGCCGCTGCTGCGGTGGTCAAACGCGGTTTTCAAGTGTTCTTCAAGTGCTTAGTGAAAATGGTCTCGCCCTTCTTAACTCCATCTCCACAATTGTTGAGGATAGGCTGATTTATACCATACAGGCTGAGGTAAACTTATCTTACTCTTGCTTAATCCAGTTATGTCAATTTGCGTTTGCATTTACATGTTACGATAAAATTTTCATTTTTTGTCAAAAAAATAAATAAAAAATCATTATTAGTTTTTCATTTTGGGAAAAAAAAAAAATTTTATTTATTAATCAAATACTTTTACTCAAATGGATGTTAATCTGCTTTTCGTTTGCGTTTACCTTTTTTTTTTGCGTTTACTCAAATGGATCAAAGCACTAAAACGTTGTGGTTTTCTTTAAAGATAAACGCAATTTATAACTAGTGAATTGAAACACACACGTTTGTTGAGGTCGTAGTAATCATAAAAATGTTTAAAACTAGCATGTTCATATTCCAGATTTTATTCATCAAATTCTAGACGTTAAAAAGCATTATATGTATTCTTTCTATGATAAAATATTTTAGAAGAGGAGAAATCATTTGTTTAGAGAAAATGTTCACACACACATGTGGTAACATTCATATCCCTCATGCATGCATTTACTTATATATGACAATTACATTTCAAAAGATAAGTTGCGGTGCTTATAAGTGGTAAAACCATTCTAGTTCTGAATGTTTAACTTCAAAGTATATATATTCCAAGTTTCGGCATGGTATACCCACTTATAAAAGAAAAATTGAACTTTATTGGTGTTTAGTTTTGAATTCGGGTCGCATCATGCCGTACTTTTTAATGGAATATAAATGTCATCCGTATGAAATTCTCTACAACCTTGAATACGATTATGCATAAAAGATATGATATGTTTGAGAGTTCAACGACATGGCTTGTGTTGTTTGGCAGGTCAACGATACGGCTTTGATTGACTTAGCTGAACTTGAAGAGAGATTAATCAGAATGAAGTAAATGGTTGTTGAGTGGGTTTTTCTTAACTTGTCAAGCAAACGACTTACATAAGCCCTTAGTTTTTTTTGTACTTGTATTATTGTGGTTCGTTCACTTCACATGTATATAAATTTATTTTCGTGTGGATATGAGTTGCTAGTTCAGTTGTTTCCTGATCGACAAATCATGTGGAGTTAATTAGTACTTTTAGTTATATGATATGATTCAAATAAGTTTTCAAAGTTAAGAATAATTACGAACGCTGGTAGTATCGAAGGGTCGTGTTCGAACTTCGAAGTTGGTAGCATTCTGCTGATTTAGATAACAAATGAAATTGAATACAAATACTCTTCCTCCATATATAATAATAAACCCAAAAAAATCTTCGCAGGATTTTGCATATAACAACTAAGGGGTGATTTCAATATTGAACTTAGATGATTTTGATGATTTGGGGTGATTTTATTTTTAAGATGATTTTAGGTGAATTAGACAAGTTGTTATGATTTTAATAAAATCACTAATTTTGTCTAAAATCATGGTATTTGGATTCTTATATTTAATTTTTAAATAAGAATTTGTACTAAAACCCCTTAAAATCACTAGAAATCACATAAAATCCACTAATTAAAATATTTCTAATAACACTGGATTTGAAAGTACATTTTAATATCACAAGTCCAATAATACTGGATTTTAAACCTCTATTAAAAAATTATGTTTGAATAACATTGAATTTGTCATTTTAGTACAAGTTCACTCCAAATCAACTCAAATACTCAGTATAATAACATCCTTTAACTATTGTAGAACTAGGGAAGGCCCGCGGCAATGCGCGGATTGTGGTGTTATAAGTTTACTGAAAATTTGTTTTTAACTATTAGTTATTTATTTATGTGTAAATGTATGTATAATAGTATACCGGTTAAATATCTTTGTGTTAGTTCGTCGATATCATGATATGTGTGATAACATCTTTGAAGTCATGTATTTAAATTTGAGTTATTTGTTTATATAGTATTTGATCGGTTCCGAAAAAGATTGTGTAGTTGATATAGTGCCATGCCAAGGCTTTTAGGAGCGTGGGGCAAAATATAAAATATACATTTTTAAACAATAATTATAACTTTATTTTTAAAAGATTGTCCAAAAGCATTAATTTCAGTAGGAATGTTGTTTTGAACTCATGATGCATGATAAAGTACATTAAGTTATTGGAATTGCTTTCTTGAATGAAACATGAAGAATTCATTTGAGAATTTAACTTTTTAATAAGTACTTAAACGCATAGATGGAGAAATGACTTTACGTATTTTTTTAGTTGTCATTTATTTTATATTTTTATATTATATATTAGAAAAACATGATAAAATTGCTAACAATTAATATTTTGTTTGATCAGATGGTCGGCAATAGCGCATAGGTTACCAGGAAGAACATACAACGAGATCAAGAACCACTGGAACACTCACATCAAGAAACGATTGGTAAATAAATGTATCAGTCCGTTGACCCACAAAGTCCTTCTCGATGGTCCCAGTAAATCATCTGACCATCCCGAGACACCGCCGGATAAAAGCAGCGTTGATCAAGTGGAAAACATCAGAAGAAGTCAAACAATAAAAAGTCGTCAGGATCACAATTAGCTTCGTTCTTGAACATAGTACCTAACATATATGGTAAGAGAATCAACCACAGTGCTATGTCTAGGGCCGGCCCTCGGCTAAAGCACATGAAGCATTGTGCTTTAGGCGCCAATTATAATAAGTAGTTTTAGGGGCGCCAATTTTCAATAGTTATATGTGGCATAGTGGTTTAGTTCTCATAATTTGATCTAAATATTAAGTATTCGACCCGGACATAGTGCCATTTTTTTCTTATTTTTACTAAAAAGCTGTTTTTTAATGGGCCAAAAAACTTTTTATGCTTTAGGCAGCGAAATGCTACGGGCCGGCCCTGATTGGAAGATTACCTCTATTACTCTCTGGTAAGTTGATATGTATAATCTTAAATTTATGACATGTGTCATTTTGTTAATTCAACTTAAATAATATACCTGCATATACCTAACATCTTTTTTTTTAATGCTGAAATAATGCTAATATCTCTTTTTAAATGTTAAATGTTGAAAGTAATCATATGAGACTGTAACATCCGTGAACCAGAAAGTTGTTTTAGAAGTGGTATCGGACGACATTAGGGATTCGGGAGTAGATTACATACGCTCTTTGAGGTGTGAATCAAGGATTGGCTGTACATGTTCTTGTTTGATTGTTGTGCAGTCAGTTCTAAGGTTCGAATATCGCGAAGAAAATGTGTAAAAAGCTCTTGAGTACCTAGTGTCGATCGACACCAAAGGTAGTGTCGATCGACACCAAAGGTAGTGTCGATCGACACCAAAGGTAGTGTCGATCGACACCGGTTATCGGGTTCGATTCCGGTTTAAGTCGATTGCACGTTTAATTGTAGTTTGAGTTGGTTTGGTCGATGGGTGTCGACCGACACCAAGGAAGGGTGTCGATCGACACCGGTTATTGAGAAATCGACCGGTTCGATTTAAGTCGGCTGGTTTTGTTCCGGTTAAGGGTTTGGAAGCCCTAAGTCGCGATTAATGTAACATCCGTGAACCAGAAAGTTGTGTTGGAAGTGGTGTTGGATGATCCTAGGGGTTCGGGAGTAGTTTGCACATGCTCCTAGAGGTGTGAATTGAGGATTGGCTGTACATGTTCTTGTTTGATTGTTGTGCAGTCGGTTTAAGGTTCAAGCATCGCGAAGAAAGTGTGCTAAATCCTTCTGAACGTCTAGTATCGATCGACACCGGTTTGGGAATCGAATTCCGGTTTAAATCGATTGTGTTCGGTTTTGTGGAGTTGGTCGAGTGGTGTCGACCGACACCAGGGAGGGTGTCGCTCGACACCGGCTATTGGAAATTCGACCAGTTTGATTTGAGTTGGTTTCGGTTTGGGCTGGTTTGGGCAAGGAAGCCCTAGGTCGCGTTTTTAAGCGAAGGAAGTCGCTTTTTGACACACTTTTCGAGGCAGAGACTTTTCCAGAGAGTTGGGAGGTGATTTTTAGGAGTTTTTGGAGTTTGGAGGATCGATATGAGGCTTGGTGGTTGCTGTTCATCTTTCCCCTTTGTTTCTAATCCGTTTCAAGGTGAGTGCAAGACCGTAGGTCCGTGAATCACTGGAGATTTGTTGTGTTGTTGCTATTTCGAGTTGTTCTTGACTTGTTCTTGAGTTATTTGAGTTATTGATCGATTATGGGGGTTGAATCCCATTGATTTGGATGTTTTATACTTGTTTCGCATTGTTTCGTTGCTGTTGGTTTCTGGGTTTCGGGAGGGTGTCGAGCGACACCTTTTGGTGTCGGTCGACACCGAGGATGCTTGTGTCGAGCGACACACTTTGTGTGTCGATCGACACCTAGCAGGGCGTGTCGAGCGACACGGTGGGGTGTCGATCGACACTAGTGCTGTTGTGCGAGTATTGTTGCTGTTGTTTACTGTTGATGGTTATTGTTTATGGTTATTGTTGATATTGTTGTATTGTCTAGTGTTTGACGTAATTGGCATGTAGGCGGAATGACCGTCTCACTGAGTATTTATGATAATACTCACGCATCTCTTTCGTAATGTGATGCATGTAACAGGAATGTGTGACCGCGGGATCGAGGCTGGAGAGAGGGATGATAGGGTTATTGGTTTATTGGTTTATTGGTTATTGTTTTATTATTTGAATTGGTAGCTAACCTGGTGTTTAGTTTGCTAGAGTTTATTTATTATTCTGGAATTGTTTATTGGATTATGGGTTATTGATATTGAGTATTGATAAAAAAAAAAAAAAGAGCTTGGTTGTTTCAATTAAAACCCTGTGGCCGCGTGAGAAGACTCACTTTTCGAGGCTGAGACTTTTCAGAGGCGATTTTTTGGAGTTTGGAGGCTTGTTCTGGTGCTTTTCATCTTCTATTCCTTCCTTTCAATCCATTTCAAGGTGAGTGCGTGACTGTAGGTCCGTTTTAGCACTAGAGTTTTCTGGAATTTGAGTTTGTTGTTGTGTTCTTGAGTTGTTCATACTGAAAATCGTGTTTTGGGATGTATTGGGGCATTGAAAACCCTTGATTGTGTGTTTGTGGATTTCTATGTGCTGTTTCATAGCTTCTGGTGTCTGGCCGTCGAGCTGGTGTCGACCGACACCCGATGGGTGTCGTTCGACACTAGACTGGGAAGTCAGGAACGTGGGTTGTTCCTGACTTTGTGGTTTCTGTTGTTGCTTATTATTTCGTTGTGATTATTGTTGATGTATTGTCTAGTGTTTGACGTACTTGGCCTGTAGGCAGGATGATCCACTCACTAAGTATTTATGATAATACTTACGTATCTCTATTCCAATGTGATGCAGGTAACAGCAATGTTCTTCCGCGGAAAGAGACCGAGAGAAGAGGATGATGAGACTAGGAATTTGATTTTGGCCATCTTGTTGTGGCTAGCAAGGAATTCGTTTTTAGGATGTTAGTTTTATTTTCATAATGTAGCAAACCTGGTGTTTAGGTTGCTAGAATTTATTATTGGCTTTATTGGTTATTGGTTATTTGTTGAACGATTATTTATTATTTAATATTATTGATTTCTTTTTGAGAATTTCCGCATCGATAATTAAAAAAAAAAAAGCTTGGTTGTTTCATTTTGGTATCAGAGCGTATACGATTTTAGGACTGTTAGTATTGGATGAATTGGACTATGTGTTTAATTGATTAAGTGAGTTAGTCACTTAGTGGTTTAGTCTCATCCTCTCGGTCTTCCAGTTTTCCGCGGTAAGTGAGTTGGATTTTTCGTGTTGTGTTTTGTGTTTGTGTGCTGACTTTGCTCATTTTCTGTACTTGGTGGAAGTGCAGAGAGATGGATGCAGGTCGTGGTCGTGGTCGTGGCCGTGGTCGTGGTCACGGTGGAGCCCGTGGGGGCAGAGGAGCTGGTCGTGGTGGACGAGCAGCCGGTCGTGGAGGTCGGGGTGCTGGGCGTGGTTTGCCAGAGGCTGAGGTTTCAGCGGAGAGTGCAGTGCCGAGTGTGGCGACAGCGTCAGTTACTCAGTCAGTTTCGTTGGCCGGTGGGGCTAACTCGGGTGCCGGTGGTGGCGCAGGAGCAGGAGCAGTTCCCGGTGGGGGCGCAGCTCTAGCTCAGGGGGACATGATAGTGGGGCTACTGACGCAGTTATTGGCACATCTTCCACAGGCAGTTTCACAGCAGGCTCCGGTTGTACCTCCAGCGGCCGGGGCACAGGTTGGTGCCGGTTTTGTTGAGCAGCAGGAGGCTGCGGGGCAGCAGGGTGCTGCGGTTGGGTATTCACCTTATCGTGAGATGATGAGGGAGATGCAGAGGATTGGTAGGCCTATGGTTGAGGGCGGTGTTACTCCAGAGCAGGCTGACGAGTGGCGTCAGAGGTTGGAGCGGAACTTCGATTCAGTCCGTTGTCCAGAGCAGTTTCAGATTGAGTTGGCAGTGCACTACCTTGGAGGTGATGCACATTTGTGGTGGAGATCTGTTAGGACCCGGAGAGAGGTTTGGACTTGGGTTGACTTCGTCGAGGAGTTCAACCACAAGTTTTTCCCGCAGGAGGCTCGTGACAGACTGCAGTTGAGGTTTTTAGACTTGACTCAGGGTGAGAGGTCTGTACGGGAGTACGATGCAGAGTTCTGCAGATTGGTGGTTCACACTGGTGGTGAGCTGGTGAGTGAGCGAGCTTTGATGTCGAGGTTTCTTCAGGGACTTCGGAGGAACATCAGGACCCAGTGCAGAGGTGGTATGTACCACACTAGAGCCGGTTTAGTGGAGTTGGCAGCTTCCATTGAGGAGGACTTGCGTGAGCCGGTGAGTTCGGCAGTTGTTCCAGCTGTAGTTGCTTCTGCTACCCATCCTAGGGGCCAGCAGCAGCGTAGGGGTTTCAGTTCTGGTCATGGCAGGGGCGGCAAGCCTGCGCAGGGCCAGAAGAGGAGAGCAGGGGAGATATCTACTAGTAGCCAGAGTGCAGGTGGTTGTTTTGGTTGTGGGAGTTTGGATCACAGAGGTGCTGCTTGCCCCAAGAGGGCAGGATCCAGAGATTCGTCTGTGTTCTTTTATTGCAGAGAGTCGGGGCATATCAGGCCGATGTGTCCCAAGTTACAGCTGAGGTCAGTGGTAGCGGTTCAGCCGTTGGCTATTCAGTCAGCAGCTCAGATTGCAGCGTTGCAGTCAGGTGGGGCGCCGCGTGTTTACACTCGGACAGAGTTGGGCCAGACCAGTCAGTCAGGCCAGATCACAGGTAAAATCTTTGACTCAGACTTGTAAATTCTTAAAGGTAGAATTTTGGTGTTGTCTGTTTCTTTTATTTTACTGTGATAGAGTTTAGGGGTTCTCAACACTTGTGGAATTGTGTAGGGACCTTGTTAGTTGGTGGATTTGAGTCTCATGTGTTGTTCGACTCGGGAGCATCTAACTGCTTCATTACTACGGAGAGAGCTGAGAGTAGTGGTACTCGGAGTAGCGATGGCGAGGTTTCAGGCTTTGTCAAGGTGGCCGGTGGTGGTTTTCTGACTACTTCGGGTAGAGCCAGAGCAATGGATGTGCAGATTGCGGGGCAGTCTATGCCAGCAGATTTAGTCATCAGTCCGGTGGAGCTGTATGACGTGATTTTGGGGATGGACTGGTTATCCTTGTACCAGGTTCATCTGGATTGCTACAGAGGTAGAGTGGTGTTTGAGCGGGATGCTGGGAAGTTGGTTTATCAGGGAGTGCGACTTCAGGGAGTATAGTGATCTCAGCTATTCAGGCAGAGCAGTTGTTAGAGTGGGGCTGTGAAGCCTATTTGGCGACGATTACTATGACAGAGTCCAGTGGTGAGGTGGTTTTGCAGGATATTCAGGTTGTTCGGGATTTCGAGGATGTGTTTCGGTCGTTGAAGGGATTGCCACCATCTCGGTCAGATCCTTTCACGATTGAGTTAGAGCCCGGGACAGCTCCGATATCGAAGACACCTTACAGGATGGCGCCAACAGAGATGGCAGAGCTGAAGAAGCAGCTAGAGGACCTTTTGAGTAAAGGGTTCATCAGACCGAGTGTTTCGCCGTGGGGAGCACCAGTGTTGTTTGTGAAGAAGAAGGATGGCAGTTTTCGGTTGTGCATTGATTACCGGGGACTTAACCGAGTCACAGTGAAGAACAGGTACTGATATATCCATATTTTGCATGATTTTACTTAGTATTTATTTATGTTTTCAAGTGTTTTCAATAAGGTTTTATGCCTTTAGAGGTAATTTTCTTGTATTTGTTGGTTTTGGAGTCTTAACAGGTTAAAACATCAAAAAGGAGCAAAAGAGCCTCAAACCATGATCCATGCAAGTTTCCAAGTCAAAAGCATCAATATAACTCCATTTGTCCGATTCTCGCATTTGGACGGAACCAGAGCATCCGAAAGATAACCGCGGCAAGGGGTCTTCCCGACGTCCAAAAATCATGATATTGGTCTTGATGGATATATATTTAAGTCATGCATCACGGCGAAGTGGATTCAAGCCATTTGGATCGACCATCAGGGAGAAACTCTTTTTCTCCCAAGACGTGTCTGCCAGGCGAGCAAACGAAGCCCATGGAGATTTGGCGTCACAAACAGCCCGGGATTCCGCGGCATGGACCCTGTCTCGACTTAACACAAGCCCAGCTTGCTTTTGGTGGTTTACTTGTCCTAAACCCGGTCCAATCTCGTCGCAAATCATCAAGGCCGGTTAACCGGAAAGTTTCCTTTTTCAGCACATCATAACCCTAGCGACTTCAAGCCTATAAATACATGTTTTTAGCCTTTGAAGGAGAAGAGCCGCAAGTGTCTGTGCAAGAGAGAGAGAGCCGTCAAGGAAGAGAAGCCCTAGGTGGTGCGCCGTCCAGAAGGAAGAAGGAGGCGCCGTTCAACTCATTGCACTCGCATCTCATTGTTTATATTTCTATCTTTTCCTTTTCTCTTTTGTACTTTGGCTCGAAAGTTATCAAGGGATTCGACTTGTTCTTCATCAGAGAAGCCTCTTTTAATCCCTTATCTCTTTTTTTAACACTTATCATGCTTTCAATCATCATGTCTTGTGTTGTTTGCGACATGATTGAGTAGTTTCTTTGCTAGGTTAAGGGCTAAGCCGATGGGCTCATGAAATCGTTAGCTTCAATCTTTCAGGTTGGGATTATTTTGTTTGGTGATATAAGATTGGAATCCACCAAACTTAAGATCACTTGATGATCAAGAGATTCCAAGCTTATGGCTTGCGGAAGTGGGGATGATGTCGAGATGGAAGGTGATGATGGACGATTGACTCGCTCAATCAATGGAGGGGCGATTGACTCACTCAATCAATGGACGAATAAGAAGGTTTGAATCACTTAAACATTCCTAAATTCGCAGACTTCAATAGCACCAAGTGAATCACTCACTAAGAACTAAAGAACAAACAAAGTACTCAAACTTTGACAAGAAAACAATTTCTATTAATTTCAATGATCAAGGGTGCTTTACAAATGGCACGAAATGGAGCTTATATAGGAGCTCTAGTACAATGGTAATAAGCTAAAATAAAGAAACAAATCGCAGCAATGAATGCAAATAGAGCCGTTGGAGTTTGATGACAAAATCAGGCCAAATAAGGCAAGTCTTGGCTCCTTGAGTCTTGACAGCTTGGGCGTGAAGCTGTGATGTCTTGGGACGTCTAGATGCAATGTATCCGTGCTCATGTCGCTGTAGTCTTGAAGATATAGCCGTTGGAGAGTTATGGCGCATGGTGTGAGCGCGGCCATATAAGGAAAGTGGAGTAGCATAAGGATCCGCCTGATCCTGTGGATGCTGGTGCATGGTAAGCTGATAGATGACTCTCCTAGATGTCTTGATGTCTCTCCTGGATGGTTTGATATCTCTCCTGGTCGCCAAAGTCGGGTTTGTAAGTGATGAAACCCGTGAGCCTCCAAATAAGGCAAGCTGAGAATCTTCCGGTTTAGAAGTTGAATAACTTCCACGCCAAAACCGGTATTGATATGATTGCAATTCGACGAACTCCCCGGTTGAGTAATGATTCCATAGCAACTCGATTTATAGCTTATATCCTTCTGGTTAGATTGGAATCCTCCAATAAGTGCGCCTATGTCCAAATCGGGAAAGCTCCGGTTTACCCGATTTGAAAAATCAATAACTCTTAAACCAAAATTAATTTTGTCACGAATCCAATTCACCGTCTGACTCTGATGAGTTGCAAATCCAAAATAATTGGATTTGTTGCTTGGTTCATCCTGGTTTGGCCGGAGTGATTCGATGAGTGATCGTATGTCTCCATCAACTCCATTGAAGATCTTCCAAATTGTATCTTCAATATCTTCTTCATTTGGGCTCCTTTCGGGTAGATTCTTCTTCGTGACTAACTCTGGATGAGTTGAGTATGATCTCCAAAGGTGTTGATACCGGAATTAGCACAATTCCTTGAGCCCGTCATAATTAATAACATTATACAAGCCTGACCCGTTTTCCACCACCACCTCCTCAAATAAAAGGAAAGACTTGGAGAAAAAGACTAAATCTTTGAAGAAAGGAAAGAGATCAACACCAAAGAAGAATATTTCCAAAAGAGAAAAGGAAGAATATCTTGAAGAAGCCGACCTCCTCTCACTATATAAAGAAGACCCCTCATTCATTGAAAGATATTCAGAAATCCCCTGCAATCATTGAGAGCAGAGAGGCAAAAACCCTAGCTAAAATTCGTCCTTTACTTTCAGTTTATCCTATTCTCTTCGTATTCATCTCGGCAAGCCTTGTCGCCGAGACGAATCACCCTTTGTAATCTTTGAACTTTGGTTGATCTTAATAAAGAGTGTCTCCTAAACTCCACATCTCTTCTACAACACTATTGTGCTATTTTGAGATTCAACAATTATAAGTCCCCCCCCCCAGTTCGTCGAGTCGAATGCAGTTTGATCTCGGCGGACTTCATGTATAAGAGAGGAGCTCGTGAGCTATTAATAACAATTATGCCGTGCCAGTTCCAGCTCGTTTCCGATGCGATGCTGCGTTATTGACTTTAGATTCGTACCGCCTCGTTAAAACCTTGATATGGAAAAACCCTATGGGATAAAAACCATAAAAAGGGAAAAGAGTACGTTGACGTCATCTTGTCCGCAAGTAGAATGTGCTTTTGACAATTTCTCTCGGACTTGACGTTAGCTCATCAAGGAGAATACATTGCTGTTATGATTTTTATCGGACTTGGCATCGTCGCGTCAAGGAGGATTCATCTCGGACTTGGCGGCGGCTCGTCAAGGAGAATTCATCTCGGACTTGACAGCAGCTCGTCAAGGAGAATTCATTTCGGACTTGGCGGCGGCTCGTCAAGGAGAATTCTTCTCGGACTTGGCGGCGGCTCGTCAAGGAGAATTCATCTCGGACTTGACAGCGGCTCGTCAAGGAGGTGCCGGTTTCTTCGAACGCTTTTTCTCGAACTCGTTCATTACGAGATCGGGGTCGAACTCTTTTTCCAAGAGATCGTATTTTCTCGAACTCGTTCATTACGAGGTTGGTTTTTCTCGAAATCGTTCATCACGATATCGCGGACGAGCTTGTTCATTACGAGGTCGGTTTTCTCGAAATCGTTCATTACGATATCGCAGACGAGCTTGTTCATTACGAGGTCGGTTTTCTCGAAATCGTTCATTACGATATCGCGGACGAGCTCGTTCATTACGAGGTCGGTTTTTCTCGAAATCGTTCATTACGATATCGCGGACGAGCTCGTTCATTACGAAATCGGTTGCGATTCGTTCTTTACGAGATCGGCTTTCACGAAATCGTTCATTACGATATCGCGGACGAGCTCGTTGATTACGAGGTCGGTTTTTCTCGAAATCGTTCATTACGATATCGCGGACGAGCTCGTTCATTACGAGGTCGGTTTTTCTCGAAATCGTTCATTACGATATCGCGGACGAGCTCGTTCATTACGAGGTCGGTTTTTCTCGAAATCGTTCATCACGAAATCGGTTGCGATTCGTTCTTTACGAGATCGGCTTTCACGAAATCGTTCATTACGATATCGCGGACGAGCTCGTTCATTACGAGGTCGGTTTTTCTCGAAATCGTTCATTACGATATCGCGGACGAGCTCGTTCATTACGAGGTCGGTTTTTCTCGAAATCGTTCATTACGATATCGCTTACGAGCTCGTTCATTACGAGGTCGGTTTTTCTCGAAATCGTTCATCACGAAATCGGTTGCGATTCGTTCTTTACGAGATCGACTTTCACGAAATCGTTCATTACGATATCGCAGACGAGCTCGTTCATTACGAGGTCGGTTTTTCTCGAAATCGTTCATCACAAAATCGGTTTCGGGCTCGTTCATTACGAGACCATTTTTCTTGAACTCGTTCATTACGAGATCGGTTTCGGGCTCGTTCATCACGAGACCGTTTTCCTCGAACTCGTTCATTACGAGATCGGTTTCGGGCTTGTTCATCACGAGACCGTTTTCGTCGAACTCGTTCATTACAAGATCGGTTTCGGGCTCGTTCATCACGAAACCGTTTTCCTCAAACTCGTTCATTACGAGATCGGTTTCGGGCTCGTTCATCACGAGACCGTTTTCGTCGAACGTTTGGCCAGAACGTCAACGCACCATTCTAAGATTCTTTTATAGAATGGGTACCCTTTAAAGGTAAATAATAAAATTTTACAATGCTCATCTCGTCAGATGGATTATAAAATTTTATTGGAGTTATAGCTCTACCTTTTGCAAGGCTGCCTACGTACCCGTGCCGGGATCAAGCCATTCGTAGTCCGTTGCAACGAGTGGGGTAACCCTTTATTTTTATTTCGACCTCGTTCTTTGAAGAGCTCGGTTTTTGACGAGCTCGCTCTTCGACGAGCTCGGTTTTGTGTGCCTAGTCCATTAATGGACTTGGCGGCGGCTCATCAAGGTGAAGTTATCTCGAACTTGGCAGCGCCTCGTCAAGGAGAAGTTATCTCGGACTTGACAGCGGCTCGTCAAGGAGAAGTTATCTCGAACTTGACAGCGGCGGGTCGAGGAGAAGTTATCTCGGATTTGATAGCGGCTCGTCAAGGAGAAGTTATCTCGAACTTGACAGCGCCTCGTCAAGGAGAAGTTATCTCAGACTTGACAGCGGCTCGTCAAGGAGAAGTTATCTCGAACTTGACAGCGCCTTAAGGTGTTTATGAGTTTGAAAGCGATGACGAGCTGGAGGTGATTTTTTCGTCTCGGCAAGGACTTTCGCAGTCTCTGGTGCCGAGCTGGTAGCGCCGTGTATTTTGGGGCTGATTGCGTCGAGGTCGCGGCGCAGCTTGGCCACTTCCGGATCGATTTCTTTGTCGCCGTTCGTCGCGGCATTAGGGCTTGTTGCCGTGATGCTTCTTGCATGGTCGCTGGAGCTTCTGCGTCTGGAGCCGGTGGCGGCGGAGGATTGACGTGACCGTCGTTCGCGTTGCTTCAGACGGGACGAATGATGGGGTTTCCATCTGCGCCCAGTTCAGGTTGACTTTGCAGTCTGCCTGTTCCGGGCCGAGATCATTGTTCAGAGACCTCATCTTTGAACCTTGATTGTCTTTTTCCGAGTTTGTTCTCCTATCCCCACAGTCGGCGCCAATTGTTGAATCTCAAAATAGCACAATAGTGTTATAGAAGAGATGTGGAGTTTAGGAGAGACTCTTTATTAAGATCAACCAAAGTTCAAAGATTACAAAGGGTGATTCGTCTCGGCGACAAGGCTTGCCGAGATGAATACGAAGAGAATAGGATAAACTGAAAGTAAAGGACGAATTATAGCTAGGGTTTTTGCCTCTCTGCTCTCAGTGATTGCAGGGGATTTCTGAATATCCTTCAATGAATGAGGGGTCTTCTTTATATAGTGAGAGGAGGTCGGCTTCTTCAAGATATTCTTCCTTTTCTCTTTTGGAAATATTCTTCTTTGGTGTTGATCTCTTTCCTTTCTTCAAGGATTTAGTCCTTTTCTCCAAGTCTTTCCTTTTCTTTGAGGAGGTGGTGGTGGAAAACGGGCCAGGCTTGTATAATGTTATTAATTATGACGGGCTCAAGGAATTGTGCTAATTCCGGTATCAACAAAAGGTTGGTTGAGCTTGGATATTTTATCTTGGCCTCCATTTGAGCTGAACTCAACTCGCTTGCCTCCTTAGCTCTCCTCAGCTTCATGTTCTCCTCCTCATGGCTCCTGGTTCCGAGCTCCTTGGTTGATGATGACTTGATGTCCTCATCATTTGGTTTCATCACCTCTACTTGAGCATAATGCCGCTTGCTTTTCTGATCAACTAGCATCGGATCTTGGGTTAATATACTCTCCAAAAGCTTGCTATATTGCCGGACTTAGTATTTGGTGAGCAATGAATCACACCCATCGAAAGTTGAGTTGTGGGTCATTGTGAACAATCATAACTTGAACACACTTAATGCATGTTTTCAACTTGTAATAACCATCGAAAGTTGAGTCTGTTAGGTTGATTTAACATAGTAGTTTGATCCATGAAAGTGGGATAACTATATCTTGGTGTTATGAGTTCATGAACGGTTTTTACTTCATCCCTTCCATTTGATTATCTTGTTAATGATTCATGATGCCTTGAGGTTTGCCCAATGCCTAGTATCTCCTCTTATTGATTTCCATTCCTTTTTACTCGTTTGACACTTTCATTTTAGTTACAATCCAAACCAAACCCTATTTTGTTTTAGCTTGATTCAACCTCCATACAATTTGTAGTACAACCGATAGGTCCTTGTGGATTCGATCCCATCTATACTTACCTCGTTGCTGTGCACTTGCAGGTGGTTATAGTTGGTAAAACTTGAAGCAATCCCACGCTCACACCAAGTTTTTGGCGCCGTTGCCGGGATGCCTTACACGGTGGCCAGACGTCTTGGGATCACTAACTTCAGACCAACAAAGATTCAATTGGTCTTTGCGGATCGGTCGGTTAGAAGACCGGTTGGTATTGTAACCGATGTTCAAGTCATGATCGGTAAATGTTCTATACTGGCCGATTTTGTGGTGTTAGAGCTTGATCAAGAACCTAGGGACCCCTTGATCCTTGGACGCCCATTCCTAGCTAGCGCCGGTGCCATAATAGATGTCAAAGGAGGAAAGATTGACTTACATTTGGGCGATTTTGTAATGAAGTTTCAAGTGGACAAGTCACTCGGCAAACCCACAATCGATGGCCATTCATTCTTGGTGGACAATATGAGTGAAGTTTCTGAAGGAATATACCGAGAGCTCATAATGAATGACCCATTAGGAATGGCGTTAACCGGGAGTGAAGGAGATGACTACTATTTGAACAAAGAAGCACACCGGCTGACCAAGATTCTTGATGGTGCGGCTTCATATGACAAGCTGGTAGCCCATATCGGTTTAGAAGAGGAAAAAGAGAGGTCGGGTCAGCACAAGAGCCCCACCAAAGAATCAAATGACCCTTGGAGTGAGGCGAGAGCACCTAAAGTTGTACTAAAAGAACTTCTAGTTCGATTAAGGTATGCGTTTCTCGGACCTAATAACACATATCCAGTCATTATCAATTCAAACCTAACCAATGTGGAAACGGCTTTATTACTTTGTGAGTTGAGAAAACACCGTAAAGCCCTTGGGTATACCCTTGAGGATATCACGGGCATATCCCCAAATCTTTTTATGCACAGAATACATCTCGAGGATGAATCTTTGTCCTCGGTAGAGCATCAAAGAAGGCTGAACCCGAACTTAAAAGATGTTGTGAAGAAAGAGATAATGAAACTCATGGAAGCGGGAATCATATATCCGATCTTGGACAGTACATGGGTAAGTCCGGTGCATGTAGTACCTAAAAAGGGAGGTGTCACGGTGGTGAAGAACGAAAATGAGGAGCTAATACCCACAAGGACAGTCACCGGCCACCGAATGTGCATCGACTACCGCAAGCTCAATACCGCTACCCGGAAGGATCATTTCCCTCTCCCATTCATAGACCAAATGCTAGAAAGGCTTGCTAACCACCCATACTATTGCTTTCTATATGGTTATTCAGGTTTCGTTCAAATCCCGATCCATCCGGATGATCAAGAAAAGACAACATTTACATGTCCCTATGGCACATTCGCTTACCGGCGGATGCCTTTTGGACTATGCAACGCCCCGGCCACATTCCAAAGATGCATGATGTCCATCTTTACCGACTACATAGAGGACATAATGGAGGTATTCATGGATGACTTTTCAGTTTACGGCTCATCCTTTGATGCTTGTTTGTCAAATCTTAGCAAATTTCTCAAGAGATGCGAGGAGAAACATCTTGTGCTCAACTGGGAGAAATGTCATTTCATGGTGAGAGATGGGATAGTCCTTGGCCACCGGATATCGGAGAAAGGGATTGAAGTGGATAAAGCAAAGATAGAAGTCATGGTAAGCTCAGAACCGCCAAAGAATGTCAAGGGAGTAAGGAGCTTCCTCGGGCACGCCAGTTTCTATAGGAGATTCATTCAAGATTTCTCCAAGATCGCACGACCATTGACTCAACTCTTATGCAAGGAAGTCCCATTTGAGTTCGACGGTAATTGCCTCACGGCTTTCAAGAAGATCAAGGCGGTGCTAATAAGCGCGCCGGTTGTACAATCACCGGATTTGGAGCTCCCGTTTGAGATCATGTGCGATGCAAGTGACTATGCTGTTGGTGCCGTGCTAGGACAAAGAAAAGAGAAGAAACTTCATGTCATATACTATGCAAGCCGAACCCTGGATGAAGCACAATGCAACTACGCCACCACTGAGAAGGAGCTGCTCGCAATTGTCTTTGCGTTTGAGAAGTTCCGATCTTACCTTGTCGGATCTAAAGTCATCGTTCACACCGACCATGCTGCCCTCAAATATCTCCTATCCAAGAAAGATGCAAAGCCACGTCTCATCAGGTGGATTCTCTTACTACAAGAGTTTGATTTAAAGATCATCGACAGAAAAGGTACGGAGAATAGTGTGGCGGATCATCTCTCCCAGATGAGGATAGAAGAGCAGCTCCCCATAAACGACTCATTGTCGGAAGAAACAGTCTACTCCGTCAGCGCCATACCAATAACAAGGGTAACCAACACATCACCACCCGTACCGGACAAGAGAATCGCCTTCGGTACACCTTGGTATAGCCACATAGCCAATTACCTTGCAGCCAACATTGAACCGCCGCAATTTTATGGATACAAAAAGAAGAAATTCTTGAAAGATATAAGATTCTACTTTTAGGACGAGCCGTACCTTTACAAGAAATGCCAAGATGGGATGTTCAGAAAATGTGTCACGGAGGAAGAAATCCCGGGAATACTTCATGGCTGTCATGGATCAGCTTATGCCGGCCATTTTGCCACATTCAAGACGGTTTCAAAGGTTTTACAGGCCGGTTTCTGGTGGCCAACAATGTTCAAAGATGCCCAGGTATTCATTTCAAAATGTGATGCTTGTCAGAGGATGGGAAACATTAGAAAAAGGAATGAGATGCCCCAAAACTTTATCTTGGAAGTAGAAGTCTTTGACGTGTGGGGGATTGATTTCATGGGACCCTTTCCCACAACTTTTGGAGACCAATACATCCTTGTAGCTGTTGACTATGTGTCAAAATGGGTGGAAGCTATTGCCGCTCCAACAAACGATTCTAGTGTTGTCATCAAGCTGTTCAAATCGGTCATCTTCCCGAGGTTTGGAGTGCCGCGAGTTGTGATTAGTGATGGAGGTTCCCACTTCATAAACCGAGTGTTTGCCAAGCTATTGAGAAAATATGGAGTCAGACACAAGGTTGCAAGCCCATATCACCCACAAACCAGCGGACAAGTGGAGATTTCCAACAGGGAGCTAAAGAGCATATTACAAAAGACAACCGGGAAAACAAGGAAGGACTGGTCAGCCAAGTTAGATGACGCTCTTTGGGCTTACCGGACAGCCTTCAAGACACCGCTGGGAACAACACCTTTCCATCTCGTTTACGGGAAAGCGTGCCACTTACCAGTAGAGCTGGAGTATAAGGCGGCTTGGGCGGTCAAGGAGCTTAACTATAATCTCAAAACCGCAGCTGAGAGGCGCTTGATTCAACTGAATGAATTGGAGGAGATAAGACATCTGGCATATGAGAACACAAAGATTTACAAGGAGAGGACTAAGGCGTTTCATGACCGGAAGATAGTGCCAAAGTCCTTTGCTCCAGATGACCAGGTTCTACTCTTTAATTCACGACTTAAGCTCTTTCCCGGTAAACTCCGCTCAAGATGGTCCGGTCCGTTCAAGATTAAATAGGTGAAACCATATGGAGCAGTGGTTCTTTGGGACCCTAGTGGAAGAGACTTCACTGTCAACGGGCAGAGGCTAAAGCCTTACCTAGCAAACGCGGACAAGGGAGAAGAAGAAGTCATCCCCTTAGCCGATGCACCTCAAGCCTAAAACTGACAAGAGTCAAGCTAGATGACTTTAAAACAAGCGCTTTGTGGGAGGCAACCCACACGGTATTTTTCTTTTTCTTTTTCATTTTCAGCTTTCATAACATTGTTGCATGCATAACATTTTATTTAGGATGACGACCGAAGTGGAGACCACAAAACCACATGGATCACCCATTCATCCCACCCTTGTCCAAACCGACACAAAGGGCGGCCACGACCTGGGGATACTACACAAGGGAAGAAAAATCACATCGGCCAAAGAAAATCACCAAACGGTCGAGTAGATTTCAAGATATCCCCTCTGGCGTGATTCTCTCGGCCAAACGGGTGCAACGGAGGACCAACTTGACCTATCTCACAATCCGTGTGCCCAAAGTCCACCAAACTTCACAGGCGGCCAAACAATACCATATTGGTCGGCAAATCCAAAAGATAGGCCAATGGAATGTGCACGGATGAGGAGATACGTTCAAATGCCACATCCGGTCGATGGCGGGCAACCGAAGGCCGACAAAAAACGAAATCACGGCATGGAGACACCACCACCTGGAAATGGATTCTTGGAGCTTCGAAATTACTATTCTAGAAGAATATCGAGGAACGAACGAGCCAAATACAAGGAAGGTCAAGAAACTCTTCCCGGAGTCGAATTGACCACTTTGTGAAGGACCTCTCAATCCGTTCGTCCGTTTGACGCCAAACTTCACCAGTACCCATAAAATATGAAGTTGGTCGATATAATTTCAAGATAGGACAGAGAATTCTTCATCATCCGAGCTGTGGTCTATTGCACTATCATCTGGTCGACCGAATGGACCACCAAATGATGAATCTCCTAAACCGCTCGTTTGTTTGACCTCAAACTTCACCACGGCTCCTAAAATATATGATTGGTCGGTGGACTTTCAAGATCGGTCAGCGAAATGTTGACGGTTCAAGCTGTGGTCCATCACATCACCTTACGGCCATCCGAAGGATCCACCCGATACCGAATTTTCCAAACAGCTCGACCAAATCCCCTGAAACTTCACCAGCGGCTCTAAAACATCATATTGGATGGTAAATTTTCAATCCCGTTCATAAAATTCTTAACGGTTTGTCTTTTGTTTCATACCACTCATTTCGGGTCGACCGAATGCGACATACTTGACCAAAATGTAAACCGCGGAGATTAAGGCCTTGACCTTCAAAATTTACCGACCAATCATGCCTACAGAGGAGCCCCAATCAGTCATCTGACCCTGATCTTCATCACAATTGGTCATCACTTGGTAACATCATCCTACTCTTTCCCTTTTTCATTTTACTCCACATTTTGCCTCTCTTAATCTGATTTCTCTTACACCGGGACGGTGCAAGTTAAGTCTGGGGGGATTATACTAATACGTTTGTTGATTTTGACATTTCATCTTGCATCATTTTTCGTTTCATCGAGTCGTTTTTTGAGTCAAAACTTTTGTCGAGAATTATGACTTTATCTTGGACATAACCATTGTTGTGCCGGTGTTTAAGTGACCATTGATCGGTATTTGGCAGTTTATTCATCCCATGTGCACAATGAGTGGATCGATCTACCAAAAATGTTCACATCTCCAAGGGCTTAAGAAGGATACATCTTTGACTCCGCACCTTTAACCTTCTCGGCCAGGGGCTTGGTTTTACAAAGGGCACGACTCCTCATCCTCACCAAATAGTGAAAGTCTAGTGAGTTCGGTTTCCCCTCTCTCTCCCCTTCAAATTTAAGAAAAAACACCAAGGTCCAAGTAACCGGGGATTAGGTGGCAACCACCATCAATACTCGCGTCTATGAAAAACCTTTTGATCCAAGTAACCGGGGATTAGGTGGCTACAACCATCAATACTCGCGTCTATGGAAGATCCATCAAAAACCTCCACAAAGAGGAGAAGAAGTCGAATAAAAAAATACTATGCTACCCTAAAAAAGGGATAAATCGACTTAAGAAGTGAGAAGAGAGAGAGGTGAAACAAGAGCCAAGACTTGTGTTTTTTAAAAAGAGGATGGGTAAGAGTCTATAACCCCTTTGATCGATACTCCCTAGTTGAGACCACACCTTTAGAAGCTAAAGGAGTCAAAGGTGGAGAATTTGGATGGCCTAAAGAGAAGTGGATTGCTTTGGGATGATTGCGAAACTCATGGTATGTACTTTCTTGTTCTTAATTCTAAATGCCGTTGCTGTTTTACGTGGATCACTAAAATAAAGGTCAACATGGATTTCCAAAAGGATTTAAGAGTTCTCATGTTTTCAAACCTCTTTTCCATGTTTAGTTTGCTTGGGGACAAGCACAAGATAAGTCTGGGGGAGTTGATATATCCATATTTTGCATGATTTTAATTAGTATTTATTTATGTTTTCAAGTGTTTTCAATAAGGTTTTATGCCTTTAGAGGTAGTTTTCTTGTATTTGTTGGTTTTGGAGTCTTAACAGGTTAAAACATCAAAAAGGATTCAAAAAGGAGCAAAAGAGCCTCAAACCATGATCCATGCAAGTTTCCAAGTCAAGAGCATCAATATAACTCCATTTGTCCGATTCTCGCATTTGGACGGAACCGGAGCATCCGAAAGATAACCGCGGCAAGGGGTCTTCCCGACGTCCAAAAATCATGATCTTGGTCTTGTTGGATAGATATTTAAGTCATGCATAACGGCGAAGTGGATTCAAGCCATTTGGATCGACCATCAGGGAGAAACCCTTTTTCTCCCAAGACGTGTCCGCCAGGCGAGCAAACAAAGCCCATGGAGATTTGGCGTCACAAACAGCCCGGGATTCCGTGGCATGGACCCTGTCTCGACTTAACACAATCCCAGATTGCTTTTGGTTGTTTACTTGTCCTAAACCCGGTCCAATCACGTTGAAAATCATCAAGGCCGGTTAACCGGAAAGTTTTCTTTTTCAGCACATCATAACCCTAGCGACTTCAAGCCTATAAATACATGTTTTTAGCCTTTGAAGGAGAAGAGCCGCGAGTGTCTGTGCAAGAGAGAGAGAGAGCCGTCAAGGAGGAGAAGCCCTAGGTGGTGCGCCGTCCAGAAGGAAGAAGGAGGCGCCGTTCAACTCATTGCACTCGCATCTCATTGTTTATATTTATATCTTTTCCTTTTCTCTTTTGTACTTTGGCTCGAAAGTTATCAAGGATTCGACTTGTTCTTAATCAGAGAAGCCTCTTTCAATCCCTTATCTCTTTTTTAACACTTATCATGCTTTCAATCATCATGTCTTGTGTTGTTTGCGCCATGATTGAGTAGTTTCTGCTAAGTTAAGGGCTAAGCCGATGGGCTCATGAAATTGTTAGCTTCAATCTTTTAGGTTGGGATTATTTTGTTTGGTTTCATCATCTCTACTTGAGCATAATGCCGCTTGCTTTTCTGATCAACTAGCATCGGATCTTGGGTTAATATACTCTCCAAAAGCTTGCTATATTGCCAGACTTAGTATTTGGTGAGCAATGAATCACACCCATCGAAAGTTGAGTTGTGGGTCATTGTGAACAATCATAACTTGAACACACTTAATGCATGTTTTCAACTTGTAATAACCATCGAAAGTTGAGTCTATTAGGTTGATTTAACATAGTAGTTTGATCCATGAAAGTGGGATAACTATATCTTGGTGTTATGAGTTCATGAACGGTTTTTACTTCATCCCTTCCATTTGATTATCTTGTTAATGATTCATGATGCCTTGAGGTTTGCCCAATGCCTAGTATCTCCTCTTATTGATTTCTATTCCTTTTTACTCGTTTGACACTTTCATTTTAGTTACAATCCAAACCAAACCCTATTTTGTTTTAGCTTGATTCAACCTCCATACAATTTGTAGTACAACCGATAGGTCCTTGTGGATTCGATCCCATCTATACTTACCTCGTTGCTGTTCACTTGCAGGTGGTTCTAGTGGGTAAAACTTGAAGCAATCCCACGCTCACACCAGGTACCCACTTCCGAGGATTGATGAGTTGTTGGATCAGTTGAGAGGTGCTACTTGGTTCTCCAAGATTGACTTAGCATCGGGATATCACCAGATTCCGATAGATGAGACAGATGTTCGGAAGACGGCTTTCCGGACGAGGTATGGGCATTTCGAGTTTGTGGTCATGCCTTTTGGTTTGACTAATGCGCCGACAGCTTTCATGAGATTGATGAACGACGTGTTCAGGGAGTTTCTGGATGTGTTCTTCATCATTTTCATAGATGATATTTTGGTGTATTCGAGGAGTCCAGAGGAACATGCGACGCATTTGAGGATTGTTTTGGAGAAGCTTCGGGAGCAGAAGCTGTTCGCTAAGTTGAGCAAGTGCAGCTTTTGGCAGAGAGAGATGGGTTTTCTTGGCCACATTGTTTCTGCAGAGGGAGTTTCTGTGGATCCGGCTAAGATTGAGGCCATCAAAGATTGGCCTAGACCGAGTAGTGCTACCGAGATCAGGAGTTTTCTGGGTTTAGCAGGCTACTACAGGAGGTTCGTCAAGGGGTTGCAAGTATGTCTCAGCCGATGACGAGGTTGACTGGCAAGGATGTGCCGTTTGTGTGGTCGCAGGAGTGTGAGGAGAGCTTTGGGAAGATCAAGGAGATGTTGACTAGTACACCAGTGTTGGCATTACCCGATCCGGGGAAGCCATATGTAGTGTACACAGATGCTTCAGGAGTAGGTCTTGGTTGTGTTTTGATGCAGGAGGGCATAGTGATTTCCTATGCTTCGAGGCAGTTGCAGGGCAGTGAGCGCAACCGTCCTACACATGATCTTGAGTTGGGAGCAGTGGTTTTTGCGCTCAAGATTTGGAGGTCTTATCTGTATGGTGGTAGAGTGCAGATCTTTACAGATCACAAGAGTCTACAGCATATCTTTACTCAGCCTTTGCTGAATGCGAGGCAGACGCGTTGGGTGGAGTTTCTGGCAGACTATGACCTGGATATTGTCTATCATCCGGGCAAGGCCAATTTGGTGGCAGATGCTTTGAGTCGACGGAGGGTTGATTCAGATAGAGAGCGTGGTGTTGAGGCTTTGGTCAGCGAGATTAGTACATTGCGTCTTTATGCTATTTCAGAGGAGCCTTTGGGTTTGGAGGCAGCTGATCAGGCAGATTTACTCAGTAGGATCAGAGTGGCTCAGCAGAGTGATCAGGGTTTGATCAATGCTTCGCAGGCGTCTGGTTCTGAGTATCAGGTCTCTTCGAATGGGACTATCTTGGTTCGAGGGCGAGTTTCTGTGCCCAAGGATGTGGAGTTGAGACGGGAGGTTTTGAGAGAGGCTCATTCGAGCAAGTTTTCGATTCATCCGGGTGCGACCAAGATGTACCGTGATCTCAAACGGTATTATCATTGGGTCGGGATGAAGAGAGATGTGGCAGATTGGGTTGCGAGGTGCAACACTTGTTCTTTGGTCAAGGCAGAGCATCAGGTGCCTAGTGGTCTTTTGCAGAGTTTACCCATTCCAGAGTGGAAGTGGGACATGATCACTATGGATTTTGTTGTGGGATTGCCTATCTCACGGACATTCGATGCTATTTGGGTCACTGTGGATCGCTTGACCAAGTCAGCACATTTCTTGGCCATCAAGAAGACAGATGGAGCGGCTGTCTTGGCTAGGAAGTTTGTGCGAGAGATTGTGAGGCTGCATGGAGTGCTAGCCAGTATTGTGTCGGATAGAGATCCGAGGTTTGCCTCAGAGTTTTGGAGGGCATTTCAGACTGAGATGGGCACCAAGGTGCATATGAGTACAGCGTATCATCCGCAGACAGATGGGCAGTCAGAGAGGACTATTCAGACTTTGGAGGATTTGCTGAGGATGTGTTTGCTGGATTGGGGTGGTCATTGGGCTGATCATCTGTGTTTGGCAGAGTTTGCCTATAACAACAGTTTTCAGTCTAGTATTGGCATGGCTCCTTTTGAGGCTTTGTATGGGAGGCCATGCCGGACACCGTTATGCTGGACCCAAGTGGGGGAGCGCAACATGTTTGGAGATACTTTTGTTCAGGACACGACGGAGAAGATCCGTGTCTTGAGGCTGAACATGAAGGAGGCTCAAGATAGACAAAGGAGTTATGCAGATAGGCGGCGACGTGAGCTTGAGTTTCAGGTGGGAGATAGAGTTTATCTCAAGATGGCTACGTTGAGGGGCCCTAAGAGGTCCATAGCAGAGAACAAGCTCAGTCCGCGTTTTATGGGGCCGTTTCCAGTGGTGGAGTGAGTTGGGCCAGTGGCTTATCGGTTGGAGTTGCCACCGATTATGAGCGCCTTTCACAAGGTGTTTCATGTTTCTATGTTGAGGAGGTGTTTGCATCCTTCAGAGGAGTTAGTGGCTGAGATTCTTGAGGATCTTCAGCCAAATATGACAGTTCCGGCAGTTCCTGGGAGGATTCTTGAGAGGAGAGTCAAGGTTGTGCGGAACAAGAGGGTGCCATTGTTGAGAGTCTTGTGGGACTGTAGTGGCACAGAGGAGCAGACTTGGGAGCCAGAGGCAAAGATGAAGCTGAAGTTCGGAAAGTGGTTCGACAAGCAGGCTGAGGAGTGAGCTTCTTCATCTTTGTGTTTCTAGTCTTGTTTTTGATTTTGTTGTTGTTGTTGGTTCCGGACTTATGTATTTTCGTTTTCGTTGTACGATATACATTTTTGGAGTTATATGAGATGGAGTTTTTGCCTCATATCTTACATTTTTGGAGTTTTTACCTACAAAAGTTGACCCACCCTGAACTCCCTGAACACGTCGTTCATCAACCTCATGAAAGCTGCCGGCGCATTAGTCAAACCAAATGGCATGACCACAAACTCGAAATGCCCATACCTCGTCCGAAAAGCCGTCTTCCGAACATCTACCTCATTCTTTCGGAATCTGGTGATATCCCGATGCCAAGTCAATCTTAGAGAACCAAGTAGCACCTCTCAACTGATCCAACAACTCATCGATCCTCGGAAGTGGGTACCTGTTCTTCACTGTGACTCGGTTAAGTCCCCGTTAATCAATGCACAACCGAAAACTGCCATCCTTCTTCTTCACAAACAACACCGGTGCTCCCCACGGCGAAACACTAGGTCTGATGAACCCTTTACTCAAAAGGTCCTCTAGCTGCTTCTTCAGCTCTGCCATCTCTGCTGGAGCCATCCTGTAAGGTATCTTCGATATCGGAGCTGTCCTGGGCTCTAATTCAATCGTGAAAGGATCTGACCGAGATGGTGGCAATCCCTTCAGCGACCGAAATACATCCTCAAAATCCTGGACAACCTGAATATCCTGCAAAACCACCTCACCACTGGACTCTGTCATAGTAATCGCCGCCAAATAGGCTTCGCAGCCCCGCTCTAACAACTGCTCTGCCTGAATAGCTGAGATCACTATACTCCCTGAAGTCAGTCTCACTCCCTGATAAACCAACTTCCCTGCATCCTGCTCAAACACAACTCTACCTCTGTAGCAATCCAGATAAACTCGGTAAGAAGATAACCAATCCATCCCCAAAATCACGTCATACAGCTCCACTGGACTGATGACCAAATCCGCTGGCATAGACTGCCCCGCAATACGCACATCAACTCCTCTAGCTATGCCCGAAGTAGCCAGATAACCACCACCGGCCACCTTGACAAAGCCTGAAGCCTCACCAACGCTACTCTGAATACCACTACTCTCAGCTCTCCCCGGAGTAATGAAGCAATTAGATGCTCCCGAGTCAAACAGAACGTGAGACTCAAAACCGCCAACTAACAAGGTCCCTACACACACCACAAGTGTTGAGAACCTCTAAACTCTATCACAGTAAAATAACAGAAACAGACAACACCAACAATTCTACCTTTAAGAATTTACAAGTCTGAGTCAAGATTTTACCTGTGATCTGGCATGACTGACTGGTCTGGCCCACCTCTGCCGGAGTATACATACGCGGCGCTCCACCTGACTGCAACGCTGCAGCCTGAGCTGCCGACTGAATAGCCAACGGCTGCATTGCTGCTGCCACTGCTCTCTGCTGCAACTTGGGACACATTGTCTTGATATGCCCCGGCTCCCTGCAGTAGAAACACACTATAGTCTCTGTGGATCCCGCCCTCTTGGGGCACATAGCAACTCTGTGATCCAGACTCCCACAACCAAAACAACCACCCGTACTCGGGCTACTAGCAGATATCTCCTCTGCTCTCCTCTTCTGGCCCTGCGCAGGCCTACCGCCCCTGCCATGACCAGAACTGTAACCTCTACGCTGCTGATGCTGCTGCTGGCCCCGAGGATGGGTAGCAGAAGCAACTACAGCTGGAACAACTGCTGAGCTCACCGGCTCACGCAAATCCTCCTCAATGGAAGCTGCCAACTCCACTAAACCAGCTCTAGTGTGGTACATACCACCTCTGCACTGAGTCCTAATGTTCCTCCGAAGCCCCTGAAGAAACCTCGACATCAATGCCCGCTCACCAACCAGCTCACCACCAGAATGAACCACCAACCTGCAGAACTCTGCATCGTACTCTCGAACAGACATCTCGCCCTGCGTCAAGCCTAAGAACCTCAACTGCAGCCTGTCACGAGCCTCCAGAGGGAAAAACTTGTGGTTGAACTCCTCGACGAAATCAACCCAAGTCCAAACCTCTCTCCTGGTCCTAACAGACCTCCACCACAAATGTGCATCACCTCCAAGGTAGTGCACTGCCAACTCGACCTGAAACTGCTCTGGACAACGAACTGAATCGAAGTTCCTCTCTAACCTCTGACGCCACTCGTCAGCCTGCTCTGGAGTAACACCACCCTCAAACGTAGGCGTGCCAATCCTCTACATCTCCCTCATCATCTCACGATAAGGTGAATACCCAACTGCAACACCCTGCTGCCCCGCAATGCTCTTGTTCTGGTCTTGTAGCCATGTTAACAGCAGTTTGGGGTGGTGTATGGGTGGGCACGAACTCAGCTTCTCTTGTAGGGATGACTTTACAAAAAGCTTTCTTTTCCTCCATCTCATGTCTTTTTAACTCTTCGGTTTGAGCAATTTGGGTGTGAAGCTTCTTGATTCGACCAGCGAGAGACTCGTCCTTGCTAATGAAACTGTTGACCAATATTTCCATCCTCTCATTCAAGTCCTTAATGCTCTGTTTTTGATCATCCACGATCTGCTGAAACATTGCTTGAATCTTGCTATTTTGCTGAACCGGATAAGGTGTGGTTGGAGGAAAGTTGTAAGATTGCTGCATGGGGTACATGCCTTGTTCATTGTACTGCTGCATAGGCTGGAATTGACTTCCTTGCTGCTGAAATCGTGGTGCTTGATGCTGGAAGTCAGGAGGGTAATTGAAATCATCAAGATAGTTTATTTCTTGTGACTGCTTCTTTGCAAAATCTCCAATGGTTTCTTGGTAGTACGGGGCACGCCTTAGGAGGACATGATCTTGGGTCTGGCCGTAGATCATAGCTTTATCTTTTACTCAAGTTTGCACCTGAAACACACAAAGATAAAGGCTTAAAGAAAAATTTAAACAAAAACTAAAACAAGTGATTAATGCAGAAACTAGGATTATTATGATGATGCAAAACTATGATGATGATGATGATAATAAAACTATGATGCAAAACTATATATGATGATGATGCAAAAACTAAGATGATAATGCAAAAACTATAATGATAATGATGATGCAAAAACTACTAAAATTGAAAATCCTAGACAAGGCTATTCTCGGGACTCGTAGGCAGCTGTATTGCTCCCCGGCAACGGCGCCAAAAAGCTTGATGGGGATTAAACTTTTCCCAATTTCTACCCCTAATTCTGCAAGTGCACAGATCGAGAGTAGTAACGGGTATCGAACACAAGGAGCAGATAAGTGCACTACGAGCTATGCGAGTCTAATCAAGCTAGGAAAAATGAGGGGATTTCGGGTTTTAAGATGCTAATTAACTAAACTAAATGAAAGCAAAGTAGAACGGTGTACGTTCAATATGAAAGAGACGCTAGGCAATAGGTAATTCGCAGAGATTCATAGATGATAAGTTTGATGATTGATTTCTATCTATGTAGGGATATGGGATGTAAGATCCGTCTAGAACACAAAACACGAAAATAAGTCTTTCCACTTCCGTGGCTCCGACTCCTATGATAACTTATCTAATCGCTAAACTTTCGGTATGTCCTTAGATAGTTAATCAAGCATTAAATCGATCAGGTTCGGATACAGTTCACTAGGCGTAGTAAATCAACTTCCGCAGTCTAAGAAACCTAGCTTGTCAAAGAATAGGTCCGGCGAATGATACAACACTTCCGTGGCTCAAATCAACCTAGGATCGGATTGCTAGATGCGCGGTAAAGCAATCAGCATTAATAAGTGAACAAAACGAGACAAAGACTCTAATGATATCCCTAGTTAATTCATGAAATCATAATCAGCATATGAACTCTTTGTAACCCTAAAACCTAACTAGAAATCTACTCAATCATGATGCAAGTAAACAAGCACAAATCTGAGAAAGAAATCATATTATTATAAGGAGAACAGGGTTTAGAAATCTTCTCTATATTGAGATACAAAGAAAGGATCTTCTCCCTAAGGAAGACAATGAGAAGGAAGTAAAACAATGGAGAATCCCTCTAAGGGGATCTCCCTAGTGCGGCCCTCTCTTGTGGCTCCTCTCCTGTGCGGCTCTGTTGTGTCTCTCTGTGTGGCTCTGTTCTAATGAGGCTAAAAAAGTGTATTTATAGTGCCCTAGGTCTTCCAAGGTCGGTTTAGGTGAAACGGGCTGAGAATTGTTGAAATTGCATAATTGGGCTTGTGTTCGCGGGTCGGGTCGACCGGGAGAGTCGGTGGTCGACCAGTCGGTTGGGATGGCGTCTGGGTCGAGCAGGGCGTTCGACCGGTCGGTCGGGATGGCGTCTGGGACGAGCGGGGCGGTCGAGCGTGCGTGGAAAGGTTGGGTCGGACGGGAGCCTTGGAGTCCCTGTCCGACCGGCTTCGGTCGACCGGATGGTCGTCGTCATGAAGGAAGGTCGGGTCGGACGAGGGCCTTGGAGTCCCTGTCCGACCGGCTTTGGTTGAGCGGATGTGGATGGCTGATGTGTCCGGTTTTCGGCTGTCTAGACCACTCTTCGGTCAAAACGTGATATCTTCTAAACTCCTCATCCAAATTGCATAATTCCAACTGCATTGGAACACTAACTCATCTGTCTATCTTGGTGCCATGTTTCATTGAAATCCGTTGAGTTTAAGGTTCCATGCCGTTGCTTCCCGTTTGTACTGATGCAGTCCGAGAAAGCTCCTTCGATATGTCTCACGGAAATAGAGATATCTCCCAATCTACTCGACCAAACTGAGTGATCCCAGTTGCATTGCAAATCTAACTCATGCAGGCATCGCAGCGAAGTGGATTTGATGAATTACATTGAGTAGAATGTCTTTAAGGCCCTTCCAAAGTTGATGCTACGTCCTGGAGCAGTCTTGAAGTCCAAATCCTGTGTTTTGCTCCAAAATGCATCTTTTGACCTGTTTAGACTCTAAGTACTATAAATCCATAAAAACTACCTTTTTAGATCAAAAAGCCATTAAAAACCTTATGAAAAGCATTGTAAAACCATATAAAAAGCATGTAAAATAGAGGTATATCAACTCCCCCAGACTTAGATCTTTGCTTGTCCCCAAGCAAATCGAATCCAAACTAGTGAAGAGGTTTTGAAAACATGAAAACTCACTTATCCTTTGGCACTTGTATCTTCCATTGCTCTGCTTTCATGTGGAGCAAAACCAACTTTGAATCTAGCCTTCCCGACTTAAGCTTAGCGAACCATACCGGACCCAACAAATCTCATCCAGCACTCCAAACTTTCCATTGTCAACTCCTTACAACGTGCGGTCTTTATGAAGGGAGTATTGATCACAGAGCATTGACTCTTACCCATCCAAGTGTTTGCCAAGACAGTCCTTTTTAGCACATCCAGTTCCATTCCTCTCTCTTTCTCTCTTTTTCTTTTGAAGGATCGATCTTTCCCTACTTTTCTAGGGTATCATTTTATTTTTCTATCGATCCTTCTTCCCTTTGAATCTTTTTCTTTTGTGGGAATATCATAGGATAGGCTTTTGCTTTTCCTTGTTTGAGTAGGTCTCCATAAGACAAGAAGGTGCAGACGTATGCATTCCTCTTGCTTACACGTTTTCCTTATGCTTAAAAGCTTTTGATTTTCATTTTGCAGATGAGAGAGAGGTGGACTGTATCTTTGGTGGACATGTCTCAACTAGACCTGAATGAGGAATCGGCTCATATGTATCTCAAGCCCCTTGACAAGAAAAATTAAAAGTTCAATTAGGTGGTGGAGTTAACTTTAGATTGTCCGGGTACCTTAGAAATCTTGCCAAATCAGTAGGTCGATCCACCCTCAGTGGTTCCGTTGGGCATTGTTCGGTGTCAATATTCGCTTTTGTGATTACAAGAGCTTTGGCATGATAAGGTAAGCTCCTAGGATAGATCATAGTTTCCTAACTTATTTTGACACAATAAAACAGAAGTTTTGAAAAAGGTGGAAAAGAGAAAAAAGATATAAGATGAAGAAAAGACATGAACAAACACATTAGTACCGACAATCCCCCCAGACTTAACTTGCACCGTCCCGGTGAAAGCAAATCCGATTAAGGGAGGTAAAAGAAAGAGGTAGTAAGGCGTTTGTGAATGAGAGGAAAGATGCAACCAGATTAGACAGTCAGTCCATGAAGAAACGACCCATTGGTGGTATGTGGATGTCCTTGTCCTGTGAGATAAGCATGGCAAACCTTCTCCCACGTTGCGTTTGAATGAACTCCAAATAATGGCTTGTATCCCGGCTAAGATGATCAAGTACCATGCGTCCACGGTAAAATCTCTTTAAGTACCGCCTAAGGTGAGGCATAGGTGGGATTAGCCTTGGACTTGAAGAAAACGGATGAGTGATCATGGTGATATCATGCCACAATCATTGTTGATGTGTTTTGGGACTTTGGAATGGATGCTGGACAAAGGGTGAAGTGGGATAGGTGGTGGCGAGGTGGGATGGGATAAGTGGGATAGGATGGGATGGTGTGATGGGATTAGTGGGATGGTGGGATGGGATGATGGGACAGAATGGGTGGTATGGGATGGTATGGTGGAATGGGATGATGGGACGGAATGGATGGTAGTTCGGTCGATTGGTTTGGTCGACCTGGAATGTTTTGGTCGACCGATCGACCGAATCTCTTGGAGCTCCTGCTCGAACGTGCTTGGTCGACCAGGTAGCTTGGCTGGCCGATCGAGCGAGGTCCTTGGATCCCCTGATCGACCGAGTTTGGTCGACCGAGCTTGGCTGTGTTGCTTCTACTCTATTGGTCCGGCCACTCGATTGCTCCTTTCTTCATTTTCTAGGTTTCTTCTCAAATTTTCATGCTAGATTCTCAAATCTCTGTATCCAAAACTTCAAAAACAAAACAAAAACCATTAAACTAAAACAAAAAAAAAATTAAAAAGGGAGAGAAATGACCTTATGGGTTGCCTCCCATATAGCGCTTGTTTATAGTCTTTTAGCTTGACTCTTTCTCTTTCTAGTTATCCAATGGATCAACTAGAAGAGTTGAGGCTCCTTTAGCTTCTCTACATTCCGGACCCGACGGTTTGAAAATCCTCCTATTGACATCTTAAAGTTCTTGAATGTAGTTGCAAGAAACAATCATACCGGGAAAGAGATTCCTCCTCTTGTGTAGCTTATCTTTGTTGGGTTCTTCGTTTTCCTTATTTGAGGAACTGATTCTGAACTTAGAGAAGCATCTTGAAGACCTTGTAGGCTGTGGTGTGGCATCAATCACGTCCTCCTTATACTCCCTTGGTGTCAAAATTCTGCTTGGACTTGAAATTTCAATGCACTTGGCCTTTGCTTGTATAACAACTTCCTTAGGTATGATGAGAGGGGCTGCTGATATGACGTCTATGAACTCCTCTTGGTCATTATTAGGCTCTGATATTGGCTCCTTTCTAGCACATACATCTGCAGAATGAGAGCTTTTGATAGGAACCACCGGATAGTTGTCTTTTTGGGTTTGGGGAGATAAACTCTTTGATTCAAATGCTCCACGAAAGCTCTATTGGCATGAAGAAATGATGACCCAAATATCAGTGGCTTGTGAGGGTCATCTTTCATCTCTAAGATGTGGAAATTAGCCTTGAAGACATGATCTCCGATGGATAGTGGAAGATCCGAGATGAAACCATGTGAGATAATAGATGGATCCTCTCCAAACGGCATGGGTGTCTCAGAGGGTTTCATTTCTTCAATCCCAACCTTCTTTGCTATTCCTTTAGACATGATGTTAATGTGAGATTCTGTGTCACATAAGGAATCCTTGAACAAAACTCCATTAATGATGCAAGGTAATCCAAGCTTCCGCTTGAGTGGCTTCGGCTTGTAACCTCCGGTTGAGTCCAAGAAGAAATGCTCTTGTTCTGGTCTTGTAGCCATGTTAACAGCAGTTTGGGGTGGTGTATGGGTGGGCACGAACTCAGCTTCTCTTGTAGGGATGACTTTACAAAAAGCTTTCTTTTCCTCCATCTCTTGTCTTTTCCTCCATCTCTTGTCTTTTTAACTCTTCGGTTTGAGCAATTTAGGTGTGAAGCTTCTTGATTCGACCAGCGAGAGACTCGTCCTTGCCAATGAAACTGTTGACCAATATTTCCATCCCGTCATTCAAGTCCTTAATGCTCTGTTTTTGATCATCCACGATCTGCTGAAACATTGCTTGAATCTTGATATTTTGCTGAACCGGATAAGGTGTGGTTGGAGGAAAGTTGTAAGATTGCTGCATGGGGTACATGCCTTGTTCATTGTACTGCTGCATAGGCTGGAATTGACTTCCTTGCTGCTGAAATCGTGGTGCTTGATGCTGGAAGTCCGGAGGGTAATTAAAATCATCAAGATAGTTTATTTCTTGTGACTGCTTCTTTGCAAAATCTCCAATGGTTTCTTGGTAGTACGGGGCACGCCTTAGGAGGACATGATCTTGGGTCTGGCCGTAGATCATACCTTTATCTTTTACTCAAGTTTGCACCTGAAACACACAAAGATAAAGGCTTAAAGAAAAATTTAAACAAAAACTAAAACAAGTGATTAATGCAGAAACTAGGATTATTATGATGATGCAAAACTATGATGATGATGATGATAATAAAACTATGATGCAAAACTATATATGATGATGATGCAAAAACTAAGATGATAATGCAAAAACTATAATGATAATGATGATGCAAAAACTACTAAAATTGAAAATCCTAGACTAGGCTATTCTCGGGACTCGTAGGCAGCTGTATTGCTCCCCGGCAACGGCGCCAAAAAGCTTGATGGGGATTAAACTTTTCCCAATTTCTACCCCTAATTCTGCAAGTGCACAGATCGAGAGTAGTAACGGGTATCGAACACAAGGAGCAGATAAGTGCACTACGAGCTATGCGAGTCTAATCAAGCTAGGACAAATGAGGGGATTTCGGGTTTTAAGATGCTAATTAACTAAACTAAATGAAAGCAAAGTAAAACGGTGTAAGTTCAATATGAAAGAGACGCTAGGCAATAGGTAATTCGTAGAGATTCATAGATGATAAGTTTGATGATTGATTTCTATCTATGTAGGGATATGGGATGTAAGATCCGTCTAGAACACAAAACACGAAAATAAGTCTTTCCACTTCCGTGGCTCCGACTCCTATGATAACTTATCTAATCGCTAAACTTTCGGTATGTCCTTAGATAGTTAATCAAGCATTAAATCGATCAGGTTCGGATACAGTTCACTTGGCTTAGTAAATCAACTTCCGCAATCTAAGAAACCTAGCTTATCAAAGAAATAGGTCCGGCGAATGATACAGCACTTCCGTGGCTCAAATCAACCTAGGATCGGATTGCTAGATGCGCGGTAAAGCAATCAGCATTAATAAGTGAACAAAACGAGACAAAGACTCTAATGATATCCCTAGTTAATTCATCAAATCATAATCAGCATATGAACTCTTTGAAACCCTAAAACCTAACTAGAAATCTACTCAATCATGATGCAAGTAAACAAGCACAAATCTGAGAAAGAAATCATATTATTATAAGGAGAACAGGGTTTAGAAATCTTCTCTATATTGAGATACAAAGAAAGGGTCTTCTCCCTAAGGAAGACAATGAGAAGGAAGTAAAACAATGGAGAATCCCTCTAAGGGGATCTCCCTAGTGCGGCCCTCTCTTGTGGCTCCTCTCCTGTGCGGCTCTGTTGTGTCTCTCTGTGTGGCTCTGTTCTAATGAGGCTAAAAAAATGTATTTATAGTGCCCTAGGTCTTCCAAGGTCGGTTTAGGTGAAACGGGCTAAGAATTGTTGAAATTGCATAATTGGGCTTGTCTTCGCGGGTCGGGTCAACCGGGAGAGTCGGTGGTCGAGCGCGGCGGTCGACCGGTCGGTAGGGATGGCGTCTGGGTCTAGAGGGGCGGTCGACCGGTCGGTCGGGATGGCGTCTAGGTCGAGCGGGGCGGTCGAGCGCGCGTGGAAAGGTTGGGTCAGACGGGAGCCTTGGAGTCCCTGTCCGACCGGCTACGGTCGACCGGATGGTCGTCGTCATGAAGGAAGGTCGGGTCGGACGAGGGCCTTGGAGTCCCTGTCCGACCGGCTTTGGTCGAGCGGATGTGGATGGCTGATGTGTCCGGTTTTCGGCTGTCTAGACCACTCTTCGGTCAAAACGTGATATCTTCTAAACTGCTCATCCAAATTGCATCATTCCAACTGCATTGGAACACTAACTCATCTGGATATCTTGGTACCGAGTTTCATTGAAATCCGTTGAGTTTAAGGTTCCATGCCGTTGCTTCCCGTTTGATGTACTCATGCAGTCCGAGAAAGCTCCTTCGATATGTCTCACGGAAATAGAGATATCTCCCAATCTACTCGACCAAACTGAGTGATCCCAGTTGCATTGCAAATCTAACTCATGTAGGCATCGCAGCGAAGTGGATTTGTTGAATTCCATTGAGTAGAATGTCTTTAAGGCCCTTCCAAAGTTGATGCTACGTCCTGGAGCGGTCTTGAAATCCAAATCCTGTGTTTTGCTCCAAAATGCATCTTTTGACCTGTTTAGACTCTAAGTACTATAAATCCATAAAAACTACCTTTTTTGATCAAGAAGCCATTAAAAACCTTATGAAAAGCATTGTAAAACCATATAAAAAGCATGTAAAATAGAGGTATATCACCCATCTGTCTGCGGATGATACGCCGTACTCATATGCACCTTGGTGCCCATCTCTGTCTGAAATGCCCTCCAAAACTACGAGGCAAATCTCGGATCTCTATCTGACACAATACTAGCTGACACACCATGCAACCTCACAACCTCTCGCACAAACTTCCTAGCCAAGACAGCAGCCCCATCTGTCTTCTTGCTGGCCAAAAAATGCGCGGACTTGGTCAAACGATCCACAATGACCCAAATTGCATCAAACGTCCGTGAGATAGGTAATCCCACCACAAAATCCATCGTGATCATATCCCACTTCCACTCTGGAATGGGTAATGTAGTAACTCTGAAGTGGGATGAGAGATTATGACTGATGATCATATTGGAGAGGATCCAGAGATCATATAGAGTGTTTCGGTCGAAGAACATTTGAAGACGAACGAGTAGAATTGAAGATAGAACGGGAGAAACCGTTATGGGACGGTACGGTCGATCCGGGTAAAGACGGACAAGAGCTCGATCGAGTGGGAAGAAGAGCCGACTGACCAAACGTGGTCCGAATGAGATGAAAACTTGGGGACAACAAGAAGACCCCAAAACAAACCATCTGGTCGAGACAGAAGTTGATTTGGACGAGCGGATCTTGAGATATGAGTTTTACCGCCTGATGGCTATGCCGAAGGGTGGGAAGCTTATATCGATGATCGGGTAACGACTCGGAGGAACTGAGTATGGCCGACTATCAAGCGAAGTGATAGGGACGTGACCAAGGTGAGAAATGGTCATGGGAAGGTCAGCACGTAAGGATATCCACGGATAAAAATTATTGACCGCGGGACGATCGTTGGATGTGCACGATCGCGGTACGGATCGAGTGTGGGATGCGATCGCGGTACGGACGAAGAACGGGACGCGATCGTGGTCCGGATGGAGAGTGGGACGGATTGGTTGGGGAAACCTATCCCCACATGTGTCAAAATACACATGTCATCCTATGATTGGTTGAAAGTTAAATGAGGACATATGTCACACCAAGAGAGTTTCTTAGGTGTGTGACTCCTTAAAGCTACTTGCTGACTTGTTGAAGCTACTTGCTGGAGGTGTTGGCTTGGGAAGGAGCATGGCAAGCTAGCCTAGGTGTGTGACTCCTTGAAGCTATTTGCTTGAGGTGTTGGCGTGGGAGTGAGCATGGGAAGCTAGCTTAGGTGTGTGACTCCTTAAAGCTACTTTCTGACTTGTTGAAGCTACTTGCTGGAGGTGTTGGCTTGGGAAGGAGCAGGGCAATCTATCCCAGGTATGTGGCGCCCATGGAGGAAGCTAGCCCTTAGGCCAGCACGAGGTGTCGCCGGTTTAAGGCTTGCTCCTCCGCATGTGAAGGAAACCTCGCCATTTGTCCGTGAAAGTGTCTGGACGGTATTGGACCGTCAATCACTCTCACTTGCCTATAAATAGAGCCTCCTGACCCCTTGTGCTTCCATTTACCATTCCTTGTTTTGCTCCTTTGCCTTAAAACCGAGCAAGAGAGAGTTAAGAGAGAAAAGAGTGTGAAATCTTTTCTTTAAGTGTGAGTGTGATATATCCATATTTTACATGTTTTTACCTTGGTTTTCTTTATATTTTCTTACCTAATAATAATGATTTTGCATCCAAGAGGTAGTTTTCTTGTATATTGTGGTTTTGGGAAGTAAACAGGTCAAAATGGCAAAAAGAAGGCAAAATGGAGCAAAAGAACTTCAAACAATAATCCATGCAAGTTCCCAAGTCAAGAGCTTCATCAAAACTCAAGTTAGCCGGTTTCCCGCATTCGGACAAAATCGAAGCATCCGAAAGATGACCGCGGCAAAGGGTCTTTCCTACGTCCAAATCATGAGATCTTTATATGGAAAGATAGATAAATGAGTCATGCGTCGCGACGAAGTGTAATTGGGCTATTTGGAGCAGAAATGCGGCCTAGGATCTTTTTCTCCCAAGACATGTCCGTCTGGCGAGTAAGTGAAGCCCATAGAGCTTGGATGAGCAAAATGGACTGGGATCACTTCGGGCCAAGCCTAAACCTCATCATGACTCAAGCCCACATCTCTACACGTGAAAAGAAGCTGGCAGCCGCGCCTCACTCAAGACTTGGAGAGCAAGTTCACGCGGGGAGAAGAAATGGAAAGTTTCCTCTTCTCCTTTGCGCATTAACTCAGCCGACATAGCCTCCCCTAAACTATATATACTTGCTTTTAGCCTCTTGAATGAGAATCACGAATCAATAGACACAACTCTCTTCTTCTTTCAGTCAATAAACCGGAGCCACTTAGGTGGTCTCCTTGTTCTTTCTTTTCTTTTGCATTTTGTACATACTCGCATGTTTTAGCTTCTAGTCTAGGGTTTTAGAGGTTTCTCTCTAGGGGAGAGCGGCGACTTGATCTCTATCACTCCGCCTCCTTCCCCTGGAACTATGAGATCCTCTCTACTCCCTTAGACTCATTATTGAATCATGGATCTTTCAAAGACGACATGACATGATAAGCCATCAAGAATCGGTTGTTAAAGAAAGGGAAACCTTATGGTTCACCATCTTTATTCATACCTAAAGCTTGTTGCTAGAGTAGCTAACTAGCGACTTGATCCAAGGTTGATATACTCTCCAAAAGCTTGCTATATCTCCGGTCCTAATATTTGATGGGCAATTCGTCTTAGGCTATGAAAGTAAACCTAAGGAGTTTTGTGAACAATCACTATTCGATTTTATTGCATGTTTCACTCTTCAATGACCATGTGAAAGCTGAGTCCATTGGTTTAAGAGACATAGGTGGTCGGAGCCACGAAAGTGGGATGACCACATCTTAGTGTTTTGAGTTCATAGAAACCGGATTTAACAAACTTTTCAATTGATTTGGCTTATGTCTTTTGCGGATTATCCTTTGCTCAATAATGATGTTTGTAAAGTTTGCATTTGTTATTTAATTTTCCCTTATAAAACAAAATACAAAACCCCTTGCATATTATTGATTTAGCTTAACCAAATCTTTACAAATGTGTAGTGTGTAATTCGCATTCTCTTGTGGATCGACCCCTAAGTACTACAACAACATGTTGTGCACTTGCAACCATGTTTAGCTTAGGGTTTTTATTACTTGCATATATACCACACCCATGTCTGGCACACATCAAGTTTTTGGCGCCGTTGCCGGGGAATGCATTGCACTTACACGTTTATGAGATTAAAAGTTAAGACTAGATCTTTTGGTTCATGTTTACTAACTTTTGCAATTTTTGTTTCTCTTATGTTCCTTAGGTACTTTAAGGATGAGCCACTACTCGAGCATGAGTAACCACTTTGAAGGAAGAAAACCGCTTCCCCATGAAGTCCAAAGGCGGCCACATGATTCAAATCCGGCCGGAGACTTCATCCCCATGCCAATCCCACCAAATTTCCACCATCCGCTTTTTGCCGAGACTAGCCAAGAAGAACATCATCACTATCATCAAAACCGCTCACCGGTTTATCAAAGCCGCCTCACCAGCCACCTCATCATCATCACCGACCCCGCCCCAACCTTCCCACATACCAAGAGCATGCGCTTAATCGGCGGAGAGATGACAATCTCAAAGCCATGATAGAAGCCTTCATGGAAATCCAAAGAAAGTCTAGCCAAAGTCTTGAGACAAGGTTAGAGTTTCTAAAGCATGACCTTGATAGAAAGTTCGGAAACCTCTCTGACCAAGTGGAGAGAGTCGAATCAAAGTGTTTTGAAGTGGAAGGAGAGATAAAGGAACAAGCCGCAACCCTCGGAGGCAACACCAAGGCAATCCGAGACTTGAACCTCAACTCAAAGGAGATGGATAACCACCTGGATGAGAAGATCGCCGGCCTAGAAGATAACCTCAATGGTACAACCCTAAGCCTCAACTCAATCTCACTTGTGGCTCACCAAGCCAAGAAGAGAGCATCAGAGGTTAACCAAAGAGAGAAGGAGCTTTACTCGACCATGGCGATGTTGGTGGAAGGGCAAGAACAATTCAAGGAATCAATCAATGACTTGAAGCGTCTTGTGGAAGAGAGATACAAAGAGCTACATGAGAAGACCACGCTATGGCAAGATACAACCGGAGGAGCCTCCAAAGGAGTCAAAGACCTCACCGAACGCTTGGAGGATATGGAAGAAAGAGACCGAGCTTCAAAAGGCACAAAAGCGGCCAAACCAAAGCCTAACAATGCTTCGGTTGCTTTTGGCGCCAAAGAGACCGATCCAAGAGTAGTTTGGGATGAGGATGAAAGGAGACAAGGAAAGCGGACAGCAAGGATAAGAGGAAGAAAGTTGCCGGAAGGAACACCACTCTCTCCAAGATCTTCACTACCACCCGTCCCTAAGGAGAAAAGGAAAGCAAGCTCATCAATGGATTACACCATTGATGACTTCAATTTTATGGCGAAAAGGTTCCCTAGCAATATGCCCTTTGATGTCGCTTGCAACAAAGGCCCTTACCTTCAAGACTTTGTATGGACTCACGATTGGAGCTTAGCCGAGGTGGAGAAGATGTATAATGAAGCAAGGGAGGAAATGCCTGCGCCAAGGAAACTACACAAGCTTCATGACCCAGGTTACTTCCTTATACATTGCTCTATCAACGGCAAATTCTTTGATGATGCATTATGTGATTCCGGTTCAAGCGTGAACCTCATGCCGGCTGTGATAGCAAGAAGTTTGGGATTGATCGAGACCATGGAGCGGACCAACATGGGCATAAAGCTTGCCAACAACTCTTCATTCAAACCGCTTGGCAAGGTAAGAAATGTCCAACTTTCTTTTGAGGATTGCATCATCCCGGCAGATTTCTATGTTGTCACTATGGAGGATCCGGAAGACCAAGCCCTTCTACTTGGGAGGTCCTTCCTAGCAACAGCCGGAGCAATCATGGATTGGCCAAACAGGAGAATCTCACTAGCCAATGTTGACAAGGATACCTATTATGTTGCTGCACCTCCCGGTTTCTCATCCAAAAGATTCACTACAAGAAATATGCTCATTGATAGCACAGGATTAACGCTATAATATGTGATAGATAGCGTTTTCATTTCCGCCGTATTAGCCGGAGCTATAATAGGTCCACCCTCTACAATAGCGTTTTTTATGTATGCTATAATATGTGTACTTATTACAGCGTATATTTTACGTTATATTTTCAGTTATAATAACACATTGAAAAGCTATTTATAATTATTTAATAGCGTTTATTATGTGCTATTCTTTATCTTTTTATAGCTCTACTGTGACGCTATTTATACCTTTTAGTAGCTCGTTGGTGTTGCTACATTTAATAATATTGTAGCGCGTTTTAACTGCTATGTTTAATTCTTATGTAGCTCTTTTTCAGTGCTGTTTTATTCGGTTTTGCAGCTCCATTCGTGTGCTATTTATAAGTAGTTTGTAGTATTTTTTTGGGCTATTGCATATATGAAATACAAAACCTGTTTTCTGATATTGATTAGCTAGAAACCTGATTTTCATAAACTTAAACATCCAAAGAAAGCTCAATCCTCAATTCCATACGACAGAATAATAAACAAGTCAGAATTCAATTCTTATCTAGCATTACCAACAACAATTGTTTCATTCCAATAGATTACTGAAAGAAAAGGAGATAGGATTCTTAAAGAAACCATATGAGATACGCTTCTTACATCTTAGACGATCAACACTTTGTCCTCCGGCCATGCTATAGTACTGCCAATTGCATCCTCCATAATCCCAACAAACGAAGAAGGCCTCCACACCGCTGCATCACTCACCTTGACTACATCAACCCATACACGTACTGCATTGGGACCCAAGGGAACGAAGTGGACTTTATCGTCTGGATTGTTTGAAGACCATCGACCTTCAGCAACCACTCTCTTGTCTCCGGTAATATCCATCAGAACACACTTCTGATTTTCCTTGACTTTTGTTATCTGCATGGTGTTCTGCATAAATTAAATACCTATAAATTAAACTAACAAACATAACGAATGGAAAACGTTTATATGTTTCTAATTATGTAATAATGTTGTTACATATAGTACTCTATACATAAATACCTCAGGAGACGATTCTAGATGTGGTTGAGGATTCTTCATAGGAGCTGGTGGAGTTAGCTCATCAGGGTAGCTTGGATCTGGTGTCTCTGATATTTCTCCATTGAAATTAACTCTGTTGGCAGGCCATGCAACGAACGAGTTCAGAGAGTCCTCAAGTGTTGTAAGTTCTGCTGTTGGCCTCCATAGAAATGTATCAGGATTTAGGACTATATCCACAACAATTTTAACAGCATTTGGACCAAGCGGAAGTCCATTAACCAGAGCTTTGGGGTCACGAGTATGATATCTGCCTTCAGCTACAATTTCTTCGTCATTTGTAGCCCAATCCATTAGTTTGCAGATGTTCCGGGATCTTGTGGTTGCGCTCTGTTACACACTTAGATTAATGATTACACTTAACTAATCTACAGTAATATACATGTCACAAAGACAAAGCAAAACTCTAACCGTAGGCACAATGTACATCATAAGTTGATGTATGCAGAACATTATCATCCGGTAACATTTGCGGCAATGCTTCGAGCAGATCATTGAAGCTCTTATCAGACCAGCCATTTTGTGTCTTAATTCTGAACAAAGAAACAATGGCCGAGAGCTTGCTATGACTTGTACAGCTTGGATATAGTGGCGTTTCTGCGTCCAATAGCTTTGCAAGAAACTCATCTTCTTCCTTATCTAAACCCTCTGCAACGTCTTGCAAGTCAATACCCCTAGAAGCCATATCTTCATCTAAGTATTCAGCGGCTGTATATAAACCCAAAATCTCATCATTCCACTTACGACCATTGCTCTCTACTTCAGCACCTAAATCTCCATGATGATACCAATCTGTCCGCATCTTGTAGGCCTCATCCATTCCTCTAGTTACTAGATGATCTACCACTTGACTACATGAATGTCTATCATTATTTCGACAGTCTCTGCATGGGCATATCACCATCTCAGACTGACCTAATGCAGCACTAACCACATGCACAAAATTCCAGGCACCAGACTCGTATGCAGGATCAACTCTTCAGTTCATGCCACACAAGTAGAAAGACAGGAAAAATGTTACTAATTTCATAACAGAAAGAGTAAAGATCCATAGTTGGAAAATATACCTGCATAGATGGACCCATGCTTTCTCTAGCATTATATCTGTACCCTAATGAGACTTGGCACAACAAGTTGAAAACAGTATGCATGTTTCAAGCAGCAATAAAACCAGTCAAACTTCCTTACAATTAAGGGACACTAAACAACTTATGTAATTTATCCTCAAAACATTAATAACGTCAATGAATAAAAATGTGAAAGGAATGAAAAGGCTATGAAAACAAGAGATGAGTCTAACCTTTCGAATATGGGCAAGAGATGACTTAAACTTCTGAATTTCTCGCAAAGTCGTTGCTTCACGGAAATTGCAGTCAGCTACACCGAATACAGGACATATCTTATAATCGTTATCAAATAGAGAATGAATTTTAACTGAATTCGGTGAGTACGAACCCTAATCTATGGATTGAAATTTTATTTTCTGTTTCCCCAATTTCTATTGTATATGAACCCTAATTTAACTTTCATAGTGAATTAAGAATAGAAGAGAGTTTCGTGAAATAGAAGCTGATAACAACGATCGAGAAACATACCTTGAGGAAGAAAATCGACTAAGATTTGAGGTTGAGAGGACTAAATCGAAGGAGAGATTTAAGATCGGACTGAGTTACAAATCGAAAGAATCCGACCAAAGAAAAATCATACGGCTGTGGGAGGTCGGGATTTTGCGAGGTGATAGATCTCTCGCTGTCGGGATTTTACGATTTGGGTTTTCCGATTTGGATATGAGTGTTATTTTCTTTAAGCAGTCTAAAGTCTTTTTTTTTCTAAGTGTTGGCGGTATAGAGTGTTATTTTCATCAACTTAATTTGGCGGTTTTATGATATTTGGAATCCCGCTAAGTGTTTTTCAGGGATAGCATTTACAAAGAGTTATAATAAGGTATCACAACCCTCACACTTACTTTTCATAGCAGTTTCAAAATTTGTGCTATCGTATTATGCTATAAATGAGCATATTTCTTGTAGTGATTTCGGTACACAAGTGGAGGAGAAGGCACACAACAAGGTTACTTGATCAAAGAAGTGTTACAAGACAAGATGCACTTGGAGCCATCCAGTACTAGGAGCTTTCTACAGCCTCCACACTTGCCTAACACCTAAGGAACAAAAGGAGTCGAGCTATAAAGACTTTAAACTAGCGCTTATGGGAGGCAACCCATAGTTTTTTTTTTTTTTTTCTTTTCTCTTTAACTTTTATTTTGATTTTATTATTAACTTGAATTTTTTGGGAATTTTATAAAATCCACCAAAAAAAAAACAAAAAAAATTATGTTTTAGGATAAGTACCAAAGAAGACCATCAAAGGAGTTTTGCATGTTTTATGAGCCGGAGCTTCATGAGGTCGAGTTATCCCACCCATATCATCCCACCCTTGTTCAGGACGAGACGATAGCGGTCAACACCTTGGGATGCTAAAGGAGGATTAAGGAGACAAATCGGTCGAAGAAAATCACTCAACGGTCGAGTCAAATGGAAGATATTCAGTCCGGTAACACCTTCCCGGCCAAACGGGTAACACGGAGGACCCAATCGACCCATCTCACAAACGGCTCAACCAAAGTCCACCAAACTTCACAGGCGGCCAAAAAACAACATATTGGTCGGCAAATCCAAAAGATAGGACGGAGGAATGTTGAAGGATAAGGAGATACGCACCAATGCCACATCCGGTCGATGGCGGGCAACCGAAGGCCGACAAAAACCAAAATCACGGCATGAAGATACCACCACCTGGAGATGGATTCTTGGAACTTCAACATCACTATTCCAGAAGAAAATCAAGGGACGGACAAGCCAAATTCAAGCATGGTAAAAAATCTCTTCCCGGAGCCGATTTGACCACGTTGTGAAGGAAGTCTCCAACCGCTGGTCCATTTGCCCTCAAACTTCTCCAGTGGTCATAAAATATAAGGTTGGTCGACGGATTTTCAAGCTCGGTTGGTGAATTCATCATCGTTTGGGCTGTGGTCTATTGCACCCTCTTCGGATCGTCCGGATGGCCACCAAATGATGAATCTCCCAAACCGCTCGTTTGTTTGACCTCAAACTTCACCACGGCTCCTAAAATATATGATTGGTCGGTGGAATTTCAAGATCGGTCAGAGAATTGTTCACGGTTCACGTTGTGGTCCATCACATCACCTTCCGGCCAACCGAAGGATCCACCCGATGACGAATTCTCACCACCGCTCGTTCGTTTGACCTCGTACTTCACCAGCGGCTCTAAAACATCATATTGGACGGTAAATTTTGAATCCCGTTCATAAAATTCTTAACGGTTTGTCATGTGGTTCACAGCCTTCATTTTTTGCCGACACACGGGCATTACACGACCAAACTGCACACCGGACGGAATCACACCTTCAGATTGAAAACTCACCGACCAAATACATCTAAGGAATGATTTGATGCTGTCATATCACACTTGGAGTCGCTCAACAAAGCAAAACCGCTCTTCATGACCTATGGTCCCTCTTTGGTAACACAATCCGAAACACTTTCCTAACAAATTCAATTTTCTTTTTAACCCCTCTTAATTGGATTTGCTTCCACCGGGATGGTGCAAGTTAAGTCTGGGGGGATTACTAACACGTTTGTTCTTTTTGACATTTCTTTGAGTCGTTTTATTGAGTCAAAATTTTGTCCGAGAATTATGACCTTTTCTTTGAAACTAACCATGTTACACTAATGTTTAAGTGACCATTGAAACAGTGTTTGGCAACACACTCACTCAATGTACACTTTGAGCGGATCGGTTTACCAAAAATGGCCACATTTCCAAAAAAAAAACCAATGGAGGATCCACCTTTGACTCCGCACCTAAATGAACTTAACTCTCTCAGCTAGGAGCTTGGTTTTACAAAGGGGACGACTCCTCATCCTCACCGAATAGTGAAAGTCTATGTGAGTTCGGTTTCCCCTCTCTCTCCCCTCCAATTTTAAGAAAAAGCATCAAGGTCCAAGTAACCGGGGATTAGGTGGCAACCACCATCAATACTCGCGTATATGGAAGACCTTTTGATCCAAGTAACCGGGGATTAGGTGGCTACAACCATCAATACTCGCGTCTATGGAAGATCCATCAAAAACCTCCACAAAGAGGAGAAGAAGTCGAATAAAAAAAATACCTTGCTACCCTAAAAAAGGGATTAATCGACTTAAGGAGTGAGAAGAGATAGAGGTGAAACAAGGGCCAAGACAAGTGTTTAAACACAAGAGGATGAGAAAGAGTTCATAAAAACCCTTTGATCGATATCCCCTAGTTGAGATTACACCTTTAAACTAAAGGAGTCAAGGGAGGTGAGCCCGGATGGTCATATGGAGTGTGGGTTACTTTGGGATGACTGCTCAACTCAATGTAAGTACTTATGTTCCTCATCATAAAGCCAAAACCGTTTTTCATGTGGATTACTAAAACACAAGCTAACATGGATTTTCAAAATGCATTGAGAGTTCTCATGTTTTCAAACCTCTTTTCCTTTCTTAGTTTGCTTGAGGACAACCAAAAGGCTAAGTCTGGGGGAGTTGATATATCCATATTTTACATGTTTTTTACCTTGGTTTTCTTTATATTTTCTTACCTAATAATAATGATTTTGCATCCAAGAGGTAGTTTTCTTGTATATTGTGGTTTTGGGAAGTAAACAGGTCAAAAAGGCAAAAAGAAGGCAAAATGTAGCAAAAGAACTTCAAACAATAATCCATGCAAGTTCCCAAGTCAAGAGCTTCATCAAAACTCAAGTTAGCTGGTTTCCCGCATTCAGACAGAATCGAAGCATCCGAAAGATGACCGCGGCAAAGGGTCTTTCCTACGTCCAAATCATGAGATCTTTATATGGAAAGATAGATAAATGAGTCATGCGTCGCGACGAAGTGGAATTGGGCTATTTGGAGCAGAAATGAGGCCTAGGATATTTTTCTCCCAAGCCATGTCCGTCTGGCGAGTAAGTGAAGCCCATAGAGCTTGGATGAGCAAAATGGACTGGGATCACTTCGGGCCAAGCCTAAACCTCATCATAACTCAAGCCCACATCTCTACACGCGAAAAGAAGCTGGCAGCCGCGCCTCACTCAAGACTTGGAGAGCAAGTTCACGCGGGGAGAAGAAATGGAAAGTTTCCTCTTCTCCTTTGTGCATTAACTCAGCCGACCTAGCCTCCCCTCAACTATATATACTTGCTTTTAGCCTCTTGTATGAGAATCACGAATCAATAGACACAACTCTCTTCTTCTTTCAGTCAATAAACCGGAACCACTTAGGTGGTCTCCTTGTTCTTTCTTTTCTTTTGCATTTTGTACATACTCGCATGTTTTAGCTTCTAGTCTAGGGTTTTAGAGGTTTCTCTCTAGGGGAGAGCGGCGACTTGATCTCTATCACTCCGCCTCCTTCCCCTGGAACTATGAGATCCTCTCTACTCCCTTAGACTCATTATTGAATCATGGATCTTTCAAAGAAGACATGACATGATAAGCCATCAAGAATCGGTTGTTAAAGAAAGGGAAACCTTATGGTTCACCATCTTTATTCATACCTAAAGCTTGTTGCTAGAGTAGCTAACTAGCGACTTGATCCAAGGTTGATATACTCTCCAAAAGCTTGTTATATCTCCGGTCCTAATATTTGATGGGCAATTCGTCTTAGGCTATGAAAGTAGACCTAAGGAGTTTTGTGAACAATCACTACTCGATTTTATTGCATGTTTCACTCTTCAATGACCATGTGAAAGCTGAGTCCATTGGTTTAAGCGACATAGGTGGTCGGAGCCACGAAAGTGGGATGACCACATCTTAGTGTTTTGAGTTCATAGAAACCGGATTTAACAAACTTTTCAATTGATTTGGCTTATGTCTTTTGCGGATTATCCTTTGCTCAATAATGATGTTTGTAAAGTTTGCATTTGTTATTTAATTTTCCCTTATAAAACAAAATACAAAACCCCTTGCATATTATTGATTTAGCTTAACCAAATCTTTACAAATGTGTAGTGTGTAATTCGCATTCTCTTGTGGATCGACCCCTAAGTACTACAACAACATGTTGTGCACTTGCAACCATGTTTAGCTTAGGGTTTTTATTACTTGCATATATACCACACCCATGTCTGGCACACATCAGAGTGAGAGTAGAGAAGCTTTGGAGAGAAAGCTTAAGAGTGAGAATAGCTTGGTGGTGTGAGGCGTAGCTAGTGGTGAAGGCTAGGCTGTTCATCAAGCGGTTTTGGTGAGTTTTCGATGATAGCTCCGAGAGTAGCTATGTTTGTGTGATGCATGTAGAGTCAAGTAGAAACTTGTAGGTTTCTTTTGATTAGGTGCATGCATATTGTGTGGTGGTTGTTAGTATGTGTTATACTAACTTTGTGGTTGCAGGAAGTATGTACGTTAAGCAAAGTGGCTAACGTTATACTTTGTGTGGTTGTGCGGTTTTAACTTCGGTTAAACCGATGTGGTTGCATGCATGTTCGGATCCAAGGAAAACATGGGTTGTTGTTCCTTGTGATTGATTGCATGTTGTGTGATATATGTGAGGTAGTGAAAGCATAGTAGAGATGCTTGTGTGTGATTTGACTAACGAGTTGTGGTGTAGGGAAGGAGAGAAACGCCTAAGTGTTGTCATGAACTAACGGATTTTAGTGCAGGGATGAAGAACACTTAGAGCGGTTTCTGTGTAACCTATTGCATGTTGATGCTCTGAGGTTGTGACATGATTATTCAAGTAGCTTTGTTGAATAATTATGTATTTTCTTAAGACTAACACATGTGACGTGATTCACTGTGTTAAGGTTCTTATGAAAATGGTTCGGTGGACATGGCATGTGTTGCATCGCTACACTTATTACATGTATGGTGGATAACAAGAGGTTATGCCACATATTGTGTCGAACATGTGGTGGTGGGTGCAAAGAAAGGCTAAACCTTATGCAGTCCAAGGGTGTGTTAAATGTGTATGTCTTTGGCAGCATATTGCACTCGCGGATGCATAGAGGAGGCTGAGTAGGGACTTAGACCCCACGATGTTCAGTGTAGGATGGCGAACAATGAATGTTGCACCAAGGGCTAGTGGTGAATAACAAGAGGTTATGTCACACTATGCCGGGAAGGACGTAAGGTGAGTGCCACGAGGGCAGGTCACGTACTTACGTTCCTTGTGTGTGAGTTTTGGAACTAGGATCATGTATTCGTGTTTAGCATGATCTTTACGTTCTTTTGTGTGTGAGGAGAAGGACGTATGGAATAGACAGCCCGGGATGTGACCATCTAGGAGACAAAACTCGTGTGGGTTGTGATCCAACGAGATGTGACTGTCTGGGAGATGGAACTCGGGTAGTGATGTTCTATTCCGCGTGCCTTTGTGTGTGAGTTTAGGAGCTAGGATCATGTACTCGTGTTAGGCATGATCTTAGGGGTACACACGGTGTTCTTGCTGCCCTGACGGATGTTCACTGAGAAACCCTCTTGGATGGTCCTGAAGGATGACTCAGAGTGTACTTGGGTAGCTCCCATGGCTGAGTACACACGACGGTGTGTTTGGAAATGCCTAGTTGTGCTTTCGGCGCAGCGGAAGCGGCTAGGTGGGCTAATCGGCTGCCCGTGGTGTAGTGGGATTAGTTCGGGTTAACCGGTTGACTGGGTTAACGCGGTTAACTCCCGATTGCAGTTCAGGCCTAGTGTGACTTTGTGTTTGCTAGGTGCGGGTGTGCAGGTCTACGGAAACCGTGGTGTACTATAGAGGCCTCTAAGTCGAGCGGGGCTCGATAGTGTGTGTAGTGTGTGTAGAGTGTTTCTTGTGTGATAGAAACCTCTAGGTCGAGCGGGGCTCGATAGTGTGTGTGGTGTGTGTAGAGTGTTTCTTGTGTGATAGAAACCTCTAGGTTGAGCAGTGGCTCGTTAGAGTGTTGTGTGTGTGTGTAGAGAGTGTTCTTCTGGGAAGAACTTCTCGGGTGTTATATCACTAGTGTGTTGTGATCTTGGAGTTACTTGGGATGAGTAATCTCTTGTGTTATTAGGATAACTTGTGAGAGTTATCCTTGTGTTTTGTCTTGGCAGGTTGAAGAGCGTGGTGATAGACAATACGGTTGTATTGGTCTATGGCGTGAGCTAGAGGGCTTTGCTACGGCATTGTCTCTAGTGTGTTTGATGTTATTTGATTCAAGCTTCCGCTTGTGCATTGCTCTGATTGTATGTTGATTGGGGTTTGGGTTGGGGATGATATATGTTGTTGTATTGTAGAGGGTTCCGATCTCACTAAGTAATTCTAGATTACTTATGATGACTCTATTTGTTTCAGGTAACCCTAGGTGTGGTGTGGTACTTGGACGTGGAAGGCCGGAGTAGATTGCGGTGTGTTTTGTAAAACTGTGTAAGATTACCGTTGTTTTTCTTTAAGTCTTTTGTTTTATATTCGTAAAACCCGGGTTGTAATTTACGGTTTTATGTAAGACAATGTTTATGTTTCAATAAAAGTAAGTTTTTATGTGTATTAAATACTCGGTTTTAATGATATTAGTCTTGTCCGGACTAACATAACTCTTGGCTTGAATATGGGTTGGCAAGCCTTAGGTTCTTGTCGAGAGGGTCAGATATCAAAGACGGACTGACCTCGGCTTTACTTTGTGTGTTGCCTTGAGGATGGATCGTGGATGGTATATCGGCATATTGTGGCATCCTACCGATGCGCGCTATGTCTAGCACGTGTCGGGGGTGTTACAGGTAAGCTCTGCAAAAGTCCACCTGGAACCTGATGCTCTGCCTTGACCATAGAACACGTGTTGCACCTCGCAACCCAATCTGCCACATCTCTTTTCATCCCAACCCAATGATAGTACCGTTTGAGGTCACGGTACATCTTGGTCGCACCCTGATGAATCAAAAACTTGCTCGCATGAGCCTCTCTCAAGACCTCTCGTCTCAACTCCTCGTTCTTGGGCACACAAACCCGCCCACGAACCAAATTCGTCCCATTCGCCGAGACCTGATACTCAGAACCAGCTGCCCGCGATGCATCAACCAAACCCTGATCATCCTGCTGAGCCACTCTGATCCTACTGAGTAAGTCTGCCTGATCAGCTGCCTCCAAACCCAAAGGCTCCTCTGAAATAGCACTAATCTCGCTGACCAAAGTCTCCACATCCTGCTCTCTAGCTGAATCAACTCTCCGTCGACTCAACGCATCTGCCACCAAGTTGGCCATGCCTGGATGATACACAATATCCAGATCATAATCTGCCAGAAACTCCACCCAACGCGTCTGCCTCGCATTCAGCAAAGGCTGAGTAAAGATATGCTGCAAACTCTTGTGATCTGTAAAGATCTGCACTGCACCACCATAAAGATAAGATCTCCAAATCTTGAGTGCAAAGACCACTGCCCCCAACTCAAGATGGCGGTTGCGCTCACTGCCCTGCAACTGCCTCGAAGCATAAGCAATCACTCTGCCCTCCTGCATCAAGACACAACCTAACCCAACACCTGAAGCATCTTTATACACCACGTAAGGCTTCCCCGGATCAGGTAACGCCAACACTGGTGTACTAGTCAACATCTCCTTGAGCTTCCCAAAGCTCTCCTCGCACTCCGGCGACCACACAAACGGCACATCCTTGTTAGTCAACCTCGTCATCGGCTGAGACATACTCGCAAAGCCCCTGACAAACCTCCTGTAGTACCCTGCTAAACCCAGAAAACTCCTGATCTCGGTAGCACTACTCGGTCTAGGCCAATCTCTGATAGCCTCGATCTTAGCCGGATCCACAGACACTCCCTCTGCAGAAACAATATGGCCAAGAAACCCCATCTCTCTCTGCCAAAAGCTGCACTTGCTCAACTTAGCAAACAGCTTATGCTCTCGAAGATTCTCCAAAACAAGCCTCAAATGAGTCGCATGCTCCTCTGGACTCCTCGAATACACTAAGATGTCATCGATGAAAATGATAACGAACACGTCCGAAATCTCCCTGAACACGTCGTTCATTCATCTCATAAACGCTGCTGGCGCATTAGTTAGCCCGAATGGCATGAATACAAACTCGAAGTGCCCATACCTCATCATGAACGCCGTCTTGCAAACATCTGCCTCATCTATCGGGATCTGATGATAACCCGATGCCAAGTCAATCTTGGAGAACCAGGTAGCACCACTCAACTGATTCAAGAACTCATCATCCTAGGGAGTGGATACCTGTTCTTCACTGTGACTCGGTTGAGTCCCCGGTAATCGATGCACAACCGGAAACTGCCATCCTTCTTCTTCACAAACAACACTGGTGCTCCCCACGGTGAAACACTCGGCCGAATGAACCCCTTGCTCAAAAGGTCCTCCAACTGCTTCTTCAGCTCTGCCAACTCTGCTGGCGCCATCCTGTAAGGTGTCTTCGATATCGGAGCTGTCCCGGGCTCCAACTCAATCGTGAAGGGATCTGACCGAGATGGTGGCAACCCCTTCAGCGACCGAAAAACATCCTCGAACTCTCGGACAACCTCAATACCCTTAAGAGCCACCTCACCACTAGACTCCGACATCACTATCGTCGCCAAATACGCCTCGCAACCTCGCCCTATCATCCGCTCAGCCTGAATAGCCGAGATAACAAGACTCCCTGAAGTCGGTCTCACACCCTGATAAACCAACCTCCCTGCATCTCGCTCAAACACAACCCTGCCTCTGAAGCAATCTAGATGAACCCTGTAACACGTCAGCCAGTCCATCCCCAAAATCACGTCATACAGCTCCACCGGACTGATGACCAAATCTGCTGGCATAGACTGCCCCGCAATCTGAACGTCGACTGCTCTAGCACGACCCAAAGTAGTCAGGAAACCTCCACCGGCAACCTTGACAAAACCCTTGCGCTCACCAGCGCTACTCTGGATACCTCTACTCTCGGAATACTCCGGAGTAATGAAGCAGTTCGATGCTCCCGAGTCAAACAGCACGTGAGACTCAACACCACCCACTAACAAGGTCCCTACACATTTCACAAGTGTTGAGAACCCTAAACACTATCACAGTAAAATAAAGAACAGACAACCACACAACAATTCTACACTAAGAATTTACGAAGTCTGAATCAGAATTTTACCTGTGATCTTGCCTGACTGACTAGTCTGGCCCACCTCTGCCGAAGAGTACACCCGCGGCGCTGCTCCCAACTGCTCCAACGTCTGCACCGCTGCAATCTGCTGCAACTTGGGACACATCGGCCTAAGATGTCCTGGCTCTCTGCAGTGAAAGCACACTCTCGTATCCCGAGACGCACCACTCTTGGGACAACTAGCCACCCGATGCTCCAAGCTTCCACAACCGAAGCACCCACGAGCACTCTGGCTGCCTCCAGCAACCTCCTCAAACCTCCTCTTCTGGCCCTGCGCAGGCTTGCCGCCCTTGCTAGAACCAGAACTGAAACTCCTGCGCTGCTGTTGTTGCTGCTGGCCCCTCAGCTGGGTAGCAGGAACAACCGCAGCTGGCACCACAACTGAACCAACCTGCTCACGAAGGTCCTCCTCGATGGAAGCTGCTAGCTCCACCAACTTTGCTCTGGTAGAATACGAACTACCTCTGCACTGAGTCATGATGCTCGATCGAAGACCCTGAAGGAATCTCGCCATCAGACTCCGCTCACCCTCAAAGCCGTAACCATTATATGCCACAAGTCTGCCGAACTCAGCGTCATACTCTCGCACCGACCTCTCACCCTGAGTCAATGCCACAAACCTCAACTGAAATCTGTCTCTGGCTTCCTGAGGAAAATACTTGGCGTTGAACTCCGCTAGGAAGTCACCCCAAGTCCACACTGCCCTCCTCAACATGACAGATCGCCACCACAAATGTGCATCCCCACCAAGGTAATGCACTGCCAACTCCACCTGATATCCCTCTGGACACCTGACCGAACGAAAGTTCCGTTCCAGTCTCTGCCGCCACTCGTCGGCCTCCTCGGGCCCAACTCTACCCTCAAAGAAAGGCGTCCCAATCCTCTGCATCTCCCTCATCATCTCTAGATAGGAAGGATGCCCAGCCACCGCAGCACGATGCTGCCCAACAAACGCGCCCTGCTGTGCCCCCACCACCGGAGGAACACCCGGAGCCTGCTCTGGAACTGCCTACGGGAGATTTGCCAAAATATCCGTCAGAAGCCCCATCAACTGGTCACCAAGACCATGAGCCGGGGCGGCTGATATATCCATATTTTGCATGATTTTACTTAGTATTTATTTATGTTTTCAAGTGTTTTCAATGCCTTTAGAGGTAGTTTTCTTGTATTTGTTGGTTTTGAAGTCTTAACAGGTTAAAACATCAAAAATGATTCAAAAAGGAGCAAAAGAGCCTCAACCCATGATCCATGCAAGTTTCAAAGTCAAGAGCATCAATATAACTCCATTTGTCCGATTCTCACATTTGGACAGAACCGGAGCATCCGAAAGATGACCGTGGCAAGGAGTCTTCCCGACGTCAAAAAAACATGATCTTGGTCTTGCTGGATAGATATCTGAGTCATGCATCACGGATAAGTGATTTTCAAGCCATTTGGATCAACCATCGCGGAGAAACTCTTTTTCTCCCAAGACGTGTCCGCCAGGCGAGCAAACGAAGCCCATGGAGACTTGGAGCCATAAACAGCCCGGGATTCCGCGGCATGGACCTTGTCTCGACTTAACACAAGTCCAGCTTGCTTTTGGTGGTTTACTTGTCCTGAACCCGGTCCAATCACGTCGCAAATCATCAAGGCCGGTTAACCAGAAAGTTTCCTTTTTCAACACTTCATAAACCTAGCGACTTCTACCCTATAAATACAAGCTTTTAGCCTCAACCTAAGGGAGAGCGTGTGCGCCGTCAGAGGAGAAGAGAGAGCTGTCCTAGAAGCAGAGAGAAGGGGTTTTTCTCTCAAGATCCGAGACGCATGCACACTTACACTTAACTACCTTGGCGATTGTTCATTGTCTTTGTTTTGTATTGAATCCGAGAGAGTATTGAAGGGAAATCGACTTGTTCTTCAAACATAGAGAAGCTTCCTTCATTCTTTACCTCTTTTTAATACTTATCATGCTTTCAATCATCATGTTTTGTGTTGCTTGCGCCATGATTGAGTAGTTTCCTTGCTAGGTTAAGAGCTAAGCCGATGGGCTCATGAAATCGTTAGCTTTAATCTTTTAGGTTGGGATTGTTTTGTTTGGTTTCATCACCTCTACTTGAGCATAATGCCGCTTGCTTTTCTGATCAACTAGCATCAAATCTTGGGTTAATATACTCTCCAAAAGCTTGCTATATTGTCGGACTTAGTATTTGGTGAGCAATGAATCACACCCATCGAAAGTTGAGTTGTGGGTCATTGTGAACAATCATAACTTGAACACACTTAATGCATGTTTTCAACTTATAATAACCATCGAGAGTTGAGTCTATTAGGTTGATTTAACATAGTAGTTTGACCCATGAAAGTGGGATAACTATATCTTTGTGTTATGAGTTCATGAACGGTTTTTACTTCATCCCTTTCATTTGATTATCTTGTTAATGATTCATGATTGCCTTGAGGTTTGCCCAAAGCCTAGTATCTCCACTTATTGATCTCCATTCCCTTTTACCCGTTTGACACTTTCATTTTAGTTACAATCCAAACAAAACCCTATTTTGTTTTAGCTTGATTCAACCTCCATACAATTTGTAGTACAATCGATAGGTCCTTGTGGATTCGATCCCATCTATACTTACCTCGTTGCTGTGCACTTGCAGGTAGTTCTAGTGGGTAAAACTTGAAGCAATCCCACGCTCACATCAAGTTTTTGGCGCCGTTGCCGAGGACCTTCTTGTCTACAAGATTGGATTAGGATCTAGACTAAAACGCTTTTCTGTTTTTGCTTTGTTATTTCACTTTTTCTTTTAGTTTGTTTTAAAAACTTTTGTAGGTGCAGCCTTAAGCGAAGCCATGGATCACATAGAACTTGACCAGGAGCCACGGGTTGGTGTTTTTCTTGGTGCCAATCGTGCTGATGGGCAGCCCTTAGACGGAGTTCAAAACCGTTTTTCGATAAACGGTGATGAACTGGAGCTTAACAATGGCGGGTTAGCACATCGGGGGAACCAAGACGACCACCAGCTAGGGCCGAATCAAGAGACCATAGGAGACAGTGACTCGAGGCCAGAGATTCTCCAAAGCCGTAGCCCCGTCCGGACACAAGAAGGCCAACGATATGAGATTAAGCCGCGGGTTATCGCATTGGTGAAGCAAAGTCAATACCATGGACTTCTTGAGGAGGATCCATTGGACCATGTTGATTCTTTTGAGGAATTGTGCAGCACTACAAGCGCCAATGGAGTTCCAGGAGACTACCTAAGGTGACGGCTCTTTGTTTTCACTTTGGCGGGCAAAGCACTTAGATGGCTAAAATCTTTGCCGTCTCGCTCAATCACTACATGGATGGAGTTCAAGAAGGCTTTTCTTGGGCAATTCTACACCAAACAAAGGGCAACCTTGATGAGGAGCAAGATCTCAAGTTTCCAGCAAGGTCCTATAGAGCCATACCATGAAGCCCTAGAGCGTTTCAAAGAATACATAAGAGATTGCCCACAACACGGCTTCTCGGATGTCAATCTATGGAACACATTCTATGACGGGATTAGGCGAGAGTACAAGCTATACCTTGACATAGCTAGCAATGGGGACTTCATGAGCAAGTCCATTGAGGAGGCAAAGACATTAATAGACAACCTGGCGGCCAGTGATAGCAAGAACCAACCAAGTTATGAGGAAACCATTAAGGCGATAAATACACGACCGGAGCAAACCGAATTCAAGGAGATCAAATCCATGATCTCTAAGCTTTTGGAGGGACAACCGAGGCTATGTCAAGTCCTTGATGATAATCAAGCCTCAGATGAGTAGATAGGTCATGAGAGCTTTAGCGATCATCAAAGGGATGTGAACTTCATTAGCAAACATGAGCTCGAAGATAGAAGTCTCGGACCGTTTCTCAAGCCGCAAAACCGCTACTACGCTCATGATAACACGCTAAACCGCTCCCATGTACGGGATGGTCAGCAAGCAAGTGATATTACTCGAACATCTACACCTCGGCTGAGACGCTAAGCGGTAAATAAAGAAGATCATGAAGGCGAACTCAAGTCTTTGGTCTATGAGTTCATCCACGAACAAAGGCAAGCCAACAAGGGGATTCATGAGAAAATGCATCACATATACTATGACCTGAACAGTAAGTTTGATTCTCTTGAATCCCACGTGAAGTGACTTGATCTTCAAATAGCTCACATAGCCGGCTCAATCAAGAAACCATTGGGAGTCCTTCCCGGCCAACCCGAAGTAAACCCCAAAAAGGAGCACATCGCCGCCATCACTCTTAGGAGTGGGACACAACTAGATGAGGTACGGATGCCGGAGGAAGCCGAGAAAGAGCCGACCCAACACACGATCGTGATAGAAGAGAATGAACCGGAGGACAACAATGCGGCCAATGGAGAATTAGAAGAGGAAATCATCCCACCGTTGATATCTCGAGTGTACAAGCCAAAAGCACCTTTCCCTAGGGCTGTGAAGAAGCCTAAGAAGGAGAAGGAGCAAGCAAAGCTAAAAGATCTTGTGAGCCAGCTAAGTGTTAAGCTACCGTTTGTTGACGCTTGCATGATCATACCATCTTTGAAAAAGTACATGAAGAGTATCTTGACGAGCAACTTAAGCTTGGAAGAAGGTGTGATGTTGATAACTCAAGAATGCAGTGATGTGCTACAAAACCAAACACCGGAGAAGCTTGATGATCCGGGCAGCTTTGTGTTATCTTGTCAAATCGGAGGTACAACTTTCAAGCGATGCTTTTGTGACTTGGGCTCTAGTGTGAACTTAATGCCTTACACGGTGGCCAGACGTCTTGGGATCACTAACTTCAGACCAACAAAGATTCAATTGGTCTTTGCGGATCGATCGGTTAGAAGACCGGTTGGCATTGTAACCGATGTTCAAGTCATGATCGGTAAATGTTCCATACCGGCCGATTTTGTGGTGTTAGAGCTTGATCAAGAACCTAGGGACCCCCTGATCCTTGGACGCCCATTCCTAGCTACCGCCGGTGCCATAATAGATGTCAAAGGAGGAAAGATTGACTTACATTTGGGCGATCTTGTAATGAAGTTTCAAGTGGACAAGTCACTTGGCAAACCCACAATCGATGGCCATTCATTCTTGGTGGACAATATGAGCGAAATGTCTGAAGGAATATACCGAGACCTCATAATGAATGACCCATTAGGAATGGCATTAACCGGGAGTGAAGGAGATGACTACTATTTGAACGAAGAAGCACACCGGCTGACCAAGATTCTTGATGGTGCGGCTACATATGACAAGCTGGTAGCCCACATCGGTTTAGGAGAGGAAAAAGAGAGGCCGGGTCAGCCCAAGAGCCCCGCCAAAGAATCAAATGACCCTTGAAGTGAGGCGAGAGCGCCCAAAGTTATGCTAAAAGAACTTCCAGTTGGATTAAGGTATGCGCTTCTCGGACCTAATAACACATATCCAGTGATTATCAATTCAAACCTAACCAATGTGGAAACGGCTTTATTACTTTGTGAGTTGAGAAAACACCGTAAAGCCCTTGGGTATACCCTTGAGGATATCACGGGCATATCCCCAAATCTTTGTATGCACAGAATACATCTCGAGGATGAATCTATGTCCTCCGTGGAGCATCAAAGGAGGCTGAACCCGAACTTAAAGGATGTTGTGAAGAAAGAGATAATGAAACTTATGGAAGCGGGAATCATATATCCGATCTCGGACAGTACATGGGTAAGTCCGGTGCATGTAGTACCCAAAAAGGGAGGTGTCACGGTGGTGAAGAACGAAAATGAGGAGCTAATACCCACAAGGACAGTCACCGGCCACCGAATGTGCATCGATTACCGCAAACTCAATACCGCTACCCGGAAGGATCATTTCTCCCTCCCATTCATAGACCAAATGCTAGAAAGGCTTGCTAACCACCCATACTATTGCTTTCTAGATGGTTATTCAGGTTTCCTTCAAATCCCAATCCATCCGGATGATCAAGAGAAGACAACATTTACATGTCCTTATGGTACATTCCCTTACCGGCGGATGCCTTTTGGGTTATGCAATGCCCCGGCCACATTCCAAAGATGCATGATGTCCATCTTTACCGACTACATAGAAGACATAATGGAGGTATTCATTGATGACTTTTCAGTTTACGGCTCATCCTTTGATGCTTGTTTATCAAATCTTAGCAAGGTTCTCAAGAGATGCGAGGAGAAACATCTTGTGCTCAACTGGGAGAAATGTCATTTCATGGTGAGAGATGGGATAGTCCTTGGCCACCGGATATCGGAGAAAGGGATTGAAGTGGATAAAGCAAAGATAGAAGTCATGGTAAGCTTAGAACCACCAAAGAATGTCAAGGGAGTAAGGAGCTTCCTCGGGCACGCTGGTTTCTATAGGAGATTCATTCAAGATTTCTCCAAGATCGCACGAACATTGACTCAACTCTTACGCAAGGAAGTCCCATTTGAGTTCGACGGTGATTGCCTCACTGCTTTCAAGAAGATCAAGGCGGCGCTAATAAGCGCGCCGGTTGTACAATCACCGGATTGGGAGCTCCCGTTTGAGATCATGTGCGATGCAAGTGACTATGCTGTTGGTGCCATGCTAGGACAAAGAAAGGAGAAGAAACTTCATGTCATATACTATGCAAGCAGGACCCTGGATGAAGCACAATGCAACTACGCCACCACTGAGAAGGAGCTGCTCGCAATTGTCTTTGCGTTTGAGAAGTTCCGATCTTACCTTGTTGGATCTAAAGTCATCGTTCACACCGACCATGCTGCCCTCAAATATCTCCTATCTAAGAAGGACGCAAAGCCACGTCTCATCAGGTGGATTCTCCTACTACAAGAGTTTGATTTAAAGATCGTCGACAGAAAAGGTACGGAGAATAGTGTGGCGGATCATCTCTCCCGGATGAGGATAGAAGAGCAGCTCCCCATTGACGATTCATTTCCAGAAGAAACAGTCTATTCCGTCAGCGCCATACCAATAACAAGAGTCACCAACACACCACCACCCGTCCCGGACAAGAGAATCACCTTCGGTACACCTTGGTATAGCCACATAGCCAATTACCTTGCAGCCGACATTGAACCGCCGCAATTTTATGGATACAAGAAGAAGAAAATTCTTGGTTTTCTCAGAAGAGTTTATTCTCTAAGAAGTGAAGTTAGTGGTTGGGCGATTAAAAAAAAGGGCGATTAGAAAGGCGATCTAGGGTTTCAAAGTTTTTGTCTCAAGCTAGGGTTTTTCCGGTGTCGAGATGACGCCGGAAACAGAGGCTCAGCAGGCTCCGACGGCGGAGGGGAGTTTAGATCAATCCAGTCAGCCAACGCAGAAAGTTTCATGGGCCAAAGTGGTCAACAACAAGCCAATTCTATCAAGTCACGATTACGAAGTTACCGCGGTTGATGGGGAAACCATGGTGGAGATTCCTGATGAAGTAGTTCAAAACTCAGTTCCTCTATGGGAGGAGTTTCTCGAAGGTCGTTTTCTCGGAGACGCACCACATGTAGCAAAGATACATGTCATTGTCAACAAGATTTGGCCTCTTGGAGACAAAAAACATTCGGATTGATGTATACCCAGTTAGTCAAATGATAGTTAAATTTCGGATCAAGGATGATGCTACACGGAAGCAAATACAAAGACGGGGGATGTGGAATATCGCGGGTATTCCACTGGTAGTATCAAAGTGGGCACCTGAATCAGAGAAAGAAGTTGAAGAACCAGAGATCAAAGCGATTCCTATGTGGATCACCATGAAAAACGTCCCTCACAAGATGTTTTCAAGAGGGGGATTGGGCTTCATAGCAAGCGTAGTAGGTCATCCTGTTCGTTTGCACCCAGAGACTGAGTTATGCACAAGTTTCGAAGACGCAAAAATCTTTGTCGAAGCGGATGTTAGGAAGGGTTTCCCAAAGAAGCACCGTTTCACGTCAAAGGCAGGGATTGACGCTGAAGTAGAATTTGTCTATCCTTGGCTGCCGGAGAGGTGCTCTTTGTGCTCAAAGTGGGGTCATCTTCACACTGCCTGCAAAGGTGGGAAGAAGTTACTTTCACCGAGAAAACAAGTAAGTGAGGAAACGGTTGAAGAGGTGAAAGAACACACAACGCCGGTTCTAGTTGAACAAGAGAAGGAATTAGAAACGGAAAAGGAGCAGGAAAAATCAGAAACAGAGAACACACCGGCCCTGAGTAAACCTGACAATCAGACAACTGTAGATCTTTCAGCAGTTTCCCTAGTAGGTGAGGGACAAGCCTCTTCCACTGTTCTGGAAAAAGACGTGAACGAAGCAGATTGGATGGATGCTTCACCAGGGAAAACATGTCAGGCTGGAGAAAGAACAAAGCCACCGGCAACGGTAATCTCTCCATCTCGGTATGCAATTTTGGGCATGGAAGAAGACAATGAAAAGGAGGAAAATGTACCAGAGGATGAAACAAGTGAAGAAGGAGAGATTGTTCCAGGGAAAAATGCTGCCGCTGATTCTAGAAAGCACGACAGCTCACTTCGAGTTCCACTACCTAGGTCATCAAAAGGACAAAATAAGCACCTCTCAGCCTCTTTCACTCTAACCACTAAGGCTGTAAAGCCTAGTGTTTCGGGCAAAACGAAACCCAAACCCAAATAAGTATGTCGGGTTTCTTTTGGAATGTCCGCGGACTAAACAAATCTTCAAAACATTCCATTATAAGAAACTGGGTGAGGAGTAGTAAGTTTCAGTTCGGTGGTTTGTTGGAGACTAGAGTCACGGAGGCTAAGGCTATGAAGCTTACATCTTCAATTCTCGAGGGTTGTTCAGTCTTAACAAACTATGAATATAACCGGTTGGGTCGGATTTGGGTGGTGTGGAAGCAGAACACCAGAGTAACTCCATTTTTCAAGAGTGATCAGATTATTACATGCTCGGTCAAATTGGAGGATAGAGAGGATGAGTTCTTTTGTTCTTTCATATATGCATCAAACTCTATGGAAGAAAGAAAAGCACTTTGGAGGGATTTGAGAGATCATTACGACTCTCCTATTTTTCGTAACAAGCCTTGGATCATGTTTGGTGATTTCAATGAGATTCTTGATGGAGAGGAGCATTCAAATTTTGACAACTCACCAAATATAACTACAGGGATGCGTGATTTTCAGGATGTGGTGAACTTTTGTTCTCTCACGGATTTAGCCTCCCAAGGCCTTTTGTACACTTGGTGTAATAAGAGAGAAGAAGGTCTCATATCAAAGAAGTTAGATCGGGTTCTTGTGAATGAGCATTGGCCGTTGGTTTATCCTCATTCCTATAATGTTTTTGAAGCGGGGGGATGTTCTGATCATCTCCGCTGCAGGATTGTTTTGTCAGCATAAGAGATATCTCGTCGAAAGCCGTTTAAGTTTGTAAATGTAGTAGCAGAGCTCCCGGGGTTTCTGTCATTAATGGAGAATTACTGGAAGGAAACAGAGCCTACTTTTCTCTCAACATCTTCCATGTTTCGGTTCTCCATGAAGTTAAAACACCTTAAGCCAAAGATAAGGGAATTGGCTAAAGAGAAGATGGGAAACCTCACGAAGAAAGCAAAAGAGGCTTATGATGATTTATGTACCAAGCAGGAGAGGAATCTCCAAACACCAAACCTGCAGAATATGGAGGAGGAAAATATTGCTTTCAAAAGATGGGAGAATGTGGCAGGGATAGAAGAGAAATACTTAAAACAAAAGTCCAAGTTACATTGGCTAAAGGTTGGGGACAGGAACAATAAGTATTTCCATAAGGGAGTGGCAGAGAAAGTGGCTCAGAATACCATAAGAGAAATACAGTGTAGTGATGGCACTGTTGTTCACACGGCAGAAGAGATAAAAGCAGAAGCCGAGAGTTTTTTTCGAAATTTTCTGCAACACAAACCTGCTGATTTTGAAGGCCTCACTATAGAAGCTCTTGAGGAGTTATTACCTCACTGCAGGGAAGACGATCATGAACAGCTCATCCGAGATGTGACAGATGAGGAAATCACAAAGGTTTTGTTCTCTATGCCAAATGATAAATCCCCCGGACCTGACGGATACACATCAGAGTTTTTTCGAAAGGCTTGGTCAGTTATTGGAACGGAATTCATCACTGCTGTCAAATCTTTTTTTGTAAAAGGTTTCTTGCCGAAAGGAATTAATACTACTATCCTAGCTCTGATTCCGAAAAAGTTTGGAGCAAATGAGATGAAAGACTATCGGCCAATCTCATGCTGTAATGTGATCTACAAAGTTGTTTCCAAAATCATTGCTAATAGATTGAAGAAAGTCTTGCCAGATTTGATCTCTTTAAACCAATCTGCGTTCATCAAGGACCGGTTACTTATTGAGAATCTACTGCTAGCTACTGAACTCGTCAAAGACTACCACAAAGACTCAGTCTCCTCTCGTTGTGCCATAAAGATTGATATCTCAAAGGATTTTGATTCTGTCCAATGGGATTTTCTCCTTAATATGTTAACGGCTATGAATTTTCCAGCACGGTTTGTTCATTGGATCCGACTGTGCGTGACCACTGCTTCCTTTTCAGTCCAAGTGAATGGAGAATTAGCTGGTTTCTTTAAAAGTGAACGGGGCCTGCGACAAGGTTGCTCTCTCTCACCTTACTTGTTCGTGATCTGTATGAATGTTCTATCAAACCTACTTGACAAGGCAGCGAGTACCCGGCAATTTGGATATCATCCAAAGTGTCAGAATCTAGGCCTTACTCACTTAAGCTTCTCGGATGACATAATGGTTCTCACTGATGGGAAAGTAAGATCAGTGGAAGGGATAGTCAAGGTCTTTGACGAGTTTGCGCGATTCTCAGGGTTGCGTATAAGCATGGAGAAGTCTACTATCTACCTTGCGGGAATTCCAGCTGCTGTAAAGCAGGAAATGTCGACTCGGTTCGCTTTTGACTCGGGTCAGCTCCCTGTTCGTTATCTTGGCCTACCTCTCTTAACCAAACGCATGTCCACGCATGATTACCAACCGTTTCTAGAGAAGCTCAGAGGGAAAATAGCCTCGTGGAAGACTCGTTCTCTCTCTTTTACAGGAAGACTAAAGCTCATCAAATTTGTCCTTTACAGTTTATCAAACTTCTGGCTGTCTGCTTTTCCACTACCGTCAGCATGTCTCGAGGAGATTGACAAACTCTGTTCCGCCTTCTTGTGGTCTGGTCCCGCTCTAAATCCACGAAAGGCAAAGCTATCTTGGTCAGAAGTATGCAAGCCGTATAAAGAAGGAGGTTTGGGTTTACGTCCGCTAAAGGAGACTAACATGGTTTGCTGCCTAAAGCTGATATGGAGAATCGCTTATTCACATCCTTCCCTTTGGGTCCGCTGGATCCAGGAATATCTCATCGGTAACGACTCTTTCTGGTCAATCACAGGTGACACCAATAAAGGCTCATGGGTTTGGCGGAAACTCCTCAAATACAGAGATATAGCAAAACGGTACTATAAAGTGGAGATTAATAATGGCAGGAAGACTTCTTTTTGGTTTGATAATTGGTCTTCGATGGGTCCTCTATTTGATTATACAGGACCTCGGGGCTATATAGATATGGGCATTCCAGCTCAAGCAACAGTCGCAGATGCTCTATTACGCACGCACAGAAGAAATCACAGAGCAGAGCACTTGAGGCGGATTGAAAATTTGCTACATGCTCATCGAGGAAGAGATCCCACACTCGCAGACATCTCTCTTTGGAAGCATTCAGCAGATGCTTATAAGGCAAGTTTCAACTCAAAAAAGACATGGCTGCAGTTCAGAGAAGCTGGACCTGAAGCTGAATGGCATAAGGGAGTATGGTTTACTCACTCAACACCAAAATTCTCTTTCTGTGCTTGGCTAGCGACTCACAATCGTTTATCCACCGGAGATAGAATGTTTTCCTGGAATATGGGAGTGAACACATCATGTGTTCTATGTCATCACCCGCTGGAAACACGGAGCCATCTGTTTTTCGATTGTGTTTACTCTGCTACAATCTGGAAAACGCTGATGCAGGGTCTCCTCCGACGGAAATACTCCACCAACTGGCAAGCCATCGTCTCTCTCATCTCTGACTCGAGCCAGCCACTCCTCTTTCTCTTCCTTGCTAGGTATGCGTTTCAAGCGACCATACATAGTATATGGAAAGAACGGAACTCGCGCCGACATGGAGAGCAGCCTCTCTCACCAAATCTCCTCATCGCACTTATCGACAAGCTCGTTCGAAATCGTGCTTCCTCCATCCGTACGTTGGGCGACACAAAGTATGAAGAAGCTCTCCACACATGGCTCGAAGCAAGACAAAACGTTTAATTTCCTGTGTAAATATGTCTTTTAAGATATTCAAACTCACGTTGCACTAGATGTAAAAAACGATGTTTTTTTTTGTTCGAATAAATTTTACATTCAATTCAAAAAAAAAAAAGAAGAAGAAATTCTTGAAAGACATAAGATTCTACTTTTGGGACGAGCCTTACCTTTACAAGAAATGCCAAGATGGGATGTTCAGAAAATGTGTCCCGGAGGAAGAAATCCCGGGAATACTTCATGGCTGTCATGGATCAGCTTATGCCAGCCATTTTGCCACATTCAAGACGGTTTCAAAGGTCTTACAGGCCGGTTTCTGGTGGCCAACAATGTTCAAAGATGCCCAGGGATTCATTTCAAAATGTGATGCTTGTCAAAGGATGGGAAACATTAGCAAAAGAAATGAGATGCCCCAAAACTTTATCCTGGAAGTAGAAGTCTTTGACGTGTGGGGAATTGATTTCATGGGACCCTTTCCCACATCTTTTGGAGACCAATACATCCTTGTGGCTGTTGACTATGTGTCAAAATGGGTGGAAGCTCTTGCTGCTCCAACAAATGATTCTAGTGTTGTCATCAAGCTGTTCAAATCGGTCATCTTCCCGAGGTTTGGAGTGCCGCGAAATGTGATTAGTGATGGAGGTTCCCACTTCATAAACCGAGTGTTTGCCAAACTATTGAGAAAATATGGAGTTAGACACAAGGTTGCGAGCCCATATCACCCACAAACCAGCGGACAAGTGGAGATTTCCAATAGAGAACTCAAAAGCATACTACAAAAGACAACCGGGAAAACAAGGAAGGACTGGTCAGCCAAGTTAGATGACGCTCTTTGGGCTTACCGGACAGCCTTCAAGACACCACTGGGAACAACACCTTTCCATCTCATTTACGGGAAGGCATGCCACTTACCCGTAGAGCTGGAGTATAAGGCGGCTTGGGCGGTCAAGGAGCTTAACTATAATCTCAAAACCGCAGCTGAGAGGCGCTTGATTCAACTGAATGAATTGGAGGAGATAAGGCATCTGGCATATGAGAACACAAAGATTTACAAGGAGAGGACTAAGGCATTTCATGACCGGAAGATAGTGCCAAAGTCCTTTGCTCCAAATGACCAGGTTCTACTCTTTAATTCACGGCTTAAGCTCTTTCCCCGTAAACTACGCTGAAGATGGTCCGGTCCGTTCAAGATTAAAGAGGTGAAACCATATGGAGCAGTGGTTCTTTGGGACCCTAGTGGAGGAGACTTCACTGTCAACGGGCAGAGGCTAAAGCCTTACCTAGCAAACGCGGACAAGGGAGAAGAAGAAGTCATCCCCTTAGCCGATGCACCTCAAGCCTAAAAGAAACAAGAGTCAAGCTAGATGACTTTAGGTGTGAATAAATATGGTGAACCATAAGGTTTCCCTTTCTTTAACAACCGATTCTCGATGGCTTATCATGTCATGTCTTCTTTGAAAGATCCATGATTCAATAACGAGTCTAAAAGAGTAGAGAGGATCTCATAGTTCTAGTGGAAGGAGGCGGAGTGATAGAGATCAAACCGCGGCTCTCCCATAGAGAGAAACCTCTAAACCCTAGACTTTAAGCTAAAACATGCGAGTATGTACAAGATGCTAAAGGGAAAGAAAGAACAAGGAGACCACCTAAGTGGCTCCGGTTTATTGACTGAAAGAAGAAGAGAGTTGTGTTCTATGATATTCTGATGTCGATACAAGAGGCTAAAAGCAAGTATATATAGGTGAGGGGAGGCTAGGTCGGCTGAGTTAATGCGCAAAAGAGAAGAGAAAACTTTCCATTTCTTCTCCTCGCTTGAACTTGCTCACCAAGTCTTGAGTGAGGCGCGGCCGCATCCTTCTAATCGCGTGAAATGGTGTGGGCTTGAGTTTTGATGAAGTCCAGGCTTGGCCCGCGGTGATCCCGGTCCATTTCGCTCATCCAAGCTCCATGGGCTTCACTTACTCGCCAGACGGACAAGTCTTGGGAGAAAACGATCCTAGGCCGCATATCTGCTCCAAATGGCCCAATTCTACTTCGCCGCGACGCATGACTCATTTATCTATCTTTCCATATAAAGATCTCATGATTTGGACGTCGGAAAGACCCTTTTCCGCGGTCATCTTTCGGATGCTTTGATTCTGTCCGAATGCGGAAATCGGCTAACTTGAGTTTTGTTGAAGCTCTTGACTTGGGAACTTGCATGGATCATTGTTTGAAGCTCTTTTGCTCCATTTTTCCTTCTTTTTGCCATTTTGACCTATTTGCTTCCAAAAACCATAATATACAAGAAAACTACCTCTTGGATACAAAATCATTATTATTAAGTAAGAAAATATAAGGAAAACCAAGGTAAAAACATGTAAAATATGGATATATCAAGAGGTGAAACAAGAGCCAAGACATGTGTTTTAAAAAGAGGATGGGTAAGAGTCTATAACCCCTTTGATCGATACTCCCTAGTTGAGACCACACCTTTAGAAACTAAAGAGGTCAAAGGTGGCGAATTTGGATGGCCTAAAGAGAAGTGGATTGCTTTGGGATGATTGCAAAACTCATGGTATGCACTTCCTTGTTCTTAATTCTAAATGCCGTTGCTGTTTTATGTGGATCACTAAAATAAAGGTCAATATGGATTTCCAAAAGGATTTAAGAGTTCTCATGTTTTCAAACCTCTTTTCCATGTTTAGTTTGCTTGGGGACAAGCACAAGATAAGTCTGGGGGAGTTGATATATCCATATTTTGCATGATTTTACTTAGTATTTATTTATGTTTCCAAGTGTTTTCAATAAGGTTTAATGCCTTTAGAGGTAGTTTTCTTGTATTTGTTGGTTTTGAAGTCTTAACAGGTTAAAACATCAAAAAAGATTCAAAAAGGAGCAAAAGAGCCTCAAACCATGATCCATGCAAGTTTCCAAGTCAAGAGCATCAATATACCTCCATTTGTCCGATTCTCGCATTTGGACAGAACCGGAGCATCCTAAAGATGACCGCGGCAAGGGGTCTTCCCGACGTCCACAAAACATGATCGTGGTCTTACTGGATAGATATTTGAGTCATGCATCACGGTGAAGTAGATTCAAGCCATTTGGATCAACCATCGCGGAGAAATGCTTTTTCTCCCAAGACGTGTCCGCCAGGCGAGCAAACGAAGCCCATGGAGACTTGGAGCCATAAACAGCCCGGGATTCCGCGGCATGGACCTTGTCTCGACTTAACACAAGCCCAGCTTTCTTTTGGTGGTTTACTTGTCCTGAACCCGGTCCAATCACATCGCAAATCATCAAGGCCGGTTAACCGGAAAGTTTCCTTTTTCAACACTTCATAAACCTAGCGACTTCTACCCTATAAATACAAGCTTTTAGCCTCAACCTAAGGGAGAGCGTGTGCGCCGTCAGAGGAGAAGAGAGAGAGATGTCCTAGAAGCAGAGAGAAGGGGTTTTTCTCTCATGATCCGAGACGCACGCACACTTACACTTAACTACCTTGGCGATTGTTCATTGTCTTTGTTTTGTATTGAATCCGAGAGAGTATTGAAGGGAAATCGACTTGTTCTTCAAACATAGAGAAGCTTCCTTCATTCTTTACCTTTTTTAATACTTATCATGCTTTCAATCGTCATGTTTTCTGTTGCTTGCGCCATGATTGAGTAGTTTCCTTGCTAGGTTAAGGGCTAAGCCGATGGGCTCATGAAATCGTTAGCTTTAATCTTCTAGGTTGGGATTGTTTTGTTTGGTTTCATCACCTCTACTTGAGCATAATGCCTCTTGCTTTTCTGATCAACTAGCATCGGATTTTGGGTTAATATACTCTCCAAAAGCTTGCTATATTGCCGGACTTAGTATTTGGTGAGCAATGAATCACACCCATCGAAAGTTGAGTTGTGGGTCATTGTGAACAATCATAACTTGAACACACTTAATACATGTTTTCAACTTATAATAACCATCGAGAGTTGAGTCTATTAGGTTGATTTAACATAGTATTTTGACCCATGAAAGTGGGATAACTATATCTTTGTGTTATGAGTTCATGAACGGTTTTTACTTCATCCCTTCCATTTGATTATCTTGTTAATGATTCATGATTGCCTTGAGGTTTGCCCAAAGCCTAGTATCTCCACTTATTGATCTCCATTCCCTTTTACCCGTTTGACACTTTCATTTTAGTTACAATCCAAACAAAACCCTATTTTGTTTTAGCTTGATACAACCTCCATACAATTTGTAGTACAATCGATAGGTCCTTGTGGATTCGATCCCATCTATACTTACCTCGTTGTTGTGCACTTGCAGGTAGTTCTAGTGGGTAAAACTTGAAGCAATCCCACGCTCACATCAGCGGCACCCGCACCTGGGGCAACCCCAACTCCCGCGCCTCTACTAGCGCCCAAACTGGCCTCACTCGCCACAAACTGGGTCTCCGACGCAGTCGCCACACTAGGCACTGCACTCTCACCCGAATCCACCTGCGCTCCACGACCACGGCCTCTGCCACGACCTCTGCCACGACCTCCACCACGGCCTCTGCCACGACCTCTAGCTCCTGCATCCATCTCACTGCACTACCACAGCACAGTAGATGAGCAAACTAGAAAACACGAACAAACCACATAATATAACACACAACTCACCGCGGAATCACTGAAGGCCGAGAGGATGATACTAGACTACTAAGAGACTAAACACAATTATTCAATTATCACATAGTCCAGTTCACCCAATCTAACAGTCCTAAAACCGTATTCGCTCTGATACCAAAATGAAACAACCAAGCTTTTTTTTTTATTTATCAAGTGCGGAAATTCTCAATAAAAATAAACTTCAATAAATATTCAATTCAAACAACCAAATTCAATTCCAGAAACATTATTAAAAATAACTAGCAATCCTAAACACCAGGTTTGCAAATAACAAATAACTCAACAAATCAAAACAATTCCTATCATCCTCTCCTCGGCCCGATTCCGCGATCACACTTTCTTTCTACCTGCATCACATTAGGGAAAAAGAGATGCATAAGTATTTAATAAATACTTAGTGAGGCAATCACCCCGCCTACAGGCCAATTACGCAATTTTAACAATTTCCAATAATATTAATAATTACCACAATTATTAAATCTTTTACTTTAATTATTAAATAATTAGCACAATTAAATAACAATTTTCAAACACTTAAAGAAATTCCACAATTATTTTTAAATCATTTAATTAATTAATTTCACCAATTAATAATTAATTATCGCATTAAACCATCTAATTACAATTAAACCGCATTAAACTGGATTAAACCACTTAATCCAATTAATTCCTTAATTCGCCAGATAACCGGATTAAACCGGACGGTGTCGATCGACACACACTTGTGTCGCTCGACGCCTTCGACACCAGCTTGGTGTCGATCGACACCGATCCAGGAGATCGACGCCAACTTCGATTTTTAACACAGAAAACACCAAAACACGAAATCAACACAACACACGCGATTCAACCCGCGAATATCACACAAAACAACACAAAAAACTACATAACTCTACCAAATCATGATCCACATCCACAAATCCTCTTATATGCGAGCCTACGGTCATGCACTCACCTTGACAAAGGATTAAGAAGATGAAAGGATGAAGAACAGCACAACAACACCTCAGATCAACCTCCAATCTCCAGAAATCACCACAAAAGCTCTCTGCCCCTTTTCTCCTCTTGTTTTCTCGAAAAAGGAGCCTCCCCACGCGGCCACACATTTTTATTTCGAGACTTAGGGCTTTTTCCCCCAAACCAGCCCAAACCGGACAACTCAAATCGAACCGAAATTCCGAATTCGGACCGGTGTCGATCGACACCACCCTTGGTGTCGCTCGACACCACACAAAAATCACACTTTTTGGTTTACGGATGTTACAAATTGTCAATTGTATCAATTGAATAATATAATTTTTAATTAGAAAATAAATATCAAATAGGATTTTTTTTTAATAAAAAAATGTTTCCATGGTATCAATAGTATCAATTTATATATTTGCGGCTACATGTTTCTTGTCCGATTGAATTATAGTATTAATTTAAATATATTTAATGTCAAATAAATAACTTATGAGTTTTAATTTAAAAAAATGAATTGTCAAGTAGCTTATTTTATATGTATCTATATTATTATAAATCTTTCAACGTGAAAAAATTGAAAATATTTATATCAATATATTAAAAAGATTTGAAATAGTTTAAGGTGGTTAATAAATAAATTTTGTATCTTAGGCTGGAAATGGAGATAGGAAGACAAAGCCAAAAGAATTATGTTCAAAAGTTATGCGGGCTAATAATATTTTTGATAAAAAAAATTAAAATATCATAATGTTAAGATATTACATGATAATTTTATTAAAATTTAAAATATAATATCAGTTTCTCAAATAATAAAGAAATATGAGTATGTTTTCGAAGTTTCATATTGGAAATAAAGATGTGTGGTGGTTTATAAGAAACCAAGCTTGATTTCATAAACATCGAAATTTATAAATATTTTTTATTTGATATGGTTTTTAAAGAACCGTATAATTGCAATTCTATTACTAAAAACAATTCTCTTACTATTCATAAATATAATTAACATACACAAAATACTCATTAAATTAATATTTTCAAATAATTTTTAAATTATAATTAATAAAATAGTTTATAAAATTTTCACTCTGCGCAAAATGCCGGTTACCATCTAACGTCCATACTATTCTTAATGACTTCCAATTACGCAGCCAATGTGGCCGCCTCCACATCAGATAGGATAGGTGCTAGGATGCCGTGAACCGTTTCTAGTTTGCGTAAATTGGAAAAATCTAAAAATCGTTTTTTTTTTTCTTGGTCTGTGTTCTATATAAGATGGTATATGTTCATACAAAAAGTTGAGATAAAAATGAAATGGTAGCTATATATTACTCATAAACTATATTTTGAAGATTGCATATACCTAGGCACTTTTTTTTGCATATGTATTTTAACGCTTACACACCAGAAAGCACAAAATAAAACGTATGTAGTATGAGGTTTTTATAAACAAATACATAAAATGTGATATCATGCTGGACATAATTTGGGAAAGTGGGATCCATGAGCATGAGGCTGAGATATTTTGTGACAAATTAAACAGCTGGTTTCCATATATATCAACAAATATTAGGATATTTCTTGTCTCCTCTTCCAATCTTGTCTCAAATTTGTCTGAGCTGTCCTATCTTTAAGCTTGTTCCACTCCACTTCACTCATCGTGTCTATTTACAGTTTATGCCCATTATTTAATTCGTTTTTTTTTTTTTGACGGCAGATTTACTGTTTATCTTTACAACATTTTGATTGACAAATATTGCTAGGTTATTGTTTGATCTTATTTTAATCAAACTAATTAAATATATTTTATGCAAGAACATATTTTATTTATTTTTGGTCAACAAGAACATATTTTATATGTTTGTTTTGTACTTCGTTTTAAATCTCTGAACCAATTTAAGTTTTTAAAGTATTGCTGATGCAAAAGAAAACGAACAATGACAAAAAAAATTGTACATTAATACACAAGTACATCACACCATAACAAAGTAACAAACATCATTTTTTTTTTGGTAAATCTTAATGCATACGACATCAGTACGACTCTCATGCCTAGACTACGTAGAAGATTTTGGGTAAACAATCCACAACATTTGCATGCATTAATACTATACATATGTTCACAATACCTCTATATATATACATTTTCTAGAATAAGATTATCATATACATCATGTACATCAGTACATGTATAATGTATTATGTCTAGATTTGAAGTGCCATACAAATGTTTTTTTTGCATAATGGTTCCGTTGTTGCCACCATAAAGTTTTATTGGGCCTTTAACAAAAAAAAAACAAAAAAAAGTTTTATTGGGCCAAAAGTTATTAGAAACCACACATAAGCAACGACAAACTTTCTAATTCAAGCAACCTCTTACTTGAAAGATTATATGGTGAAATTTACCAATTAGCTGACTGCTCATCCACTATCACAATAGACAAATCCATATATTTTGATTAAATGTCGATCACTTTTTGTTTCGTCTAGAAGCGTATACCAATGTCACACCACTCGCAATTATTTTTCACCGGTTTCATAAATTTGAAAATATGCACCACTAGTCATCTTGTTTTCTTACTACATCGACCGCCTAACAAATGGCTCTTACCTAGATTTAATAATATTTACTGAAACAATCAAGCTTTTTTTTTTTTTTTTATAAACGATTATCAATGCGGAAATTCTCAAAAGAAATCAATAATATTAAATCATAATAAACCGTTCAACAAATAATCAATAACCAATAACCAATAAAGAATAAGCAACCTAAACACCAGGTTTGCTACATTATTAAAAATAGAACTAACACCCTAAAATGATGAATTCCTCGTCAACCACAACAAGATAGCCAAAATCAAATTCCTAATCTCATCATCCTCTTCTCTCGGTCTCTTTCCGCGGAAGAACATTGTTGTTACGTGCATCACATTGGACTAGAGATGCGTAAGTATTATCATAAATACTTAGTGAGTGGATCATCCTGCCTACAGGCCAAGTACGTCAAACACTAAACAATACATCAACAATAATCAACAACAAGAACAATAATCAACAACAGAAACCTCCAAGTCAGGAAAAACCCACGTTTCCTGACCACCCAGGTCGGTGTCGACCGACACCTCTATGGTGTCGATCGACGCCAGCCTCCTGAGTGTCGATCGACACCCATCGAGTGTCGGTCGACACCAGCTCGACGCGCAGACACCAGAAGCTACGAAAAGCGCACAAAACAAGCAAAATCGTGGGATTCAACCCCCACATCGATCAAACAGCAATATAACTCAACCATAACTCAAGAACAACTCGAAAACTCATCAACAAAATCGAAATCAAACAATCTCCACTGATTAACGGACCTACAGTCACGCACTCACCTTGAAAAGGATTAGAAGGAAGGAGAAGAAGATGAACAACAACCCAAAGCCTCAGATCAAACCTCCAAACCTCACAAAACTCCAAAAATCGCCTCTGATAAGTCTCTGTCACGAAAAAGTGACTTTCTGCACGGCCACCAACCTTTTATCGCGAGTCTAGGGCTTCCCTCGCCCAAACCGGCCCAAAACCAGCCGACTTAAATCAAACCGGTTGATTTTTCAATAACCGGTGTCGATCGACACCCTTCCTTGGTATCGGTCGACACCTCTCGACCATACCAACTCAAACCACAGATCAAACGCGCAATCGACTTAAACCGGAATTGATTCCTCAAACCGGTGTCGATCGACACTACCTTAGGTGTCGATCGACACTAGTCATTCAAGATCTTTTACACATTTTGTTCGAGATGATTGAACCTTAAACCAACTGTACAACAATCAAACAAGAACATGTACAATCAATCCTCGATTCACACCTCAAAGAGTATATGTAATCTACTCCCGAACCCCTAATGTCGTCCGATACCACCTCTAACACAACTTTCTGATTCGCGGATGTTACAATTCTCCCCCACTAAACTGGATTCGTCCTCGAATCCTAACACAAACGTCTCTCCAAGACCTCAAAAACTTACATTTTAGTCCTATGTTATACGCATGTTTAAAGACATTATTTCTCCTCGATACTGTAACCCACCGTCACGACATCTATGCTGCGACCCACCGTCACAACATCTATACTGCGACCCACCATCACAATATCCAAACCGTGACCCACCGTCACGAAAACCACTCATACTGAGGTAGCGACCCCCAAATATAAGTCTGCACGGCACCCACCGTCCCAACAAAAGTATACCCACCATCTACTCTAAAGGCCCACCGCCTCTAGATATATCGAGTAATAACACTGAAACGCGTATAATCATATGACCAAGAATTTTCAATGACCCCACCGGCCAAAGAAACTCGTAACACCCAAACACGAACCAACATATGAGGCAAAAACTCCATCTCATATAACTCCAAAATTGTATATCGTACAACGAAAACGAAAATACATAACTCCAAAACCAAAAACAAGACTAGAACCACAAAGATGAAGAAGCTCACTCCACAGCCTGCTTGTCGAACCACTTTCCGAACTTTAGCTTCATCTTTGCCTCTGGCTCCCAAGTCTGCTCCTCTGTGCCACTACAGTCCCACAAGACTCTCAACAATGGCACCTTCTTGTTCCGCAGAACCTTGAATCTCCTCTCAAGAATCCTCACAGGAACTGCCGGAACTGTCATATATGGCTGAAGATCCTCTGGAATCTCAGCCACTAACTCCTCTGAAGGATGCAAACACCTCCTCAACATAGAAACATGAAACACCTTATGAAAGGCGCTCATAATCGGTGGTAACTCCAACCGATAAGCCACGAGCCCAACTCGCTCCACCACTGGGAACGGACCCATAAAACGCGGACTGAGCTTGTTCTCTGCTATGGACCTGTTAGGGCCCCTCAACATAGCCATCTTGAGATAAAATCTATCTCCCACCTGAAACTCAAGCTCACGTCGCCGCCTATCTGCATAACTCCTCTGTCTATCCTGAGCCTCCTTCGTGTACAACCTCAAGACACGGATCTTCTCTGTCGTCTCCTAAACAAAAGTAGCTCCAAACATGTTGCGCTCCCCCACTTGGGTCCAGCATAACGGTGTCCTGCATGGCCTCCCATACAAAGCCTCAAATGGAGCCATGCCAATACTAGACTGAAAACTGTTGTTATAGGCAAACTCTGCCAAACACAGATGATCAGCCCAATGACCACCCCAATCCAGTACACACATCCTCAGCAGATCCTCCAAAGTCTGAATAGTCCTCTTCGACTGCCCATCTGTCTGCGGATGATACGATGTACACATATGCACCTTAGTGCCCATCTCAGTCTGAAATGCCCTCCAAAACTCTGAAGCAAACCTCGGATCTCTATCCGACACAATACTGGCTGGCACTCCATGCAGCCTCACAATCTCTCGCACAAACTTCCTAGCCAAGACAGCTGCTCCATCTGTCTTCTTGATGGCCAAGAAATGTGCTGACTTGGTCAAGCGATCCACAATGACCCAAATAGCATCGAATGTCCGTGAGATAGGCAATCCCACAACAAAATCCATAGTGATCATATCCCACTTCCACTCTGGAATGGGTAAACTCTGCAAAAGACCACTAGGCACCTGATGCTCTGCCTTGACCAAAGAACAGGTGTTGCACCTCGCAACCCAATCTGCCACATCTCTCTTCATCCCAACCCAATGATAATACCGTTTGAGGTCACGGTACATCTTGGTCGCACCCGGATGAATCGAAAACTTTCTCGAATGAGCTTCCCTCAAAACCTCCTATCTCAACTCCACATCCTTGGGCACACAAACTCGCCCACGAACCAAGATAGTCCCATTCGATGAGACCTGATACTCAGAACCAGACGCCTGCGAAGCATCGATCAAACCCTGATCACTCTGCTGAGCCACTCTGATCCTACTGAGTAAATCTGCCTGATCAGCTGCCTCCAGACCCAAAGGCTCCTCTGAAATAGCACACAGCCGCAATGTACTAATCTCGCTGACCAAATCCTCAACACCAAGCTCTCTAGCTGAATCAACCCTCCATCGACTCAAAGCATCTGCACCAAATTGGCCTTGCCCGGATGATAAACAATATCCAAGTCATAGTCTGCCAGAAACTCCACCCAACGCGTCTGCCTCGCATTCAACAAAGGCTGAGTAAAGATATGCTGTAGACTCTTGTCATCTGTAAAGATCTGCACTCTACCACCATACAGGTAAGACCTCCAAATCTTGAGTGCAAAAACCACTGCCCCCAACTCAAGATCATGTGTAGGACGGTTACGCTCACTGCCCTGCAACTGCCTCGAAGCACAGGCAATCACTCTGCCCTCCTGCATCAAAACACAACCAAGTCCTACACCTGAAGCATCCGTGTACACTACATATGGCTTCCCCGGATCGGGTAATGCCAACACTGGTGTACTAGTCAACATCTCCTTGAGCTTCTCAAAGCTCTCCTCGCACTCCTGCGATCACACAAACGGCACATCCTTGCCAGTCAACCTCGTCATCGGCTGAGACATACTCGCAAACCCCTTGACGAACCTCATGTAGTAGCCTGCTAAACCCATAAAACTCCTGATCTCGGTAGCACTACTCGGTCTAGGCCAATCTCTGATAGCCTCAATCTTAGCCGGATCCACAGAAACTCCCTTTGCAGAAACAATATGGCCAAGAAAACCCATCTCCCTCTGCCAAAAGCTGCACTTGCTCAACTTAGCAAAAAGCTTCTGCTCTCGAAGCTTCTCCAAAACAAGCCTCAAATGCGTCGCATGCTCCTCTGGACTCCTCGAATACACCAAAATATCATCTATGAAAATAATGACGAACACATCCAGAAACTCTCTGAACACGTCGTTCATCAATCTCATGAAAGCTGCCGGCGCATTAGTCAAACCAAAAGGCATGACCACAAACTCAAAATGCCCATACCTCGTTCGAAAAGCTGTCTTCCGAACATCTATCTCATCTATCGGAATCTGGTGATATCCCGATGCCAAATCAATCTTGGAGAACCAAGTAGCACCTCTCAACTGATCCAACAACTCATCGATCCTCGGAAGTGGGTACCTGTTCTTCACTGTGACTCGGTTAAGTCCCCGGTAATCAATGCACAACCGAAAACTGCCATCCTTCTTCTTCACAAACAAAACTGGTGCTCCCCACAGCGAAACACTAGGTCTGATAAACCCTTTACTCAAAAGGTCCTCTAGCTGCTGCTTCAGCTCTGCCATCTCTGCTGGTGCCATCCTGTAAGGTGTCTTTGATATCGGGGCTGTCCCGGGCTCTAACTCAATCGTGAAAGGATCTGACCGAGATGGTGGCAATCCCTTCAGCGACCGAAATACATCCTCAAAATCCTGGACAACCTGAATATCCTGCAAAACCACCTCACCACTGGACTCTGTCATAGTAATCGTCGCCAAATAGGCTTCACAGCCCCGCTCTAACAACTGCTCTGCCTGAATAGCTGAGATCACTATACTTCCTGAAGTCGGTCTCACTCCCTGATAAACCAACTTCCCTGCATCCTGCTCAAACACCACTCTACCCCTGAAGCAATCCAGATGAACCCGGTAAGAAGATAACCAGTCTATCCCCAAAATCACGTCATACAGTTCCACTGGACTGATGACCAAATCCGCTGGCATAGACTGCCCCGCAATCTGCACATCAACTGCTTTAGCTCTGCCCGAAGTAGCCAGAAAACCACCACCGGCCACCTTGACAAAGCCTGAAGCCTCGCCCTCGCTACTCCGAATACCACTACCCTCAGCTCTCTCCGGATTAATGAAGCAGTTAGATGCTCCCGAGTCAAACAACACGTGAGACTCAAAACCGCCAACTAACAAGGTCCCTACACACATCCACAAGTGTTGAGAACCTCTAACTCTATCACAGTAAAATAAAAGAAACAGGCACACCAACATTCTACCTTTAAGAATTTACAAGTCTGAGTCAAAGATTTTACCTGTGATCTGGCCTGACTGACTGGTCTGGCCCACCTCTGCCGGAGTATAAACACGCGGCGCTCCACCTGACTGCAACGCTGTAATCTGAGCTGCTGACTGAATAGCCAACGGCTGAATCACTGCTGCCACAGACCTTTGCTGTAACTTGGGACACATTGGCTTGATATGCCCTGGCTCCCTGCAATAGAAGCACACTGAAGTCTCTCTAGATCCCGCCCTCTTGGGGCAAGTAGCAACTCTGTGATCCAAACTCCCACAACCAAAGCAACCACCCGAACTCGGGCTACTAGCAGATATCTCCTCTGCTCTCCTCTTCTGGCCCTGCGCAGGCCTGCCGCCCCTGCCATGACCAGAACCGAAACCCCTACGCTGCTGATGCTGCTGCTGGCCCCGAGGATGGGTAGCAGAAACAACTACAGCTGGAACAACTGCCGAACTCACCGGCTCACGCAAATCCTCCTCAATGGAAGCTGCCAACTCCACTAATCCGGCTTTAGTGTGGTACATACCACCTCTGCACTGAGTCCTGATGTTCCTCTGAAGCCCCTGAAGAAACCTCGACATCAATGCCCGCTCACTCACCAGCTCACCACCAGTGTGAACCACCAATCTGCAGAACTCTGCATCGTACTCCCGTACAGACCTCTCACCTTGAGTCAAGTCTAAGAACCTCAACTACAACCTGTCACGAGCCTCCTGAGGGAAAAACTTGTGGTTGAACTCCTCAACGAAGTCAACCCAAGTCCAAACCGCTCTCCTGGTCCTAACAGACCTCCACCATAAATGTGCATCACCTCCCAGGTAGTGCACTGCTAACTCAACCTGGAACTGCTCTGGACAGCGAAACTGAATCGAAGTTCCTCTCTAACCTCTGACGCCACTCGTCAGCCTGCTCTGGAGTAACACCACCCTCAAACATAGGCGTGCCAATCCTCTGCATCTCCCTCATCATCTCACGATAAGGCGAATACCCAACCGCAGCACCCTGTTGCCCCGCAGCCTCCTGCTACTCAACAAAACCGGCACCAACCTGTGCCCCGGCACCAACCTGTGCCCCGGCCGCTGGAGGTGCAACCGGAGCCTGCTGTGGAACTGCCTGAGGAAGACGTGCCAACAACTGCGTCAGTAGCCCCACAATCAAATCTCCCTGAGCTAAAGCTGCTCCCCCACCGGGAACTGCTCCAGCTCCCGCGCCACCACCGGCGCCAGAGTTAGCCCCACTGGCCAACGAAGCTGACTGAGTAACTGACGCTGCCGCCACACTCGGCGCTGCACTCTCCACTGAAACCTCAGCCTCTGGCAAACCACGCCCAGCACCCCGACCTCCACGACCCGCTGCTCGTCCACCACGACCAGCACCTCTGCCCCCACGGGCTCCATCGCGACCACGACCACGGCCACGACCACGACCTGCACCCATCTCTCTGCACTTCCACCAAGTACAGAAAATGAGCAAAGTCAGCACACAAACACAAAACACAACACACCAAATATCCAAGTCACTTACCGCGGAAAACTGGAAGACCGAGAGGATGAGACTAGACTACTAACTGACTAACTCACATAATCAATTAAACACATAGTCCAATTCACCCAATGCTAACAGTCCTAAAACCGTATTCGCTCTGATACCAAAATGAAACAACCAAGCTTTTTTTTTTTTTTTATAAATGATTATCAATGCGGAAATTCTCGAAAGAAATCAATAATATTAAATCATAATAAGCCGTTCAACAAATAACCAATAACCAATAAAGAATAAGCAACCTAAACACCAGGTTTGCTACATTATTAAAAATAGAACTAACACCCTAAAATGATGAATTCCTCGTCAACCACAACAAGATAGCCAAAATCAAATTCCTAATCTCATCATCCTCTTCTCTCGGTCTCTTTCCGCGGAAGAACATTGCTGTTACCTGCATCACATTGGACTAGAGATGCGTAAGTATTATCATAAATACTTAGTGAGTGGATCATCCTGCCTACAGGCCAAGTACGTCAAACACTAGACAATACATCAACAATAATCAACAACAAGAACAATAATCAACAACAGAAACCTCCAAGTCAGGAAAAACCCACGTTTCCTGACCACCCAGGTCGGTGTCGACCGACACCTCTATGGTGTCGATCGACGCCAGCCTCCTGAGTGTCGATCGACACCCATCGAGTGTCGGTCGACACCAGCTCGACGCGCAGACACCAGAAGCTACGAAAAGCGCACAAAACAAGCAAAATCGTGGGATTCAACCCCCACATCGATCAAACAGCAATATAACTCAACCATAACTCAAGAACAACTCGAAAACTCATCAACAAAATCGAAATCAAACAATCTCCACTGATTAACGGACCTACAGTCACGCACTCACCTTGAAAAGGATTAGAAGGAAGGAGAAGATGATGAACAACAACCCAAAGCCTCAGATCAAACCTCCAAACCTCACAAAACTCCAAAAATCGCCTCTGATAAGTCTCTGTCACGAAAAAGTGACTTTCTGCGCGGCCACCAACCTTTTATCGCGAGTCTAGGGCTTCCCTCGCCCAAATCGGCCCAAAACCAGCCGACTTAAATCAAACCGGTCGATTTTCCAATAACCGGTGTCGATCGACACCCTTCATTGGTGTCTGTCGACACCTCTCGACCATACCAACTCAAACCACAAATCAAACGCGCAATCGACTTAACGGAAGCCAGGTCAATTGGTGGTAGCTTTCGGTGGGGAAGGCTACTTAAAGGGTGAGGTCTCAGGTTCGAATCTCACCAACAACCTTGGTTGGTATAGTGGTTGTGGCCTTATACACTAGAGGGGTTGGGGTGTATTGGGCTGCAGCCCATAACAGCGCCGGGCGGGTGGTAGAGCCGGTGGGGCCAGAGCCCGTGGGGCCGGGCTGTTACAAAATATATGTAAGAAAAATCTGAAAACTCTGATAAAAGATAAATTCATACGAACCAATATACATAAAACCAAATACATTTGGTGATCCAGTGGTTTTCGTATCATTAGTTCAATCATAGTTAGGATAAATGATTTACATCTTAAACTTGATATTATCGATGAATGATTCCGGCCACCATAACTCCATAAGATATTATGTGCCAAAAATAATTGGAAGTTCTAGTGTCTAACAAAAAAGGTTAAAAGTACTGGGTTTGACTAGTATAAGTTTATCGGAATAGCTTAATTACTGGAATAAAAATGAGAAATTCTTTCAAATAAGTTTTTGTTCCTTTCATAAAATTACAAGATTTTTTTTTAAATGGTTTTTAATATAAATATCTGGGTTTAAATTTAGTATTTAGGGTTTACGATTTAGTTTTGAAGATTTAAAATTAGTTTAAAATTAATAATATTTATAAAAAATAATACGGATTGAAAAAACAAAAATTAGTGAGGGTATGAAAAGAAGAAAAAACTTGTTTTAGTGTTATATATTAGAACTACCTCCCAAAAAAACTTGTAAATTTAATAAAAGTATTAAAAAGAATTTTAAAATAATTGAATAACAAAAATTTACTATTTAATAGACGAATAAATCTTTATATGATCTACTTAAGAAATTAAAACATGCGGATTTAAAAATCTATCACTTATTAGTTTTTTTATATTTTGTTGTTCCGTGCGTTTTAATTAATGTGAATGATCAATACTTGGTTGAGTCACGTTTTAAGAAAAAAATAAAAACGTGAAAAGCTATATACTCCTATTCAAGCCGAATATACATATCAAACGTGATTTAAAAATCGATCACTTATCAAACGTGAAAAAGTGTAAATAGTGAAACTAAAACAGTAAACCAAAATATATGAATAAAGTCAAGAACGACTCCCAAGGCTGCATTATTTGCTATAGAAATCTTTTTTTTTCTTTCGCTTCCATGAAATATGATTAAAGAAGACAGACCCACTTATTTAAGGGATGTCTCCTATAAGACCTATCAAGTTGAATAAAACCAAGAGAACTCGGAAATCCTGCTGAGATCTGCCATTGCTAATCCTTTCAACCCATGAATCCTTGTGATAATCCTAGAAAGACAAGGCACCAGAGTCATATGCCTCACGAAAGAGACGAAACAAAGAAAGAGAAGAAGATTCTCCATCGCAACATCGAACGGCAAAGAAGACAAGAAATGGCGATTCTTTTTGCTTCTCTTCGTAGTCACCTACCTCTCCAATACATCAAGGTTCATATATTTATTTACTCAAACTAAATACAAAATTTTCCTTTCAAAGTCATTTATGAGAGATTTTTGTTTTCTAGGGTTTTAGTTTTGACAGGTTTATAGCTCTCTTTCTTCGCAGGGAAAGAGAGCGATGTCAGATCATGTAAACGGAGCAGTAAATTTCATCAAGGACACGCAAACACGGATAAAAGATCTTGGCGCAAGAAGAGACGAGCTAAAGAAAGATATTGGTCCGATTTGTTCGGGCCCTAGTAGTCAAACCGGATCTGGATCCGGATCTGGGTCAAGTAGATCATATCCAGCTAGCGTCATGGTGCAACCGTGCGTGAGCGGCTTCGAGGTGGTTGTGAGCAGCTCAGCATCAGGTCTCGAGGCTTGGCCACTCTCAAGAGTTCTTGAGGTTCTACACAAACAAGGACTTGAAGTCATCAGTTCTTTAACCGCACGAGTCAACGAGAGGCTCATGTACACTATACAAGTCGAGGTAGGGTTACATATACTTTAGAGTTATTATAGATTTTTCATTTATGCTAACTTATATAACTTTTTAGCAAAAAAGAAAAAGTATGCTCACTTGTTGTGAACATGTACTTATGTTTATATGTCCAAAGGTAAATAGCTTCGTCTGCTTCGACTTAGCTTGGTTGCAGCAAAATCTAATTGAGGAGTTGGTACTTTCGACGACCAGGTAATCAAGTTTAAGTCCTAAGAATTTTGTCAAATGATATTTTTGTCCCGATCTCTTTGTTTTGTTGTTGGTAGAATTGTTTTTCTTTTGGTGTTTCTCTCTTGGAGTGTATCTATGTGTGAAGATGATCGAATTAGCCAATTCTTAACTCTCTTTCATTCTTCTTTATATATATATATATATGAGTATATTGAGTATCTTTTGAATATCAAGGAATTCTTCCTGTGCATCAGCGAAACAAAAATATAGTGACATTTTCTAATGGAATAGTCATCAATCGATATAACTTTATTGAGCCTTGTATTAAGTTCAGGTCTGGATTACACCTTAACATGGATTGACTATTCATTATGGAGAGAGGTAAGTTATGGACAGAAGGCCTAAAACGTTTTTAGTTAAATGTTGTTCGCATCGTTGGCTAACCAATATGACACATTAAATGATAACAAAATAGAACAAATTATTTCTAAGTATTGCGTTATGAGCCAAAAAAAATTCAATCTTAGAATTATTGGTCCTAGATTGATAAGAATGAGCAAAGCGGACAACCGACAAACTGATTCTTCAAGATCTTCAGATGAGAGAGTTCGGTCACAAAGACGATTGTGCCTTAATATCTTATGAGATTTACTGACCAAATTCGTACAACATCGACCTAGGAATAAAAACTACATGATTGAAGAAATATCGCATGTATTGTACATACATTTGAATAAAAAGAACGAAATCTCAATATATAATAAGATCTATTGTTTAGAATTTGAAAACCAATGAAACTAGATTTGTGGATTGTTAAACTCATTTGTGAACGAATATATATTTGTATTGTTTACTCTGGGGTTTAATAAATATGGAAAGATACGTCAATAAGTTCATAAAAAGCCCACCTTTCTAGATTTCCGATTAGATTAATTATTACATTTTTTTCTCACAAATATAGGATGAAGAATATTGGAGGTACATATATTCTCTAGTCTTCATGTATATCGAAGGTAACTACACAATATATCCTAATTTAAAATTAACTTGTGTTTTATTTTGCCTCTTTGTCCTCTACTAGAAGCACATGAAACAGTATCGCATTATTTCGGTTTCTTTGCCTTTCCATATCTAATTTATCCGTTGAATAATCTTCTTTAGATTAAAAATCACATTTAGATAAATACTAATTATAAAGTTTAGCGATAATGGCATTATATCGAATCTTAAAGCAATTAGAGATACGGGAGATTGAGTGGTTGAGACCTCTCTAATATACCTTTTATTTATTATTTTTAGTTAATTGTTATTTGTTAAGTAGAGAGATGCTATCCTTTTGCACACCAAAAAAAAGAGATGCTTTTGTTAAAGTTTCCTTAGCATCCAACCTAAAATTAATTCGCAATAGGTGAAGAAACCTCGGTCCCTTGGTCTCTTATATATTATTCAATGTTCCTCGTAATTTTTGATGGGAGACTTATCTTACATACACTCTCTAGAGATTAAGGCCTCATGACTCATTAACCTCTACATATCTTAATCCCCCCTCGAGATAATGGTCCTTCTGGCCATTAATCTCGCAGACCATCAATCCTAGGGTCGAGAGGTCGGGCCTTTTCTGGGCCGGATCACGAGAGTGTGCGGATCAGACTCTGATACCATGTTAAGTTTCCTTAACATCCAACCTAAAACCAAATGGCAATAGGTCAATGTCTCTCCTAAGTTTCGATGTGAGACTTATCTTACACACTCTCTAAAGATTAAGGCCTCATGCCCGTTAACCTCTACATATCTTAATAGCTGTCCAACGAATTTATGATCTTCAAATCGGATTATGCTCCAACAAAGACAGCCTAACATCATTACTTAAATCAGTTTATGATGATGAGTGATTAATAATTTTCCGACCAGTATCTCAAAACCAAAAAAGATACTGAAGTTTAAACCCCCTTTAAATTTTTTTTGTTACAAGACACTATTTTCTTTTGTATTTTGTAAATATATAGTTCACATGGATGACGATTTTCATCTATATAACTATACATATATATATATATATATATATATATATATTTTTTTTTTTTTTGTTAAAGCTCATCTATATATTATAAATTAAATTATTGATCTTATCGTTCTTTTACATCTCACCGTACGTAAAAGCTAACAATGGAAAGATGTCTATGCCAGACCCCAAATTCGAACGCAATGGGAAAAGATAACAGGGATAATTGTTATAAATATTGTTTGAACACAATAGAAAACAATGTCAATGATTTGTTATAAATATTGTGTGATCAAATTCTGATTTTTAGTTCGAGATGTACGATTTTGTTTTCTTTTTTATCAACGGGTTCAATTAACATTTCTCATTTTCTACTCCATTGAGGAAAAGTAGAGTCGAACTTCTACTCTTAAAGATCCATTGGTGAATTATAACTATTGAAGGCATGCAGTGCAGAATTTGAGACAGATTACCTAATCTCAGGTAGTACAAATAAAACTCATCTTAATTTTACATATATGTCTGGTTTAGTTGACATAAACTTATCTAGTTGTGTGTGTGAATGTGGCCCCTTTTATGTTGATATTTAGTTGGCAACCATATCAATATCCGTATGTACTAATAAAAGCCGCTTGTACTTGGTCAGCTTTCGAATATATTTGGTGGTGTACTATATACAATACCAAATATCCTACAGAATGAAAAAAAATCCACTGGGCGAATGTTGGTCAAATATATATTTGACTTTACAAAATCCTACGATATATTAAGGATCTGTTTTGGGCGAACCCACATTCTTTTGGAGTTTTTATTTATTTATTTTAATTAAATTAATATTCACTGTCAGATAAACACGCGGACTTTATTCTGAGTCGGATCTTTTTTTTTTTGCGATAATAGGCTTATATGAAACTTACGTGTTGGGCCTTATCTTATTTAGTTTATCACATTGGGCTTATATAGCATTCCAGTAATGAACTTTTAGACTTTCCTCGCCAGTCCATTAAATATCCTGCGCCATACTGATACTAATCGTATCTTTGTGACCATATATCTGTTTCCTTCCATTGACATTCACAATTGTATTTTTCATCGTCACGTTCTCTGTTTTTTTGGAAATATATAACTAATGCTCATATTAAAGTTCATATATTATTACCTAAATTTTCATTCCGAATAAAACTTAATTTCCTTTACAGAATATTCAATTACTAAATTGATTGCCTAATTTTATGTTTCTAAACGTGATGAAAACCTCATTCCTCAAGTAATTTACATGTTTCCAATTCTGGTCTCGAAAATACTGTATAAGTGGTGATACCTAAAGAGACGTAGAATACCTGATACGAACTCCCTTGGACAAACTCTGATGAAGGCTGATGGTTCGATGGCTTGAGGGGATGATGGACGAGTGATAATGGTGCAACAGTGCAACGAGGATGCGTTAGGGTGTGAACGGATGGTGCATGAAAGTCTGTGTGAGGCTGGTGATGATGAGCGATGCGAGTACAGATGGTGATCGAGTGAGTTGTGATGATTTAAAGGATTCGATGGGGGTGAATAAGGGTGATACGATGATGATGAGATCAATAACAAGGGAATTTACGGATTGAAATAAGATGATAAGATGGATTGTAACAGCTAGAAGAGTTTCAAATCACAAAGTGTATAGAAACTCGGAGTTCAAGAACGCATTCAAGGAATCAGATTGAGAGAAGAAAATTTGGTTTTGCTTCATGCATGTAAATTCTTCGCTGCCTCACAAAGGAGGCGACTCATGGGTTTATATATTCACCCTAGAGATCGAAACTCCAAACAACATGATGTCTAGAAATAAAGCAACAAAGCGTTTTTTTTTAAATTAACTAAAACAACGAGGCGTCCCAACCCGCAGGTTCCTAATCGGTGCACCTCTAAATAAACTAAGTACTAAGCCAAAGTGACTTGTACATTATTACCCATTGGCAATGACTCCTAAATAAATCGACGTAGTGATTCATCTGCCTCATTAAAAACCATGCTGAGAAAACCCATTGGAACAAAACTCAATCATGGGAAAAAGAGTACAGACTCCTCACCTAAGTTACTTAGCTATCGTTACCGGGTGAAGTCTTCAAAGTGACAATGTTGAAGACTTGAATCATCGGGAGATTGAGAGATCCTTCAGCAATGAGCGAATGAGCTTCCTTGGCCATCTCCCTTGCTCTAGAACGAGTGATCCGTCCTACTATCTCCGGTTCCTCCTCAGCTTCTAGTTCCTTGCTAGCCACGATCATATCATCCTCTCCCTCTTGAAAAGGATTTGTCCTCAAATCTGAATCTGCAATATAGGGAAGCAAGTCAGAAACATTGAACGATGGAAATATATTGTACTTACCTTGGAGATCAATCTGATAGGCATTGTTGTTGATCCTCTTGACGACTTCAAATGGTCCATCTACTCGTGGCATCAGCTTGCTCTTCCTTTCTTCTGGGAACCTGTCCTTTCGTAAATGGATCCACACCAAGTCTCCTTCTTCGAAGATTAGCTCCTTTCTACCCTTGTTTGCTTGTTTTTCGTACTGCCTAGTCTTCTTCTCTATGTTCTCCTTAGCTTTAGCGTGTATCTTTCTGACCTGTTCAGCCTTTTCTTTGCCATCAAAGTCCTGAGAAGTGTAGACTCTTTACCAAAGTCATGAGAAGTGTAGACAGCGTTCGATTCACCACTTCTGTTTGACCGTCAGTCTGAGGATGACAAGTGGTTGAAAATGAAAGCTTGGTTCCTGGTTTAGCCCATAAAGTTCTCCAGAAGTGTCCTAAGAACTTTGTGTCTCTGTCTGAAACGATCACTTGAGGCATGCCATGCAGACGTACTACTTCCCTGAAAAACAAGTTAGCTATACGAACAACATCATCTGTCTTGTGACTAGCAATGAAGTGAGCCATCTTGCTAAACGTGTCAACAACAACAAAAATCGAATCTCTACCATTCCTGGTTCGAGGTAAGCTAAGCACAAAATCCATAGAAATATGTGTCCATGGTTGAGAAGGAATAGGGAGAGGAGTATACAAACCGTGAGGTTGTACTTTACTCTTTGCCATTTTACAAACAGCACACCTAGAACAAACCTTCTCAACGTCTGACTTCATGTGAGGCCAATAGAAGTGATCTTGCAGTCCAGTTAGAGTCTTTGCTACTCCAAAATGTCCAGCTAGTCCACCCCCATGAGCTTCTCTAACTAACAGTTCTCTAATGGATCCTCGTGGTATGCACAAGCAGTTGTTATAAAACAAATATCCATCCTGCCTAAAATATTTTTCAAAAGCAAACTTATGGCATTTGCCATAGCTCTCAGCAAAATCGATGTCAGTTTCATACAGATCTACTATATGCTCAAAACTATTTAATTTTGAAGTTAAAGTAGAGACAAGAGTGTACCTCCTGGATAATGCATATGCGACTACATTATCCTTACCTTTCTTATACTTAAAAATGTATGGAAAAATCTCTATGAACTCCATCCACCTGGCATGTCTCTTGTTGAGTTTCCATTGGCCTTTAAGATGCTTCAAAGACTCATGATCTGTGTGGATGACAAATTCTTTGGGCCACAAGTAGTGCTGCCACGTTTGAAGAACTCGAACCAATGCATACAGCTTCTTGTCATAGGTGGGGTAATTGACAGTTGATCCTCCTAGCTTCTCACTGAAGTAAGCCACGGGTTTCCTATCCTGCATCAAAACATCATCTATACCCACTCTGGAGGCATCACATTCAATCTCAAAAGTTTTCATAAAGTCAGGAAGTACTAAGATAGGGGCTTTGATAAGCTTCTCTTTTAAGGCTGTAAACGCCTGTTCTTGTGCATCTTCCCATCTGAAACCAACATCTTTCTTGATGACTTCTGTTAAGGGCGCTGCAATGGTGCTGAAGTCTTGAACGAATCTTCTGTAGAATCCTGCTAATCCATGAAAGCTCCTGACTTCTGCAACATTTTTAGGTACAGGCCATTCCTTGATTGCCTTGATCTTCTCATCATCAACCCTAACTCCTTCTGCACTAACAACAAAGCCTAGAAAGATAACCTCAGTAGTACAGAATGAACATTTAGAATAATTTGCAAAAAGGGATTGAGAACGAAGAACATCTAGAACTTTGCGGATGTGTTCTAAGTGTTCCCCCAACCGGTCGACCGCCCCGCTCGACCACGACATGTCCTGATCGACCCGGCTCGTTTCCGAAGCCCGTTTAGCACGTTTTCAAGCCCAAACTTACACCGCCTCTTATGTTTCGACCAAGACCTAGGTCAAGCCGCCCTTCAACTTCTGAAGCATTATAAATACATCTTTTTAGCCTTGTAAAAGAGAGAGCCACACATAGAGATACAAAACATATTATTTTCAATACAAATTCTTATAGTTTTTGCTTTCTTTCCTTGTCTCCTTCAAGAGAGGATCTCGGATCTCTGTTCTTATGAATATGAATTCGATTTCCTTCTCTATGTCTGAGTAGTTACCTTGTTAAGTGATAGGAAATCAAAGGATAGTGTTCATGCTTGCTTGATAATAGATATATAGAATTAGGGTTTACATAAACTCTTCACCTTTTCTTGTGTTCATTGCTTGGTGTTGATCTGGCCAATCAACATATGATCCTAGGTAGATTTGAGCCACGAAAGTGATGAATCATTCGCCTGAACTAGTATTTGGTGGGCAAACTCTCTTAGACTGCGGAAGTTGATTTACTAGAGGTTGTGAACAATTGAGACTTGATCGAATTAATGCTTGTTTGATTATCTAAGGACATACCGAAAGTTTAGCGATTAGATAGATCAACATAGGGGTCGGAGCCACGGAAGTGGAAAGATCTAAATTAGTGTCTTGAGTTCTAGGTGGTACACATTCTTAAAACCCTAACAAGTCGAACTTGTGATGCATGCGTGGGTGAGGTATGTATGCAAGTAATAAAAACCCTAAGCAAAACATGGTTGCAAGTGCACAACATGTTGTTGTAATACTTAGGGGTCGATCCACAAGAGAATGCGAATTGCACACTACACATTTGTAAAGATTTGGTTAAGCTAAATCAATAATATGCAAGGGGTTTTGTGTTTTTGTTTTATAAGAAAGAGTAAATAACAATGCAAACTATACAAACACCATTATTGAACAAAAGACAATCCGCAAAAGACATAAGCCAAGTCGATTGAAAAGTTTGTTAAATCCGATTTCTATGAACTCAAAACACTAAGATGTGGTCATCCCACTTTCGTGGCTCCGACCACCTATGTTTCTTAAACCAATGGACTCAGCTTTCACATGGTCATTGAAGAGTGAAACATGCATTACAATTAGGTAGTGATTGTTCACAAAACTCCTTAGGTCTACTTTCATAGCCTAAGACGAATTGCCCACCAAATATTAGGACCGGAGATATAACAAGCTTTTGGAGAGTATATCAACCTTAGACCAGTTCGCTAGTTAGATACTCTAGCAACAAGCTTTAGCTGTGAATAAAGATGGTGAACCATAAGGTTTCCCTTTCTTTAACAACCGATTGTCGATGGCTTATCATGTCATGTCTTCTTTGAAAGATCCATGATTCAATAACGAGTCTAAAGGAGTAGAGAGGATCTCATAGTTCTAGTGGAAGGAGACGGAGTGATAGAGATCAAACCGCGGCTCTCCCATAGAGAGAAACCTCTAAACCCTAGACATTAAGCTAAAACATGCGAGTATGTACAAGATGAAAAAAGGAAAAGAAAGAACAAGGAGACCACCTAAGTGGCTCCGGTTTATTGACTAAGAAGAAGAGAGTTGTGTTCTATGATTTTGTGATTGCGATACAAGAGGCTAAAAGCAATTATATATAGGTGAGGGGAGGCTAGGTCGGCTGAGTTAATGCGCAAAAGAGAAGAGGAAACTTTCCATTTCTTCTCCTCGCTTTAACTTGCTCACCAAGTCTTGAGTGAGGCGCGACTGCCCCCTTCTGATCACGTGAAATGGCATGGGCTTGAGTCTTGATGAAGTCCAGGCTTGGCCAGCGGTGATCCCTGTCCATTTTGCTCATCCAAGCTCCATGGGCTTCACTTACTCGCCAGACGGACATGTCTTGGGAGAAAAAGATCCTAGGCCGCATTTCTGCTCCAAATGGCCCAATTCCACTTCGTCGCGATGCATGACTCATTTATATATCTTTCCATATAAAGATCTCATGATTCGGACGTCGGAAAGACCCTTTGCCGCGGTCATCTTTCGGATGCTTTGATTCTGTCCGAATGCGGAAATCGGCCAACTTGAGTTTTGTTGAAGCTCTTGACTTGGGAACTTGCATGGATCATTTTCTTAAGCTCTTTTGCTCTATTTTGCCTTCGTTTTGCCATTTTGACCTGTTTGCTTCCCAAAACCACAATATACAAGAAAACTACCTCGTGGATGCAAAATCATTATTATTAAGTAAGAAAATATAAAGAAAACTAAGGTAAAAACATGTTAAATATGGATATATCAACTCCCCCAGACTTAGTCTTTTGCTTGTCCTCAAGCAAACTAAGAAAGGAAAAGAGGTTTAAAAACAAGAGAACTCTCAATGCATTTTGAAAATTCATGTTAGCTTATGTTTTAGTAATCCACATGAAAAACGGTATTGGCTTTATGATGAGGAACATAAGTACTTACATTGAGTTTAGCAGTCATTCCAAAGTAACCCACACTCCATATGACCATCCGGGCTCACCTCCTTTGACTCCTTTAGTTTTTGAAGGTGTGGTCTCAACTAGGGGATATCGATCAAAGGGTTTATGGTCTCTTTCTCATCCTCTTGTGTTTAAACACTTGTCTTGGCCCTTGTTTCACCTCTCTCTCTTCTCACTCCTTAAGTCGATTGATCCCTTTTTTTTAGGGTAGCAAGGTATTTTTTTATTCGACTTCTTCTCCTTTTTTGTGGAGGTTTTTGATGGATCTTCCATAGACGCGAGTATTGATGGTTGTAGCCACCTAATCCCCGGTTATTTGGATCAAAGGTCTTCCATATACGCGAGTATTGATGGTGGTTGCCACCTAATCCCCGGTTACTTGGACTTTGATGCTTTTTCTTAATGTTGGAGGGGAGAGAGAGGGGAAACCGAACTCACATAGACTTTCACTATTTGGTGAGGATGAGGAGTCGCGCCCTTTGTAAAACCAAGCCCCTAGCTGAGAACGTTAAGTTCATTTAGGTGCGGAGTCAAAGATGGATCCTCCATCGGCTTTTTGGACATGTGGCCATTTTGGTAGACCGATCTGCTCAAAGTGTACATTGAGTGAATGTGTTGCCAAATACTGTTTCAATGGTCACTTAAACATTAGTGTAACATGGTTAGTTTCAAAGAAAATGTCATAATTCTCGGACAAAATTTTGACTAAATAAAACGACTCAAAAAAATGAAAAGTCAAAAGGAACAAACTTGTTAGTAATCCCCCCAGACTTAACTTGCACCGTCCCGGTGGAAGCAAATCCAATTAAGAGGGGTTGAAAAGAAAAGTGAAATTTGATGGGAATGTGTTTTGGATTGTGTTACCAAAGTGTGACCATAGGTCATGAAGAGCGGTTTTGCTTTGTTGAGGGACTCCAAGTGTGATATGACAGCATCAAATCATTCCTTAGGTGGATTTGGTCGGTGAGTTTTCAATCTTAAGGTATGATTCTGGCCGGTTTGCAGTACGGTCGTGTAAGGCCCGGTTGTCGGCCAAAAATGAGGGCTGTGAACCACATGACAAACCGTTAAGAATTTTATGAACGGGATTGAAAATTTACCGTCCAATATGATGTTTTAGAGCCGCTGGTGAAGTTTCGGGTGATTTGGTCGAGCGGTTTTGAAAAATTCGTCATCGGGTGGATCCTTCGGTCGGCCGTAAGGTGATGTGATGGACCAAAGCTCGAACCTTGAACATTTCGCTGACCGATCTTGAAATTCCACCGACCAATCATATATTTTAGGAGCCGTGGTGGAGTTTCAGGCCAAACGAACGAGCGGTTTGAGAGATCCGTCACTTGGTGCGTCATCCGAACGATCCATGGTGAGTGCAGTAGACCACAGCTCAAATGAGGACGAATTCTCCGACCAAGCTTGCAATTCCGTCGACCAACCTCATGTGTTATGACCACTGGAGAAGTGTGAGATCAAATGGATGAGCGGTTAGAGAGTTTCTTCACAAAGTGGTCAATGCGGCTCCGGGAAGAGTTTCTTGATCATCCTTGAATTTGGCTCGGCCGTCCACTGATTTTCTTTGGGAAAACTGATATTGAAGCTCCAAGAATCCATTTCCAGGTGGTGGTGTCTCCATGCCGTGATGTTGGTTTTTGTCGGCCTTCGGTTGCACAGTGTTCGACTGGATGGGGTATCTTGGCATATCTCTGTATCCGTCAACATTTCTCCGTCCTATCTTTTGGATTTGCCGACCAACATGGTGTTGTTTGGTCGCCTGTGAAGTTTGGTGGACTTTGGTCGAGCTGTTTGTGAGATGGTCGATTGGGGGCTCCTCCTCACTCGTGTGGGCGGGAAAATGGTGCCGGACTTGGTATCTCCCATTTGAATCGACCGATGAGTGATGTTCTTCGACCGATTTGTCTCCTGAATCCGCCTTTTTCATCCCAAGGTCTTGACCGCATTGATCGTGTTCCTGGTTGCCCCTTTTTGTGAAACCTTCTTGAAACCGCCGGGTGGGATGAATGGGTGGGTTGGAGCGGTGCAAAACTCCTTTGACAGTCTTCCTTGGCACTTAATCCTTGCCAAGCGGTTTGAATGAAGAGTTGTTGGCAAGCTTTATGCCCATGTTGGTCCGTTCCATGGACTCAATCAATCCCAAACTTCTTGCTATCACAGCCGGCATGAGGTTCACACATGAACCGGAATCGCATAGTGCATCATCAAAGAATTTGCCATTGATGGAGCAATGTATAAGAAAGTAACCTGGGTCGTGAAGCTTGTGTAGTGTCCTTGGCGCAAGCATTTCCTCTCGTGCTTCATTATACATCTTCTCCATCTCGGCTAAGCTCCAATCATGAGTCCATACAGAGTCTTGAAGTTAAGGGCTTTTGTTGCAAGTGATAGGTCTAAGTTTTCCCTATTAATCTACTGCAAGTGTACATCAATCAATGTGTAGTGTATAGGGTTATCGAATCCAACGTCAAGTTTGTTGCACAGTAAATTCTCAGATTCAAATATTGCTAAGACAAATAATGTGAATGTAATGCGAATTAAGTAACTAAAAGCAGCAAGTGATCGACTTGTGAGGTTTAAATTCAAGAGACAAAGGTTAGGCCTCGGGAAATTCTCAGGTTGATTCCGAATTGCAGAGTTAAATTAATCAGGATATTAATTAAGCACCGTTCTCGAACATGAACACTAATGTAGAATCAACCAGCTTTCGCTGCAGAGATTATCTATGTCTCAATCCTAGAATTCCAAATTTCTTTGCAAATTCAATAAACTAGACAAGCATTAATTCCAGGTTCAATTGTTCACAAAATCCCTAAACCAAATTCCTTTGCAGATAGGTATTTTGCTCATATAAGATAGTTCAGGAAATCAATAACACTTTCGTGTCTACCAATTAACCTAAGATCAGATTCTAGGTCGCGAAGCTAGAATAAGCATTAAACATAATCCAGATGAAGAACTCTAATGATTATCCTAACAATATTGCAATTCTTCTTCAACCCTTGAAAACCCTTAACCTAACAAACAAACTACTCAGACATGGTGATTGAAGCAAACATCATGAATAAGAAAGATTGCATAAAGAAATAAGATAAGAGATTAAAGGAGTTCAAAATCTTCTCTGAAGGAGTATGATTTTTCTCTCCAAAGCTCTGCTACAAATCTCTCTCTAAGTCTCAATAGTAAATAAGATACACAAAATAATGAAGCCTAAACAATGGCTTATAAACCTAAAAACACGATTTGGGCCTTCTTGCAAATAGGTGGAACTTTGGGCCAAAACTGCAAATCTTCAAAAGTCTTCATTAAACTCGCGTCTTCTTCTGGAAAAAGGGGGTGTCGACCGACACCCACAGTGGTGTCGATCGACACCATACTCTGTGATCGCCAGTGACTTCTGTTTTACAGTAAAAACTCCCAAATAAGCTCCATAAACTCCAATTCGGCTCCAAATGTGCCTAAGACCTGTAATCAGTAGAAAAGACTCCAAAAACACTAAAAAGACTCCATATACAAGACTTATATCATGGCAAAAACCCATAAAAACCATGATATATCAACTCCCCCAGACTTAGATCTTTGCATGTCCTCATGTAAATCGAATCTAAGACATTTGAGAAAGAGGTTTGAAAAACGGAAACTCACTTACTCTTCAGAACTTGTACCAACCTTTGCACCTGCTCTCACTCAGAACATAACCAACATTAGACCAGTTTCACATAGTGGACACTAACTTGCAATTCAAACCAAACCAAACACTAAATCTCATGAGATAACTCAAAACTCTAAAGCCAACTCCTTAAAAATTAAAAGCGTGAGTTCTCAACAAAGGGTTATCGATCAAATAGCATTATGATTTTTACCCCTCCAAGTACAATCAAGACAAACTTCTAAAACTAAAACATGAATGCACTTTTTTTTTTTTTTTTTTCGTTTTGTTTTTTCTTTATATCTTTTTTTTTTTCTTTTTTTTTTCTCTCTCTTTCTTTCTCTTATGATTTGGAATCAGTTTTTATTTAGAGCGCGAGTAGTGATGGTTGGAGCCACCAATCCCCGGTCCTTTTTATTACTTTCATCCGGCGGGTTTCCATGGAGTCAGAAGACCAGTTGGACTGACCTTCATCCACTTCGTTTTTCCGAGGGTGTCGTTAGACTTCCCTTTGGGTTAAGAAAAGAGAGAGTATATAACTAAATGTAAAGCCAATAAATAAACATGATGTAAATGCATAAGCTTGTCTTGACTGAACTGAAAGAGAAATCATACTCATGTATACCAAACCCCTTGCTAAGAAATTTAAAAGTCAGGTTTATGCGAGGAGTTAAACTTCAGAGAGTTGAGTACCTTAAAGATACGGTTGTGATCCAGCAATCGGTCCGCTAGAGCCATTCTGTTCGGCTAAGTCCGCTGCTGATGTCGGCCCCTTGTGATTGCAAGAACATTGGTTTATAAGGTAAGCTCCAAGAGAAGGTCCTAATTTCCTGACTAGTTTTGACTCAATAAAACACTTTGAAAAACTCTTTTTTTTTTTTTTTAGAACCCTCAAAAACAAACACAATGTCAGCAACTACCTCCCCCAGACTTAAACAACACTGTCCCCAGTGGTATTCAGCCGAAGGAAGCAAAGATAAAGAATTGGGAATTTAGTGAAACTGAAAAATAGAACGTGGTACCTGTCTGGCGGGCTGGTGTCGGTCCTGGCGGGCTGGTGTCGACCGACACCAGTATGGTGTCGATCGACACCAGTCACAGAGGACGACAGTGAGCTCTTTGAATGTGAATGAAGTCCAGAAAAAGTGTAGACAGATGTCTACACGTTTTTGCATCATATAATCTGTAAAAAATACTCAAACACATTTCAGAATCAATCATAGATATCATCAAAGCATAGTTCAACACAAATTCCAAATCCAAATCAAAAGAAAATGAGGGACTGACTCAAAGTGTGAAGAAAAATGAGATAAAAATGCAAAAGAAAAATAAAGGATAAACCAGCGACAAGGAACTAGTCCTCATCTTCGTCGTCGTCAGCCTCTGGTGCAGCAGCAGAGTCAGTGGTAGGTGGGCGCATGCAAGTGCAGCGAGAAATCCTATCCCATAAGGCATGTAAGCTCTCAACCATGTATCTCTGAAAAACAGCCGTCTCCATGGGAATCTCTGGAGTGGGTGGAAAACCTAGTGCAGCGGGGAGTGAAGCAGATGCAGAAGTGGAAGCAATGTCGGCTGCAGAGGGAGGTGTGCGGCGAGTCGAGCCTATAGCAGCACGGGCCGGCAGGGCAGGTAGACGAATAGGCGGGTCGGGGAGAAAGCGGAGGCAGCTCAGTGTCTCGGTGATGGTGGTGAGGTCGGGGTTAGGTAGCTGGACCATGTGATCCCCCGAAGCAGCGCGGTAGCACCAAAGTAAATCTGCCTTTAGCCACTTAGCACTCTTCAAGTGCTCTTCATCCATAAGAGATGCTGCAGAAATACGCTGAAGATGGGCCAAAGGGATGGCAAAATGCTGGAAAATGGGAGTGAGAAGACTCCCCACTGTCTCAGGCTTCTTCTGAGTGCCGGAGAATGGTTTAGTCTTCAAGGAGACTAAGTCCTGTGCAAAAATCGCACCAAAGTTGACACGCCCAATTCGCTGTAAATCAGGCTCTCCCGGCTCATATAGGTCCTCAACGCCATAGCTCAACAGCATGAGCTCACTGAGCCTCATCTTTCCTGGCTCAGACTTGCATAAAATGGTGTTAGCAAGGAGCCGAGCTACGTACCTCACGACTAGGTGTCGCACATCTGTCTGAGTGGAATGCTTGCTGTCGTAGCACCCAGTCCCAAAAGAAGACCAAACTCGCTGCTGATCCGTGAACTCAGATGGCCAAGCAACATTATACCACGCCTTGTCGAAACCGTAGAGGTCGCAGAGATCAAGGATAGACAGCCTGTACCTCTGTCCTTGAAGCATGAAAGTCAAGGTACCCTCGTTGGCTTGCCTCGCAGGGTTAGTGTAGTAGACACTAACTGTGGAACGAAACTGACGAACCAAGTCCGGATAGTCGGTGTAGTGCTTGGTACACATAGTACCCAATCCAATCCTCTCCAACATTTGAAGGACATCATCCAGAATGCCCATCCTCCGCAAAATAGTCGGGTCAGCGAAACGAGTGGCCGCAATCCCAACCTTCAGCCAGGCATTGTAGAACAGAGTGTCGTAATCATCCCAAGTCTCGGAGATGGGCCTGTTGTTTCAAGCGTCGCTCAATGCTTCTTCTTTGTCAGACCTGTCCCAAACTCTCTTCGACCGTATTTTCTGTCCTTCTTGTCGAGGCCAAGTGGCTGTTGGGTTTGTCGGTGGTGAATCAGGAGAAGAAGAAGATGGTGAGTGTTGGCGTTTCTTGCTGCGGCTTGCTGGTTGCTTTGGAGGCATCTGTAATCAAAGACAACCAAAGACCAAACAAGCAAATTTTGGAAAAATCAGTTCAAAATCAAAAGTTCTAAAATCAAAAATGTAGTATTAGAACTTCAATATCATGCTTGAAAACAACGAAAACCGCAGCAATCAGTCCCAAGAAATTCCTAAACCCGTTCTAATCAACAATTTTCGCAACTCTTATCAACAAAATTCCAAATTCTCAATTGTGGTGAAATTGAACAACGAATGGCACATGGGTATGTCTAAATTCCTCCAAACAACCTAGAAAGGCAATATTCAAACTTGAAATCAAGATAGAGGAGGTGAATTTCGAGTTTACCAACCATAAGGCCGAAATCGAAAAGTGAAAATTTAGAACACATACCTTGCAGATCGAACAAATGAGTGATATAGAGAGATATAGGATGAAAATCCAAGCAGATTAGGCTCTTAAATCACGCAAATCGGTCAATAATCGAAGGAGATAAAAGATTTTGGCGATTTTCGGAGGTGGAGTTCGTGAAGAACGAAGTGGGCGCGGAGAAAAGAGGAATTAAAAGACTTACCTTGCGTGGGCAAAACGACCGTGTTTTGATTTGTGTATGTGTGTGTCGATTCCTGTGTCGAGTCCCGCACGACTTCTGTCCGTCTCGTAACTGGTGTCGATCGACACCCAGGTGGTGTCGATCGACACTGGCTTGTCGCGACTCTGGTTTACTTTTTTTTTTTTTTTTTTTTTTTTGTCAAAAGTAAAACAAAACCAAAAGTTAGTGGAAAGAAAACGAAAATCACTAAGGAATTTCACCTACAAGTGGGTTGCCTCCCACTAAGCGCTTGTTTTCAGTCATTAGCTTGACTGTGTCGAGGCTCAGATATCCGGTGGATCAGACAGTGGCAGCACATGCCGCGGAGAAAAGTGTCTCCTCATCCATGGTGGTGTGTAAGCATTTGGTGCATGAGATCGACCAAGGAATTGAGGAATAGCAGCAGGGCGGGATGTGAGTTTGGGTGGGACACTTCGTTTTCCTGCAGAATCATCAAAAGAAAAACCAAGCCTTCTTTGAGAATCTCGTTGCTTGCATAAGTGTAAAACAGGTTTTGCACTTCTTAAAGTTTTATTGATGATATCAGGGGGCTTTGAATGTATTCCAGAGAGTGCATACCGTTGCTGTAAGGGAGGCTTATGGTCTGTGAGATGATCAGAAACTAAGTTCCCACTCCTATCTGCCAGCAAGTTCACTTGCTTACTAGTATCCAGCTCTTTGACATACCCAGCAGTAATATCAACTGAATGTGCTCGGAATGGATTTTCAACCGGAGAAGTCACTACAGAAAAAGTCTGACCATTGATGGTGGAGGTCCTCCTTAACTTATCCATGTCAAAATTCATGACAACATCGCCCAAAACAAGCTCTATCCTCCCTTGTTTCACATCAATGATGGCACCAGCTGTAGCCAAGAATGATCGTCATAGAATAAGAGGATCTGTAGGTTCTTCACCATATTCCAAAACTACAAAGTCTGTAGGAATTAAGTGACCATCAACTTTCAGTGGAACATCCTCTAAGACACCTTCTGGGATTCGTTTGGATCGATCAGCTAGGATAAGAGAGATCCTAGTGGGCTTGAAATCAGTCATTCCAAGGCTAGCAGCAACTGAGGAAGGCATTAGGTTGGTACCTGAACCTAGATCACAAAGAGAATGAGGAAACTGTCTTGATGAGATTGAACAATCGAGCACAAAGTTTCCTGGGTCATGAAGCTTCTCTGGAGTCTTATTCTGAATCACTGCACTAACGTGTTCCGAGACTATCACCTTCTTCTTCTTCTTTGGCACTGTGTTCAAGAGAACTGCACAAATGTCTCTGGTAAGCAATGCTCCTTCTTCAGGACTCACACCATTCATAACCATTCTCTTAACATATCTTTTTAATGCAGGTGAAAGAGTGACTGCATCAACTAGAGGTATCTCAACCATCGGCTTATCCATGATAGCTTTGCACTTAGCATCTTCCAGCTCTTGTTTGGACTTCCTAGGAGGCTTAGGAAAAGGTATCTTTGGCTTGTAGACCTTCTCCTCGATTCTGTCTGCAACTTTTACAAGCCCTGCAGTCGTCTGGGACTGGTGTCGAGTGACACCCAGGTGGTGTCGATCGACACTAGTGTCTTGTGTCGACACTATTTTACTCGTGTCGACCGGCTTAGTCGACAAACGTCCGTCGAACGTCGATACGTCTTCTGGTGTCGATCGACACCCATAAATGGTGTCGATCGACACTTGCTCTGCAGTGGCGAAACTTGCTTCTTGAAATTCCTGCAAATCCATGGTATGCTCCGAATGTAGATCCTGTTGCAGCACTGGATGCAGCTCCTGTTCAATCCCCAATGTAATGGCATTGCACTGATGCTTAGGGTTTGTATCAGTTCTTCCAGGGAGGAATCCTTCTTGTCTTTTAACAGAATCAGCAGTTTGAGCTACTTGAACATCCAACTTCTTGACATGAGTGCTCAAAGACGCAATTTTGCCATTCAGATCAGTGTATAAGGCATCAATCTTCCCATTGAAGTCCACTGTGATCTTCTGTTGTCCATCTAGAAGTTGCTCAAACATTGACTTCAGCTCGCTGGTTTGTTCAGGAGGCTTCTGGTAAGAAGAAGAACCATAAGTTCTTTGGAAGTTGTTGCTCTGAAAGGGCTTCTGGTATGAAGAACCAAAGCCTTGTTGATTGCCCCATCTCTGTCCTTGAGACCCAGCTCCATTGATGTAGTTAACATCTTCTTCCTGTGACTCTTCTGCTGGCTCAAAAGACTCCACCTCTGCAGCAAACTGAACTGATTTCTTCCCCACAAGAAGGCTGTGCATAGAGTCTAGCTTAGCCTTAACCTCTGCAATTTGGCTTCCATCCAGATTTCCACCAAGCTTCTTCCTCTCAAAATCAGCATTCTTGGTACTATTGCTAGATGCCAAATTCTCTATAAGTTGATAAGCGTCATCCGGATATCTGGTGTTGAAGTTACCATTGCTCGCAGCATCGAGAGCCATCTGATATCTCCAATCAATTCCTCTGAAGAAAATGCCCAGCAGCTGAACTTCAGTGAAACCATGGTGTGGACAGTCTCTCTGGTAGGACCTGAATCTCACCCAAGAAGCCTTGAATGCCTCAGTCGGTCCTTGAGAAAACTGTGAAATATTATTCCTCAACTCCTCGGACCTAGCATCATCATAGAAGTTATTCAAAAATGCCTTCTTGGTGTCCTCCCAATTTGTCAAAGATCCTGGTTGCAACTGCTTCAACCAGTAAGCTGCTTCCCCAGAAAGAGAGTAAGGGAACAGCTTGCAGAATAGGTAGTCACTAGTGACTCCATTGGCCTTGATGCTGTTGGCCAGATCTTCGAACCTCTCGATGTGATCCATGGGGTGTTCATGAGGAAGACCATGAAAGAGATGCTGACCTACAAGAGTATAGAATGCAGGCTTCAGCTCAAAGTCATTCCTCTGGAACGAAGGAGGGCGAATCGCAGACCGATTAGCGTAGAACAAATCCGGCCTGTTGTGGTCACCAAGAGTGCGATTCGGTGCAGCCTGATTCGGTGCAGCCTGATTCGGTGCAGCAACATGAAGTGCAGGCTGAACTGGGGGTGCCTCAGCTATCACATTCCCATCATCATCGAGTTTCTGCCCTTGCGCATTGCGCTTGTTTCCTTCGCTGTCAAACAGAGTGCCATCAGCATGTTGAACCAAAATCATTGGCCCGTTCATCGCAACTGGCTTCTTCGTTTTTCTGTTTGTACGCTCTAAGTGTGCTAGCTCTTGATTACTGAGATTGACTAGCTCTTTGTCCTTGTTGCTTCTGGTTTTGCGATTAGGCATACACCTGAAACACCAAAAAGAAAGTTATAGAGCGCGTGAGTAACAAAAGAGAAGAAAAATCTTAGACAAAATTCTAAAACTAAAAATCTAACGGCAACGAAAGAGACGATTGGCAACGGCGACAAAAACTTGATAGGTCTAAGTTTTCCCTATTAATCTACTGCAAGTGTACAGCAATCAATGTGTAGTGTATAGGGTTATCGAATCCAACGTCAAGTTTGTTGCACAGTAAATTCTCAGATTCAAATATTGCTAAGACAAATAATGTGAATGTAATGCGAATTAAGTAACTAAAAGCAGCAAGTGATCGATTTGTGAGGTTTAAATTCAAGAGACAAAGGTTAGGCCTTGGGAAATTCTCAGGTTGATTCCGAATTGCAGAGTTAAATTAATCAGGATATTAATTAAGCACCGTTCTCGAACATGAACACTAATGTAGAATCAACGAGCTTTTGCTGCAGAGATTATCTATGTCTCAATCCTAGAATTCCAAATTTCTTTGCAAATTCAATAAACTAGACAAGCATTAATTCCAGGTTCAATTGTTCACAAAATCCCTAAACCAAATTCCTTTGCAGATAGGTATTTTGCTCATCTAAGATAGTTCAGGAAATCAATAACACTTTCGTGTCTACCAATTAACCTAAGATCAGATTCTAGGTCGCGAAGCTAGAATAAGCATTAAACATAATCCAGATGAAGAACTCTAATGATTATCCCCGGCAACGGCGCCAAAAACTTGATAGGTCTAAGTTTTCCCTATTAATCTACTGCAAGTGTACAGCAATCAATGTGTAGTGTATAGGGTTATCGAATCCAACGTCAAGTTTGTTGCACAGTAAATTCTCAGATTCAAATATTGCTAAGACAAATAATGTGAATGTAATGCGAATTAAGTAACTAAAAGCAGCAAGTGATCGACTTGTGAGGTTTAAATTCAAGAGACAAAGGTTAGGCCTCGGGAAATTCTCAGGTTGATTCCGAATTGCAGAGTTAAATTAATCAGGATATTAATTAAGCACCGTTCTCGAACATGAACACTAATGTAGAATCAACCAGCTTTCGCTGCAGAGATTATCTATGTCTCAATCCTAGAATTCCAAATTTCTTTGCAAATTCAATAAACTAGACAAGCATTAATTCCAGGTTCAATTGTTCACAAAATCCCTAAACCAAATTCCTTTGCAGATAGGTATTTTGCTCATATAAGATAGTTCAGGAAATCAATAACATTTTCGTGTCTACCAATTAACCTAAGATCAGATTCTAGGTCGCGAAGCTAGAATAAGCATTAAACATAATCCAGATGAAGAACTCTAATGATTATCCTAACAATATTGCAATTCTTCTTCAACCCTTGAAAACCCTTAACCTAACAAACAAACTACTCAGACATGGTGATTGAAGCAAACATCATGAATAAGAAAGATTGCATAAAGAAATAAGATAAGAGATTAAAGGAGTTCAAAATCTTCTCTGAAGGAGTATGATTTTTCTCTCCAAAGCTCTGCTACAAATCTCTCTCTAAGTCTCAATAGTAAATAAGATACACAAAATAATGAAGCCTAAACAATGGCTTATAAACCTAAAAACACGATTTGGGCCTTCTTGCAAATAGGTGGAACTTTGGGCCAAAACTGCAAATCTTCAAAAGTCTTCATTAAACTCGCGTCTTCTTCTGGAAAAAGGGGGTGTCGACCGACACCCACAGTGGTGTCGATCGACACCATACTCTGTGATCGCCAGTGACTTCTGTTTTACAGTAAAAACTCCCAAATAAGCTCCATAAACTCCAATTCGGCTCCAAATGTGCCTAAGACCTGTAATCAGTAGAAAAGACTCCAAAAACACTAAAAAGACTCCATATACAAGACTTATATCATGGCAAAAACCCATAAAAACCATGATATATCAACTCCCCCAGACTTAGATCTTTGCATGTCCTCATGTAAATCGAATCTAAGACATTTGAGAAAGAGGTTTGAAAAACGGAAACTCACTTACTCTTCAGAACTTGTACCAACCTTTGCACCTGCTCTCACTCAGAACATAACCAACATTAGACCAGTTTCACATAGTGGACACTAACTTGCAATTCAAACCAAACCAAACACTAAATCTCATGAGATAACTCAAAACTCTAAAGCCAACTCCTTAAAAATTAAAAGCGTGAGTTCTCAACAAAGGGTTATCGATCAAATAGCATTATGATTTTTACCCCTCCAAGTACAATCAAGACAAACTTCTAAAACTAAAACATGAATGCACTTTTTTTTTTTTTTTTTTCGTTTTGTTTTTTCTTTATATCTTTTTTTTTTTCTTTTTTTTTTCTCTCTCTTTCTTTCTCTTATGATTTGGAATCAGTTTTTATTTAGAGCGCGAGTAGTGATGGTTGGAGCCACCAATCCCCGGTCCTTTTTATTACTTTCATCCGGCGGGTTTCCATGGAGTCAGAAGACCAGTTGGACTGACCTTCATCCACTTCGTTTTTCCGAGGGTGTCGTTAGACTTCCCTTTGGGTTAAGAAAAGAGAGAGTATATAACTAAATGTAAAGCCAATAAATAAACATGATGTAAATGCATAAGCTTGTCTTGACTGAACTGAAAGAGAAATCATACTCATGTATACCAAACCCCTTGCTAAGAAATTTAAAAGTCAGGTTTATGCGAGGAGTTAAACTTCAGAGAGTTGAGTACCTTAAAGATACGGTTGTGATCCAGCAATCGGTCCGCTAGAGCCATTCTGTTCGGCTAAGTCCGCTGCTGATGTCGGCCCCTTGTGATTGCAAGAACATTGGTTTATAAGGTAAGCTCCAAGAGAAGGTCCTAATTTCCTGACTAGTTTTGACTCAATAAAACACTTTGAAAAACTCTTTTTTTTTTTTTTTAGAACCCTCAAAAACAAACACAATGTCAGCAACTACCTCCCCCAGACTTAAACAACACTGTCCCCAGTGGTATTCAGCCGAAGGAAGCAAAGATAAAGAATTGGGAATTTAGTGAAACTGAAAAATAGAACGTGGTACCTGTCTGGCGGGCTGGTGTCGGTCCTGGCGGGCTGGTGTCGACCGACACCAGTATGGTGTCGATCGACACCAGTCACAGAGGACGACAGTGAGCTCTTTGAATGTGAATGAAGTCCAGAAAAAGTGTAGACAGATGTCTACACGTTTTTGCATCATATAATCTGTAAAAAATACTCAAACACATTTCAGAATCAATCATAGATATCATCAAAGCATAGTTCAACACAAATTCCAAATCCAAATCAAAAGAAAATGAGGGACTGACTCAAAGTGTGAAGAAAAATGAGATAAAAATGCAAAAGAAAAATAAAGGATAAACCAGCGACAAGGAACTAGTCCTCATCTTCGTCGTCGTCAGCCTCTGGTGCAGCAGCAGAGTCAGTGGTAGGTGGGCGCATGCAAGTGCAGCGAGAAATCCTATCCCATAAGGCATGTAAGCTCTCAACCATGTATCTCTGAAAAACAGCCGTCTCCATGGGAATCTCTGGAGTGGGTGGAAAACCTAGTGCAGCGGGGAGTGAAGCAGATGCAGAAGTGGAAGCAATGTCGGCTGCAGAGGGAGGTGTGCGGCGAGTCGAGCCTATAGCAGCACGGGCCGGCAGGGCAGGTAGACGAATAGGCGGGTCGGGGAGAAAGCGGAGGCAGCTCAGTGTCTCGGTGATGGTGGTGAGGTCGGGGTTAGGTAGCTGGACCATGTGATCCCCCGAAGCAGCGCGGTAGCACCAAAGTAAATCTGCCTTTAGCCACTTAGCACTCTTCAAGTGCTCTTCATCCATAAGAGATGCTGCAGAAATACGCTGAAGATGGGCCAAAGGGATGGCAAAATGCTGGAAAATGGGAGTGAGAAGACTCCCCACTGTCTCAGGCTTCTTATGAGTGCCGGAGAATGGTTTAGTCTTCAAGGAGACTAAGTCCTGTGCAAAAATCGCACCAAAGTTGACACGCCCAATTCGCTGTAAATCAGGCTCTCCCGGCTCATATAGGTCCTCAACGCCATAGCTCAACAGCATGAGCTCACTGAGCCTCATCTTTCCTGGCTCAGACTTGCATAAAATGGTGTTAGCAAGGAGCCGAGCTACGTACCTCACGACTAGGTGTCGCACATCTGTCTGAGTGGAATGCTTGCTGTCGTAGCACCCAGTCCCAAAAGAAGACCAAACTCGCTGCTGATCCGTGAACTCAGATGGCCAAGCAACATTATACCACGCCTTGTCGAAACCGTAGAGGTCGCAGAGATCAAGGATAGACAGCCTGTACCTCTGTCCTTGAAGCATGAAAGTCAAGGTACCCTCGTTGGCTTGCCTCGCAGGGTTAGTGTAGTAGACACTAACTGTGGAACGAAACTGACGAACCAAGTCCGGATAGACGGTGTAGTGCTTGGTACACATAGTACCCAATCCGATCCTCTCCAACATTTGAAGGACATCATCCAGAATGCCCATCCTCCGCAAAATAGTCGGGTCAGCGAAACGAGTGGCCGCAATCCCAACCTTCAGCCAGGCATTGTAGAACAGAGTGTCGTAATCATCCCAAGTCTCGGAGATGGGCCTGTTGTTTCAAGCGTCGCTCAATGCTTCTTCTTTGTCAGACCTGTCCCAAACTCTCTTCGACCGTATTTTCTGTCCTTCTTGTCGAGGCCAAGTGGCTGTTGGGTTTGTCGGTGGTGAATCAGGAGAAGAAGAAGATGGTGAGTGTTGGCGTTTCTTGCTGCGGCTTGCTGGTTGCTTTGGAGGCATCTGTAATCAAAGACAACCAAAGACCAAACAAGCAAATTTTGGAAAAATCAGTTCAAAATCAAAAGTTCTAAAATCAAAAATGTAGTATTAGAACTTCAATATCATGCTTGAAAACAACGAAAACCGCAGCAATCAGTCCCAAGAAATTCCTAAACCCGTTCTAATCAACAATTTTCGCAACTCTTATCATCAAAATTCCAAATTCTCAATTGTGGTGAAATTGAACAACGAATGGCACATGGGTATGTCTAAATTCCTCCAAACAACCTAGAAAGGCAATATTCAAACTTGAAATCAAGATAGAGGAGGTGAATTTCGAGTTTACCAACCATAAGGCCGAAATCGAAAAGTGAAAATTTAGAACACATACCTTGCAGATCGAACAAATGAGTGATATAGAGAGATATAGGATGAAAATCCAAGCAGATTAGGCTCTTAAATCACGCAAATCGGTCAATAATCGAAGGAGATAAAAGATTTTGGCGATTTTCGGAGGTGGAGTTCGTGAAGAACGAAGTGGGCGCGGAGAAAAGAGGAATTAAAAGACTTACCTTGCGTGGGCAAAACGACCGTGTTTTGATTTGTGTATGTGTGTGTCGACTCCTGTGTCGAGTCCCGCACGACTTCTGTCCGTCTCGTAACTGGTGTCGATCGACACCCAGGTGGTGTCGATCGACACTGGCTTGTCGCGACTCTGGTTTACTTTTTTTTTTTTTTTTTTTTTTTGTCAAAAGTAAAACAAAACCAAAAGTTAGTGGAAAGAAAACGAAAATCACTAAGGAATTTCACCTACAAGTGGGTTGCCTCCCACTAAGCGCTTGTTTTCAGTCATTAGCTTGACTGTGTCGAGGCTCAGATATCCGGTGGATCAGACAGTGGCAGCACATGCCGCGGAGAAAAGTGTCTCCTCATCCATGGTGGTGTGTAAGCATTTGGTGCATGAGATCGACCAAGGAATTGAGGAATAGCAGCAGGGCGGGATGTGAGTTTGGGTGGGACACTTCGTTTTCCTGCAGAATCATCAAAAGAAAAACCAAGCCTTCTTTGAGAATCTCGTTGCTTGCATAAGTGTAAAACAGGTTTTGCACTTCTTAAAGTTTTATTGATGATATCAGGGGGCTTTGAATGTATTCCAGAGAGTGCATACCGTTGCTGTAAGGGAGGCTTATGGTCTGTGAGATGATCAGAAACTAAGTTCCCACTCCTATCTGCCAGCAAGTTCACTTGCTTACTAGTATCCAGCTCTTTGACATACCCAGCAGTAATATCAACTGAATGTGCTCGGAATGGATTTTCAACCGGAGAAGTCACTACAGAAAAAGTCTGACCATTGATGGTGGAGGTCCTCCTTAACTTATCCATGTCAAAATTCATGACAACATCGCCCAAAACAAGCTCTATCCTCCCTTGTTTCACATCAATGATGGCACCAGCTGTAGCCAAGAATGATCGTCATAGAATAAGAGGATCTGTAGGTTCTTCACCATATTCCAAAACTACAAAGTCTGTAGGAATTAAGTGACCATCAACTTTCAGTGGAACATCCTCTAAGACACCTTCTGGGATTCGTTTGGATCGATCAGCTAGGATAAGAGAGATCCTAGTGGGCTTGAAATCAGTCATTCCAAGGCTAGCAGCAACTGAGGAAGGCATTAAGTTGGTACCTGAACCTAGATCACAAAGAGAATGAGGAAACTGTCTTGATGAGATTGAACAATCGAGCACAAAGTTTCCTGGGTCATGAAGCTTCTCTGGAGTCTTATTCTGAATCACTGCACTAACGTGTTCCGAGACTATCACCTTCTTCTTCTTCTTTGGCACTGTGTTCAAGAGAACTGCACAAATGTCTCTGGTAAGCAATGCTCCTTCTTCAGGACTCACACCATTCATAACCATTCTCTTAACATATCTTTTTAATGCAGGTGAAAGAGTGACTGCATCAACTAGAGGTATCTCAACCATCGGCTTATCCATGATAGCTTTGCACTTAGCATCTTCCAGCTCTTGTTTGGACTTCCTAGGAGGCTTAGGAAAAGGTATCTTTGGCTTGTAGACCTTCTCCTCGATTCTGTCTGCAACTTTTACAAGCCCTGCAGTCGTCTGGGACTGGTGTCGAGTGACACCCAGGTGGTGTCGATCGACACTAGTGTCTTGTGTCGACACTATTTTACTCGTGTCGACCGGCTTAGTCGACAAACGTCCGTCGAACGTCGATACGTCTTCTGGTGTCGATCGACACCCATAAATGGTGTCGATCGACACTTGCTCTGCAGTGGCGAAACTTGCTTCTTGAAATTCCTGCAAATCCATGGTATGCTCCGAATGTAGATCCTGTTGCAGCACTGGATGCAGCTCCTGTTCAATCCCCAATGTAATGGCATTGCACTGATGCTTAGGGTTTGTATCAGTTCTTCCAGGGAGGAATCCTTCTTGTCTTTTAACAGAATCAGCAGTTTGAGCTACTTGAACATCCAACTTCTTGACATGAGTGCTCAAAGACGCAATTTTGCCATTCAGATCAGTGTATAAGGCATCAATCTTCCCATTGAAGTCCACTGTGATCTTCTGTTGTCCATCTAGAAGTTGCTCAAACATTGACTTCAGCTCGCTGGTTTGTTCAGGAGGCTTCTGGTAAGAAGAAGAACCATAAGTTCTTTGGAAGTTGTTGCTCTGAAAGGGCTTCTGGTATGAAGAACCAAAGCCTTGTTGATTGCCCCATCTCTGTCCTTGAGACCCAGCTCCATTGATGTAGTTAACATCTTCTTCCTGTGACTCTTCTGCTGGCTCAAAAGACTCCACCTCTGCAGCAAACTGAACTGATTTCTTCCCCACAAGAAGGCTGTGCATAGAGTCTAGCTTAGCCTTAACCTCTGCAATTTGGCTTCCATCCAGATTTCCACCAAGCTTCTTCCTCTCAAAATCAGCATTCTTGGTACTATTGCTAGATGCCAAATTCTCTATAAGTTGATAAGCGTCATCCGGATATCTGGTGTTGAAGTTACCATTGCTCGCAGCATCGAGAGCCATCTGATATCTCCAATCAATTCCTCTGAAGAAAATGCCCAGCAGCTGAACTTCAGTGAAACCATGGTGTGGACAGTCTCTCTGGTAGGACCTGAATCTCACCCAAGAAGCCTTGAATGCCTCAGTCGGTCCTTGAGAAAACTGTGAAATATTATTCCTCAACTCCTCGGACCTAGCATCATCATAGAAGTTATTCAAAAATGCCTTCTTGGTGTCCTCCCAATTTGTCAAAGATCCTGGTTGCAACTGCTTCAACCAGTAAGCTGCTTCCCCAGAAAGAGAGTAAGGGAACAGCTTGCAGAATAGGTAGTCACTAGTGACTCCATTGGCCTTGATGCTGTTGGCCAGATCTTCGAACCTCTCGATGTGATCCATGGGGTGTTCATGAGGAAGACCATGAAAGAGATGCTGACCTACAAGAGTATAGAATGCAGGCTTCAGCTCAAAGTCACTCCTCTGGAACGAAGGAGGGCGAATCGCAGACCGATTAGCGTAGAACAAATCCGGCCTGTTGTGGTCACCAAGAGTGCGATTCGGTGCAGCCTGATTCGGTGCAGCCTGATTCGGTGCAGCAACATGAAGTGCAGGCTGAACTGGGGGTGCCTCAGCTATCACATTCCCATCATCATCGAGTTTCTGCCCTTGCGCATTGCGCTTGTTTCCTTCGCTGTCAAACAGAGTGCCATCAGCATGTTGAACCAAAATCATTGGCCCGTTCATCGCAACTGGCTTCTTCGTTTTTCTGTTTGTACGCTCTAAGTGTGCTAGCTCTTGATTACTGAGATTGACTAGCTCTTTGTCCTTGTTGCTTCTGGTTTTGCGATTAGGCATACACCTGAAACACCAAAAAGAAAGTTATAGAGCGCGTGAGTAACAAAAGAGAAGAAAAATCTTAGACAAAATTCTAAAACTAAAAATCTAACGGCAACGAAAGAGACGATTGGCAACGGCGACAAAAACTTGATAGGTCTAAGTTTTCCCTATTAATCTACTGCAAGTGTACAGCAATCAATGTGTAGTGTATAGGGTTATCGAATCCAACGTCAAGTTTGTTGCACAGTAAATTCTCAGATTCAAATATTGCTAAGACAAATAATGTGAATGTAATGCGAATTAAGTAACTAAAAGCAGCAAGTGATCGATTTGTGAGGTTTAAATTCAAGAGACAAAGGTTAGGCCTTGGGAAATTCTCAGGTTGATTCCGAATTGCAGAGTTAAATTAATCAGGATATTAATTAAGCACCGTTCTCGAACATGAACACTAATGTAGAATCAACGAGCTTTTGCTGCAGAGATTATCTATGTCTCAATCCTAGAATTCCAAATTTCTTTGCAAATTCAATAAACTAGACAAGCATTAATTCCAGGTTCAATTGTTCACAAAATCCCTAAACCAAATTCCTTTGCAGATAGGTATTTTGCTCATCTAAGATAGTTCAGGAAATCAATAACACTTTCGTGTCTACCAATTAACCTAAGATCAGATTCTAGGTCGCGAAGCTAGAATAAGCATTAAACATAATCCAGATGAAGAACTCTAATGATTATCCCCGGCAACGGCGCCAAAAACTTGATAGGTCTAAGTTTTCCCTATTAATCTACTGCAAGTGTACAGCAATCAATGTGTAGTGTATAGGGTTATCGAATCCAACGTCAAGTTTGTTGCACAGTAAATTCTCATATTCAAATATTGCTAAGACAAATAATGTGAATGTAATGCGAATTAAGTAACTAAAAGCAGCAAGTGATCGATTTGTGAGGTTTAAATTCAAGAGACAAAGGTTAGGCCTTGGGAAATTCTCAGGTTGATTCTGAATTGCAGAGTTAAATTAATCAGGATATTAATTAAGCACCGTTCTCGAACATGAACACTAATGTAGAATCAACCAGCTTTTGCTGCAGAGATTATCTATGTCTCAATCCTAGAATTCCAAATTTCTTTGCAAATTCAATAAACTAGACAAGCATTAATTCCAGGTTCAATTGTTCACAAAATCCCTAAACCAAATTCCTTTGCAGATAGGTATTTTGCTCATCTAAGATAGTTCAGGAAATCAATAACACTTTCGTGTCTACCAATTAACCTAAGATCAGATTCTAGGTCGCGAAGCTAGAATAAGCATTAAACATAATCCAGATGAAGAACTCTAATGATTATCCCCGGCAACGGCGCCAAAAACTTGATAGGTCTAAGTTTTCCCTATTAATCTACTGCAAGTGTACAGCAATCAATGTGTAGTGTATAGGGTTATCGAATCCAACGTCAAGTTTGTTGCAAAGTAAATTCTCAGATTCAAATATTGCTAAGACAAATAATGTGAATGTAATGCGAATTAAGTAACTAAAAGCAGCAAGTGATCGATTTGTGAGGTTTAAATTTAAGAGACAAAGGTTAGGCCTTGGGAAATTCTCAGGTTGATTTCGAATTGCAGAGTTAAATTAATCAGGATATTAATTAAGCACCGTTCTCCAACATGAACACTAATGTAGAATCAACCAGTTTTCGCTGCAGAGATTATCTATGTCTCAATCCTAGAATTCCAAATTTCTTTGCAAATTCAATAAACTAGACAAGCATTAATTCCAGGTTCAATTGTTCACAAAATCCCTAAACCAAATTCCTTTGCAGATAGGTATTTTGCTCATCTAAGATAGTTCAGGAAATCAATAACACTTTCGTGTCTACCAATTAAACCTAAGATCAGATTCTAGGTCGCGATGCTAGAATAAGCATTAAACATAATCCAGATGAAGAACTCTAATGATTATCCTAACAATATTGCAATTCTTCTTCAACCCTTGAAAACCCTTAACCTAACAAACAAACTACTCAGACATGGTGATTCAAGCAAACATCATGAATAAGAAAGATTGCATAAAGAAATAAGATAAGAGATTAAAGGAGTTCAAAATCTTCTCTGAAGGAGTCTGATTTTTCTCTCCAAAGCTCTGCTACAAATCTCTCTCTAAGTCTCAATAGTAAATAAGATACACAAAATAATGAAGCCTAAACAATGGCTTATAAACCTAAAAACACGATTTGGGCCTTCTTGCAAATAGGTGGAACTTTGGGCCAAAACTGCAAATCTTCAAAAGTCTTCATTAAACTCGCGTCTTCTTCTGGAAAAAGGGGGTGTCGACCGACACCCACAGTGGTGTCGATCGACACCATACTCTGTGATCGCCAGTGACTTCTGTTTTACAGCAAAAACTCCCAAATAAGCTCCATAAACTCCAATTCGGCTCCAAATGTGACTAAGACCTGTAATCAGTAGAAAAGACTCCAAAAACACTAAAAAGACTCCATATACAAGACTTATATCATGGCAAAAACCCATAAAAACCATGATATATCAGCAAGCGATATCAAAGGGCATATTGCTAGGGAACCTTTTTGCCATGAAGTTGAAGTCATCAATGGTGTAGTCCATTGATGAGCTCGCCTTCCTTTTCTCCTTAGGGATGGGTGGCCGTGAAGATCTTGGAGAAAGTGGTGTTCCTTCCGGCAACCTTCTTCCTCTTATCCTTGCTGTACGCTTGCCTTGTCTCCTCTCATCCTCATCCCAAACCTCTCTTGGATTGGTCTCTCTAACACCAAAAGCAACCAAAGCATTGTTAGGCTTTGAGTTGGTCCCTTTTGTGTCCTTTGAAGCTCGGTCTCTTTCTTCCATATCCTCCAAGCGTTTGGTGAGGTCTTTGACTCCTTTGGAGGCTCCTCCGGTTGTATCTTGCTATAGGGTGGTCTTCTCAAGTAGCTCTTTGTATCTCTCTTCCACAAGACGCTTCAAGTCATTGATTGATACCTTGAATTGTTCTTGCCCTTCCACCAACATTACCATAGTTGAGTAAAGCTCTTTCTCTCTTTGGTTAACCTCCGATGCTCTCTTCTTGGCTTGGTGAGCAACAAGTGAGATTGAGTTGAGGCTCAGGGTTGTGCCATTGAGGTTGTCTTCTAGGCCGGTGATCTTCTCATCCAGGTGGCTATCCATCTCCTTTGAATTGAGGTTCAAGTCTCGGATTGCCTTGGTGTTGCCTCCAACGGTTGCGGCTTGTTCCCTTAGCTCCCCTTCCACTTCAATACACCTTGATTCGATTCTCTCCACTTGGTCAGAGAGGTTTCCAAACTTCCTATCAAGGTCATGCTTTAGAAACTCTAACCTTGTCTCAAGACTTTGGCTAGACTTTCTTTGGATTTCCATGAAGTCTTCTATCATGGCTTTGAGATTGTCATCTCTCCGCCTATTAAGCGCGTGCTCTTGGTATGTGGGAAGGTTGGGGCGTGGACGGTGATGATGATGAGGTGGCTGGTGAGGTCGGCCTTGATAAACCGGTGATCGGGTTTGATGATAATGATGATGTTCTTCTCGGCTAGTCTCGGCAAAGAGCGGATGGCGGAAATTTGGTGGGATCGGCATTGGGATGAAGTCTCCGGCCGGATTTGAATCATGTGGCCGCCTTTGGACTTCATGGGGAAGAGGTTTTCTCCCTTCAAAGTGGTTACTCATGCTCGAGTAGTGGCTCATCCTTAAAGTACCTAAGGAACATAAGAGAAACAAAATTGCAAAAGTTAGTAGACATGAAACAAAAGATCTAGTCTTAACTTTTAATCTCATAAACGTGTAAGTGCAATGCATTCCCCGGCAACGGCGCCAAAAACATGATGCATGCGTGGGTGTGGTATGTATGCAAGTAATAAAAACCCTAAGCAAAACATGGTTGCAAGTGTACAACATGTTGTTGTAATACTTAGGGGTCGATCCACAAGAGAATGCGAATTGCACACTACACATTTGTAAAGATTTGGTTAAGCTAAATCAATAATATGCAAGGGGTTTTGTGTTTTTGTTTTATAAGAAAGAGTAAATAACAATGCAAACTATACAAACACCATTATTGAACAAAAGACAATCCGCAAAAGACATAAGCCAAGTCGATTGAAAAGTTTGTTAAATTCGATTTCTATGAACTCAAAACACTAAGATGTGGTCATCCCACTTTCGTGGCTCCGACCACCTATGTTTCTTAAACCAATGGACTCAGCTTTCACATGGTCATTGAAGAGTGAAACATGCATTACAATTAGGTAGTGATTGTTCACAAAACTCCTTAGGTCTACTTTCATAGCCTAAGACGAATTGCCCATCAAATATTAGGACCGGAGATATAACAAGCTTTTGGAGAGTATATCAACCTTAGACCAGGTCGCTAGTTAGCTACTCTAGCAACAAGCTTTAGGTGTGAATAAAGATGGTGAATCTAAGGTTTCCCTTTCTTTAACAACCGATTCTCGATGGCTTATCATGTCATGTCTTCTTTGAAAGATCCATGATTCAATAACGAGTCTAAAGGAGTAGAGAGGATATCATAGTTCTAGTGGAAGGAGGCGGAGTGATAGAGATCAAACCGCGGCTCTCCCATAGAGAGAAACCTCTAAACCGTAGACATTAAGCTAAAACATGCGAGTATGTACAAGATGCAAAAAGGAAGAGAAAGAACAAGGAGACCACCTAAGTGGCTCCGGTTTATTGACTAAGAAGAAGAGAGTTGTGTTCTATGATTTTCTGATTGTGATACAAGAGGCTAAAAGCAATTATATATAGGTGAGGGGAGGCTAGGTCGGCTGAGTTAATGCGCAAAAGAGAAGAGGAAACTTTCCATTTCTTCTCCTCGCTTGAACTTGCTCACCAAGTCCTGAGTGAGGCGCGACTGCCCCCTTCTGATCGCGTGAAATGGCATGGGCTTGAGTCTTGATGAAGTCCAGCTTGGCCCGCGGTGATCCCGGTCCATTTTGCTTATCCAAGCTCCATGGGCTTCACTTACTCGCCAGACGGACATGTCTTGGGAGAAAAAGATCCTAGGCCGTATTTCTGCTCCAAATGGCCCAATTCCACTTCTTCGCGACGCATGACTCATTTATCTATCTTTCCATATAAAGCTCTTATGATTCGGACGTCGGAAAGACCCTTTGCCGCGGTCATCTTTCGGATGCTTTGATTCTGTCCGAATGCGGAAATCGGCCAACTTGAGTTTTGTTGAAGCTCTTGACTTGGGAACTTGCATAGATCATTGTTTGAAGCTCTTTTGCTCTATTTTGCCTTCTTTTTGCTATTTTGACCTGTTTTCTTCCCAAAACCACAATATACAAGAAAACTACCTCTTGGATGCAAAATCATTATTATTAAGTAAGAAAATATAAAGAAAACTAAGGTAAGAACATGTAAAATATGGATATATCAACTTGCTTGCTTGAATCACTCATCCCGCGATTATCCTATTGCTTAACGCCTTCCATCCATTGATTTACAACTTTATTTGCTTTGTTGACTTGCTTACTTTACTTGCTTTAATCGTGACAACATCCAAACTCATATTTCTTTCTTAGCTAAATCTCAATCTCATATCTTGTAGTGCACTAACTGGTCCTTGTGTTCGATAAACCCGTTACTACTCTCGATCTGTGCACTTGCAGAAAAGGGATAGAAATTGGGAAAAGCTTATCCCGCATCAAGCTTTTTGGCGCTGTTGCCGGGGACCAAAATCGTGCCTACAAGTTCTTGAAAGAGATCTAGTCTAGGTTTTTCCTGTTTTAAGTGATTTAATCTTGTTTTTCCTTTTTGTTTTTGGTTTTTCAGGTTTTAAGTCTTTCTCCTAGATGGAAGAGGATTTGAGAAGTCCTAGTCCTATAATGGCGATTCCTATACGCCACGTATCTCCTCCTAGTGACAGTCCAACAGAGAAGAGGATGTCGAACCCTCCAGCTATTTCACCTTCATGGGATTCTCGCAGTAGTCATCCCGGACTAGCACCCTTGAAGACCAAGAAGAACCTTCTCCCCTACCCTAATGCGGCCGACCTGGAGACGTCTAGCCAAGCCTACTATGAAAGAGAAGATCACCTTCTAGCCTCACCAGAAGAAGAAATAGATCCGGAGCTGATTGAGTTTGTGAAGAGAGACAAATTCCATGATCTCTACAATGAGCATGCACTAGAACACATTGATCACTTTGAAGATCTTTGTGATTCTTATGGAGTCTATAATTTTGAAAAGAAGCTAATGCTATTCAGCATGTCTTTAGCTGGGAGAGCTCTTGAGTGGGCGCAATACTCTCCCCCTTTTCAGATCAACACTTGGTTAGACTGCAGAGAAGCTTTCTTGAAGAGGTTAAGCAGGAACCCACCTTTCAAATCCAAGTATAACCAAAGCTCTTACCCTCACCACAACCAATCTTATGAAGAAGAAGATGATGCCTCTTTACCACCGGAGTCCATCAATGGCGACCTGATCAAGTATGTAGTAAGAGATCCTTTCCATGACTTCATATCGGAGTGTGCTCAAGAACATGTTGAGAACTTCGAAAATCTCTGTGATTACTATGGTTTGGGAGAGAACCCAAACAAGATCAGCTTGTTCCAAACATCCCTAGCTGGCCGAGCTCAAGAGTGGGTTAGATTTTCTGCCCAACATGATTTCAAGACATGGAGAAGATACAAGGAAGCTTTCCTCAACAAGTTTGCCCGTGGACAACCCTATGTGCCGCTACTCAAACCCTACCACACGCCCTATAGAAACCACCAACCTCCACCGCACATTGAGCAACTGCCCCAAGCCACAGAAGGATTACCCAACAGCCCACGCCTAACCAAGCTTGAAGAGATGCTACAAGAGTACCTTGACTATCAAGTCACAAGTACAAGAGAGAGGGAGAAGAATATCGAATATGTTCAGCTCACCCTTGGAGAAAAGATGGATGTTCTTTTTAACCAAGTTATCAAGCTTAACAAAGATATCAATCAAATCAAGGAAGACCATGATCGATCACTCAACCTTGTCAAGCTAGATGTTGCTGCAAAATACCATGAGCTACTTAGCAAGAGCATTGGTGCCCATAGCTTCAATGATGATAGTTGCAAACATCTTGGAATCATCTATAACCGGCTGTCAGCTGTAGAAGGATCTCTTTTCTCTAAGAACCAGAGAGAAAGAAGCCCCACACCCAAACCACCTCCTTTCCCTTGCAATGTCATCACAGCAATCTCCAAGGAAAACTCATCACATCTTGTAAGAAAAGAAGAAGAAGATCCACCTCCAGCTCGCACACTCGCCCTTCCTAGAATCACCGGCATTCAAAGAAAGAGAACCATCCTGGATGAACCAGAGGATTCATTCCAATATGATCCCATCGACCCTACTATGATAAGCTCAGAGAAGCTCAAGGAGTTTAACAAGAGGGTGAAGTCCATACCATTCTATGTCCCCTTTGAAGAAGTTTGGAACAACCATGATTTGGTTGAGTTTTTCTTTAGTAGCAAAGAAACCAAGGATGAGATTAAGCAACTCTTTAGGCAAGCCCGCCTCTCTATGTCATCTTATGCAGCAACCCTACCCCCATCTCCGCCCTCTACACCTCCTCCCAAGTGGTACAGCAACCCCATCTCCCGAGAGAAACTAGCTGAATTCAACCGCTTTGTCAAAACACTACCAGCAAGCATGACCTTTCATGAGGCCTGGAAGAACCACCCACTCACCAACTTCTTCCACAACTTCAAAGAGACCCCATAAGAGATTCAGGAGCTATTTGAGAAAGCTAAGAAGCAACCTTCTTTCAGAACCCTCTACAAGGTAGAAGACCCAGGACAGTTTACCATACCCTGCACAATCAATGGAAGGTACTTTGATAGCTACATTTGTGATTCTGGTTCATGCATAAACCTGATGCCCACAGACACTGCCAAACTCCTTGGGATCACACGCCTACAACCTTCACAAATCAGCATTGGACTTCCTGATCTCACCATTGCACAACCCAGAGGTGTTGTTTATGATGTCTTGTTCGAAATTGGAGATACAAAGATACCGGTGGATTTTCATATCATGAATATCAAAGGAGGAAGTGACATGCCTATTATACTTGAAAGATCATTCTTGGCAACTGCTGGAGCCATTATGGATTGGCCAAACCGCCGCATCTCTCTTGCCAATGTCAACAAATCTGTTTTCTATGATGCCGTCCCCGTTTTCACTTCTACCAAGCATTCTCGGTTCATATCTCCTCATGAACCACCTGATCATCAACAAGGGCGTGATGGGACAAGCACAAAAAGGCTTTGTCTCAGGCCATGTCCTTCCACTTCTTCTTAGAAGAGCCAAACGGTCAAGCTAAAGACCATAAACAAGCGCTGTTTGGGAGGCAACCCATAAGGTCTTTTCTATCCCTTTTTAATCTTTGTTTTCATTTAATAGTTTTTTTTTAAAGTTTTGGATATAGAAATTTGAGAATCCAGCATGAAAGAAGCAAAAAGAAACCTCAGGAAAGAAGAATGCAGCACTCACCATGGTCGGTCGACCAGGACGATCGACCGGTGCCTCGCCTGATCGACCGTATGCCCTCTTGCCGACCCACCATCCCCTCATTCCATCCTACCTCATTGCATACCATCCCACCTCATTTGCATATCATCCCACCACACTTTCATTCCATACCACGCCTACTTGCTGTTCAACCACATGATGATCCTACTTCACCTACACTCAGGCGGCCCTTAAAGCTCTTTGCTGGTGTACAACAGCACTTGACCATCTAAGCCGGGATCTCATCCACATTATGGAGCAACATAGTAGCTAGACATATCATCCATCACACCATTCTTCGGTTTCTAATACCATATCAGGTTACATCTTTCCTCTCATTCACAAACGCCTTATTACCTCTTTCTTTTACCTCCCTTAATCGGATTTGCTTTCACCGGAATGGTGCAAGTTAAGTCTGGGGGGATTGTCGGTACTAATGCGTTTGTTCATGTCTTGTCTTCATCTTATATCTATTTCTCTTATCAACCTTTTTCAAAACTTCTGTTTATTTAGTGAGTCAAAACCTTAGTTGGAAATTATGATCTATCTCTATGATTCTCCGGTGTTGTGCTAACAATCTATGACCCTAGAGCGGACATCAGTTGCAGACATAAGCCTAACAGAACCTCTAACGGTGGATCGACCTACCGACTCGGCGACATTTCTAAGGTACCCGGACAATCTAACGTTAACTCCACCCTAATCAATCTAGTTTTTTTTCTTGTCAAGGGACTTGGCATACATATGAGTCGTTCCTCACTTGATCTCAAAAGGGTGTGTCCAATACAAAGTGCAGTTCTCCTCTCTCTCAGAAAAATGAAAATCAAAAGCTTTTAAGCACAAGGAAAACGTGTAAGCAAGAGGAATGCATACGTCTGCACCTTCTTGTCTTATGGAGACCTACCAAAAACAAGGAAAAAGCAAAAGCCTATCCTATGTTATTCCCCAAAAGAAAAAAGAAAGGGAAGAAGGATCGATAGAAAAAATAAAATGATACCCTAGAAAAGTAGAGAAAGATCGATCCTTCAAAAGAAGGGAGAGAGGAAAAGAACTCAAAAGCTTCAAAAAGGACTATCCTGGAGAGACTCAAGTGGGTAAGAACAAGTGCTTAATGATCGATATTCCCTTGATAAAGACCGCACGTTTTAAATTTATGCAAAGAGTTAACAATGGAAAGTCTGGAATGCTGGATGAGACTAGTTGAGTTTGGTATGGTTCGCTAAGCTTGCCGAGCATTATGTGAAGCTAGTCTAACATTGGTTATGTTTTTAGTGGAATACATGAGAGGAAGCCACCACAGGTTTCTCAAAAGGATAAGGAGTTTCTACATTTTCAAACCTCTTTCTCTGATTTGGATTCTATTTGCTTGGGGACAAGCAAAGATCTAAGTCTGGGGGAGTTGATATACCTCAATTTTACACCCTTTTTACATCGTTTTTATATACTTTATGCATGGTTTTACCTTGGCTTTTTGCTTTAAAAGGTAGTTTTTATGCATATATAGTGCCAAAAGTCATTTCAGGTCAAACGATGCAATTTGGAGCAAAACAAAGGAAAAGATCCTCAAACCAGCCTCATGCACTATCATTAACTTTGGAGGAGCCTAAAAAACATTATACTCAATGGATTTCACCAAAACCAGTTCGCCGCGATGCCTACGTGAGTTAGCTTTCCAACGCAATTAGAATCATGCAATTTGGCCATGTAGAATGGGAGATATGATCGTTTTAGTGAAGAGTGTCAAAGGAGCCGAAAACCGGACATCATCAAAGCCGCTCGACCGAGACCGGTCGGACAGGGACTCCATGGCCCTCGTCCGACCTGACCTTCCTTCATGACGACGACCATCCGGTCGACCGAAGCTGGTCGGACAGGGACTCCAAGGCTCCCGTCCGACCCAACATTTCTTCACCATTCCACGTGCGCTCGACCGCCTCGCTCAACCCAGACGCCAACCCGACCGACCGGTCGACCGCCCCGCTCGACCACGACATGTCCCGATCGACCCGGCTCATTTCCAAAGCCCGTTTAGCACGTTTTCAAGCCCAAACTTACACCGCCTCTTATGTTTCGACCAAGACCTAGGTCAAGCCGCCCTTCAACTTCTGAAGCGTTATAAATACATATTTTTAGCCTTGTAAAAGAGAGAGCCACACATAGAGATACAAAACATATTATTTTCAATACAAGTTCTTATAGTTTTTGCTTTCTTTCCTTGTCTATTTCAAGAGAGGATCTCGGATCTCTGTTCTTATGAATATGAATTCGATTTCCTTCTCTATGTCTGAGTAGTTACCTTGTTAAGTGATAGGAAATCAAAGGATAGTGTTCATGCTTGCTTGATAATCGATATATAGAATTAGGGTTTACATAAACTCTTCACCTTTGCTTGTGTTCATTGCTTGGTGTTGATCTGGCCAATCAACATATGATCCTAGGTAGATTTGAGCCACGAAAGTGATGAATCATTCGCCTGCTAGTATTTGGTGGGCAAACTCTCTTAGACTGCGGAAGTTGATTTACTAGAGGTTGTGAACAATTGAGACTTGATCGAATTAATGCTTGTTTGATTATCTAAGGACATACCGAAAGTTTAGCGATTAGATAGATCAACATAGGGGTCGGAGCCACGGAAGTGGAAAGATCTAAATTAGTGTCTTGAGTTCTAGGTGGTACACATTCTTAAAACCCTAACAAGTCGAACTTGCTTGCTTGAATCACTCATCCCGCGATTATCCTATTGCTTAGCGCCTTCCATCCATTGATTTGCAACTTTATTTGCTTTGTTGACTTGCTTACTTTACTTGCTTTAATCGTGACAACATCCAAACTCATATTTCTTTCCTAGCTAAATCTCAATCTCATACCTTGTAGTGCACTAACTGGTCCTTGTGTTCGATAAACCCGTTACTACTCTCGATCTGTGCACTTGCAGAAAAGGGATAGAAATTGGGAAAAGCTTATCCCGCATCAAGAGTGTTATTAAGAGTTAATGAAGTATGGGAAACAATCGATCCTGAGTAGTTGATCTAAAGAAGAACTATGCTGCGATAGCTCTTCTATTTCAATCCATTCCCGAGTCATTAATTCTGCAAATAGGAGATCAAACTACATCGAAGGAGATTTGGGAGTCTATCAAGTCACGTCACCTAGGAGCGGATCGCGTGAAAGAAGCTAGACTACAAACTCTCATGGCTGAGTTTGATCACCTAAGCATGAACGACGCTGATTCTGTTGATGACTACGCATGAAAGATATCAGACATAACATCAAAAGCGTCATCGTTAGGAGAAAGCATAGAGGAGACTAAAATGGTAAAGAAGTTCCTGAAAGGATAACCAGACAAATACATCCACATAATAGCATCCCTTGAACAAGTGCTAGACCTAAAGACAACAAGCTTTGAAGAAATAGTGGGAAGACTAAAAACTTATGAAGAGCGGGTTAGCCAGAGTCTCCGAAAGGATGATCAAGGAAAGCTAATGTGGGCAAACAAGGATAATAGCAATCGTGGGGGATATGGAGGAAGAGGAAGAGGCAGAGGCGCAAGAGGTGGAGGTAGAGGCAGAGGTCGAGGGAGATTTAATGGTCAAAACTCAGGAGGAGAGAATGGTGGAAATAATCAGAAGAAAGATCGATCAAAGGTGATTTGTTGGAGATGTGACAAGCCAGGTCACTTTGCATCTGTTTGTCCGGAAAGATCAACAGAGAAACACCAGGAGACGAACCTAAACGAGACTCAAAAAGCTGTTGATGCTCTTTATGTTCATGAGGTGGTGTTCCTGAACGAAGAAAAAGTCTTTCCGGAGAACTACGATACCAACAAAGAAAACGCAAGTGTTTGGTATCTAGACAACGGGGCAAGCAATCACATGATGGGAAACAGAGATTATTTCTCAAGCCTAAACAACGATATCAAAGGAAGAGTCAAGTTTGGTGACGGGTCTTATGTTGATATTGTTGGAAGAGAAACCTTTTTTTTCGTAGGCAAGAATGGAGAGAAAAAGACTCTCAAAGATATCAACTACATCCCAGACCTAAAACATAATATTATTAGTCTTGGACAAGCAACGGAAGATGGGTGTGAGGTACACATGAAGGGCGACACGTTAAAACTAAGAGATTACCGTGGAAGATTGCTTGTTCAAGTTACAAGATCACAAAACCGCCTCTACAAAGCACCGATGGAAATCTGCAATCCTAAGTGCCTTCATATCCAAGGCGACGACCTTACATGGACATGGCATGCTCGGCTAGGTCATGTAAGCTTTGGAGTTATGAATGGCATGGAACAGAAGGCAGACATTCTTACAAAACCATTAGCTCGAATCAAGTTCAAAGAAATGCGGAGTCTTATCGGAGTTCAAGAGATCAAGCTTCCCGGAGTTCAAGTTGGAATTAAGGGGGTGAATGTTAGATAATTCGATAACTTGAAGAGCAAGATATCTTTAGGAAAAGAAAATCCTAAAGAGAAGACAACAAGGATTCAAATAAGGTTTAGATATAAGTTGTTATCTAGATAAGTTTTGTAATCCTAATAGAAATAGGAAAAGCTATTTTCTATATAAAAAGTCTATGGGGATTTGTTCTATAAGATTCAAGACAAAAGGTTTAGTTTTGAGAGAGTTTCTAAATCTAATAAAGGAAGTTGTTCTTTATATTCTTAAAGCTATTCAGCTTGTTCGATTTCATCCGAGACCTCTGCCTCGCAGGTTTATCCTGAGCAAATGTACTAATATGAGAAGTGTTGAATCTCAAAATAGCACAATTCCTTGAGCCCGTCATAATTAATAACATCATGCAAGCCTGGCCCGTTTTCCACCACTACCTCCTCAAAGAAAAGGAAAGACTTGGAGAAAAAGACTAAATCCTTGAAGAAAGGAAAGAGATCAACACCAAAGAAGAATATTTCCAAAAGAGAAAAGGAAGAATATCTTGAAGAAGTCGACCTCCTCTCACTATATAAAGAAGACCCCTCATTCATTGAAGAATATCCAGAAATCCCCTGCAATCACTGAGAGCAGAGAGGCAAAAACCCTAGCTATAATTCGTTCTTTACTTTCAGTTTATCTTATTCTCTTCGTATTCATCTCGGCAAGCCTTGTCGCCGAGACGAACCACCCCTTTGTAATCTTTGAACTTTGGTTGATCTTAATAAAGAGTCTCTCATAAACTTCACATCTTTCTATAACACTATTGTGCTATTTTGAGATTCAACAATTGGCGCCGACTGTGGGGATAGGAGAATCAACTCTGAAAAAAGACAATCAAGGTTCAAAGATGGGATCTCTGAACAATGATCTCGGCGCCGGAACAGGCGGACTGCAAAGTCAACCTGAACTAGGCGCAGATGGAAACCCCATCATTCGTTCCGTCGGAAGCGACGCGACTGACGGTCACGTCAATCCTCGGCCGCAACCGGTCCCAGACGCAGAAGCTCCAGCGACCATGCAAGAAGCATCACGGCAACAAGCCCTAATGCCGCGACGAACGGCGACAAAGATATCGATCCGGAAGTGGCCAAGCTGCGCCGCGACCTCGACGCAATCAGCCCCAAAATACACGGCGCTACCAGCTCGGCACCAGAGATTGCGAAAGTCCTTGCCGAGACGAAAAAATCACCTCCAGTTCGTCATCGCTTTCAAACTCATAAACACCTTAAGGCGCTGTCAAGTCCGAGATAACTTCTCCTTGACGATGCGCTGCCAAGTTCGAGATAACTTCTCCTTGACGAGCCGCTGTCAAATCCGAGATAACTTCTCCTCGACCCGCCGCTGTCAAGTCCGAGATAACTTCTCCTTGACGAGGTGCTGCCAAGTTCGAGATAACTTCACCTTGATGAGCCGCCGCCAAGTCCATTAATGGACTAGGCACACAAAACCGAGCTCGTCAAAGAGCGAGCTCGTAAAAAACCGATCTCGTCAAAGAACGAGGTCGAGATAAAAATAAAGGGTTACCCCACTCGTTGTAACGAACTACGAATGGCTTGATCCCGGCACGGGTACGTAGGCAGCCTTGCAAAAGGTACAGCTATAACTCCAATAAAATTTTATAATCCATCTGACGAGATGAGCATTGTAAGATTTTATTATTTACCTTCAAAGGGTACCCATTCTATAAAAGAATCCTAGAATGGTGCGTTGACGTTCTGGCCAAATGTTCGACGAAAACGGTCTCGTGATGAACGAGCCCGAAAACGATCTCGTAATGAACGAGTTCGACGAAAACGGTCTCGTGATGAACGAGCCCGAAAACGATCTCGTAATGAACGAGTTCGACGAAAACGGTCTCGTGATGAACGAGCCCGAAAACGATCTCGTAATGAACGAGTTCGAGAAAAACGGTCTCGTGATGAACGAGCCCGCAACCGATTTCGTGATGAACGATCTCGAAGAAAAACCGACCTCGTAATGAACGAGCTCGTCCGCGATATCGTAATGAACGATTTCGAGAAAAACCGACCTCGTAATGAACGAGCTCGTCCGCGATATCGTAATGAACGATTTCGTGAAAGCCGATCTCGTAAAGAACGAATCGCAACCGATTTCGTGATGAACGATTTCGAGAAAAACCGACCTCGTAATGAACGAGCTCGTCCGCGATATCGTAATGAACGATTTCGAGAAAAACCGACCTCGTAATGAACGAGCTCGTCCGCGATATCGTAATGAACGATTTCGTAAAAGCCGATCTCGTAATGAACGAATCGCAACCGATCTCGTAACGAACGAGTTCGAGGAAAACGGTCTCGTGATGAACGAGCCCAAAAACGATCTCGTAATGAACGAGTTCGACAAAAACGGTCTCGTGATGAACGAGCCCGAAAACGATCTCGTAATGAACGAGTTCGACGAAAACGGTATCGTGATGAACGAGCCCGAAAACGATCTCGTAATGAACGAGTTCGACGAAAACAGTCTCGTGATGAACGAGCCCGAAAACGATCTCGTAATGAACGAGTTCGACGAAAACAGTCTCGTGATGAACGAGCCCGAAAACAATCTCGTAATGAACGAGTTCGAGAAAAACGATCTCGTGATGAACGAGCCCGAAACCGATCTCGTAATGAATGAGTTCAAGCAAAAGCGTTCGAAGAAACCGACACCTCCTTGACGAGCCGCTGTCATGTCCGAGATAAATTCCCCTTGACGAGCCGCTGTCAAGTCCGAGACGAATTCTCCTTGACGAGCCGCCGCCAAGTCCGAGATGAATTCTCCTTGACGCGACGATGCCAAGGCCGATAAAAATCATAACAGCAATGTATTCTCCTTGACGAGCTAACGTCAAGTCCGAGAGAAATTGTCAAAAGCACATTCTACTTGCGGACAAGATGACGTCAACGTACTCTTTTCCCTTTTTATGGTTTTTATCCCATAGGGTTTTTCCATATCAAGGTTTTAACGAGGCGGTACGAATCTAAAGTCAATAACGCAGCATCGCATCGGAAACGAGCTGGAATTGGCACGGCATAATTGTTATTGATAGCTCACGAGCTCCTCTCTTATACATGAAGTCCGCCGAGATCAAACTGCATTCGACTCGACGAACTGGGGGGGGGGACTTATTGTTGATACCAGAATTAGCACAATTCCTTGAGCCCGTCATAATTAATAACATCATGCAAGTCTGGCCCGTTTTCCACCACTACCTCCTCAAAGAAAAGGAAAGACTTGGAGAAAAAGACTAAATCCTTGAAGAAAGGAAAGAGATCAACACCAAAGAAGAATATTTCCAAAAGAGAAAAGGAAGAATATCTTGAAGAAGTCGACCTCCTCTCACTATATAAAGAAGTCCCCTCATTCATTGAAGAATATCCAGAAATCCCCTGCAATCACTGAGAGCAGAGAGGCAAAAACCCTAGCTATAATTCGTTCTTTACTTTCAGTTTATCTTATTCTCTTCGTATTCATCTCGGCAAGCCTTGTCGCCGAGACGAATCACCCCCTTTGTAATCTTTGAACTTTGGTTGATCTTAATAAAGAGTCTCTCCTAAACTTCACATCTTTCTATAACACTATTGTGCTATTTTGAGATTCAACAAGAAGGTGGGTTTGACTAAGATTTACTAACAAATAATATACGTGTTTGTGTAGGAGAAAACACCGGAGACTATTAAAAACATTGGTGTTGCGTGCGAGGGTTCTAAGGTTATTATATTTTCTTGAGAGTATTGCACGGCACAGCAGATATATATTATTCTAATTATGTTCTTTCAAAATTACATTGCTGATTCTGGACAGTCCAGGTGATGAGATGACACCGTCCTCAAAGCGGAAGAGTGATGACGATCCTGAGGTGTCAGAATTGAAGACGGAGCATTCTTCTGTTAAGAAGCCATGTTTCGAAGATGCTCTCACCAATGGAAATCACCAGATTGAGTTGAAGGCTGTCAAAGTTGAAACGACTGAGCCCGATTTCACTTCTTCTAAGTGACGCCATCGTTAAGAGTTGTGACGTTTTTTTATTATTTTGGCTTTTCCAGTTTTTTTGCTTTCTCTTTTGTTTCGTATTCGATTTCCGCAACTTACGCAACTCCACGATTCCGCAACTTATTAAATCAGAATCAAGATCTTTGAAGATTAACAAATTTATACCTAATATCAAATTTGTGTCCACGTTACTTATAATGCAAGTATTGTATGATATAATCAAGCGCGATTTTAATCAATGTAGAATTTCGGAGCTCAGTAATATTCCGGTCAAAATTAAAGACATAACTTATATCTATCACCTAGAATCTGTAATTTCCATTGGATATGGAAGAGATAAACGTTTTCAAAAATCTAGACACAAAGTTCAAACTCCGTGCTCTTTTTGCTAGCAAGCAAAATTTAAAAAATTTCTAGACCATTTCCGAAGGAAATAGAAAATTTAAATTATAATCTTACAGTATGTCCGTTATTTAATAGGTAGTTATTATCTAAACTTGATATGGATTCTATATATGACCCTATATTGTAGTTTAAATTAGGAATTTTGTTTTGGAATATATACTGGCTGTAAAGATTGTGTTCCTTATTTAAGGTATCAAGTTGTGGCAATGTATAGGATTTAATTGATTCGGTAACCTGTTTCAACCTGTTTCAATATTTAAGAACATAATATTGTTATATCGACACTTAGCCAGAAGTTCACTTCTCTATCTATCTCCACTGAAATCTAAAAATATGAGGAGAAAAATCGAACAAGATAGTACGCGTCCAACTGACAAGAATATCAAAGAAACTGAGAAACCATGAACACGTACACGGTGAGTACTTTACTATTATTCTTAATAGCATTTACACATTGTTTTTTTCCACATTAAACAAACAGCCATTAATAATCTTTGTATTATTATAGATGATGAAACTGGCGTGTCTAACCCTTTAAGAGATTTGTCAAATTTCCGGATAATCTTCCAAATTCAAGAAAGAATGAATCTCAGCGACACGAAGGTGTGTACATGTTGATAATTAATATAGGACATGCCTTGACTGTTGATACTTTCTATCTTTTAATAACTACAGATGATCAACTCATCGAGGGTCAAAGACAGTCAACTAATCCAGAAAAAACAAACTCAATGTCTTTCATATTTTACTTCTGTTTCTCCTATATCTCCACTGCAGAGCTGTCAGGTATAAAAGAGGACTCTTATCACTTTGTTGTATTTTGATTGTTTATATTACTTGCACTTCCTCGTTTCTTATTAGTGGCAAGCACACAAACACCACGAAGCACCCTAAGTTCCTAACTACGCGACGATCAGTGAGAATTGGTTTCGACCACAAGGTTGAGAAGTTATGTCAAAATACATTACCGGAGGGAAGGAAACCTATTTGCGGTCCTACGCTCCAAACACCACCAAGTAAGCGTATTCAAATACATGATACGATCCTACCCAAGATCTTTCACTCTAAGTTGGTAGGGATAATTGTATTACCCGTGAACCAGGGTTCTACTGGGCAGTCGATCGAAGGAATGGTTCGGAAAGACAGTTGTGGTCGAGAAAAGGTGATTGAATCCGAATGTATGGAGAGGTTATGGCTGGATCGACTGGATGGTCGAGAGTCTGGTCTGTGATCGAGCTGGATCAGTCAGCTGATCGGAACAGTTGAGCTACAGTCGACTGAGTTGGGCTTTATACGATCAAAATGGAACTTGGTCGTTTAAAGTGGTCGGTGTTAGGACCAGACGGTTACTGGTCAGGATATAATTAATTTCAGTCAAATGAAATTATATTATGATTGATTTCTATCGAGGGGAATGTTAATCTGATCGACGGAAATACGCCTAAGTCATTTGGCGGGAACTGTTATCGACTGGAATGTATTAGCGCTTCGATCAAAACGAGCGGGAATGGTTACTGGACCGATCAAACGCGCGCGTTTTAGTAATTCGATGGTTATGGAGCGGTTACTGGACTTATACCGCGAGAAGTATCATTTCTGATCATTTCACAGTCGAGAGAAAACCAGAGAGCGATCGAGAGAGAAAGCGGTTATTGTTAGAAAGAGAGATTTCACCGATAGAAAGGAGATCTGTTCGATAGAAAGAGTGTTTAAGTGAGCTTCAATCGAGGGAAAAGAAGATCGATCGGAGGAAATCGAGTCTTGATCGATAGTTGGAGCATTCGGGTCGAGAAGAGCAGCCTGCGATCGGCCGATTGTTACTGTGTTCGATAGATCATCGACTGTAGTCGATATTCGGTTACTGGAAACCGTTTTCACCGTTCGGAAACATGCAAAGGTGAGCGTGTGACCTGAAGTCATAGTGTATGGTCGTTTTCACGGCATAGATAGATTCAATGATTGATGATTGCGTGTTAATGTATCTGATTGCTTGTCGAACTGATTCTGATGGCTTGATCGGGTTATTCGATCCATTTGGCGAGAGTGTGCTCGACCACTTTGGGTGTTTATCCGCGATAAGCGACAGTGGTTAACTGCATGACTGATTGTTGAACTGTGTGTTTTGATTGCGATTCTCTGTTTTGTGACTTAGTGGATGGAATGATCGCATTCACTAAGCAAACTTGTTTGCTTATGCCTCATTTTAATGTGGCAGGTTCTGCGACCATTCGAGGTGATGGTCGTGATGAATGATCTGGACGCGAGACTTGGCAGGAAGGAAGGGATGGTTAGGATTGGGTAGATCCGGATGATGGGGATTAAACTTTTCACAATTTTTACCCCTTTTCTGCAAGTGCACTGATCGAGAGTAGCAACGGGTATATCGAACACAAGGACCAGTTAGTGCACTACAAGGTATGAGATTGAAATTTAGCTAGGAAAGCAATATGAGTTTGGTTGTTGTCACGTTGAAAGCAAGTAAAGAAAGCAAGTAAACAAGGAAAATAAAGTTGTAAATCAATGGATGGAAGGCGCTAAGCAATAGGATAATCTCGGGATGAGTGATTCAAGCAATCAAGTTCGATTTGTTAGGGATTTAAGAATGTGTACCACCTAGAACTCAAGACACTAATTTAGATCTTTCTACTTCCGTGGCTCCGACCCCTATGTTGATCTATCTAATCGCTAAACTTTTGGTATGTCCTTAGATAATCAAACAAGCATTAATTCGATCAAGTCTCAATTGTTCACAACCTCTAGTAAATCAACTTCCGCAGTCTAAGAGAGATTGCCCACCAAATACTAGTTCAAGCGAATGATTCATCACTTCCGTGGCTCAAATCTACCTAGGATCATATGTTGATTGGCCAGATCAACACCAAGCAATGAACACTGTGCGAGCCGAAACTGCACTACGGTATTCTTAATGTTTTTAGGGAGAGCCGAGTATTTCGTAAATAAACACAAGAGTCGATCCAAATGATGGTTATTTTATTTAGCTGTTGAGCGAGCTATAATATGTGTGGCCTGTGCCTTTTAGGTGTGTCAAAAAAGTCCCCTCTAAATAATGACTATCGGTTCCTATTTATAAGAGAATAGGAACCGACTTTTACAACCGACTTTACGCCAAAATGTAAACTTTCCTTTTCTGCTCGCGCCGACTCCGCAAAAATGTAAACTTTCCTTTATGGCTCGCGCCGATTTCAGTTCAAGGAAAGTCTTTGATGGGCCTCGGCTCGAATCGCTTCGTCGGATGTTGGTTCGGCCCATTAAGGAGTCTCCGGCTGGCCTTTGGTTTGACGCCCGGCTCGGCCCGGTTTGGTGCGGTTCGGCTGGTGCGGTCTAACTCGGTCTTCCTCCATTTGTCCAATCCAAATGACGATCTCGGGGTGGAATCCGACCCCAACAAACACAAGCAAAGGTGAAGAGTTTATGTAAACCCTAATTCTAGATATCGATTATCAAGCAAGCATGAACACTATGCTTTGATTTCCTATCACTTAAAAAGGTAACTACTCAGACATAGAGAAGGAAATCGAATTCATGTTCATAAGAACAGAGATCCGAGATCCTCTCTTGAAGGAGACAATGAAAGAAAGCAAAAACTATAAGAACTTTTATTGAATAATATGTTTTGTATCTCTATGTGTGGCTCTCTTCTTTTACAAGGCTAAAAAGATGTATTTATAATGCTTCAGAACTTGAAGGGCGGCTTGACCTAGGTCTTGGTCGAAATATAAGAGGCGGTGTAAGTTTGGGCTTGAAAACGTGCAAAACGGGCTTCGGAAACGAGCCGGGTCGAGCGGGGCGTGTCGCGGTCGAGCGGGGCGGTCGACCGGTCGGTCGGGCTGGTGCTCGGGTCGAGCTGGCGGTCGAACGGTCGCACGGGATGACGGTCGGGCGCGCGCGGGATGGTGAAAGGAGGTCGGGTCGGACGGGAGCCTTGGAGGCCCTGTCCGACCGGCTCGGTCGAGCGGATGGTCGACGTCTTGAAGGAAGGTCGGGTCGGACGGGAGCCTTGGAGGCCCTGTCCGACCGGCTCGGTCGACCGGTGTCCTTGTGCAGTTAAGGATGGTCGGGTCGGACGGGAGCCTTGGAGGCCCTGTCCGACCGGTTCGGTCGAGCGGTTGGTGTAGACGTCCGGTTTTCGGCTGATTTGACACTCTTCACTAAAACGATCATATCTCCCATTCTACGTGGCCAAATTGCATGATTCCAATTGCGTTGTAAAGCTAACTCATGTAGGCATCGCGGCGAACTGGTTTAGGTGAAATCCATTGAGTAGAATGTTTTTGGGGCTCCTCCAAAGTAAATGATAGTGCATGAAGCTGCTTTGAGGACCTTTGCCTTTGTTTTGCTCCAAATTGCATCTTTTGATCTGAAATGACTCTTGGCACTATATATGCATAAAAACCACCTTTTAAAGCAAAAAGCCACGGTAAAACCATGCATAAAGTATATAAAAACGATGTAAAAAGGGTGTAAAATAGAGGTATATCAACTCCCCCCAGACTTAGATCTTTGCTTGTCCCCATGCAAATAGAATCTAAATCAGAGAAAGAGGTTTGAAAACATGAAAACTCACTTATCCTTTGGCACTTGTATCTTCCATTGCTCTGTTTTCACTTGGAGCAAAACTAACTTTGAATCTAGCCTTCCCGTACTGACCTTAAGCTTAGCGAACCATACCGGACCCAACAAATCTCATCCAGCACTCCAAACTTTCCATTGTCAACTCCTTACAGTATTTAAAACGTGCGGTCTTTATCAAGGGAGTATTGATCACAGAGCATTGACTCTTACCCATCCAAGTGTTTGCCAAGACAGTCATTTTTAGCACATCCAGTTCCATTCCTCTCTCTTTCTCTCTTTTCTTTTGAAGGATCGATCTTTCCCTACTTTTCTAGGGTATCATTTTATTTTTTTTATCGATCCTTCTTCCCTTTGAATTTTTTTCTTTTCTGGGAATATCATAGGATAGGCTTTTGCTTTTCCTTGTTTGAGTAGGTCTCCATAAGACAGAAGGTGCAGACGTAAACATTCCTCTTGCTTACACGTTTTCCTTGTGCTTAAAAGCTTTTGATTTTTATTTTGCAGATGAGAGAGAGGTGGACTGTATCTTTGGTGGACATGTCTCAACTAGACCGGGATGAGGAATCGGCTAATATGTATCTCAAGCCCCTTGACAAGAAAAATTAAAAGTTCAATTAGGTGGTGGAGTTGACTTTAGATTGTCCGGGTACCTTAGAAATCTTGCCAAATCAGTAGGTCGATCCACCCTCAGATGTTCCGTTGGGCATTGTTCGGTGTCAATATTCGCCTTTGTGATCACAAGAGCTTGGGCATGCTATGGTAAGCTCCTAGGATAGATCATAGTTTCCTAGCTTATTTTGACTCAATGAAACAGAAGTTTTGAAAAAGGTTGATAAGAGAAATAGATATAAGATGAAGACAAGACATGAACAAACGCATTAGTACCGACAATCCCCCCAGACTTAACTTGCACCGTCCCGGTGAAAGCAAATCCGATTAAGGGAGGTAAAAGAAAGAGGTAATAAGGCGTTTGTGAATGAGAGGAAAGATGTAACCTGATATGGTATTAGAAACCGAAGAATGGTGTGATGGATGATATGTACAGCTACTATGGTGCTCCATAATGTGGATGAGAGCCCGGCTTAGATGGTCAAGTGCTGTTGCGCACCAGCAATGACTTGAAAGGGCCGCCTGAGTGTAGGTGAAGTAGGATCATCATGTGGTAGAACAGCAAGTAGGCGTGGGATGTGATGTCGTATGGGATGAAAGTGTGGTGGAATGATTGTGGGATAATATGCAAATGAGGTGGAATGGTATGCAAGTGAGGTGGAATGGTATGCAAGTGAGGTGGGATGGTATGCAAGTGAGGTGGGATGGTATGCAAATGAGGTGAGATGGTATGCAAGTGAGGTGAGATGGTGGTGGTATGATATGTAAGTGAGGTGGGATGGTGGGTCGGCAAGAGGGGACACGGTCGATCGGGCGAGGCACCGGTCGACCGTCTTGGTCGACCCGACCATGGTGAATGCTGCATTCTTCTTTCCTTAGGTTTCTTCCTGGTTCTTTCATGCTGAATTCTCAAATTTCTGTATCCAAAACTTCAAAATAAAACTATTAAATGAAAACAAAGATTTAAAAGGGATAGAAAAGACCTTATGGGTTGCCTCCCATACAGCGCTTGTTTATGGTCTTTAGCTTGACCGTTTGGCTCTTCTAAAAAGAAGTTGAAGGACATGGCCTGAGACAAAGCCTTTTTGTGCGTGTCCCATCACGTCCTTGTTGATGTTCAGGTGGTTCATGAGGAGATATGAATCGAGAATGCTTGGTAGAAGTGAAAACGGGGACGGCATCATAGAAAACAGATTTGTTGACATTGGCAAGAGAGATGCGGCGGTTTGGCCAATCCATGATGGCTCCAGCAGTTGCCAAGAATGATCTTCCAAGTATAATAGGCATGTCACTTCCTCCTTTGATATTCATGATATGAAAATCCACCGGTATCTTTGTATCTCCAATTTCGAGCAAGACATCATAAACAACACCTCTAGGTTGTGCAATGGTGAGATCAGCAAGTCCAATGCTGATTTGTGAAGGTTGTAGGCGTGTGATCCCAAGGAGTTTGGCAGTGTGTGTGGGCATCAGGTTTATGCATGAACCAGAATCACAAATTCAAGGAGTTTGGCAGTGTGTGTGGGCATCAGGTTTATGCATGAACCAGAATCACAAATGTAGCTATCAAAGTATCTTCCATTGATTGTGCAGGGTATGGTAAACTGTCCTGGGTCTTCTACCTTGTAGAGGGTTCGGAAAGATGGTTGCTTCTTAGCTTTCTCAAATAGCTCCTGAATCTCTTATGGGGTCTCTTTGCAGTTGTGGAAGAAGTTGGTGAGTGGGTGGTTCTTCCAAGCCTCATGAAAGGTCATGCTTGCTGGAAGTGTTTGGACAAAGCGGTTGAATTCAGCTAGCTTCTCTCGGGAGATGGGGTTGCTGTACCACTTGGGATGAGGTGTAGAGGGCGGAGATGGGGGTAGGGTTGCTGCATAAGATGACATAGAGAGGCGGGCTCGCCTAAAGAGTTGCTTAATCTCATCCTTGGTTTATTTGCTACTAAAGAAAAATTCAACCAAATCGTGGTTGTTCCAAGCTTCTTCAAAGGGGACATAGAATGGTATGGACTTCACCTTCTTGTTAAATTCCTTGAGCTTCTCTGGGCTTATCTTAGTAGGGTCAATGGGTTCATATTGGAATGAATCCTCTGGTTCATCCAAGGTGATTCTCTTTCTTGAAATGCCGGTGATTCTAGGAAGGGCGAGTATGCGAGCTGGAGGTGGAGAGAATCGCGGGTCAGGTTGCTGTGGACTAGTTTCACTTCCTCTAGAGCTTGCATTGCTGTTAAAACTCTGCTGTTCTTCTTCATCATCTTCATAGTCTTCCTCATACTCTTGATCTTCTTCTTCTTTTCTTACAAGATGTGATGAGTTTTCCTTAGAGATTGCTGTGATGACATTGCAGGGGAAAGGAGGTGGTTTGGGTGTGGGGCTTCTTTCTCTCTGGTTTTTAGAGAAAAGAGATCCTTCTACAACTGACAGCCGGTTATAGATGATTCCAAGATGTTTGCAATTATCATCATTGAAGCTATGGGCATCAATGCTCTTGCTAAGTAGCTCGTGGTGTTTTGCAGCAACATCTAGCTTGACAAGGTTGAGTGATCGATCATGGACTTCCTTGAGTTGCTTGATATCTTTGTCAAGCTTGATAACTTGGTTAAAAAGAACATCCATCTTTTCTCCAAGGGTGAGATGAACATATTCGTTCTTCTTCTCCATCTCTCTTGTACTTGTGACTTGATAGTCATGGTACTCTTGTAGCATCTCTTCAAGCTTGGTTAGGTGTGGGTTGTGGGGTAATCCTTCTATGGCTTGGGGCAGCTGCTCAATGTGCGGTGGAGGTTGGTGGTTTCTATAGGGCGGGTGGTAGGGTTTAAGTAGCGGCACATAGGGTTGTCCACGGGCAAACTTGTTGAGGAAAGCTTCCTTGTATCTTCTCTATGTCTTGAAGTCATGTTGGGCAGAAAATCTAACCCACTCTTGAGCTCGGCCAGCTAGGGATGTTTGGAACAAGCTGATCTTCTTTGGGTTTTCTCCCAAACCTTAGTAATCACAGAGATTTTCGAAATTCTCAACATGTTCTTGAGCACACTCCGATATGAGGTCATGGAAAGGATTTCTCACTACATACTTGATCAGGTTGCCATTGATGGACTCCGGTGGTAAGGAGGCATCATCTTCTTCTTCATAAGATTGGTTGTGGTGAGGGTAAGAGCTTTGGTTATACTTGGATTTGAAAGGTGGGTTCCTACTGAACCTCTTCAAGAAAGCTTCTCTGCAGTATAACCAAGTGTTGATCTGAAAAGGGGGAGAGTATTGCGCCCACTCAAGAGCTCTCCCAGCTAAGGACATGCTAAACAGCATTAGTTTCTTCTCAAAATCGAAAACTCCATAAGAATCACAAAGACCTTCAAAGTGATCAATGTGTTCCAGTGCATACTCATTGTAGAGATCATGGAATTTGTCTCTCTTCACAAACTCAATCAGCTCCGGATCTATTTCTTCTTCTGGTGAGGCTAGAAGGTGTTCTTCTCTTTCATAGTAGGCTTGGCTAGACGTCTCCAGTTCGGCCGCATTAAGGTAGGGGAGAAGGTTCTTCTTGGTGTTCAAGGGTGCTAGTCCGGGAGGACTACTGCGAGAATCCCATGAAGGTGAAATAGCTGGAGGGTTTGACATCCTCTTCTCTGTTGGACTGTCTCTAGGAGGAGATATGTGGCGTATCGCCCTTATAGGACTAGGATTTCTCAAATCCTCTTCCATCTAGGAGAAAGACTTAAAACCTGAAAAATCAAAAACAAAAAAGGAAAAACAAGATTAAATAACTTAAAACAGGAAAAACCTAGACTAGATCTCTTTCAAGAACTTGTAGGCACGATAATGGTCCCCGGCAACGGCGCCAAAAAGCTTGATGGGGATTAAACTTTTCCCAATTTCTACCCCTTTTCTGCAAGTGCACAGATCGAGAGTAGCAACGGGTATATCGAACACAAGGACCAGTTAGTGCACTACAAGGTATGAGATTGAGATTTAGCTAGGAAAGCAATATGAGTTTGGTTGTTGTCACGTTGAAAGCAAGTAAAGAAAGCAAGTAAACAAGGAAAATAAAGTTGTAAATCAATGGATGGAAGGCGCTAAGCAGTAGGATAATCTCGGGATGAGTGATTCAAGCAAGCAAGTTCGATTTGTTAGGGATTTAAGAATGTGTACCACCTAGAACTCAAGACACTAATTTAGATCTTTCTACTTCCGTGGCTCCGACCCCTATGTTGATCTATCTAATCGCTAAACTTTTGGTATGTCCTTAGATAATCAAACAAGCATTAATTCGATCAAGTCTCAATTGTTCACAACCTCTAGTAAATCAACTTCCGCAGTCTAAGAGAGATTGCCCACCAAATACTAGTTCAGGCGAATGATTCATCACTTCCGTGGCTCAAATCTACCTATGATCATATGTTGATTGGCCAGATCAACACCAAGCAATGAACACAAGCAAAGGTGAAGAGTTTATGTAAACCCTAATTCTAGATATCGATTATCAAGCAAGCATGAACACTATCCTTTGATTTCCTATCACTTAACAAGGTAACTACTCAGACATAGAGAAGGAAATCAAATTCATGTTCATAAGAACAGAGATCCGAGATCCTCTCTTGAAGGAGACAATGAAAGAAAGCAAAAACTATAAGAACTTTTATTGAATAATATGTTTTGTATCTCTATGTGTGGCTCTCTTCTTTCACAAGGCTAAAAAGATGTATTTATAATGCTTCAGAACTTGAAGGGTGGCTTGACCTAGGTCTTGGTCGAAATATAAGAGGCAGTGTAAGTTTGGGCTTGAAAACGTGCAAAACGGGCTTCGGAAACGAGCCGAGTCGAGCAGGGCGTGTCGCGGTCGAGCGGGGCGGTCGACCGGTCGGTCGGGCTGGTGCTCGGGTCGAGCTGGCGGTCGAACGGTCGCACGGGATGACGGTCGGGCGCGCGTGGGATGGTGAAAGGAGGTCGGGTCGGACGGGAGCCTTGGAGGCCCTGTCCGACCGGCTCGGTCGAGCGGATGGTCGACGTCTTGAAGGAAGGTCGGGTCGGACGGGAGCCTTGGAGGCCCTGTCCGACCAGCTCGGTCAACCGGTGTCCTTGTGAAGTTAAGGATGGTCGGGTCGGACGGGAGCCTTGGAGGCCCTGTCCAACCGGTTTGGTCGAGCGGTTGGTGTAGACGTCCGGTTTTCGGCTGATTTGACACTCTTCACTAAAACGATCATATCTCCCATTCTACATGGCCAAATTGCATGATTCCAATTGCGTTGTAAAGCTAACTCATGTAGGCATCGCGGCGAACTGGTTTAGGTGAAATCCATTGAGTAGAATGTTTTTGGGGCTCCTCCAAAGTTAATGATAGTGCATGAAGCTGCTTTGAGGACCTTTGCCTTTGTTTTGCTCCAAATTGCATCTTTTGACCTGAAATGACTCTTGGCACTATATATGCATAAAAACTACCTTTTAAAGCAAAAAGCCACGGTAAAACCATGCATAAAGTATATACAAACGATGTAAAAAGGGTGTAAAATAGAGGTATATCACCGGACTAGAAAGTGATGTAATAGCTTATAGCGAACTCGCATTATTTCTAGAACCGAATTTGTATTTTCAAGTTTCTGCATAACCTATGTTTAACTAAGATGTTGGTTCGTTTAACATGGTTGAATGAAGTTAAGTTTATGTTCTGTCTATCCGTTTGTGCATAATTCATAGCTATCCGGTGGGAAACTTCATGGGATTGAAAATGTTAATAAAAACCGGACTTAAAAAGTTGACTTAATATAAGTTAAATGAAAAACCGGGTTAGGGTGTTTCAAGTTGGTATCAGAGCATGGTTGGTTCTAGGATAGTCTTTATGCATAGACGGGTAGTGGGTTTACAACCATCCTTCCAAGGCCAGAAAGTCTCGCGGATCATTGTATGAACTGTTGTCTGGGAACTGAGTTAGTCGTGCGGCTAACTCATAAATTTGAACTTGCAGATGGCAAAGAGTACTAGAAACTCTAGAAGGAATGTACCCGAGACTGGGGAGAACTCGGGGATCCATGGTGCGAATGATCGCAATGCTGAGGTGAATGCACCTAATGCGGCTAAGGAAGCGGCTGCTGTTGAAGTGGCCGCTGCTGCTGCTGCTGCTGTCGCAGCTCCTCCTGTTGGGATGGAAGCTTTGTTAGGACTGTTAGCTCAGGTGCTGGAGCGGTTGCCGGTTGTTCCTCCTGCAGGTGTGGATACACCGGGAGTAGTTGAGGAACCGGTGAATGTGAATGTGAATGTTGATGTGGAACCGGATCCGGGAGAAAGAGTTTCGTCGTATCTGGGGGTGATGGAGAAGATGCAGAAGCTGGGAACCAAGTTCTTCTCTGGTGGATCCAGGCCGGTTGAGGCGGACGAGTGGATCACTTGGTTGGAGCGAAACTTTAGTTCCATCCGCTGTCCCGGGTTGTTGATGCAGGAGACGGTTAACAAGTTCTTTCTAGATATTTTCCTCTTTTAGTGTTTTCCTTTTCTAATTAGGATTCTAGTAATTTTCCTATTTTATGCAGTAGGCTTTCTCTATAAATAGAGAACTAGGTCGTATGTTTTAGGGAACCATCATTGATTCTTATTAATTAAAGTCTTGAGTTTCGAGCTTTATCTTTCTGGTGGATTCCAGAGCGTATTTATTCAAGTTTGTCGCTTGCAAACTTGACACTTTAATTCTAGATCCAACGCTTGTTGATCTAGTGCATTCCGACTGCGTCAAGTGGTATCAGAGCAGGCTTTTTCCTTCTCTTTTCAAAGCTTGAACAGCTATGTGTGATCGACCGATAACCGAAGCCGCCATGGAGGGTTTAAGAGTTGAACTCGCCAATTTAAACACTCAGATGACGGATCTGTTGACAGCGCTTAACAATCAGTTTGCGGCTTTACCCCAGCAGATTGCTAACGCGATACAAGGAGGAGGAGAACAAAGGGGACCAAATCCGAATCAACAAAGAGGAAACCATCCGGCTATTGTGGTACCAGCTCGGGTCCAACAAGGTGGAAACAATCAACGACCCGGTGGAAACAATCGACAACAAGGCAGGCACAATCGTGTGGTTGTTGACAATTCTAGCTCGGAGGAGGACTCTGAAGCAGAAATAGTGGAAGAAGAAGTTGAGCAAAGAAATCGTCAAGGAAATCATGACTATCGAGTCAAAGCTGATATTCCAATGTTCAACGGAACTATGGGAGTTGAGGAGTTCTTGGATTGGCAGATCGACGTTGATAGATTTTTCGAGGTCATGGAGGTTCCTGAGAATAAGCAAGTTAAGATGGTGGCAATTAGGCTGAAGAAAACTGCTGCTGTGTGGTGGGATAAACTTGTCGTTCAAAGGTAAAGGCAAAGGAAAGGACCAGTCAAGACATGGAGGCGAATGAAACAGCTCATGATGGAAAAGTTCTTACCTGAGGACTATGAACAGATTCTCTATAAGATGTACATTGAATGTGTTCAAGGAAAGAGGACCGTGACAGAATATACAGCAGAGTTCTTGCGATTCTCAGAGCGCAATGATTTAGAAGAGACAGAAAATCAGAAAGTTGCAAGATACATCAGTGGGCTGAAGAGTTCTATACAGGAGAGGATAGGTTTACAAACTGTATGGACTGTGCAAGAGGCTTCTAGTCTAGCTTTGAAAGCTGAGTTAATGGAAAAATCTCCTCGTACTTTTACTTCATTCAGAAGATACCCATCCCAGAATAATTCTGAATTATCTGGAGATAAAGAGAAGAGTGCAATGGCAAAGGATACTAGCCTTGGGAACAAAGGAGCTGGAAGTTCTAACACTGGTTCTAATAATGCTCAGCAAAGCAAAGCACTAATCCAGAAGCAAGGTAATAATTATGCGAGACCATCCATCGATAAGTGTTTCCGTTGCCAAGGACAAGGTCATAAATCGAATGTGTGTCCCAGTCGAAAAACGGTTGCATTCTTAGAAGAAGAAGAAGAGGGCGATTTTGCGGAGAATGAGGAGTATGAGGGAGTTGAATTTGCGGAAGAGGAATCTGAGGACAGATTCAACATTGTTTTACAGCGACTATTGCTATCATCCAAAGAAGAAGGACAACGCAAGAATCTGTTTAAAACGCATTGTTCTATTCAGAACAAGGTGTGCGATGTGATTGTTGACAATGGGAGTTCCGAGAATTTAGTTTCTCAAAAGCTGGTCGATTATTTGAAGCTGCCCACGACTCGTCATGAGAAGCCATATGGTCTCGGATGGGTGAAGAAAGGATCTAAAGTAGGGGTTAGCGAAACTTGCAAAATTCCTTTATCAATTGGTAAGCATTACAAAGAGGAGATAATCTGTGATGTTTTGGATATGGATGTATGTCATATTCTCCTTAGGTAACCATGGCAGTATGATAACGACATTACGTACCGAGGACGTGACAATGTAATCATGTTTACATGGGGGACTCATAAGATTGCAATGGCTCCTGTTAAGGATTTTGGTGGTGTTACTAAGGAGAAGAAGTCGAGCTTCCTAGTCATGTCGCATGATGATACGGAACTTGACAAGGCTGTTAAGGAATCAAAGTGTTTTTATCCGATTGTGATCAAAGGGTTGATGAGTGCTGTGACGGAGGAGACAACAATTCCACGTGAGGTGTTAGAAATTTTGGAAGATTACAAGGAGTTAGTTGCGGAAGAGCTGCCTAACGACCTGCCTCCTATGCGTAGTATTCAGCATCACATTGACTTGATTCCAGGTTCTAGCCTACCTAATCTTCCCCACTATCGACTTAGTCCTAAGGAGAATGAAATTGTAAGGGACCAGATTGAAGATTTGCTGAAGAAAGGGTTAATCCGCGAGAGCATGAGCCCTTGTGCTGTACCGGTTCTTCTCGTTCCCACGAAGGGTAATCAGTGGCGAATGTGTGTTGATTCTAGAGCCATCAACAAGATAACAATCAAGTACCGGTTTCCTATCCCTAGATTAGAAGATATGCTTGATGAACTAAACGGAGCGAAGTTATTTTCGAAAATCGATCTTCGAAGTGGATACCACCAAATTCGCATCAGGCCTGGAGACGAATGGAAGACTGCTTTTAAGAGCAAAGACGGATTGTACGAATGGTTGGTGATGCCGTTTGGATTATCTAATGCTCCTAGTACTTTCATGAGGATGATGAATCAGATTCTCCGGCCTTTCATTGGATCGTTTGTAGTAGTATACTTCGATGATATTTTGATCTATAGCAAAACCAGAGACGAACATTTGGGGCATTTACAGAAGGTTTTGCAAGTTCTCCAAGAAAATCAACTGTACGTGAATCTTAAGAAGTGTACATTCTGCACAAACAAGCTGTTATTTCTGGGGTTTGTCGTTGGTGAGGATGAGATTCAAGTGGACGAAGCTAAAGTGAGTGCAATCAAAGATTGGCCTGTTCCTAAATCCGTAACTGAGGTACACAGTTTTCATGGTCTTGCTACTTTCTACAGAAGGTTTGTGCGAGACTTCAGTACCATTACTGCTCCTATTACTGAGTGTTTGAAGAAGGGAAAGTTTCAATGGGGTCCGGAACAAGACGAGAGCTTTGCGTTGATTAAATAAAAGCTTTGTACTGCTCCAGTATTAGCATTACCGGATTTTGATAAAGTGTTTCAGGTAGAGTGTGATGCAAGTGGCGTGGGAATAGGGGCTGTACTGTCACAAGAGAAGCGACCTGTCGCTTTCTTTAGCGAAAAGCTAAGTGAAGCACGCCAGAAGTGGAGTACTTATGATCAGGAGTTCTATGCTGTGTTTCGAGCTTTAAAACAATGGGAGAACTATCTGGTTCAGCGAGAGTTTATACTTTTCACGGACCATCAAGCTCTCAAATTTCTTCACAGCCAAAAGGTGATCAATAAGATGCATGCTCGATGGGTTAGTTTTCTGCAAAAATTCCCTTTCATCATACAACACAAGTCGGGAACACTTAATAAGGTAGCAGATGCTTTAAGTAGAAGGGCTTCCTTATTGACTACTCTGGCAAATGAGATTGTGGGTTTCGAGTTCTTAAGAGAACTGTATGAACAAGATGCGGAATTCAAGGAATTGTGGCACAAGTGTTATGGGAAACATCCTACGGCTGATTTCCATATTCGTGACGGTTTTCTTTTTAAAGGAGATAGGTTATACGAGAAGCTGATACGAGAATTACATGGTGGTGGTCTTAGCGGTCATTTGGGACGAGATAAGACAATCGCGAGTTTAGAGGAAAGGTACTATTGGCCGCATCTTAGGAAGGATGCTGGAACTATTGTTCGGAGGTGTTATATATGTCAGGTTTCCAAGGGTCAATCTCAGAATACGGGTCTTTACATGCCATTATCTGTTCCTGATGATATCTGGCAGGATCTATCTATGGATTTTGTGTTGGGATTACCACGGACTCAACGTGGTGTGGATTCTGTGTTTGTTGTTGTTGACAGGTTCTCCAAAATGACACACTTCATTGCTTGTAGAAAGACCGCAGATGCAACCAACATAGCCAAATTGTTCTTTCGCGAAATTGTGCGTCTCCATGGAGTCCCTAAATCAATAGTTTCAGACAGAGATACCAAGTTTCTCAGCCATTTCTGGATTACATTATGGAGGATGTTTGGAACGATTTTGAAAAGAAGCTCTACAGCTCATCCGCAGAGTGATGGACAAACCGAGGTGATAAACCGGACGTTGGGCAATATGATACGAAGTGTTTGTGGTAATAAACCAAAACAGTGGGATCTCGCTTTGCCACAGGTGGAATTCGCATACAACATGGCCGTGCACTCAGCTACAGGGAAGTCACCATTTTCCTTGGTGTACACCTCTGTCCCGAAGCATGTGGTCGATTTAGTTCCTTTACCGAAAGCTCCTGGGGTTAGTCCGTCAGCTGAAGCAATGGCTAAGGACATTTTGGAGACTAAAGAAACAGTTCGCGCACGATTGGAAGCAACTGGGCAAAAGAATAAAAGGGCAGCAGATAAACGTCGACGGTTCAAGGTTTTCAAGCAGGAGATGATGTGATGGTGTTTCTCAGAAAAGAAAGGTTTCCAGTTGGTACTTATCGCAAGCTTCAGCCTCGCAAGTATGGTCCATTCAAGATTTTGCAAAAGCTCAACGACAATGCTTATGTGGTGGATCTTCCCGACGACATGAACATCTCACATACGTTCAATGTAGCTGACATTTATGAGTATCATGCCGATTGTGTTCTTTATCCAGATGAGAACTCGGGGTCGAGTTCTTTGGAGGTGGAGGAGACTGATGCAGGAGACGGTTAACAAGTTCTTTCTAGATATTTTCCTCTTTTAGTGTTTTCCTTTTCTAATTAGGATTCTAGTAATTTTCCTATTTTATGCAGTAGGCTTTCTCTATAAATAGAGAACTAGGTCGTATGTTTTAGGGAACCATCATTGATTCTTATTAATTAAAGTCTTGAGTTTCGAGCTTTATCTTTCTGGTGGATTCCAGAGCGTATTTATTCAAGTTTGTCGCTTGCAAACTTGACACTTTAATTCTAGATCCAACGCTTGTTGATCTAGTGCATTCCGACTGCGTCAAGTGGTATCAGAGCAGGCTTTTTCCTTCTCTTTTCAAAGCTTGAACAGCTATGTGTGATCGACCGATAATCGAAGCCGCCATGGAGGGTTTAAGAGTTGAACTCGCCAATTTAAACACTCAGATGACGGATCTGTTGACAGCGCTTAACAATCAGTTTGCGGCTTTACCCCAGCAGATTGCTAACGCGATACAAGGAGGAGGAGAACAAAGGGGACCAAATCCGAATCAACAAAGAGGAAACCATCCGGCTATTGTGGTACCAGCTCGGGTCCAACAAGGTGGAAACAATCAACGACCCGGTGGAAACAATCGACAACAAGGCAGGCACAATCGTGTGGTTGTTGACAATTCTAGCTCGGAGGAGGACTCTGAAGCAGAAATAGTGGAAGAAGAAGTTGAGCAAAGAAATCGTCAAGGAAATCATGACTATCGAGTCAAAGCTGATATTCCAATGTTCAACGGAACTATGGGAGTTGAGGAGTTCTTGGATTGGCAGATCGACGTTGATAGATTTTTCGAGGTCATGGAGGTTCCTGAGAATAAGCAAGTTAAGATGGTGGCAATTAGGCTGAAGAAAACTGCTGCTGTGTGGTGGGATAAACTTGTCGTTCAAAGGTAAAGGCAAAGGAAAGGACCAGTCAAGACATGGAGGCGAATGAAACAGCTCATGATGGAAAAGTTCTTACCTGAGGACTATGAACAGATTCTCTATAAGATGTACATTGAATGTGTTCAAGGAAAGAGGACCGTGACAGAATATACAGCAGAGTTCTTGCGATTCTCAGAGCGCAATGATTTAGAAGAGACAGAAAATCAGAAAGTTGCAAGATACATCAGTGGGCTGAAGAGTTCTATACAGGAGAGGATAGGTTTACAAACTGTATGGACTGTGCAAGAGGCTTCTAGTCTAGCTTTGAAAGCTGAGTTAATGGAAAAATCTCCTCGTACTTTTACTTCATTCAGAAGATACCCATCCCAGAATAATTCTGAATTATCTGGAGATAAAGAGAAGAGTGCAATGGCAAAGGATACTAGCCTTGGGAACAAAGGAGCTGGAAGTTCTAACACTGGTTCTAATAATGCTCAGCAAAGCAAAGCACTAATCCAGAAGCAAGGTAATAATTATGCGAGACCATCCATCGATAAGTGTTTCCGTTGCCAAGGACAAGGTCATAAATCGAATGTGTGTCCCAGTCGAAAAACGGTTGCATTCTTAGAAGAAGAAGAAGAGGGCGATTTTGCGGAGAATGAGGAGTATGAGGGAGTTGAATTTGCGGAAGAGGAATCTGAGGACAGATTCAACATTGTTTTACAGCGACTATTGCTATCATCCAAAGAAGAAGGACAACGCAAGAATCTGTTTAAAACGCATTGTTCTATTCAGAACAAGGTGTGCGATGTGATTGTTGACAATGGGAGTTCCGAGAATTTAGTTTCTCAAAAGCTGGTCGATTATTTGAAGCTGCCCACGACTCGTCATGAGAAGCCATATGGTCTCGGATGGGTGAAGAAAGGATCTAAAGTAGGGGTTAGCGAAACTTGCAAAATTCCTTTATCAATTGGTAAGCATTACAAAGAGGAGATAATCTGTGATGTTTTGGATATGGATGTATGTCATATTCTCCTTAGGTAACCATGGCAGTATGATAACGACATTACGTACCGAGGACGTGACAATGTAATCATGTTTACATGGGGGACTCATAAGATTGCAATGGCTCCTGTTAAGGATTTTGGTGGTGTTACTAAGGAGAAGAAGTCGAGCTTCCTAGTCATGTCGCATGATGATACGGAACTTGACAAGGCTGTTAAGGAATCAAAGTGTTTTTATCCGATTGTGATCAAAGGGTTGATGAGTGCTGTGACGGAGGAGACAACAATTCCACGTGAGGTGTTAGAAATTTTGGAAGATTACAAGGAGTTAGTTGCGGAAGAGCTGCCTAACGACCTGCCTCCTATGCGTAGTATTCAGCATCACATTGACTTGATTCCAGGTTCTAGCCTACCTAATCTTCCCCACTATCGACTTAGTCCTAAGGAGAATGAAATTGTAAGGGACCAGATTGAAGATTTGCTGAAGAAAGGGTTAATCCGCGAGAGCATGAGCCCTTGTGCTGTACCGGTTCTTCTCGTTCCCACGAAGGGTAATCAGTGGCGAATGTGTGTTGATTCTAGAGCCATCAACAAGATAACAATCAAGTACCGGTTTCCTATCCCTAGATTAGAAGATATGCTTGATGAACTAAACGGAGCGAAGTTATTTTCGAAAATCGATCTTCGAAGTGGATACCACCAAATTCGCATCAGGCCTGGAGACGAATGGAAGACTGCTTTTAAGAGCAAAGACGGATTGTACGAATGGTTGGTGATGCCGTTTGGATTATCTAATGCTCCTAGTACTTTCATGAGGATGATGAATCAGATTCTCCGGCCTTTCATTGGATCGTTTGTAGTAGTATACTTCGATGATATTTTGATCTATAGCAAAACCAGAGACGAACATTTGGGGCATTTACAGAAGGTTTTGCAAGTTCTCCAAGAAAATCAACTGTACGTGAATCTTAAGAAGTGTACATTCTGCACAAACAAGCTGTTATTTCTGGGGTTTGTCGTTGGTGAGGATGAGATTCAAGTGGACGAAGCTAAAGTGAGTGCAATCAAAGATTGGCCTGTTCCTAAATCCGTAACTGAGGTACACAGTTTTCATGGTCTTGCTACTTTCTACAGAAGGTTTGTGCGAGACTTCAGTACCATTACTGCTCCTATTACTGAGTGTTTGAAGAAGGGAAAGTTTCAATGGGGTCCGGAACAAGACGAGAGCTTTGCGTTGATTAAATAAAAGCTTTGTACTGCTCCAGTATTAGCATTACCGGATTTTGATAAAGTGTTTCAGGTAGAGTGTGATGCAAGTGGCGTGGGAATAGGGGCTGTACTGTCACAAGAGAAGCGACCTGTCGCTTTCTTTAGCGAAAAGCTAAGTGAAGCACGCCAGAAGTGGAGTACTTATGATCAGGAGTTCTATGCTGTGTTTCGAGCTTTAAAACAATGGGAGAACTATCTGGTTCAGCGAGAGTTTATACTTTTCACGGACCATCAAGCTCTCAAATTTCTTCACAGCCAAAAGGTGATCAATAAGATGCATGCTCGATGGGTTAGTTTTCTGCAAAAATTCCCTTTCATCATACAACACAAGTCGGGAACACTTAATAAGGTAGCAGATGCTTTAAGTAGAAGGGCTTCCTTATTGACTACTCTGGCAAATGAGATTGTGGGTTTCGAGTTCTTAAGAGAACTGTATGAACAAGATGCGGAATTCAAGGAATTGTGGCACAAGTGTTATGGGAAACATCCTACGGCTGATTTCCATATTCGTGACGGTTTTCTTTTTAAAGGAGATAGGTTATACGAGAAGCTGATACGAGAATTACATGGTGGTGGTCTTAGCGGTCATTTGGGACGAGATAAGACAATCGCGAGTTTAGAGGAAAGGTACTATTGGCCGCATCTTAGGAAGGATGCTGGAACTATTGTTCGGAGGTGTTATATATGTCAGGTTTCCAAGGGTCAATCTCAGAATACGGGTCTTTACATGCCATTATCTGTTCCTGATGATATCTGGCAGGATCTATCTATGGATTTTGTGTTGGGATTACCACGGACTCAACGTGGTGTGGATTCTGTGTTTGTTGTTGTTGACAGGTTCTCCAAAATGACACACTTCATTGCTTGTAGAAAGACCGCAGATGCAACCAACATAGCCAAATTGTTCTTTCGCGAAATTGTGCGTCTCCATGGAGTCCCTAAATCAATAGTTTCAGACAGAGATACCAAGTTTCTCAGCCATTTCTGGATTACATTATGGAGGATGTTTGGAACGATTTTGAAAAGAAGCTCTACAGCTCATCCGCAGAGTGATGGACAAACCGAGGTGATAAACCGGACGTTGGGCAATATGATACGAAGTGTTTGTGGTAATAAACCAAAACAGTGGGATCTCGCTTTGCCACAGGTGGAATTCGCATACAACATGGCCGTGCACTCAGCTACAGGGAAGTCACCATTTTCCTTGGTGTACACCTCTGTCCCGAAGCATGTGGTCGATTTAGTTCCTTTACCGAAAGCTCCTGGGGTTAGTCCGTCAGCTGAAGCAATGGCTAAGGACATTTTGGAGACTAAAGAAACAGTTCGCGCACGATTGGAAGCAACTGGGCAAAAGAATAAAAGGGCAGCAGATAAACGTCGACGGTTCAAGGTTTTCAAGCAGGAGATGATGTGATGGTGTTTCTCAGAAAAGAAAGGTTTCCAGTTGGTACTTATCGCAAGCTTCAGCCTCGCAAGTATGGTCCATTCAAGATTTTGCAAAAGCTCAACGACAATGCTTATGTGGTGGATCTTCCCGACGACATGAACATCTCACATACGTTCAATGTAGCTGACATTTATGAGTATCATGCCGATTGTGTTCTTTATCCAGATGAGAACTCGGGGTCGAGTTCTTTGGAGGTGGAGGAGACTGATGCAGGAGACGGTTAACAAGTTCTTTCTAGATATTTTCCTCTTTTAGTGTTTTCCTTTTCTAATTAGGATTCTAGTAATTTTCCTATTTTATGCAGTAGGCTTTCTCTATAAATAGAGAACTAGGTCGTATGTTTTAGGGAACCATCATTGATTCTTATTAATTAAAGTCTTGAGTTTCGAGCTTTATCTTTCTGGTGGATTCCAGAGCGTATTTATTCAAGTTTGTCGCTTGCAAACTTGACACTTTAATTCTAGATCCAACGCTTGTTGATCTAGTGCATTCCGACTGCGTCAGTTGTACAAGAAGGATATTGCGATCCACTATCTGGAAGGGGATGCGCATATCTGGTGGGAAGGTGTGGTTGCCCGTAATGGTGGCAATGGGAACTGTACCTGGGTAACCTTCCGTGAGGAGTTCACGACGAAGTACTTTCCCCCAGAGGCGTTTGATAGGATGGAAATGGCTTTTCTAGAACTGCGCCAAGGCAGTAAGACCGTACGTGAGTACGAGGCAGAGTTTAACACTCTGAAGAAGTTTGCGGGACGCGAACTGGATGCAGGGAGTGCTCAGGTCCGTAGGTTCATGCGTGGCCTTAGAGCGGATATTCGGAACCTTTGTAAGTTACGTGGGTATGCTACTGTTGCGGAGTTGGTTGAGAAGGCGGCTCAACAAGAATCTGGAATGATCGAGGAGATGAAACTGATGGAAAAGGAACTCCATGTTCAGTCAAAGAACATAGTTGGAAAGAACCAGAGTGCTAGTTATGGCAAGTAAGTTGCGGGACGCAGTGCGTGTTCGACTTGCGGGAAGACACATGAGGGCGCATGTAGGAAGGCGTCTGGTGCTTGTCATCGCTGTGGAAGTCAGGATCACAAGGTTCGTGACTGTCCAGAGGAGGATAAGAGGCCGAAGGATCATGCTAAGGAAAGCCGTGTGGTGTTGTGTTACGGTTGTGGTGAGCCGGGTCACTACAAGAACAAGTGTCCGAATGGAGCGGAAAATGGAAAGCGTGCAAGTGAGGGACCAAACCGAGTGCAAAGAGGCAGGCAGTAGCGCCTTGTGTTTACTCAATTGGGGATGCGGCTATGGACCCAAGCTCATCTCGTCCGATCACTGGTCAGTCCCCTCATTTAGCTGTTTAAGTTTTCTGCGTGAATAGCTAGGAGTAGCTAGTTGCTTGTTCAGGAGTAGATAGGTTTCTTAGCAGTCAAATGAATGTGTAGGGACCTTGATCATGGGTGGAATGGCAACCCATGTTCTGTTTGATTCGGGTGCATCCCATTTTTTTGTTCACCCGAACATGGTCGGTAGTGGAGAGTTCCGAAAGGAACCCGGGGAAGACCATGGGATGGTTCAAGCGGCTGGTAGGCAAGTCATGTTTACCTTGGGGAAGATCAGGAATGTGTCTGTGATAATCGGAGGGGTAAACATGCCGGCCGACTTGGTAATTTGTTCGGTTGATAAGTATGATGTGATCCTTGGTATGGACTGGCTGGGGAAGTACAAGGCACATATAGACTGTCACCGTGGTAGGGTTAGGTTCGAAACGTCCAAGGGTAGGCTGGAGTACCAAGGAGTTCGACCAACCGATGGGAGTTTGATCATCTCGGCGATCCAATCGGAGCGGATGATCGAGAAAGACTGTGAAGCGTATCTGGCCGCGATCACAACTACGGAAGTGGGGAAACGAACTAGCCTTAGCGAGATTCCAGTAGTTAGTGAGTTCGAGGATGCGTTCCGGGCACTGTCCGGACTGCCCCCTGATCGGTCGGATCCGTTCACGATCGAACTGGAACCTGGAACGGCTCCGTTATCAAAGACGCCGTACCGGATGGCGCCGGCTGAAATGGCTGAACTGAAGAAGCAGTTGAACGACCTAATGGAAAAGGGTTTCGTTCGACCAAGTAGTTCGCCGTGGGGTGCACCGGTCCTGTTTGTAAAGAAGAAGGACGGTAGCTTTAGGCTCTGTATTGATTACCGCTGTTTGAACCAGGTAACGATAAAGAACAAGTACCCTCTTACCGAGGATAGTCGAGTTGTTGGACCAACTCTGAGGTGCTACTTGGTTCTCAAAGATCGATTTAGCTTCAGCCTATCATCAGATCCCGATAGCAGAATCGGATGTGAGGAAGACCGCCTTTAGGACAAGGTACGGTCACTACGAGTTTGTAGTCATGCCGTTCGGGCTGACTAATGCACCGGCTGCGTTTATGAAACTCATGAACAACGTATTCAGGGACTGCTTGGATGAGTTCGTAATCATTTTTATCGATGATATACTGATCTACTCTAAGAGTCTGTAGGAGCATACGATTCATTTGGGTACGGTTATGTAGCTGTTGCGAGAGCATCATTTGTTCGCCAAGTTAAGTAAGTGTAGCTTCTGGCAAAGGGAAATTGGATTCCTAGGTCATGTGGTCTCGGATAAAGGAGTGTCCGTTGACCCGGAGAAGATTAAGTCAATCGCGGATTGGCCGAGACCAAGGAATGCATCAGAGATAAGGAGCTTCTTGGGCCTGGCCGGATATTATAGGCGGTTCGTGAAAGGATTTGCGAGTATGGCTTCGCCCATGACTCGACTCACCGGGAAGGACGTTCGGGTTGAGTGGTCGATCGAGTGTGAAAAGAGTTTTGGGAAGCTTAAGGACATGCTTACCACTACTCCGGTCTTGACCTTACCGAAGCCGGATGAGCCGTATTCGGTATACATAGACGCATCCAAGACAGGCCTTGGTTGTGTGCTGATGCAACACCGAAGTGTTATCGCCTATAGGTCTAGGCAGTTGCGGAATTACGAGTGTAATTATCCTACACACGATATGGAGATGGCTGCTGTAGTGTTTGCGTTAAAGATATGGCGACCTTACATGTATGGAGCCAAGGTCCAAGTCTTCACTGATCACAAGAGTTTGAAGTACATCTTCACTCAACCGGGTTAATTTGAATATGAGACAGGAAAGATGGATGGAGTCAATTTCTGATTTCGACGTGGATATAGCTTACTGCCCGGGTAAAGTTAACTTGGTCGCGGATGCCTTAAGCCGTAAAAGAGTGGCTGTGGATTCGGACAAGGACATGTCTGTACTAGTCGAAATGATAGGAACATTGAGACTAGCGGCCTTGACAAACGAAGTGGAACCGTTAGGTTTTGGTGCGGCAGACCAGGCAGACTTGCTGACTAGAGTCAGGATGGCTCAAGAGTCGGATGAGGACCTGGTTAAAGCGTCGAAGAATGAGAATGCTGAGTATCAGGTTTCTAAGAACGGTACGATCACTACAAGAAAAGAAGCATTTTGCAACGAAATTTTGCGTCAAATTTAATTCGTCGCAAATTAACCTCGACTTTCCATCGCATTTACGACGACAAACTAAGTCGTCGTAAATCCGTCGTTAATAGGGACGAAATAAAATCGTCGTAAAATCGTCGTTTTATAGCGACGAATTTACGACTAGGGAGCAATGTTTACACATTTCGTCGTAAATTCATAGTAAAGTTACGATGATTTAACGACGACGTGGTTTCGAAGGTAAATAACGTCGAATTAGCAACGAAATAGAGTGGCGTCAGGATCCGTTGTTAAACCGTTGGTAAATGGCGACATATTTACAACGGCTAAGTTAGGTAGACACATGAATTTAAACGTGTCTTAAAGTTTTGTACCGGTATTTTAACAACAAAACATATCGATGCAATTTCGTTGTAAAATGACAAAGTCGTTGGAAAATCGTCATAAATGTTGTTGCAAATTCATTGCAAATGTCAAAAACTCTCTATATAAACACGGCTGCACAATCGGGTTTAGCAGAACCATATGAGAACACAGCTGGGCATATCCTATTAATAGATCCCGAGAACCCGCATGTTGAAGATAAACCAACCGATTTTACAGATGACGACGAAGAAAGCGTTCGAGATGAATTCTCCGAGAGTGATGAACTAGATGATGAAGACAATGTAGAAAATGAGTCTGACGAGTATTAATTTAAGATGATTTAATTTATATATTTAAATGTATATATGTTCTCTGTATTGAAAAACTTTTGTGTAATATTATTAAGTAGAAAATCTAATATTATGAAGTTTATATTGACCTTGATTAAGTTATGTGGCTTATTAATTTTATTTAGTTAAATTGTTGTATCATTTTCGTTGAAATTGGAACCGAAATCTGCGACGAATTGTCAACGTTCAGATCACTGAAATCTGCGACGAATTAGCAACATAACGTTGTTAATTCGTTGTAAATAACGACACTTGTAAAATCGTTGGAAATTCATTGGTACATTTTCGTTTATATTTACAAAAATCTGGATTAGAAATCGTTCTTCCGGAAAATGATAAGCACAGTGCAAAACATTTTCCGTAAAACGATCCCTGGAGCTAGATTGATGTCAATTTTTCTAAAGTTCTCTTGGGAGAGTTGGGAGAGGTGGTGGGAGAGGTGTGTGGTGGAATGAAGGGTGGTGGTCCTTTTATAGGCAAATTTGAGTTTCAACCTACTTGGTTTTCCGTTGGTAAATCGTTGGTATTTACGTCGAATTTCTAACGCCATTGTCGTTAAATCGACGCTATTTACGACGAATTACCGACGATATTAATAATCGTCGTTAATTCGTCGTAAAAAGCGACGATTTAGCGACGATATAGCTGTTACGTTGTTAATTCGTTGCAAAACAAAACCCTAAACCCTAAAAACAGCATCTTACACACATTTATTCAAATATCAACCTTACTAATCGACAAATGAAAACATTTTTAATGTTTACTCCAAGAGAACAAAAGTTTTAATGAATATAAAGAAGATGAACCAAAGTTTCTCATATTAAAAGGTGTTAGTATATGTAATCTTAAAGGATTTCTTGTAGTTTTAAATTTATTTCATATGATTTGTTTTACTTTTGTCACTATAACATTTTTTTAGCTTTTAATTCACTTGTTATACTAATATATGAACGTCTAACTGTTTTGGGCAAGTTTAGCGTTTAGGGATTATATTACCGACGAATTTACGACGATTCCTCGTAAATGCGACGCGACCTCGTGTTATTTAAAAACGGTTTCCTCGTTTGAAATTAAAAAAGTTTACTAATTAGGTCCCACCTTAGCGACGAATTAACGACGATTTGGGACACATCGTCGGTAGTTAGTCGTTAAATCAGATTTATCTTTATTTTAACATTCGATCAGTTTAGAACTTTCTGAATAAATAATTAACGACGCATTAACTACGTTTTCTAGGTTCTCCTAGTTAAATCGTCGGAAATTAACGACGAATTCCCAATGGCACAAAATAGAAACATTTATTTCCCGCGTGCGGGAAAGTGGAATTTTCACAAAAAAATAGCGACGATTTAGCGACGATTAACGGCACAAAATAGAAACATTTTTTTTTCCCGCGTGCGGGAAAGTTGAATAAAGTTGAATTTTCACAAAAACATTAGCGACGAATTAGCGACGATTAACTGCACAATTTCCCGAATTTTCACGAAAACATTAGCGACGAATTTGCGACGATTCTGATAATATATCTCTCTTCCATCTTCCTCTTCTCTTCCTCGCATCTCACACTCCCTCCCTAAACTCGGCCACCACTCTCTCTATCTCAACTCGGGCGCTCTCTCCCTCTCATCTCCGGCGCTCTTTCATCTTCCTCCTCTCTGCTTGCATCTCACACTCCCTCTCTCAAACCCTAAAGTATCCGGCCACCACTCTCTCCCTCTCATTTCCGGCCACCACTCTCTCCATCTCATCTCCGGCTACCTCTCTCTCCATCTCATCTCCGGCCGCCACCACTCTCTCCCTCTCATCTCCGGCCACCACTCTCTCCATCTCATACCCGGCCACCACTCTCTCCCTCTCATTTCCGGCCACCACTCTCTCCATCTCATCTCCGGCCGCCACCACTCTAATATTAATATTTTCTTTTTAATATTATTTATAATTTTTTCGTTTTTTTTTTTAATTTATAAAACAATTCGTCGTAAATTCGAGGTGAATAATAAACAATATAATAACGGTTGTCGTCGTTAAATCGACGCAAAATACCATCGATTTAACGACGAAAATATTGCAACTAATTACCAACGAAATGTAGGTAAACATATTTAAACAACTCGTTACTAATCCATCGGCATATCGTCTGTAATGTGCCGTCGAGTTAACGACGACAGCCGACGTATTGAAGCCGCCTCGTAAATTCGTCGTAATATTCCCAACGCATTTACTGTCCTCGTAATTTCGTCGTAAAACTGCCGACGATTTAACAACGAAAAATTGCGACGAATTAACGACGAATAGTTGTCATCGGTTTTTAGCGACGAATATACGACGATTTCTCATTAACGACGCTCGCTTACCGACGATTTGAAATTCGATGCAAATTCGATGTAAATGCCCATTAGCGACGAATTCACAACGTATAATGTCGTCGCAAAATGCATATTTTCTTGTAGTGGATCGTTGTACACGGTCAAGTGTGTGTACCGAAGGATCATGAATTGAGGGAACAAATCCTTAAGGAAGCTCACCATTCGAAATTTTCCATTCATCCGGGGTCGACCAAGATGTATCGGGATTTGAAGAGATACTATCATTGGGTCGGGATGAAGCGGGATGTGGCTAAGTGGATAGTCGGGTGTCAAACCTGTCAAATGGTTAAGTCTGAACACCAAGTACCGAGTGGGTTGTTGCAAAGTATGCCGATCCCCAAATGGAAATGGGACATGATCAAAATGGACTTTGTGACTGGATTGCTTATGTGGGGAAAATGGATTCGATTTGGGTCATAGTCGATAGATTGACCAAGTCTGCGCACTTCTTGGCTATCAATAAGCATGATAAGGCGGATGCAATGGCTAAGATCTATGTAGAGGAGATCGTTAAGCTGCATGGCGTACCAGCGAGTATAGTGTCGGATAGAGACTCGCGGTTTAGTTCTGTCTTCTGGAAAGCGTTTCAGAAACGACTTGGTACTAAGGTACACATGAGTACAGCCTATCATCCTCAGACGGATGGCCACTCGGAAAGGACGATAAGAACACTCAAGGACTTATTGCGAGCATGTGTTTTGGACTGGGGCGGCAAGTGGAAGGATTACTTGCCTTTGGCCGAGTTCTTATACAACAATAGTTATCAGGCAAGCATTGGGATGTCGCCATACGAGGCACTGTATGGTCGACCTTGCCGTACACCGTTGTGTTGGACTGAAGTGGGGGAGCGGAGTCTCTATGGTCGGGACTACGTTGAGGAAACAACTGAAAGGATTAGAGTCTTAAAACTGAAGATGAAAGAAGCCCAGGATAGGCAAAAGAGCTATGCGGATAAGCACCGCAGGGAATTAGAGTTTCAAGTCGGAGACATGGGACTGTACAAAGTCCTGGAAAGGATCGGAGTGGTTGCGTATAAGTTGGAATTGCAGCCATCTTTGGTCGCATTCCATCTGGTCTTTCATGTATCATTATTGAGGAATTTCGTGACAACGAGGAGAACGTTGTGCCTGAACCTGTAACATCCCGGTTTGTGGAGAGGCTTAAGAGAATTGATTTGGGTACCTATGTCAACAAAGTGCACTTACCTTTTCGGTCAAAGGCCCATAAGTAACTCCAGAGTTAAGCGTGCTTGGACTGGAGTAGTGGAAGGATGGGTGACCTTCCGGGAAGTGGTCTGCGGAACCGTGTAAGTGAGGCCAAAACACGGGGAAAGGTTGGGTGTTGATTGCAGGGATAGTAAATAAGTCAGTAGAGCCTCTCAAAAATAGCGCACCGGCCGTCGGACAAGGGTGGGGCCCATGGGCCGAGAGAGGGCGTGGGTGACTCACCGGGACGGACGGTCGGGGCGTTATAATTTGGTATCAGAGCCAAACCCAGACGTGAGTGTGGAGTCAAGTGGAGTGGCCTTGACTCACACCGTCAGGGGGTGACGATCCAGGTGCGCAACGAGGACATTGCGCTCAGTGAGTGGGGGTGAATTGTAACATCCCGGTTTGTGGAGAGGCTTAAGAGAATTGATTTGGGTACCTATGTCAACAAAGTGCACTTACCTTTTCGGTCAAAGGCCCATAAGTAACTCCAGAGTTAAGCGTGCTTGGACTGGAGTAGTGGAAGGATGGGTGACCTTCCGGGAAGTGGTCTGCGGAACCGTGTAAGTGAGGCAAAAACACGGGGAAAGGTTGGGTGTTGATTGCAGGGATAGTAAATAAGTCAGTAGAGCCTCTCAAAAATAGCGCACCGGCCGTCGGACTAGGGTGGGGCCCATGGGCCGAGAGAGGGCGTGGGTGACTCACCGGGATGGACGGTCGGGGCGTTATAGAACCTCTGCCTGACTTACAGGAGAATCTGACGGTCGAAGGTAGACCTGTTCGGATAATAGGTCGGATAGTTGAGGCAGTAGGCCGAAAGAAAATCAAGATGGTACAAGTCGTGTGGGATTGTGAAGGGGAAGAAGAGACGACTTGGGAACCTGAGATTATGATGGAGGAGAAATTCTCTAAGTGGTTTGAGAAGCAACCGAAAGAATCTAAGTCTAGGAAAGGCAAAGATTCGAGGACGAATCTAGACTAAGTGGGGAAGACTTGTAGCACCCGTGAACCAGGGTTCTACTGGGCAGTCGAAGGAATGGTTCGGAAAGACAGTTGTGGTCGACAAAAGGTGATTGAATCCAAATGTATGGAGAGGTTATGGCTGGATAGACTGGATGGTCGAGAGTCTGGACTGTGATCGAGCTGGATCAGTCAGCTGATCGGAACAGTTGAGCTACAATCGACTGAGTTGGGCTTTATATGATCAAAATGGAACTTGGTCGTTTAAAGTGGTCGGTGTTAGGACCAGACGGTTACTGGTCGGGATATAATTAATTTCAGTCAAATGAAATTATATTATGATTGATTTATATCGAGGGGAATGTTAATCTGATCGACGGAAATACGCCTAAGTCATTTGGCGGGAACTGTTATCGACTGGAATGTAGCGGTTACTGGACTTATACCGCGAGAAGGATCATTTCTGATCATTTCACAGTCGAGAGAAAACCAGAGATCAATCGAGAGAGAAAGCGGTTATTGTTAGAATGAGAGATTTCACCGATAGAAAGGATGTAACATCCGTGAACGTGAATTGTTGTTTTGGAAGTGGTGTTGGACGATGCTAGGGGTTCGGGAGTAGTTTGCACATGCTCTTAGAGGTGTGAATTGAGGATTGGCTGTACATGTTCTTGTTTGATTGTTGTGCAGTCGGTTTAAGGTTCAAGCATCGCGAAGAAAGTGTGTTAAATCCTTCTGATTGGGAATCGATTTCCGGTTTAAATTGATTGTGTTCGGTTTTGTGGAGTTGGTCGAGTGGTGTCGACCGACACCAGGGAGGGTGTCGCTCGACACCGGCTATTGGAAATTCGACCGGTTTGATTTGAGTTGGTTTCGGTTTGGGCTGGTTTGGGCAAGGAAGCCCTAGGTCGCGTTTTTAAGCGAAGGAAGTCGCCTTTTGACACACTTTTCGAGGCAGAGACTTTTCCAGAGAGTTGGGAGGTGATTTTTAGGAGTTTTTGGAGTTTGGAGGATCGATCTGAGGCTTGGTGGTTGCTGTTCATCTTTCCCCTTTGTTTCTAATCCGTTTCAAGGTGAGTGCGAGACCGTAGGTCCGTGAATCACTGGAGATTTGTTGTGTTGTTGCTATTTCGAGTTGTTCTTGAGTTGTTCTTGAGTTATTTGAGTTATTGGTCGATTATGGGGGTTGAATCCCATTGATTTGGATGTTTTTATATTTGTTTTGCATTGTTTCGTCGCTGTTGGTTTCTGGGTTTCGGGAGGGTGTCGAGCGACACCTTTTGGTGTCGGTCGACACCGAGGATGCTAGTGTCGAGCGACACACTTTGTGTGTCGATCGACACCTAGCAGGGCGTGTCGAGCGACACGGTGGGGTGTCGATCGACACTAGTGCTGTTGTGCGAGTAGTGTTGCTGTTGTTTACTGTTGATGGTTATCGTTATGGTTATTGTTGATATTGTTGTATTGTCTAGTGGTTGGCGTAATTGGCCTGTAGACGGAATGACCGTCTCACTGAGTATTTATGATAATACTCACGCATCTCTTTCGTAATGTGATGCAGGTAACAGGAATGTGTGACCGCGGGATCGAGGCTGAAGAGGGGGATGATAGGGTTATTGGTTTTCATTGGTTATTGGTTTATTGATTCATTGTTTAAGTTGGTAGCGAACCTGGTGTTTAGGTTGTTAGAGTTTATTTATGTTTCTGGAATCGTTCATTGGATTATTGGTTATTTCGTTGGTTATTTAATTGGTTATTGATATTGAGATATTTGATGTTGAATTGAATGGATAATTTAATTATGTGTTTAAAGACTTCCGCTGAGTATTGATTTAATTATAAAAAAAAAAAGTTTGGTTGTTTCAAAGGAGATCTGTCCGATAGAAAGAGTGTTTAAGTGAGTTTCAATCGAGGGAAAAGAAGATCGATCATAGGAAATCGAGTCTTGATCGATAGTTGGAGCATTCGGGTCGAGAAGAGCAGTCTGCGATCGGCCGATTGTTACTGTGTTCGATAGATCATCGACTGTAGTCGATATTCGGTTACTGGAAACCGTTTTCACCATTCGGAAACAGGCAAAGGTGAGCGTGTGACCTGAAGTCATAGTGTATGGTCGTTTTCACGGTATAAATAGATTCAATGATTGATGATTGTGTGTTAATGTATCTGATTGCTTGTCGAACTGATTCTGATGGCTTGATCGGGTTATTCGATCCATTTGGCGAGAGTGTGCTCGACCACTTTGGGTGTTTATCCGCGATAAGCGACTGTGGTTAACTGCATGACTGATTGTTGAAATGTGTGTTTTGATTGCGATTCTCTGTCTTGTGACTTAGTGGATGGAATGATCGCATTCACTAAGCAAACTTTTTTGCTTATACCTCATTTTAATGTGGCAGGTTCTGCGACCATTCGAGGTGATGGTCGTGAATGATTTGGACGCGAGACTTGGCAGGAAGGAAGGGATGGTTAGGATTGGGTAGATCCGGACTATAAAGTGATGTAATAACTTATAGCGAACTCGCATTATTTCTAGAACCGAATTTGTATTTTCAAGTTTCTTCATAACATATGTTTAACTAAGATGTTGGTTCGTTTAACATGGTTGAATGAAGTTAAGTTTATGTTCTGTCTATCCGTTTGTGCATAATTCATAGCTATCCGGTGGGAAACCTCATGCGATTGAAAATGTTAATAAAAACCGGACTTAAAATTTGACTAAGTATACGTTAAATGAAAAACCGGGTTAGAGTGTTTCAATAATCCTTGACTCCAAAGAAACAAGGCGGTGGAACCTTAGAAAGATGATGCAGGTAGATCCAACAGTGAGTATATTAAACCCACCACCTTATGCTATCTTAAACCGCAAACAACTATCCTCAGTTGATAGAATGGCCACACAAGTGTGATGAAGAACACTTGTAAACCGGGTTGATCCCTTGGATATGACACACCAAGACAGATCGAAAAGTTCACAAAGAACAAAGAGAATCACTCTCAAAATATTTGGAAAAAAAAAAGGTTGTTGTTTCTCAAAATGAGATTACATGAATATAAAGGAAAAGAAACTAAAGAAATAAGCTAGATAATTAACTGTTTCGAAATCAGAAAAGAAATAAAGATAGTTGAATAACTCTTGAGCTTCAAATGAGACTCTTCGGCTCCATTTTCGTCACCTCCTTTGACCACAAAATTAAGTTTGTAATTTTGGGATTTCTTGGGCTTCTATGACATTCAGAAGAGGCTGGACTTGATAGTTAACATCACCAAATGATTTGTGAGTAATTTCCTTGTCCAGAACTTCATGAATCAGTCCACTAAGTGCATTCCTCAGCTGCTTAACTCTCGCCCGAGTCATTGGTCCTTCTGGTATAAGCATTGCATCCTCTGGTTCAAGCATAGCTTCTTCCGGTTCAAGCTTAGCTGCAATGTCCTCATCCTGGTTCCTTCCTATGATCACATCATGCCCTTCCTCTTGAAAAGGATTTGACCTCAAATCCGACTCATCTGCCACAAAAGGAACTAAGTTAGAAACATTAAAGCTTGAACTCGCATTGTCACTGATTTTCTTCAAGACTTTGAATGGACCATCGATCCTTGGCATTAGTTTGGACTTCCTTTCAGCTGGAAAGCGTTCCTTCCTTAAATGCACCCAAACAAGATCTCCAACTTCAAAGACCATCTTGCGTCTGCCTTTGTTTGCTTTCTTCTGGTATTGCTTTGTCTTGGCTTTAATGTTGAGTTGTGCGCTCTCATGAATCTGCTTAACAAGATCAGCTTTCTTTTTCCCATCCATACTAAGTCTTTCATTTACAGGCAAAGTGACTAGATCCAAAGTAGTTAGAGGATTAAAACCATAGACAATCTGAAAAGGAGAATACTTGATAGCAGAATGGACAGAATGGTTATATGCAAACTCAACATGAGGCAAGCAATCTTCCCAAGTTTTGATGTTCTTTCTAATGATCGCACGCAAGAGTGTAGACAAGGTCCTATTCACTACTTCAGTTTGTCCATCAATTTGAGGATGACAAGTAGTTGAAAACAACAGTTTAGTTCCTAACTTAGCCCACAAAGTTTTCCAGAAATAGCTCAAGAACTTAGTGTCTCTATCAGAAACAATTGTCCTAGGCATTCCATGCAAACGAACAACTTCTCTAAAGAACAACTCAGGAAAAAGTGATGCATCATCAGTTTTATGACATGAGATAAAATGCGCCATCTTAGAAAATCTATCTACAACAACAAAGTTATAATCTCTTCCTTTTATAGTTCTAGGCAAACCAAGCACAAAATCCATAGAAATGTCAGTCCAAGGCTTAGTAGGAATGAGTAAAGGAGTATACAAACGGTGGGGTTGCACTTTAGACTTTGCTTGTTTGCAAGTGACACATCTCCCGCAAATCCTTTTCACATCTCTCTTCATATGCGGCCAGTAGAAATGATCCTGCACAACAGTTAGTGTTTTGGCAACTCCAAAATGTCCCATCAAACCTCCTCCATGAGCTTCTTTGACAAGCAAATCTCTCAAAAAACAGTTAGGCACACACAAACGATTTTCATAGAACGTAAACCCTTCATGCCTATAGTATTTTCCATGAGCGAATTTTTCACAAGCTCGAAACTCTTCTTTAAACTCAACATCAGTATCATATATCTCCTTAAGTTGTTCAAATCCTAACAACTTAGCATCAAGAGTAGAGATGAGAGAATACCTTCTTGACAAAGCATCAACAACGACAATTTCTTTACCTTGCTTGTATTTGATGACATAAGGAAATGTCTCAATGAATTATACCCATCTGGCATGTCTCTTGTTCAGCTTTTGTTGGCCCTTCAGATGTTTTAGAGACTCATGATCAGTGTGAATCACAAACTCTTTCGGCCAGAGATAGTGTTGCCATGTTTGTAAGGCTCAGACTAAGGCATAGAGCTCCTTATCATATGTTGGATAGTTCAAGGTTGCTCCTCCTAGTTTCTCGCTAAAATAAGCAATTGGCTTCTTCTCTTGCATCAGCACTGCTCCAATACCTACACCAGAAGCATCACACTCTATTTCAAAAGTCTTAAGAAAGTCTGGTAAAGACAAGAGTGGTGCGTTAGTAAGCTTCCCTTTCAGGTTTTGGAATGCTTCTTCTTGTGCTGCTTCCCATTTGAATCCAACATCCTTCTTGATCACCTCTGTCAATGGGGCAGCAATGGTGCTAAAATCTTTGACAAACCGCCTATAGAAGCCTGCTAGTCCATGGAAACTCCTTACTTCTCCAACAGTCTTTGGATTAGGCCATTCACGGATTGCTTTGACCTTCTCCTCATAAACCTGTATACCCTGTGCACTCACAACAAAGCCTAGAAACACAAGATTATCCGTGCAGAAGGTACACTTCTTCAGATTAGCAAACAACTTTTCTTTTCTTAGAACATCTAAAACAGAATTCAAATGCTCTACATGATTACTCAAGTTTTTGCTATAGACCAGAATGTCATCAAAGTAGACAACAATGAAAATTCCAATGAATGATCTCAAAACATGATTCATTAATCTCATGAAAGTGCTCGGTGCATTAGTTAATCCAAAAGGCATCACTAACCACTCATATAAACCATGTTTTGTTTTGAAAGCAGTTTTCCATTCATCACCCTCTTTCATTCGAATTTGGTGATATCCACTTTTAATATCAATCTTAGAGAACACACTAGAACCATACAACTCATCTAGCATATCATCTAAGCGAGGGATAGGATGGCGATACTTAACTGTGAGGTTGTTGATGGCACGGCAGTCAACACACATTCTCTAACTTCCATCCTTCTTAGGAACAAGTAGAACTGGCACAACACATGGGCTCATGCTCTCTCGAATGTATCCCTTCTCCATCAGCTCACTCACTTGCCTCTGCAACTCCTTAGTCTCCATTGGATTGGTTCTGTAAGCCGGTCTGTTAGGTAGTGAAGCTCCAGGGACAAAGTCTATCTGGTGCTCAATCCCACGGATTGGTGGTAAGCCATCAGGATTGTCTTCAGGGAATACATCCTCAAAATCCTGCAAAAGAGAGGTAACTTCACTCGGTAGCACCAGTGTAAGGTCAGTCATGCTCATAAGAGCTTCTTTATAAACAAACAAATTCATGGGCTGTCTCGAAAAAAGAGCTCTCTTGACCTCACAAGACTTCATAAAGAAGTTAGAAATTCTCACGGGTTTACTCTCAAAGGCCTTTTTCTTGGTTTCTCTCAGGCTCTCGCTTTTCTTTTGGTGATTGGTGTTTTGGGCACTCATACTCTCTTGCTCTCTCTTTTTGCTCATCTGTATTTGATCTTGATGTACCTCAAATGGTGTCAATGGAACAACCGTGATCTTTTGCCCCTTGAACTCAAAAGAATGCTTGTTGGTGAATCCATCATGTATAACTCTGCGATCAAATTGTCATGGTTTCCCCAACAGAATATGACCAGCATCCATAGGCAGGATATCACACATAATCTCATCCTCATATTTTCCAATAGAAAGAGGAACCCTTACTTGTGATTTCACCTTCATATCCCCACTGTCATTCAGCCACTGAAGGTTGTAGGGTCTTGGATGTTTCTCAATTTGTAACCCCAACTTCCGAACCATAGCCTGACTAGCAACATTTGTACAGCTTCCTCCATCAATGACGAGACTGCAAACCTTCTCTTGAACAAGACACCTCGTATGGAACAGGTTCTCTCTCTGTTCTTTCTCCTCAGACTTGGTTTGAACCCTCAAAGATCTTCTGGTGACAAGCAATTCTCCTTTGATCGGCATTTTTTCACTATCATTTGAATCAGAAATCACTTATTCTTTTTCTTCCTCAATAACAATATCGCCATTGTCTAGGATCATCACGGCTCGTTTGTTAGAGCACTCATTGGCATAATGTCCTTTGCCATGACACTTGAAGCACTGAACATCTCGGTTCCTTGGTTTCGCAGGCTCTGTTCTCCCTTTAGTATGTTGAGTAACAGCGGCTGGTTTGGCATCAAACCTTAGCTTTGGGGCTGTCTTCTCTTCTATGGAATAGTTAGGTCTCGCACTACTCGTTCCAGCACCATAAGACTGACGTATTGGACCCTTCCTCTTGAGCTGCTGCTCCATCAAGATAGCCTTATGCAACATTTCCTCCAGGTCTACATACTGTTGCAACTCCATTCGATCCTACATATCTCTGCTCATCCCACTTAGAAACCTTGCCATTGTTGCTTCTCGATCCTCATCAATATCTGCTCTTATCATAAGAGTCTCCATCTCTTGATAATAGTCCTCCACATTTCTGCTCCCTTGAGAAAGTCTTCTTAGCTTTTGGTGCAGCTCTGTGTGGTAATGACTAGGAACAAAACGCTTCCTGATCATGATCGTTTTCATCTATCCCATGTCTCAATGGGATACTCTCCATTGCGCCTCCTTCTTGTTACCAACTGATCCCACCAGTTAATAGCATAATCACAAAATTCAGTGGCTGCAACCCGTACCTTCTTCATCTCAGAGTAGTTTTGGCAATAAAAAACCAACTCAATCTTCTTCTCCCACTCTAGATATGCATCTGGATCATTCTTTCCTTGAAATGATGGAATCTTCGACTTAATACCACCCAAGTTGTCATCAGTTCGACCCCTGCCCTCTCTAGTACGTTGTGGTCTCCTTCGACTCCCTCTTGATGAATCATCATCATCATTGTAATAATCAACCTCTGCTCTGGGATTAATTGCTCTTCCTCTTCTAGGTTGAATTCCTCTTCTATGTTGAATTCCTCTTCTAGGCGGATAAGGCAAGTTTTGTGGCTGCCTCTGTTGTGCCTCCTCGTTGTACCGATCCAATCTCTCATGGACTGCATCCATCTCTACCCTGATCAACCGCTTGATCTCTAATACCAGGGCATCCACTTGGAATGTTCTATTCGCTGGTTCTTCTCCTACACGACTATTGTTATTCTCTCCATCGTGGTTAGACATAAATCTTCCCTGCAAAATGAACAAACAAATTAGCAGAAAAAGGTGTTTCCCAAGTGTTTCCGACAAAGATGTTTTTCTCTCTAGTGTTTCCCAAAGTGTTTATCCTCACTAGTAATTCTCTCAACCAAACATCAATCAGCGAATTCTCCTAATTGCAATAGAACTAATAATCAGATCTCAATGAGTTTCTCCGATGGATTAACCAATGAATCAAGATATAGAATAGAAAGGAAGATAGATAGATTAAGAAACTTGTTCTACAGCTTGATCTTTTTTTTTTTTTTTTTTTTTTTGTACGATTTTTGTTTATTTGTTTTTTTTGTTTTTTTTTGTTTTTGTTTTTTTGACTAGTGATTACGGCAGATAGAAAGAAAAGAAGATAAAAAGACAGAAAATAAATTGAAGAAAATGAGAAGATGAAAAGATGAGAAGATGAAAAGTTATGATAGAATACCGAACTTAAGAGCGTTGCTCTGATACCACTTGATACGATCCTGGCCAAGATCTTTCACTCTAAGTTGGTAGGGATAATCCTTGACTCCAATGGAATGGTGAAACTCCAAACAAACAAGGCGGTGAAACCTTAGAAAGATGATGCAGGTAGATCCAACAGTGAGTATATTAAACCCACCACCTAATGCTATCTTAAACCGCAAACAACTATCCTCAGTCGATAGAATGGCCACACAAGTGTGATGGAGAACAAGGTTGATCCCTTGGATATGACACACCAAGACAGATCGAAAAGTTCACAAAGAACAAAGAGAATCACTCTCAAAATATTTGGTAAAAAAAAAAGTTGTTGTTTCTCAAAATGAGATTACATGAATATAAAGGAAAAGAAACTTAAGAAATAAGCTAGATAATTAGTTGTTTCGAAATCAGAAAAGAAATAAAGATAGTTGAATAACTCTTGAGCTTCAAATGAGACTCTTCAGCTCCATTTTCGTCACCTCCTTTGACCACAAAATTAAGTGAGTAATTTTGGGCTTTCTTGGGCTTGTATGACATTCAGAAGAGGCTGGACTTGATAGTTAACATCACCAAATGATTTGTGAGTAATTTCCTTGTCCAGAACTTCATGAATCAGTCCACTAAGTGCATTCCTCAGCTGCTTAACTCTCGCCGGAGTCATTGGTTCTTCTGGTACAAGCATTGCATCCTCTAGTTCAAGCATAGCTTCCTCAGGTTCAAGCTCAGCTGCAATGTCCCCATCCTGGTTCCTTCCTATGATCACATCAGATGTGTTGTTGTGTTAGTCTATATACTGTTTCTATTATTATGAAAGGCCTCTCTGTTGATGTTATATTTCTGTAGGCAGGGGTAAAGAGAATATACCCCCTAATTCGTGGTCAACTGGGTTTGATGAGAGAACTACGCCTCTGACTAACCTAACATGTACAAGATCACCTATTTTTCCACATCATCTGGATTTTGATTTAGGGGCTAATGAGCCCGAGTAATCTCTTAGTCGTTGCAAGAAAAACCTAAAAGCATCACGTAAAACTAATGGCTTCAACTCTTTGTCGGAGAGTAAGTTTCTTGCAATAGTTATCAATGAAAGATTAGAAAGATTCCCTCCTTTAGACTTACTTTAAATTTGTTGGTAAATTTCATTGCATAAAAAATTACAACTAAAAAGGCTGTTAGCATAACTAAACAGACCATTCTAGACTCATGCATCCTTCTCTACATATTTACGTTATTCATTGTAACATCTGTAAACCGAATTCTCACTTTTTGTGAGTGGTGTCGAGCGACATCAAGGGGGTGTCGATCGACACTGGTCCGAAAATTGAATTTCGGTTTGTTTTGAGTTGTCCAGATTGGGGCTGGTTTGGGCGAGGAAGCCCTAAGTCGTGATATTAAAAGGAGAGGAGCCGCGTTGCTGGATCAGCTGAGGGGTGCTACCCGGTTCTCCAAGATTGACTTGGCTTCGTTGGTTCTGTCAGGTGTCCAGAGGAGTATCGGGTTGAGCTAGCGGTGCATTACCTTAGTGGAGATGCGCACTTGTGGTGGAGATCTATTGTGACTCGGAGGGCTATGTGGACTTGGGGCGAATTCCTAGCGGAGTTCAACGCCAAGTATTTTCCTCAGGAGGCTCGAGACAGATTCCAGATGAGGTTCGTGGCATTGACTCAGGGTGAGCGGTCAGTGCGGGAGTACGATGCGGAGTTCGGCAGACTCGTAGTGCATACGGGTTTTGGTTTTGAGGGCGAGCGGGCCTTGATGATGAGGTTTCTACAGGGTCTTCGGTCGAGCATCCGGACTCAGTGCAGAGGTGGTATGTACACCACGAGAGCGGAGTTAGTGGAGCTGGCGGCTTCCATTGAGGAGGACCTTCGTGAGCAGGTTGGTCCGGTAGCGGAGCCATCTGCTGTTGCTCCTGCTACCCGGCAGAGAGGCCAGCAGCAGCAGCAGCGCGAGAGAGTTGAGTCTGGTTCTGGCAGGATCGACAAGCCTGCGCAGGGTCAGAAGAGGAGAGCAGACGAGATGTCTGTTAGTAGCTTGAGCAGCAACGGTGGTTGCTATGGTTGTGGGAGCAGGGAGCATAGAGTTGCTAGTTGCCCCAAGAGGGCGGCATCCAGAGAGTCTACGGTGTGTTTCCATTGTAGGGAGCCAGGGCATATCAGGCCGATGTGTCCCCAGTTGCAGCCGATGTCAGTGGCGGCGGTTCAGCCTTTGGCGATTCAGTCAGCGGATCAGATCATAGCATTGCAGCAGTTAGATCAGACAGGAGGAGTGGCGCGTGTGTACACATCGACGACAGAGTCGGGCCAGACGAGTCGTTCAGGCCATATCACAGGTAGAATCTCTTACTCAGACTTTGTAAATTCTTAGTGGTAGAATTTTAGTGTTATTGTTGGTATCCTTTTTCTTCCGGTGTTAGAGTTTAGGAATCTTTTGGACAATTGGTGGAATTGTGTAAGAACGTTGTTAGTGGGCGGTGTGGAGTCTCGAGGTGTTGGACTCGGGGATATTAAATGTTTCCTTACTCCGGAGCGTGCCAAGTGTATCGGCATCCGGAACAGCGTTGTTGAGCTTTTGGGTTTTGACCAAGGTGGTCGGTGGAGGAATTTCGGCTACGTATGTGTTAGAGCGGTTAGTGGCATGGAGTTGAGTCGATGGAGAGTCGTTTTACCTGAAAGTGTTTTGTGAGGCCTTGCATGGGAGGCCGTGCAGAATGCCTGTATGCTGGACCCAAGTGGGGGAGCGCAGCATTAATGGAGTTACTTTCGTTCGGGAAACGACGGTGAAGGTTCGTGTTTGAAAATTTACGCCGTTAGGCGAAAAGGAGAGTTCGAGTTTAAGGTGGGGAGATAGTGGGTATCTCCAATTGGTTGGTGGTTATGGCTTTGGTTTGAGGTGTTTGGCATTGTGGATATGTATTTTCGTTGGTGGTACGATGTACATTTTTGAATTATATGAGATGGAGTTGCCTCATATTTGGGTTGTGTTTCGGATGTTGCATGGAGGTGTTATACGCGTTTCAGATTATTACTCGATACAGTCCTAGAGACGGTGGGTCTTTAGAAGAGACGGGTGGGTCTTGGTTAGAGACGGGTGGGTCTCTGGAAGAGATGGGTGGATCTCTTGTGGACTTATATGTGAGGGTCGCTACCTCAGTATAAGTGGTTTTGGGGGTACTATTGTGACGGGTGGGTCACAATGGCTTTGTGGTTACTATTGTGACGGGTGGGTCACAATAGGGGCATCGGGAGATGGGTGGATCTCTCGAGGAGACGGGTGGGTCTCATGTGTTGTTTTTAGAGTTGTGGTGTTGTGTTGAGGAGTAATAATGTCTGGGAACGTGTGTATAACATAGGAATTTGGCGTGAATCTCTGAGATTAGTGGAAGATCTCTGGTGTTGGGCCATGTGGGCCGGTTTTTGTCGTCTGTGGTAGACGAGTTTGCGTCTGGGGGTAGACGTGTTGTGTTGGGATTCGAGGACGAATCCAGTTTAGTGGGGGAGAATTGTAACATCCGTGAACCAGAAAGTCGTTTTGGAAGTGGTGTTGGACGATGCTAGGGGTTCGGGAGTAGTTAGCACATGCTCTTAGAGATGTGAATTGAAGATTGGCTGTACATGTTCTTGTTTGATTGTTGTGCAGTCGGTCTAAGATTCAAGCATCGCGAAGAAAGTGTGTTAAATCCTTATGAACGACTAGTATAGATCGACACCGGTTTGAGAAATCAATTATGGTTTAAGTCGATTGCGCGTTTGATTTGAAGTTGGTTTGGTTTTGGTCGATGGGTGTCGACCGACACCAAGGAAGGGTGTCGATGGACACCGGTTATGGTGAAATCGACCGGTTTGATTCAAGTCGGCTGGTTTTGTTCGGTTTGGGGCAAGGGAAGCCCTAGGTCGCGAATAAAAGCCTTGTGGCCGCGTGAAAAGTGAGTTTTTCGAGAAAGTTAAGTTCCAGAGGTGTTTTTGAGAGAAGGAGGTGATTTCCAGAGAGTTTGTGGAGTTTCTGAGGCTTTGGGATTGTTGTTTCATCTCTTCTCCTTCCTTTCAATCCGTTTCTAAGGTGAGTGCGTGACTGTAGGTCCGTGATTCACTAGAGATTTCGTGGTGCTTGAGTTATTGTGTTGTTCTTGAGTTGTTTTGATGAAAAATCGTGTTTTGATTGTATTGGGGCGTTGAAAATCCTTGGATTCGTGTTTTGCTGTATTTTATGCACTGTTTCATTGCTGTTGGTGTCTGGGCGTCGAGCTGGTGTCGACCGACACTCGATGAGTGTCGATCGACACTCAGGAGGCTGGCGTCGATCGACACCATAGAGGTGTCGGTCGACACCGACCTGGGTGTCAGGAAACGTGGGTGTTTCCTGACAGGGGAGGTTTATATTGTTGATATTTGTTGAGCATTGTTGTTGTTGTTGATTATGGTGATGTATTGTCTAGTGTTTGACGTAATTGGCCTGTAGACGGAATGATCGTCTCACTGAGTATTTATGATAATACTCACGCATCTCTTTCGTAATGTGATGCAGGTAACAGGAATGTGTGACCGCGGGATCGAGGCTGAAGAGGGGGATGATAGGGTTATTGGTTTTTGTTGGTTTATTGGTTATTGATTTATTATTTGAATTGGTAGCTAACCTGGTGTTTAGGTTGCTAGAGTTATTTATTATTCTGGAGTTGATTATATTGCTTATTGGATTATTGGTTATTCATTGGTTCTTTAATTGGTTATTGATATTGAGATATTTGATGTTGAATGGAATGGATAATTTGATTATGTGTTTAAGACTTCCGCTGAGTATTGATGTAATTATATATTTTAAAAAAAAAAAAAAAAAAAAGCTTGGGTGTTTCACTTTCTGATTCTTCCTTATGTGAAGCAAATAGCTTCGAGAGTTTGTGTTAATTCTTATGGTTACCTGGTACAGTATTTAAAAGAGTGAGTCTATGTTACTAGTTTGTGTTCACTTTATTCTAGGAGATGCTAAATCATCTCGTTTGCTTTGCAGTGATAATGTATGTGCTATGTGCTTTTCTTTAGAGCTGGGAACAAGTACCTGATACTTGCTCAAAAACCCGTGACTTCCCTTGATCCGCCTTGTTTGAACAAGTACTTGTTCTATACAAGGCAGATAACAAATCAGAAAATTTTGATACTTGCAAGTACGGGGCAAGTAGCAAGTCACATTTTTGTTCTTCGATACTTGCCTTGTTAATTTTGAAGGCTTGTTATCACTTTGTTATTATTTTGTGAGCATTTTGTCTACTATTATGTTCTTTTGAGTTTTGAATGTTTGGAAACTTGGATAATATGCTTGAATGTTATGATACTTTTATGCTGCAATTGAATTTGTTGCCTTGCCTTGTTGGATTTGGAAGGGGCAAGTATTTGTTATTAGCAGGTCATAAGGCAAGGCAAGTACTTGCGGGCGGCCAAATTCGGGTAAGTACTTATAACCTCAAGTACTTGTCAAGTACAAGGCAAGTCACGGGTCAACATTTGTAGATTTCGAATGGGGCAAGGCGGGTCACAAAGCATCCAAAAAAGCGGGTACCTGCCGTGTGCCCAGCCCTATTTCTCTGGATGCCTTGCTCTTCGCTGGATCATTTGCTCTATTTTTATAATTTTCTGAATTTTGGACTCTAGTTTAATCGATCAAAAATATTTACTTGTAGAATAGTATCTTCTTTTTTAGCTTCATAAACATTTATAGTCTCTTTGTAGTTCATGAGATTGCCAAATTTGTAGCTTAATTTCCCGATTTGTTGTCTTAATTAAAGTTGTTTTAATTTTCAAATTTTTGGTTATGGATTACTCATTGGTTCATTTTACCTATTGGCCCATTTTACCCATTTAATTAAAGGGGGAATTGTGAATATACCCCAAAAAAGAGACATCTTGTCCTCTTACACCTTTTTTGAAAATTCCCAAATTTGGACTATAATACCCTTGCATATACTAACAATATAAAATAAATAGTTTTACAATTTAAAATTTTTACAAAAATATTTAATAAATTCAATAATATTATATGAAGATTTTAGAGAATTTTTTCACAATTGTTTTTTGAAATTTGAAGTTCAGAACATTAAATGAAGTTTGGTTCTACCAAGTTTGGTTTTCAAAGTAGAATATGTCTTCTACTAGATGCTCTAACATCTATCCGTAGTAGAACATAAATTCTACCATCTGTTCAGTTATCTACCGTCGTAGAATTTGCCTTCTGCTAAATATCATACGTTCTACGAGTTGGTAGAATGGTTCGTCAATTCTTCTACGTGTTACACCGTTTTCTACCACCGGTAGAATATATATTCTACCATAGACACTGTTTCCTACCAATCGTAGAATCTGTATTCTACCGTAAACACTCTCTTCTACATTTTTTAGATTGCATGTTCTGCCGAAAATACTGTCTTCTACTACTCGTAGATTATGTCTTCTACTCAAAACAAGGTCTTCTACCATATGTAGAAACACCATTCTTCCATTGACACTTATTTCTACGGAAGGTAGAATTCATCTTCTACGAAAATCTGAGAAAATATAGCAAAAATAGTAACTGAATATTTAAAAATATTTTGAAAAATATATTTCCTTTTATTTCTTTTCTCAGCAAAAAAAAAAAAAAACCTACACCTCTTTTTACTTTTTCTTATCTTTTACTCTAGTTTTCTCCTAGATTTTGTGTTTCAATTTCTTTCTTGTCTTGGTTATTATGTTGCATATCTATGTAACCAGTGGCGATGATTGGCGAGGAGCGGCGACTTAAATTTTTTCTTTTCTTCTGTTTTTTTTTCTTTGTGTCGACTTTATGTCGACTTTTTTTTTTCTTGTTTTTTTTAAATATTTATTAATTATTTAATAATTTAATTATTTATTAATTATTTAATTTCCTTAAACATGATTTGAAGGTTAAAAATGGGATTAAATTTTAATAAAGTGTATATGGACAACATTTGAAAAAAAAAGGGTATAAGGACAAGAGCTTTCATTTTTTGGTGTGTTTTGCCAAATTTCCCTTAATTAAATAGGTAAAAAGATTAATACGTCTTCACCCTAATGGGTGATGGATTGGATTAACCATTTTGCCATATATGTTTTTTTTTCTTTCTCATTTATTGAATTTTCATCTTTTTGGTTTTTTATGTTATGCTCTTTAATATTTTTTTAGAAATTTGGCAAAATACTAAGAAAAAACTAGAGCATAAATCAGTAATTGAAGCTTTATCTCATAGTAAAAAGTGATGATAGCTTTTGTCTTAAGGTTTGTTTAAAAGCATTTTTCCATTCACATTTTGTTCTTCTCGTTTGGTTACTTAACCGCTTATTTGGGTTTATAGTTTGGTAGATGTTAGACTCATTAAGTTTTCTAAGATAGCTTGACATTTTGTTCTTCTCTTTTTGTTACTTATCTGTTTATTTGAGTTTATGGTTTGGTCTATGAAAGACTTGTTTAGTTTGATGATAAATCAGTAATTGAAGCTCCTATTTTAGTTTGATGAAAGATGTAACATCCGTAAACCAAGAAGTGTGGTTTTTGCGTGGTGTCGAGCGATACCAGGGGTGGTATCGGTCGACACCGGTCTGACGAATTGATTTCGGTCTGATTTAATTCGTTCGGTTTTGTCTGGTTTGGGTTTGGAAACCCTAAGTCGCGCGATAAATAGAGAGGAGCCGACTTCTTTTGTCGTTTTGCGAACCAGAGAGGTTGAGAAGGCGATTTTGTGAAGTTTGGAGAGTTGTGGTTCGATCTGAGGGTATTTCTATGTTGTTCTTCATCCCTTTCATCTTCTCAATCCGTTATCAAGGTGAGTGCATGACCGTAGGCTCGCAAATATTGGAAATTGCGAAAGTGAATTGTTGATTTGATGAGTTATGAGTTGTTTGTGGTGGTTTATGTGTTATTAGTGCCTTTGATCGATTGGATTGTGATAATTTCGTGTTTTGGAGTTTCTGTCTTAAAAATCGAATTGGGCGTCGATCTCCTGGATCGGTGTCGATCGACACTAAGCTGGTGTCGGTCGACACCAATCGGCCGAGAGTGTCGAGCGACACAAGGCGTGTGTCGATCGACACTGGTCCGGTTTAGTTTTCTGGCGATTTGATTTAATTGATTTAATTAATGGTTTAATCGGTTTAATTGGAATTAAGTGGTTTAATTCCGGGATTAATTAACTAGTGGTTAATAAATTAATCAAAATGGATTATAATAATTGCGGAAATTATTTTATGTGTTAAAAATTATTATAATAATTGTGAAAATTATTTGAATGGTTAAAAATTATTACTTAATTGTGGAAAATTATTTAATAACTAAAAGAGGTGAATTTCATAATTGTGGTAATTATTAATATTATTTAAATGTGTTTAATTTGCGTAATTGGCCTGTAGGCGGGGTGATTGCCTCACTAAGTATTTCTTAAATACTTATGCATCTCTTTTTCCCTAATGTGATGCAGGTAAAAAGAAAGTGTGATCGCGGAATCGGGCCGAGGAGAGGATGATAGGATTGTTTTGTTGTTTTGTTTGATTATTGCAAACCTGGTGTTTAGGTTGCTAGTAATTTATTTTATTATGGAATTGAATTTGGTTGGTTGAATTAATTATTTAATGTTATTTATCGGAGTTTGATTTAATTAAGTTTTCCGCACTTGATTAATTATATATAAAAAAAAAGCTTGGTTGTTTCAAAAGACACTTTTGATTTTTTTATTTATGTTATGCTCCTAATTCAAGTGTTTTTCTCATAATTTGTTTCCCTTCCTTAATTTTTTTTCCTATCACATAATCCACCACGAAAACAACATGAACTCACCCACAATTCATTCAACCTAATAATCACGAGCCTACGGTCACGACAAAGGATTGGAAATGGAGAAAACGATGGAAACAGCGAATAACAACGACAAACAACCCCAAAGCACTCCAAAATCGCCTAGAATCTCCAATCTCCTCTTTCTCTCAACTTTTCTGCCTCTTTTCGTTCAAATTCCAAGAAGAAATACGGCTCTTTCACTTTATAACGCGACAATAGGGTTTTTCCCTTAACCAGTCGCTTAACCGGACAATTAAATCAAACCGGAAATTGATTTGCCAAACCGGTGTCGACCCTGAGCTTGAGAAGCACCTCAAATTAATATTCATGAAGTATTAGTTCTCAACAGCTATCAATGCGGAAATTTTCAAACAATTCAATAAATAATTAATTCAATTTAACTCGACAAACAAATTCCATAAAAAAATCAAATGCTAGCAACCTAAACACCAGGTTCCACTAACATCATAAAAATTTTCAAATAAATAAATAATCCTATCATCCCCTTCTTCGGCCTTAATTCTGCGATCACACTTTTCTTTTACCTGCATCACATTAGGGAAAGAGAGATGCATATGTATTTCATAAATATTTAGTGAGATTGTCATCCCGTCTACAGGTCAATTATGCAATTCCAGATAAAAATCATTATTTAAAAAATTTCCATAATTATTAAAATAATTTCCATAATTATTTTTGACTCATTTAATTAATTAATCAAACCATTAGATAATTAATTACACCAATTAAACCACTTTAACCAATTAAATCAATTAAACCGATCCATTCAATTAAATCACAGAACGCCTGTGTCGACCGACACCACCTGCTGTTGCTCGACACCGAGCTTACAGATCGACACCCAAATACGATAAACAGTACAGAAACACGAAAATCATCCAATCAACTCAATCAATACGATCTAAACCACAACTATCACATAATCCACCACGAAAACAACATGAACTCACCCACAATTCATTCAACCTAGTAATCACGAGCCTACGGTCACGCACTCACCTTGACAAAGGATTGGAAAGGGAGAAAACGATGGAAACAGCGAAGAACAACGACAAACAACCCTAAAGTACTCCAAAATTGCCCAGAATTTCCAATCTCCTCTTTCTCTCCACTTTTCTGCCTCTTTTCGCTCAAAGTCCAAGAAGAAAAAGAAAACAATAATGAGAGAACCTTAAAAAGAAAACAATAAACTTTAACATTTTAAATTGTACGATATAAAATTAAACCAAAACTAATAAAAATTAAAAATTACATACCATAAAGTTCTCGGTGGGCGGTGTGGATGAAGATGCGGGAGGAGATCATGACCGGGCTCCTCTAAAATCTGCCTCATGGCCGCATAAAATGGGGCTCTAGCGGCCTCAACCGCGGCCTCAACCGCAGCCTCAACTGCGGCTGGCTGACGTGGTGGGGAAGGCGACCGAGACCGTACCCGCTGCTGCTGCTCCCGTCCCGTAGAACCATGGGAACTACTAGCAGGGTGGCCGTGACTCCTCACGTGACCGGAACGACCACCACGGGAACCTCCGGAACCAGCACGGCCCCTGGATCCTCTCTGACTCAGGAAGTCCTCGTAAGTGTTTTGCAGGAAGTCCTCGTAAGTGTTTTGTTGCTCCATCTGCAATAAATTAAAAAAGTTAAATTAAAAGGAACAATAATAATTGTACAAAGAAAAATAAAAAAATACACTAATAATTAAAAATTATTCTAATAATCACACAATTATATAAAAAGTACTATAACATTAAAATAAAACAATACTAAAACTAATCTAATGTTACATCAACAAATTAAATTCTAGAAACTTAAATAGTTCGGAAAATTCTAAATTCTAAACTAATATAATCACATTTCCAAACACTATATCACATAAAATCACATTAGTAATTTAATGACATTCTAAAATTCTAAATTCCAAACACTAATCTAATTTAATTATCTAACAATCTAAGAAACTAATCAACAATCTAACCTAAACTAATTATCTAACTAATACATGTAGCTAATTTTATCTAACAATAGGAACATTCAAAATTGTCATTCAAAATTTTAAAAATAATATAATCACAAATTATCAAACAATCTAACTAATCTAACTAATATAATCACGTATAATCACATTCTAAAATTCTAAATACTATAACTAATCAAATTTAATTATCTAAAAATCTAACAAACTAATTCTAACAATCTAACAATCTAACAATCTAACAATCTAACAAATTGTAAATCCGTAAAAAAAAAAAAAAAAAAAAAAAAAAAAAAAAAAAAAAATTCAGGTGAATGTTATATACCAGAGAGCGGCGGCGGCGGGAAGTCTCCGGCGGGAAGGGAAGAAGGCGGCGGCGGGAAGAAGGATGGGGTGATGATGTAATAATGGGCTTACTTCACCCTAAGTGGGGTTTTGGTCAGTAAATTTTTTATCTATATCTGCTTTAAGAAACGGTTTATGTTAGTAGTTACTGGACATACTAATAATATTTTTGTAACTTCAGATTTATATGGAGCAATGTTGAAAGTTGATTTATTAGAAACAGTTGAAGATTTCTGTGACCAATCTGCTACCAACATAAAAACACCATCGATAAAGTTTAAGATTTGTAATCCAAGGTGCGTTTTAATTTTTATAAGCAGATGTTTATAGACATGTTGGCTATTGTTGTTAGTTTATTGATAATTTTTTTTTTAAATTATACAGTTTAAGAGAGATAACCTGTGTGGCATATGGAGATCTTGCAAATAAGATCGAGCAATTCTGGTCAACAACTGAAAAGCATATCATACTATGTGTTTTACGTTTCTGGAAAATTGTCTGTCACAGTGGTATATTCTCTGTCTTTACCACACTAATATTCAGCTCATCATCATTAGGATGGGGCTGTCGGCGGCGGGTCGGGAAGAGGCGTTCGGTTCGCGATGAAGGCGGCAGCGGGATAACCAGAGAGCGGCCGGCGGGAAGAAGGAACGGGCTGTCGGCGGCGGCGGGTCTGAAGGAGGCGGAGGATGACCGGAGGAGAAGGCGACGGTGGCAGGCGGTTCGGTCGGAGCGGCTGCGGCTTTTTCCGGGAAAAAGGGTCGGATTCGGGAAGAAGAAGAAGCGGCTGCTGGATTTTCGGGAAAAAGGGTCGGTTTGAGCGAAGCTCAAACCCGACGCTCTGATTATATAGGAAATATGTGTCCCTCGCAAATCCATCGCAACGTTGCGATGGCTTTGCGAGGGAAATGTTGGAAAACCCTAAATTTTGCGATGGATTTGCGATGGACTGGGGTCGTTCATCGCAAATCCATCGCAACAAATGCGATGGGTTTGCGAGGGAATGATTGGAAACCCTAATAGTTTTCGAATTAGGCACATTCCATCGCAATTCCGTCGGGAACTTGCGATGAATTTGCGATGAAAATGTCCCATTCCATCGTAAATCCGTCGCAATTTTGCGATGGATTTGCGATGGAAAGTTAGGGTTTAGGTTTTAGGGTTTAGGGATTTGATAAAGGACTAATAAGTTTTTACGTATGAAGTATTTATGCTCATTAGTAGATGAATTTGAATATTTATATAGATATTGAACATTCGTAGATATATATGTACATGGTCGATGTGTTTTCAGAAAACCGTCTGTAATGTTATATACGTCGTAAGCTTCAGTGAGCTTGATATGTACCTAGCTGAAGAGAAATGTTTTTTATTTACTTGAAAGCTTTTAGGTTTGAATTATACACCACATAAAAAGATACCTTAAACACAAAACCCTTGTTATTATAATAAACATAGGAAACCCTAAACCCTAAAACTTTAGTTTCCATCGCAAATCCGTCACAAATATGCGACGGAATTGCGATGGAAGCTTTAAAATTTAAAACTCCATCGCAATTCCATCGAAAAATTGCGACGGATTGGCGATGGATTAAAAAATTTATTTGTATCCATCGCAATGTCGTCGCAAGTTTGCGATGGATTTGCGATGGAAAACAAAAAAAATTAATATCCATCGCAATTCCATCGCGGCATTGCGACGGATTTGCGATGGATACAAAATTTTTTGTTTTCAATCGCAAATCCATCGCAATTCTCCGCTAGATTTGACGTCTCCGGGTGGCTTTTTGTTCCAACCACGGCCACTGTTGTTTCCGCTATCCCCCTGATCGTTGCCGGTTCCCCAAGCTGCTTTGTTATCACTTACCGGTTTGTCTTTGGAGTTAGAACCCCAGCTATACCAGATTCCGACAGAGGACGAATCGGTGGAAGGCTTTCTAGTGTTTGATTATATTATTTAAATCCACCGTCATCATTCTTACCCCATGAAGATCCACCACCATCTTTCTTACCTCAAGAAGATCCACCGTCATACTACTTACCCCATGTTGATATTACCGTCTTTTTAACCACTGGAATGAAGATGATCCATATATATATGATCAACGTAACATGTGGTACAAAGGATGACGGAGGATATATCAACATGGGGTAAGAAGGATGACGGTGAATCTTTGTGAGGTAAGAAAGATGATGGTGGATCTTCATGGGGTAAGAATGATGACGGGTGGATTTAAATACTATATTCAACCACTAGAAAGCCTTCCACCGATTCGTCCTCTGTCGAAAACTGGTCTAGCTGGGGTTTAGACTCCAATCACAAACCGGGAAATGATAACAAAGCAGCTTGGGGTTTCGGGAACGATTAGGGGGATATCGGAAACAACAGTGACGGCGGCTGGAACAAAAAGCCACCCGGTAACGTCAAATCTAGAAGAGAAGAGAAGACATCAAAATCACCGTCATCAACTGGCTCGGCGTGGGGAACCATAGAGAAGACATCTGCAATCTCAAAATGTTATACTGAAATGAATTTTGTGTCGGCTTGTAAGTATAAAGTTTGCGACGGACTGACAATATATGTAACATACAGCACATAAGAAAATACAAAGAAAAACCTTAAAATTAATCAAACTCAAGAATATCCTCATTTTCATCCTCATTTTCAGATACGTAAGAGGTTTCACTGTGTTCTCTTTCTTCTTCATCAGTCGCAGACTCTTCGAATTCATCGGCTTCTCCATCTTCACTTGAATCGTCAACGACGTCTTCAACTTCTCTGTTCTCGGGGTTAACGTGTATGATATTTTCTGTGGATTCGCTCGGGTTTGAAACTTCTGCAACTCTATCATGTTGCATGGCCACTTCATCGTCTAAACCAACTACATAACCTCTTGGATTGACCTTTATGACCGATAACCAAGTCTCCCGTCTTTGCCTAACTCGAGGATAAGGAATGAAATACACTTGCTCTGCCTGCGATGCAAGGATGAAGGGTTCGAACTTGGAAAACTTTCGGTTTGCATTTACATCGGTGACACCTACCGTCTCGTTTCTCCGAACCCCTCGACCTGGTGTCGGATCATACCAATCACATTTGAATATAATACATTTCAAGTTGATAATTTCTGGGTATGTGACTTCGATGATCTCTTGCAAAACTCCATAGAATTCTATTTCCCCCGGGACATGAATACCATAATTTGCGGTCGACTTCCACATGCCATGCTTGTACGTATGGAAAATGTACCCGCGAGTACAGTACATTGGTGCTGTAGTGATCTTTCCTATTGGAGAGTTCACAATCTCATGCAGCCACAGCGGTATTTGTTCCGGATGACAGCCCTCTCTCACCTATATACAAACAAATGGTACATTAATTATATAACCTATAGTGTTATGTTTTAGTTTATATATCACTCATTTGAAGAGAACTTACATAGTATTTTAACCATCCAGCAAAGTCAAGTTCTTTGTAAAACTCATACTCATGCTCTTGTAAACCATGGTATGTTTGGCGGATCAGATTATCAAATATGCTGCACAAACATCTCGAGTTATATATATATATATATCAATCTATATATGTAAACGTATATATAATCAAAGTTACCTCTCAAATGGGTGCACTTCATCCATATTACGCAATATGTAATTGTGAGCCGCTCTCAAATCTTCATGGTCCCACGATTTTTCCTTCAACTTTCCAGCAAGTCTGCCTATTTCTTTGAAGATGCTGGGGACAACATGCCTATAAACAGGTGCAACGCCTCCATCATCGTATCGTTTCGTAGCGGTTCTTCTCGTTCTCACATTTGGACTAAAATAGTAAGACGCGAAGTTAGATGTTTCCTCTGTCAATGAACCTTGTACTATGGATCCCTCAACTTTTGCAAGGTTTTTAGCCTTTCCCTTCAAGTGTCCCATAAAACGCTCAAACGGATACATCCACCTGAATTGCACAGGCCCCCCGAGATCCGCCTCATATGGCAAATGTACCGTTAGGTGTTCCATCACGTCGAAGAATGAAGGAGGGAAGATTTTCTCCATGTTACACAACAAGAGAGCAATGTTTTTTTTTAACTTCTCTACCCCGTCTTCTGTCAGTGTTCGCGTGCAAAGATCTCGGAAAAACGCCCCGATACCTATAATATAATATACACCATACATAATCTCCTTAAGCAAACTCAATTAAAAGAAATGTAAATACTTGTTTAATTATTACCAGCAATTGCTTCGTGGACATGAGATGGCAATAGCTCTTGTAACGCAAACGGTAGTAGTCGCTGCATGAAAACATGGCAATCGTGGCTCTTCATACCAGAAAATATTTGTCCTCGCTCTATACATCGTGAGAATTTGGAAACATATCCATCCGGAAATTTGACATCTGAGGCCACCCAATCAAATAGAGCTCTCTTCCCATCTGCAGACAATCGAAAACTCGGAATTGGCTGTTTGCCGTCTCTAGTAATCTCCAACTCACTTCTTTTGCATATTTCTGCTAAGTCCACCCTCGATTTCATATTGTCTTTACTTTTCCCTTGGACGTTCAAAATGGTATGCATGATGTTATCAAAAAAATTCTTCTCGATATGCATAACGTCAAGATTATGTCGCAAAAGGTGATCCTTCCAATATGGGAGTTCCCAGAATATACTTTTTTGTGCCAGTTGTGTGCTTGTCCATATCCGTCAGGCATGTTTGCAGTACAATGCCAATTGCCCCCACGTTTGCATGTTTCCTCACCACCATAATAATGGTTCTGATCAAGCAAATCCTGTCCCGAAAGATCATCCGGAGGGGGACCGCGGACAGCTTTATTCTTCGTAAATAAAACCTTGTTCTTTCGGTACTTGTGATTGATAGGAAGAAAACGACGGTGACAATCAAACCAACAAGGTTTTCTTCCATGCCTCAGCTGAAATGCTTCTGCCCTATTCAAACAGTGTGGACACGATAGTCTTCCGTGCGTAGTCCACCCCGACAACATTCCATACGCTGGAAAGTCACTAATCGTCCACAATAATACTGCGCGCATGTTGAAGTTTTGTTGCTGCGAGTAATCAAATGTGCAGACTCCTGAATACCACAGTTGTTTCAACTCATCGATCAAAGGTTGCAGAAATACATCTAGGGATCGCTTCGGATGCTTTGGATCTGGCACTAAAACAGTTAAGAACAAAAATTCTCGCTGCATGCACATTATTGGCAGAAGATTATATGGCGTCAGTATGACGGGCCATAGCGAATATTGTCTCCCTGACATACCAAATGGACTAAATCCGTCTGTGCATAATCCAAGATAAACATTCCTGGACTCATTAGCAAAGTTTGAATGTACCGTCGGAAAGTGTTTCCACGCCTTTGCATCTGAGGGATGTGTTATCTCTCCATGATGTGTGGAATGTTCTGCATGCCATCTCATTGACGCTGACGTCATTTCCGATTGGTATAACCGTTTCAATCTTTCGGTGATTGGCAAGTACCACATATGTTGGTAAGGGACCCGTCTCCTTCCCATAGTGGGTCTGTATCTCGGCTTCCCACAAAATCGACATTCATGCAGCTTATCATCATCTTTCCAGAAAATCATGCAATTGTCAATGCATACATCGATCATTTCATAAGGTAACCCAAGACCCGCAACCAACTTCTGTATTTCATAGTAATTACCAGCAGAAAGATTATCTTCCGGTAAATACTCTTGAAATAGTCCAGCCCACTTATCCATGTTACTCTCGCTGCTGTTATCCTCAATTTTAATTGTCATCATCCTAGCTGCTAGTGACAATCTAGAAAGTCCCTCTCTACACCCATCGTAAAGTGGTTGATTTGCAGCATCTAACATATCATAAAACTTTTGTGCTTCAATGTTGGGTTCTTCCAGAATTGCTGTCGTAGGATTATCAGTAAGAACAGGCGTAGTTTCATGAAATGCATCTGTGACCATATCATGAAACCTATTCCCTTGCTGATACCCAATATCATTTCCCAATATATCAGGATGACCATAATCATAGCTACCGCTATAATTATGTTCTTCAACCCCTTGACTCGAACCACTATTTCCCGCTTCATAGTGAGTGGTATTATAATGATTTTCCCCATGAAAATACCATACATAATAGTTTGGTACAAATCCTCTATTAAATACATGTTTTTTAGCAGTATCAACAGCGATATATTTTTTGTTCCTACATTTCTCACAGGGACAAAATATTTTACCAGTTTGCATTGCCTGTGGTTGGTTTTGTGCTTGGTTAAAGAATCCATGTAATCCTTCAACAAACTCTCTCCTCACTTCGCCGGTCCCTGGATCTCTTTGATTGTACATCCAGCTTCGTAACTCATATATTCCGTAACTCATTTTTTTAGTGTTTTATTTTTTTTCCCTCTTTTTTTTTTTTTTCCTTCTCCTCTTCCCTCTCTTTCCCTCTCTTTCCCTCTCTTCCCCCCTTTTTTTTTTTGATTTCTGATTTCCCTCTCTTCACGTTTCGCTATTTATAGATTTCTGAAAAAATTTTCCTATGGATTTGCGAGGGATTTGCGATGGACTGTTTGCGACGGATTTACGACGGATTCTACTTTGCGACGGAATTACGACTGGTTTGCGACGAACTTGCGACGCCCTTGGGACGGAAATATTCCATCGCAATAAGTTAGGTACACTCAATTAACACGTGCGTACCTAACCGATACGCATGTCGGCCACCAACTTTTCCTCGCAAATCCGTCGCAAGTTTGCGAATGAACTGCGAGGGATACAAAAAAATTTGTGTTTCCATCGCAATTCCATCGCAAACTTGTGATGGAAACCTATAAATTTAGGGTTTAAGGTTTCCTCTTTTGGAATAAAAAGTGTTTACGATAACAAAATCCTATATTTGTAACTGATAATTGAATTCTAAACGATCTACACTAATAAAATATATTTCTCTTAAACTCCTTACGGTATCAAACTCATTTAAGCTTATGATATATTAAACATTACGGAAGATGTTCGTTAAACACGAATTATATGTATACCTATACGTACAAATGTATTATCAATATATAACATTTATCATATTCACATTCACCCTTTAATAAACATACACATTAATCTATAAAACCCTAATTAGTCCGCATTCAGAACTTTATATACCCTAAACCCTAAACCAAGGATTCCATCCCAAATCCATCGCAATTTGCGACGGAATTGCGACGGAAATGCCCCATTCCATCGCAATCCCATCGCAAAATTGAGATGGATTTGCGATGGAATCCTGAATTTCCGTCGCAAATCCGTCGCAAATTGCGATGGAAAGTGGTTGGCCGACATGCGACCAGTTAGGTGCGAACGTGTTAAACGAAGTTCACCTAACTCATTGCGATGGAATTGGTCCGTCGCAAAATCGTCGCAAGTTAGTCACTAATCCGTCGCAAATTTCTTTCCGTCGCAAATCCGTCGCATAATTCCATCGCATATCCATCGCAAAAAATTATCGGATTCTATAAATAGCCAGCGAACTCACGTCACAATTCACACCAATACAAAGAGAAGAGAAAAAGAAGAAAAGAAGAGAGAGGAAAAAAAAAAAACACCAAAAAAATGAGTTACGGAATTTATATATGAGTTACGAAGCTGGATGTACAATCATCTTTTTCACCCCGGCCCACGGTGGATTTTCTTTTTTACCCTAAGAAAATCCACCATCTTCCTTTTTACCCCATGTTGATTCTCTCTGGACATGAGATAATTAAGAAGGATGACGGTACGTCGATCTCTTCCTAATTATCCAATTTCCAGGGAGGATCAATAGGGGATAAAAGGGATGATGCATGGTGAATCGTCTTGGGGTAAATCTATTGGAGGACTGCGATGGATAATGCTGAGCAAACTGATATTCTCTCCAACATGTAACCGATTTCTTGTGCTACTAATGGTAATTATGGTTGGGATTCCAAAATGGATCGTCGCTATATGATGTTGTTGGATAGTAGTAGAGAAGATGGGGATTTATATCCGAGAGTGAGAGATAATCCACTGAGGTATATTAGGTATGACGTTGATAACGGAGGATAGAGTGAGAGATAATCCACTGAGGTGTATTAGGTATGACGTTGATAACGGAGGATGCGATAAGCGCTTATCGTATCCTCCGTTATCAACGTCATACCTAATACACTGACATCATCATATTTTACATGTTTTCACTAAGTATTTATTGGTGTTTTCAAGTGTTTTCAATAAGGTTCTATGCCTTTAGAGGTAGTTTTCTTGTATTTGTTGGTTTTGAAGTCTTAACAGGTTAAATCATCAAAAAGGATTCAAAAAGGAGCAAAAGAGTCTCAAACCATGATCCATGCAAGTTTCCAAGTCAAGAGCATCAATATAACTCCATTTGTCCGATTCTCGCATTTGGACAGAACCGGAGCATCCGAAATATAACCGCGGAAATGGGTCTTCCCGACGTCCAAAAATCATGATCTTGGTCTTGCTGGATAGATATTTGAGTCATGCATCACGAAAAAGTGGATTCAAGTCATTTGGATCAAACATCACGAAGATACTCTTTTTCTCCCAAGACGTGTCCGCCAGGCGAGGAAACGAAGCCTATGGAGACTTGGCGCCACCAAATGGCCCGGGATGCAGCGGCATGGACCTTGTCTCGACTTAGCACAAGCCCAGATTTCTTTTGGTGGTTTACTTGTCCTAAACCCGGTCTGATCACATCGCAAATCATCAATGCCGGTTAACCGGAAAGTTTCCTTTTTCGACACTTAACAAACCCAGCGACTTCTACCCTATAAATACGAGTTTTTAGCCTCAGAAAAAAGGGAGAGCAGCTGCGCCGTCAAGAGAAGGGGAGAAAGCCATCCTGGAAGCAGAGAGAAGAGGTTCCTCTCAAGATCGAAGGCGCACACACTCTTGCACTCAACATATCCTTACACTTGTTCTTTTCTCTTTTCTCTTGTATTGGATCCGAGAGATTATTGTGGAGAGGCCGACTTGTTCTTGAATATAGAGAAGTTTTCTTCACCCTTTACCTCTTTTTCATTTCTTATTATGTCCATACTCATCGTGCTTTGTGTTAACCGCGCCATGATTGAGTAGTCTACCCGCTAGGTTAAGAGCTAAGCCGAAAGGCTCATGAAATCGTTAACTTGATCTTTTGAGTTGGGATAATTTATTTGGTTTCATCACCTTTACTTGAGCATAATGCCGCTTGCTTTTCTGATCTACTAGCATCGGATCTTGGGTTAATATACTCTCCAAAAGCTTGCTATATTACCGGACTTAGTATTTGGTGAGCGATGAATCACAACCACCGAAAGATGAGTTGTGAATCATTGTGAACAATCATAACTTGAACACCTTTAATGCATGTTTTCAACTTGTAATAACCATCGAAAGTTGAGTCTATTAGGTTGATTTAGCATAGTAGTTTGATCCACGAAAGTGGGATAACTATACCTTTGTGTTATGAGTTCATGAACGGTTTCTATCATATCCCTTCCATTCGATTAACTTGTTAATGATTCATGATGCCTTGAGGTTAGCCCAATGCCTAGTATCTCCACTTATTGATTTCCATTCTCTCTACTTGTTTGCCACTTTCATTTTAGTTAAAATCCGAACCAAACACCATTTTGTTTTAGCTTGATTCAACCTCCTTACAATTAGTAGTACAACCGATAGGTCCTTGTGGATTCGATCCCATCTATACTTACCTCGTTGCTGTGCACTTGCAGGTAGCTCTAGTGGGTAAAACTTGAAGCAATCCCACGCTCACATCAAGTTTTTGGCACCGTTGCCGGGGACCTTCTTGTCTACAAGTTTGGACTAGAATCTAGACTAAAATGTTTTTCCTTTGTTTTGTCACTTAACATTTTTTTTTTTTTCTTTAGTTTGTTTTCAAGCTCTTGTAGGTACAACTTGAGCTGAGCTATGGATCAGGAAGCACATGATCAAGGGCCGCCGCTTGGTGTTTTTCTTGGAGCAAATCGCATTGATGACCGCCCTTTGATTGGAGTTCAAAACCGTTTACCGCAAAACGGCAATGAACCGGAGCTCGACATTGACGGGCCGGCGCATCAACCACCCCAAGACGACCACCGAGAGGGGCCAAATCAAGAGTACATTGGAGATAGTGACTCCAAACCAGAGCTTCTACAAAGCCGTAGCCCCATCCGGATGCAAGACGGCCAACGTTATGAGATTAAGCCGCGGGTTATCGCATTGGCGAAGCAAAGTCAATACCATGGACTTCTTGAGGAGGATCCTTTGGATCATGTTGATTCTTTTGAGGAGTTGTGCAGCACTACAAGCGCCAATGGAGTTCCAGTAGACTACCTGAGGTGCCGGCTCTTTGCTTTCACTTTGGCGGGCAAAGCACTTAGATGGCTAAAATCTTTGCCGTCCCGCTCAATCAATACATGGATGGAATTCAAGAAGGCTTTTCTCGGGCAATTCTACACCGAACAAAGGGCAACCTTGATGAGGAGCAAAATCTCAGGCTTCCAGCAAGGTCCTATAGAGCCATACCATGAAGCTCTAGAGCGTTTCAAAGAATACATAAGAGATTGCCCACAACACGGCTTCTCGGATGTCAATCTATGGAACACCTTCTATGATGGGATTAGGCGAGAGTACAAGCTATGCCTTGACATAGCTAGCAATGGGGACTTCATGAGCAAGACCATTGAAGAGGCAAAGATATTAATAGACAACTTGGCGGCCAGTGATAGTAAGAACCAGCCGAGCTATGAGGAAACCATTAAGGCGATCAACACAAGACCGGAGCAAACCGAGTTCAAGGAGATCAAATCCATGATCTCTAAACTTTTGGAGAGGCAAACGAGGCAATGCCAAGTCTTTGAAGACAACCAAACCTTGGATGAGGAGATGGACCGGGAGATCTTTGGCAATCTTCAAAGAGACATGAACTTCATCAGCAAACATGAACCCGGAGAAAGAAGTCTTATGCCGTTTCTCAACACTCAAGACCGTTACTGTAATATCCCTGAAGAGGAGTAAAAAGAAATGCGGATATTTCTTTGGAGATGCGTAGACAGTTCGAAAAGATGGCGAACGGTCGAAGCAGAAGTGAAAACGGTCGAGTAAAACTCCGAATACGGCGAACGGAGTGTTTACGATCGAGCCGCGGTCAACCGAAGATGTTCGTGGCACGGTCGCATGATTGGTGCGCGTACACGGGACGGTTGGAGCTGTTGCCATGATCAAAGGTGATGTTGATCATGGAGGTTGAAGAAAACGGCGTTTGGGACGACTAGGTACGATCGTGGGACGGTCGGGCCCGAGCATTGGCATCGAACGGAGGTTCGGGACGCGGGAGTGTGTTGCCTTGTGTCTCAAGAGAGAAAGGAGACAAGACATGTGCAAGAGAAAACACTTGGAGGAGAGAGAAACAGATTCATTGAATCTGGAATTAGATTCATTGAATCTAGAAGAAGGTTCATTGAACCTAAAGAATGGTTCAATGTATCTTGCTTTTGAGGTGTCAAACTGAAAGTGACATATAACTGAATGGTCTGGGCAAGTGTCAAGATCAGGGAGATGGTCGATGCTAGGTGTCACCGGATCATGCTCCATCGATCTTGTGTGGAGGAGAGGCGCTCCACTTGTCGTCGGAAGTCCAAGAAATGTCACACATGCAATGGAAGTCTCAACCACCACTTTGTCTCCTCAGCCACTATATAAACCCCTCCCTCACCACATTGTAAGCTCTTTCTCATCTCATCTTGTCTTAGTTTAGTAAAAAGAAAGAGAGAAAAGGAGAGAGAGCGGTTCGGTGAGCGGTTCGTAGAAAGAGTGATCGAGAGCGATAGCGTGTGGTACGGTCGTTCGAGCGCAGGTTGGAGATCTAGGTTCTGGAGAGCAGAACGGCTACATCTTCATCAAGTGTGAGTCTCGGTAGCTTAGAGTAGCTAGATAGTTTACATGTAGGACCAAAGTCAGTTAGAAGCATGCGATCCAAAGGTGCTTCTCCTGATTTGGTTGCATGGTAAACTTAGAGATTCTTTTTGCAGATTTGTACTTGTGAGTGAGAGATTCACAAGTAATTTCTGTTGTTGAGGAACATAGCGTGGTGTAAGCTATGGTTCCGGTTTTAGATCATAGCAAGGAGGCTATAGATCTTGTGTTTTGGGACACGGCGTGGTGAAAGCTGTGTTTTCCCCTTTTGTTTGAGATCATAGCGCGGTGAGAGCTATGGATCTTTTTGTGTGTCGAGCATGACGTGGTGAAAGTCATGGCTCGTAGTGTAGATAGATCATGGCGCGGTGAAAGTCATGATCTTAGCGGTGCATGTGATACTCCTCGCCCTCGGCGGTTTATTCTTGAGAAGCCCTCAAGGGTAGATCGTTGGGATGACTCGGATGGTAAACAAGGGTAGCTCCCTTGGCCGAGTGTTACACGACGGTGTACGTTTTAAACTGGGCTCCCTTGTCGCGGATGAGGGGACAGGGCCGTGAGAGACGGTGGTGTGAGTTCCGTTCTAGGTTGTCTCTGTGATACTTAGAACGGATAGCACAGAGGAGTGAGTATCACTGCATGATAGAGGCCTATTACTGCATTTGTAGTTGCATGATAGCATGGTGAATACTATTGCATGCATGTAGTGACATAATAGTATAGTGGATACTTTTGTGTGTTGAGTGTTAAAGCTTCCGCGCTTTTCTGATTGATTGATTGGGTGATTCAATGATTAGAATAGTATTGCGTGCTTTGATTGTTGATTGTTGGGGTAGTCGGGGTGGGACTAATACATGTTGTATAGAGGGTCCTAGACTCACTAAGTAATCTTAGATTACTTATGACGACTATTTGTTATGCAGGTAACCCGTAGATCAACCTTTGAAGTAGCGTGGGACGTTAGGCGGCTGGAGTAGATTTACCTTGGCTTTTGTAAATTATTGAATTTCAAACAGTATGTATTTATATCTTTCATCTCTTTCTTCTCTTTTTGGGCACTAGGCCTTGGCCATAAACCTTTCTTTTATCTTGTATAAAACCCATCTTTAGTAGAATAATAATCAAAGTTATGTTTTATTAAAGATGGCTCGTTCAGATGATATTTGTTTCGTTCGGACAAACACAACTCAGTTCTTGTTTTACGGGTTGCAAAGCCTTAGCATTACGGGAACTGAGGTACGGGTACTTGGCGGGATCGGACCATGTGTTACGGAACCTCTCCGCGACTTGGTCTGGACTTGCTTAGTCATCCCGACGTAGCATCCTTGGCTTAATCTATTTATAGATCGAGTCGGGGGTGTTACAAATTGTGGTATCAGAGCATGGTTCATGATCATGCTCGCGGACAAGCCAGTTTTCAAACGTTTTATCGAGTCAAAATGAGTCGCAGAAGCCAAGTAGGGTAATCCAGTACGTTCCATTAGTTAGGATTAGAAAGTAGTACTCACCTGTTTTTGATAGATGTCAAACCAGGGTGGAAGTTGGTCGTGGGGTTCGCAATCGGGTCGGGACGCAGCACAGCAAGAGTATGTGAACATCCCTCCGGATACGCCGATGTATACGGAAGAGGATGGTTCGTGGTACGAATACTTGCATGGTTATGTGCCGAAGTCAATGAGTGACACCGACAGCGGGAACCATTGGTACTATAGGACATGGGACGTGCCTATGTCACCATCTCACTCATCAATGTACTCACCGGTGGAGAGTGTAGAGGAGCTACATGGAAATCAGTATCCAAACACACCGGCGGGACATCAAACTCGCAGAGCCAATGCGTCTTGAGGAGGTGAATCGGTGGAACAAGGACAGCAGGGTCATCAACCACTTGATCCGACCCTGAGTATGGTCCACAACTTACTGTCTCAAGTACTGCATCAAGGAGCGGGCAATGGAACACCTCCTCCCCCAGATTTTCTTAAGATCGTTACAATGATGAAAACATTGGGAACGTATCGGTTCGAAGGGAACCCTGATCCGGATGAAGCTGACGCTTGGATGCAATGCTTGGAGAAGAACTTTGCAGCGACGAGATGTCCAGCTGAGTTCAAGAAAGATGTAGCGGTCTACTATCTCGAGAAAGAAGCGCTAGGATGGTGGAACAGTCTTGATAGACAAACTGGTCACACCATCAACACTTGGGAAACTTTCCAAAAGGAGTTTCGAAGAAAATATTTTCCCCCAGAGGCTAGAGATCGAATGGAGCAAGCATTCGTGACATTGTCACAAGGAAACAGAAGTGTCAAAGAGTATGAGGCGGAATTCATAAAGTTACAGAAGTATGTAACTTATGGATATAAGGATGAAGGCGCAATGGTCCGGAAGTTCTTGCAAGGCTTGAAACCGGAGATTGGCGGAAGACTTCAAGCAGTAACGTACACCCACCTATACGATGTGATCGAGAAGGCGGTGAACGTAGAGACTTATCTGAGTAAGGAGAAGGCGATGACAAGCAAGAACAAGGAGGGTCGGAACCGAGGAGATCGTTCTAACTCCAAACATTATGCGTCATCAAAGAAAAGTCACTCGTCGAGTCAGGGAGACGGACTTGGGAGTGAGAACGTGAGACGTGATACCCCAAGGAGTGGAGGTGGATTATGTTTCAATTGTGGAGGAAGGGGACATTATGCGAGGTATTGTCCCGAGAAGAACAAAACTGGGACCAGGGAGGTTCCCGATCATCTTGTTTGTTTCTTCTGCGGAGAGAAGGGACATTACTCAAGCAACTGTCCTACAAAAGATGTTATGACGTCTAGAGCGGCTGAGAAGCAACCGATGACGACCCGATCAGCGAAGGAACCCCCGGCAAAGCGCCAAGCCCCTGCGAGAGTGTACGCTTTGGGCGCCGAGATTGGTGGATCACAAGATCAATCAGGCGGTCCCATCACAGGTTTGCATGGGTTCTAACTCTCTTTGTGTGAAAAATTGTTTGTTTGATTGGTAGATTAGGATGCATAAGGTTGAGAATTGCATTCTTTTCTGTTGTGATTGGAGAATAATCGTTGGGTGCGTTCGGTGGGAATGCATGAGAGCGATTATTCTTGTGGAACATTACATGTAGTGGTAAGGAGTCCACACATGTCTTGTTTGATAGATTAGTTTGCATCTAGGGAGCATGCATTCTTCTCTGTTGTGGTTAAAGATAGTCGTTATTTCGAGACATGTAGGGAGATAACGATTATTCTTGCGTGTAGGAACATTACGTGTTGGTGGCAATCCCACACATGTCTTGTTCGACTCGGGGGCGTCACATAGTTTTGTGACTCCTGAGGTGTTGAGCAGGTTCGAAGTGGTCGGCGCGACCAAGGAGGTATGTGTTTCCGTGTTAACTCCCGGAAACCAGGTCCTTAAAACTTCGAACTTGGTGTTAGGTGTCTCCGTAGAGATCTTAGGGAAGATCTTTAGGACGAACCTGTTAGTGGTACCTATGGTAGGTTACGAGGTAATCTTAGGTATGGACTGGCTGTCTAGGTTTAGAGCCCAGTTAGATTGTAGAAAAGGTAGGGTCACCTTGGAGGGGGACCACGGTGAGGTTGTAGTGTACCAAGGGATACGACCCAGCTCCGGTGTATCCTTGGTATCGGCGCTGAGAGTGAGACAGCAACTGGTAGAGGGGAGTGCCTACCTGGTTGCCATAAGTGTGGTTGAGCAAGAGACTTCAAGCGAGACGAAGATAGAGGAGATATCGGTCGTCTGCGAGTTCGAGGATGTGTTCGAGGCATTGACGGGATTACCTCCACCTCGGAGTAACCCGTTCACAATCAATTTGATACCAGAAGCAGCGCCTATCGCAAAGACTCCCTACCGGATGGCTCCGGCGGAACTGGCTGAGTTGAAAGCGCAGTTGGAGGATCTTTTGGATAAGGGCTTCGTGCGACCAAGTTCATCACCTTGGGGCGCATCGGTATTGTTTGTGAAGAAAAAGGATGGGAGTATGAGACTCTGCATCGACTATAGAGGGATTAACAATCTCACGATCAAGGACAAGTATCCGCTTCCAAGGATCGACGAGTTGTTGGATCAGTTGAGAGGAGCAAGTTGGTTTTCGAAGATCGACTTGGCTTCAGGATACCATCAGATACCTATCAGGGATCGGGACGTGATGAAGACGGCGTTCAACACTCGCTACGGGCAGTACGAGTTCGTGGTGATGCCGTTTGGATTAACCAACGCACCGGCGGCGTTCATGCGGTTAATGAATGAAGTGTTTCACGATTACTTGGATAGTTTCGTGATCATTTTCATTGATGATATTCTGATCTATTCTCGGACTAAAGAGGAGCACAGGGAGCACCTGAGGAAAGTCTTGGAGAGATTGAGAAATCAGAAGCTTTATGCTAAGTTTAGCAAGTGTCGCTTCTGGAAACGGGAGATAGGTTTCCTAGGACACAGGGTGTCTGAGCAAGGTGTGTCAGTCGACCCGGAGAAAATAGCGGTAATCAAGGGATGGCCAAGACCAACCAACGCAACGGAAGTGAGGAGTTTCCTTGGATTAGCCGGCTATTATCGCAAGTTTATTAATGGATTCTCATCCATTGCAAAACCCATGACGAAACTTACAGGGAAAGGAGTCCCTTTTGCATGGATCGAAGAAGCGGAGAAAGCTTTTGTGAAGTTGAAGGACGCATTAACATCGGCACCGGTTTTAACGTTACCTGAATCGGGTAAGCCATATGATGTATATGCGGATGCATCCAGAGTTGGATTAGGTTCTGTGTTGATGCAAGAAGGAAAGGTTGGCCTACGCTTCAAGGCAATTGAGGAAACACGAAGAGAACTATCCAACCCACGACCTAGAGATGGCGGCGGTTGTATTTGCATTAAGGATATGGAGATCCTACTTATATGGAGAGAGTGTCCAGGTATTTACTGACCATCAAAGTCTTAAATACTTATTCACACAGAGCGATTTGAATCTCCGACAGAGGCGTTGGATGGAGTTCATCGCGGACTATGACTTAAAGATCCAGTACCATCCCGGGAAGTCGAATGTGGTAGCGGATGCTTTAAGTAGAAGACGCACGGAGGTTAGCGTGGAGAAAGAGTTAGAAACTCTCAACAACGAGTTCCAAACTATAAAGTTATCAGCTTTAGAAGGAGAATCGAGTGAGCCACTCGGATTGCAAGCGGTAAACCAGGCGGGTTTGATCCAAAGAATCCGAGAAGCTCAATTTCAAGATGAGAAGATCAAGAAAATCGTAGAGCGGATTGAAGGCCCAGAAGACGAGAATACAAGCGAGTATCAACTGGCGGAAGACGGCACGCTGTTAGTCCACGGGAGGATTACAGTACCAGGAGGATATGGGCTACGGGAAGAGATACTACGGATTGCGCATCAATCTACTCTTAGTATTCATCCCGGGAGTACCAAGATGTACAAGGACGTACGGCAATACTACCACTGGCCAGGCATGAAACGCGCGGTGGCTAAGTGGGTAGCTCAGTGCCAAACGTGTCAACAGGTTAAGGCAGAGCACCGAGTACCAGGAGGGTTACTCCAAAGCTTGCCGGTACCAGAATGGAAATGGGATTCCGTGGCGATGGATTTTATCACCGGATTACCCGTCGCAAGAGGACGGATGAACAATTCCATTTGGGTCATCGTGGACCGGTTGACAAAGGTAGCTCGCTTACTCGCGGTTAGAGATTCTGATAAGGTGGAGACGTTGGCGGAACTCTACATCAATCAGATAGTGAAGCTACATGGAGTACCGGCAGACATAGTGTCTGACCGAGATCCAAGATTCATGGCGAGATTTTGGAAGGCGCTTCAGGGTGCAATGGGTACGGTATTGCATATGAGTACGGCCTTTCACCCTGAAACGGATGGTCAAACGGAGAGGACCATTCGAACCTTGGAAGATATGCTGCGGTTATGCATATTGGACTGGTCTGGTGTTTGGGAGAACTATCTTCCATTGATAGAGTTCTCTTACAACAACAGTTACCATGTGAGTATCGGCATGTCTCCATATGAGGCGCTATATGGGAGACCATGCCGTACACCATTATGTTGGACGGAGGTCGGAGAACGACGAGTATTTGGTCCGCCATTAGTCGACGAGACTATGACCAAACTACAAATAATCCGGACCAATATGAAGAAAGCTCAAGATCGGCAGAAGAAGTATGCTGATCAGAAGAGACGAGAAGTTACTTTTGAGGTCGGAGATAAGGTATATCTCAAGGTAACGGCTCAGAAGGGAAAGGATAGATTCAGAAAGATTGGCAAGTTGGCAGTACGCTACATTGGGCCATACCAAATCATTGGAAGAGTGGGAGTAGTGGCCTACCGATTGGAACTACCCCCGGAGATGCAACTGCATCCAGTATTTCATGTTTCAATGCTGAGGAAACATGTGGCGGATCCAAATGCCATTGAGCCTGAGAGAGTAGAGGAGCTTGGTCAAGATCTGACCTATCCTGAAGGACCTCTCAAGATTGGTCATCGGCGGATTCGAGAACTGAAGAACCGGCGTATTCCGCAAATACAAGTGTTTTGGGGAAGACAAAACAGGATGGTCGTTACATGGGAAGACGAGGAGCGTTTCCGAGCTAACTATCCAGAATTCTTCGTGGAGGAAGACACTCATATGGAGGAAGGAGGGCCATCTAACACTTAGAGAATTCGGGACGAATTCTTTGAAGTGGGGGAGAATGTAATATCCCTGAAGAGGAGTAAAAAGAAATGCGGATATTTCTTTGGAGATGCGTAGACAGTTCGAAAAGATGGCGAACGGTCGAAGCAGAAGTGAAAACGGTCGAGTAAAACTCCGAATACGGCGAACGGAGTGTTTACGATCGAGCCGCGGTCAACCGAAGATGTTCGTGGCACGGTCGCATGATTGGTGCGCGTACACGGGACGGTTGGAGCTGTTGCCATGATCAAAGGTGATGTTGATCATGGAGGTTGAAGAAAACGGCGTTTGGGACGACTAGGTACGATCGTGGGACGATCAGGGTACGGTCCGCGGGACGGTCGGGCCCGAGCATTGGCATCGAACGGAGGTTCGGGATGCGGGAGTGTGTTGCCTTGTGTCTCAAGAGAGAAAGGAGACAAGACATGTGCAAGAGAAAACACTTGGAGGAGAGAGAAACAGATTCATTGAATCTGGAATTAGATTCATTGAATCTAGAAGAAGGTTCATTGAACCTAAAGAATGGTTCAATGTATCTTGCTTTTGAGGTGTCAAACTGAAAGTGACATATAACTGAATGGTCTGGGCAAGTGTCAAGATCAGGGAGATGGTCGATGCTAGGTGTCACCGGATCATGCTCCATCGATCCTGTGTGGAGGAGAGGCGCTCCACTTGTCGTCGGAAGTCCAAGAAATGTCACACATGCAATGGAAGTCTCAACCACCACTTTGTCTCCTCAGCCACTATATAAACCCCTCCCTCACCACATTGTAAGCTCTTTCTCATCTCATCTTGTCTTAGTTTAGTAAAAAGAAAGAGAGAAAAGGAGAGAGAGCGGTTCGGTGAGCGGTTCGTAGAAAGAGTGATCGAGAGCGATAGCGTGTGGTACAGTCGTTCGAGCGCAGGTTGGAGATCTAGGTTCTGGAGAGCAGAACGGCTACATCTTCATCAAGTGTGAGTCTCGGTAGCTTAGAGTAGCTAGATAGTTTACATGTAGGACCAAAGTCAGTTAGAAGCATGCGATCCAAAGGTGCTTCTCCTGATTTGGTTGCATGGTAAACTTAGAGATTGTTTTTGCAGATTTGTACTTGTGAGTGAGAGATTCACAAGTAATTTCTGTTGTTGAGGAACATAGCGTGGTGTAAGCTATGGTTCCGGTTTTAGATCATAGCAAGGAGGCTATAGATCTTGTGTTTTGGGACACGTCGTGGTGAAAGCTGTGTTTTCCCCTTTTGTTTGAGATCATAGCGCGGTGAGAGCTATGGATCTTTTTGTGTGTCGAGCATGACGTGGTGAAAGTCATGGCTCGTAGTGTAGATAGATCATGGCGCGGTGAAAGTCATGATCTTAGCGGTGCATGTGATACTCCTCGCCCTCGGCGGTTTATTCTTGAGAAGCCCTCAAGGGTAGATCGTTGGGATGACTCGGATGGTAAACAAGGGTAGCTCCCTTGGCCGAGTGTTACACGACGGTGTACGTTTTAACCTGGGCTCCCTTGTCGCGGATGAGGGGACAGGGCCGTGAGAGACGGTGGTGTGAGTTCCGTTCTAGGTTGTCTCTGTGATACTTAGAACGGATAGCACAGAGGAGTGAGTATCACTGCATGATAGAGGCCTATTACTGCATTTGTAGTTGCATGATAGCATGGTGAATACTATTGCATGCATGTAGTGACATAATAGTATAGTGGATACTTTTGTGTGTTGAGTGTTAAAGCTTCCGCGCTTTTCTGATTGATTGATTGGGTGATTCAATGATTAGAATAGTATTGCGTGCTTTGATTGTTGATTGTTGGGGTAGTCGGGGTGGGACTAATACATGTTGTATAGAGGGTTCTAGACTCACTAAGTAATCTTAGATTACTTATGACGACTATTTGTTATGCAGGTAACCCGTAGATCAACCTTTGAAGTAGCGTGGGACGTTAGGCGGCTGGAGTAGATTTACCTTGGCTTTTGTAAATTATTGAATTTCAAACAGTATGTATTTATATCTTTCATCTCTTTCTTCTCTTTTTGGGCACTAGGCCTTGGCCATAAACCTTTCTTTTATCTTGTATAAAACCCATCTTTAGTAGAATAATAATCAAAGTTATGTTTTATTAAAGATGGCTCGTTCGGATGATATTTGTTTCGTTCGGACAAACACAACTCAGTTCTTGTTTTACGGGTTGCAAAGCCTTAGCATTACGGGAACTGAGGTACGGGTACTTGGCGGGATCGGACCATGTGTTACGGAACCTCTCCGCGACTTGGTCTGGACTTGCTTAGTCATCCCGACGTAGCATCCTTGGCTTAATCTATTTATAGATCGAGTCGGGGGTGTTACAGTTACTATGGTGAGAAGAATTCTTCTAGCTACCCTCTTCAGCACTCCAATCATCAGCTCATGCACATCCCTAAGGTGACCTTACCTAACCCGAGGTACCAGCCGATGCATAGAGACGATCATAAAGGTGAACTTAAATCTTATATCTACGAGTTCATGCATGAGCAAAGGCAAGCCAACAAGGAAATTCATGAGAAGATACACCACATGTACTATGACCTGAATAGTAAGTTTGATTCTCTTGAATCCCACGTGAAGCGGCTTGATCTCCAAATAGCCCACATCGCCGGTTCAATCAAGAGGCCAATCGGAGTCCTTCCCGGCCAACCCGAGGTAAATCCAAAAAAGGAGCACATTGCCGCCATCACTCTTAGGAGTGGGACGCAACTAGATGAGGTGCAAATGCCGGAGGGAGCTGAGAAGGAGTCGACCCAGCATACAATCGTGATAGATGAGAATGAACCGGAAGACAACAATGCGGCCAATGGAGAGTTAGAAGAAGAAATCATCCCACCGTTGATATCTCGAGTGTACAAGCCGAAAGCACCCTTCCCTAGGGTTGTGAAGAAGCCTAAGAAGGAAAAGGAGCAAGCAAAGCTAAGAGATCTTGTGAGCCAGCTAAGTGTTAGGCTACCATTTGTTGACGCTTGCATGATCATACCGTCTTTGAAAAAGTACATGAAGAGTATCTTGACAAGCAACCTAAGCTTGGAAGAAGGTGTGATGCTGATAACTCAAGAATGCAGTGATGTGCTTCAAAACCAAACAACGGAGAACTTGATGATCCGGGCAGCTTTGTGCTATCTTGTCAAATCGGAGGTACAACTTTCAAGCGATGCCTTTGTGACTTGGGCTCTAGCGTGAATTTAATGCCTTACACGGTGGCCAGACGTCTTGGGATAACTAATTTCAGACCAACAAAGATTCAACTAGTCTTTGCGGATCGATCGGTTAGAAGACCGGTTGGAATTGTAACCGATGTTCAAGTCATGATCGGTAAATGTTCCATACCGGCTGATTTTGTGGTGTTAGAGCTTGATCAAGAGCCTAGGGACCCCTTGATCCTTGGACGACCATTCCTAGCCACTGCCGGTGCCATAATTGACGTCAAAGGAGGAAATATAAACTTGCATTTGGGAGACCTCGTAATGAAATTTCAAGTGGACAAGTCACTCGGCAAGCCAACAATAGACGGGCATTCGTTTTTGGTGGATAACATGAGCGAGGTTTCTGAAGGTATCTATCAAGAGCTCATCATGAATGACCCATTAGAGATGGCGTTAACCGGGGGTGAATGAGATAACGACCATTTGAATGAAGAAGCACGCCGGCTGACCAGGATTCTAGATGGCGCTGCCACTTATGACAAACTAGTAGCATACATCGGCTTGGGAGAGGATGTAAAGAAGCCGGGAGCAACTAAGAACCTCACCAAAGCTTCGAATGATCCTTGGAGCGAGCATAGAGCACCCAAGGTTGAGCTTAAAGAACTTCCAGTTGGACTAAGGTATGCGTTTCTTGGACCTAATAATACATATCCGGTCATTATCAATTCAAACCTAGCCAATGTGGAGACGGCTCTATTGCTTTGTGAGTTGAGAAAACACCGTAAAGCCCTTGGGTATACCCTTGAGGATATCACGGGCATCTCTCCGGATCTATGTATGCACAGGATACACCTTGAGGACGAGTCAACATCGTCCATAGAGCACCAAAGGAGGTTAAACCCGAATTTAAAAGATGTTGTGAAAAAGGAGATAATGAAACTCTTGCAAGCGGGGATCATATATCCAATCTCGGATAGTACGTGGGTAAGTCCGGTGCATGTGGTCCCTAAAAAGGGAGGAGTCACGGTGGTGAAGAACGAGAATGTGGAGCTGATCCCCACTAGAACAATCACCGGCCACCGAATGTGCATCGACTACCGCAAGCTCAATACTGCGACCCGGAAGGATCATTTCCCTTTACCATTTATAGACCAAATGCTAGAAAGGCTTGCTAACCACCCTTACTATTGTTTTCTAGATGGCTATTCAGGTTTCTTCCAAATACCAATCCATCCGGATGACCAAGAGAAGACAACATTTACATGTCCTTATGGCACATTCGCTTACCGGCGAATGCCTTTTGGATTGTGCAATGTCCCGGCCACATTCCAAAGATGCATGATGTCTATCTTCACCGACTATATAGAGGACATAATGGAGGTATTCATGGATGACTTTTCAGTTTATGGCTCATCCTTTGATACTTGTTTATCAAATCTTAGCAAGGTTCTCAAAAGATGCGAGGAGGAACATCTTGTCCTCAATTGGGAGAAATGTCATTTCATGGTGAGAGATGGGATAGTGCTTGGCCACCGGATATCAGAGAGAGGGATTGAAGTGGATAAAGCAAAGATAGAAGTCATGGTGACCTTAGAACCGCCAAAGAATGTCAAGGGGGGTAAGGAGCTTCCTCGGACACGCCGGTTTCTATAGGAGATTCATCCAAGATTTCTCGAAGATCGCACGACCATTGACTCAGCTCTTGTGCAAAGATGTCCCATTTGAATTCGACGGTGATTGCCTCACGGCTTTCAAGAAGATCAAGGAAGCACTAATAAGCGCACCGATTGTACAATCACCGGATTGGGAGCTCCCGTTTGAGATTATGTGCGATGCAAGTGACTATGCTGTTGGTGCGGTGCTAGGACAAAGAAAGGAGAAGAAACTTCATGTCATATACTATGCAAGCCGGACCCTGGATGAAGCACAATGCAACTACGCTACCACTGAGAAGGAGCTGCTCGCAATTGTTTTTGCATTTGAGAAGTTCCGATCTTACCTTGTCGGATTTAAAGTCATTGTTCACACCGACCATGCCGCCCTCAAATACCTTCTAACAAAGAAGGATGCAAAACCACGTCTCATCAGGTGGATTCTCTTACTACAAGAGTTTGACTTAAAGATCGTCGATAGAAAAGGTGCGGAGAATAGTGTAGCCGATCATCTCTCCCGAATGAAGATAGAAGAGCAGCTCCCCATAAACGACTCGTTGCCAGAAGAAACGGTCTATTCCGTCAGCGCCATACCAATCACAAGGATCACCAGCACACCACCACCCGTTCCGGACAAGAGAATAGCCCTCGGTACACCTTGGTATAGCCACATAGCCAACTACCTTGCAGCCGACATTGAACCTCCGCAATTTTATGGCTACAAGAAGAATAAGTTCTTAAAAGACATACGGTTCTACTTTTGGGACGAGCCGTACCTCTACAAGAAATGCCAAGATGGGATGTTCAGAAAATGTGTCCCGAAGGAAGAAATCCCGGGAATACTTCATGGTTGCCATGGATCAGCTTATGCCGGCCATTTTGCCACATTCAAGACGGTTTCAAAGGTTTTACAGGCCGGTTTCTGGTGGCCAACAATGTTCAAAGATGCCCAGGTATTCATTTCAAAATGTGATGCTTGTCAAAGGATGGGTAACATTAGCAAAAGAAATGAGATGCCCCAAAACTTTATCTTGGAGGTAGAAGTCTTTGACGTGTGGGGAATTGATTTCATGGGACCCTTTCCCACGTCTTTTGGAGACCAATACATCCTAGTGGCTGTTGACTATGTGTCCAAGTGGGTGGAAGCTATTGCCGCCCCAACAAACGACTCTAGTGTCGTTATCAAGCTGTTCAAATCGGTAATCTCCGAGGTTTGGAGTGCCGCGAGTTGTGATTAGTGATGGCGGTTCCCACTTCATAAACCGAGTGTTTGCCAAACTATTGAGAAAATATGGGGTTAGACACAAGGTTGCAAGCCCGTATCACCCACAAACAAGCGGACAAGTGGAGATTTCCAACAGAGAGCTAAAGAGCATCCTCAAAAAGACAACCGGGAAAACAAGGAAGGACCGGTCAGCCAAGTTAGATGATGCTCTTTGGGCTTACCGGACAGCCTTCAAGACACCACTAGGAACAACACCTTTCCATCTTGTTTACGGGAAAACGTGCCACTTACCAGTAGAGCTTGAGTATAAGGCGGCTTGGGCGGTCAAGGAGCTTAACTTCAATCTCAAAACCGCAGCTGAGAGGCGCTTGATTCAACTGAATGAATTGGAAGAGATAAGACATTTGGCATATGAGAACACAAAGATTTACAAAGAGAGAACTAAGGCGTTTCATGACCGGAAGATAGTACCAAAGTCCTTTGCTCCAAACGACCAGGTTTTGCTCTTTAATTCACGGCTCAAGCTCTTTCCCGGTAAACTCCGCTCAAGATGGTCCGGTCCGTTCAAAATTAAAGAGGTGAAACCATATGGAGCAGTGGTTCTTTGGGACCCTAGTGGAGGAGACTTCACTGTCAACGGACAGAGGCTAAAGCCGTACTTAGCAAACACGGACAAAGGAGAAGAATAGGTCATCCCCTTAGCCGATCCACCTCAAGCCTAAAACCGTCAAGGACGGTCAAGAATCTCTTCCCGGAGCCGATTGGACAACGTTGTGAAGAAATTCTCAGACCGCTCATCCATTTGACCTCAAACTTCACCAGTGCTCATAAAATATGAAGTTGGTCGGTGGAATTTCAAGCTCGGTCAGGAAATTCGTCACCGTTTGAGCTGTGGTCTATTGCACTATCATCCGGTCGACCGGATAGACCACCAAATGATGAAACTCCCAAACCGCTCGTTTGTTTGACCTTAAACTTCACCACTGCTCCTAAAATATATGATTGGTCGGTGAAATTTAAAGATAGGTCGGCGAAATGTTGACGGTCCGAGCTGTGGTCCATCACATTACCTCACGGCCATCCGAAGGATCCTCCCGACACCGGATTTTCAACTCTGCTCATCCAAACGACCTGAAACTTCACCAGCGTCTCTAAAACATCATATTGGACGGTAAATTTTCAATCCCGTTCATAAAATTCTTAACGGTTTGTCATGTGGTTCATAGCACTCATTCCGGGTCGACCGAATGAGACGTACACGACCTAAAGGCAAACCAAAGGATTTCGGGCCTTGACCTTCAACATTTACCGACCACTCACCCCTCCAGAAGAGCCCAATTCAGCTATCTGACTATGATCTTCATTCCACTTGGTCATCACTTGGTAACATCATTCTAACCTTTCCCTTTTTCAAATTTATTATGTCTTTCACCTCCCTTAATCTGATTTTTCTTACACTGGGACGGTGCAAGTTAAGTCTGGGGGGATTATACTAATAAGTTTGTTCATTTTGACATTTTTGTTTGCATTGTTTTCATCTCATCGAGTCGTTTTTATTGAGTCAAAACATTTGTCGAGAATTATGACTTTATCTTGGACCTAACCATTGTTGTGCATGCGTTTAAGTGACCATTGATCAGTATTTGGCAGTCTACTTCATCACATGTGCACCATGAGTGGATCGATTTACCAAAGATGTCCACGTCTCCAAAGGCCTAAGAAGGATACATTCTTGACTCCGCACCTTAATGAACTTAACCTTCTCGGCTAGGGGCTTGGTTTTACAAAGGGTACGACTCCTCATCCTCACCAAATAGTGAAAGTCTATGTGAGTTCGGTTTCCCCTCTCTCTCCCCTTCAAATTTAAGAAAAAGCACCAAGGTCCAAGTAACCGGGGATTAGGTGGCAACCACCATCAATACTTGCGTCTATGGAAGACCTTTTGATCCAAATAACCGGGGATTAGGTGGCTACAACCATCAATACTCGCGTCTATGGAAGACCTTTTGATCCAAATAACCGGGGATTAGGTGGCTACAACCATCAATACTCGCGTCTATAGAAGATCCATCAAAAACCTCCACAAAGAGGAGAAGAAGTCGAATAAAAAAAATACTATGCCACCCTAAAAAAGGGATGAATCGACTTAAGAAGTGAGAAGAGAGAGAGGTGAAACAAGAGCCAAGACATGTGCCTTATAAAAAGAGGATGAGTAGGAGTCTATAACCCCTTTGATCGATACTCCATAGTTGAGACCACACCTTTAGAAACTAAAGGAGTCAAGGGTGGAGAATTTGGATGGCCTAAAGAGAAGTGGATTGCTTTGGGATGATTGCAAAACTCATGGTATGTACTTTCTTGTTCTTAATTCTCAATACCGCTGCTGATTTGTGTGGATTACTAAAACAAAGGTCAACATGGATTTCCGTAAGATTTAAGAGTTCTCATGTTTTCAAACCTCTTTTCCTTTCTTAGTTTTCTTGAGGACAAGCAAAGGCTAAGTCTGGGGGATTTGATATCATCATATTTTACATGTTTTCACTAAGTATTTATTGGTGTTTTCAAGTGTTTTCAATAAGGTTCTATGCCTTTAGAGGTAGTTTTCTTGTATTTGTTGGTTTTGAAGTCTTAACAGGTTAAATCATCAAAAAGGATTCAAAAAGGAGCAAAAGAGCCTCAAACCATGATCCATGCAAGTTTCCAAGTCAAGAGCATCAATATAACTCCATTTGTCCGATTCTCGCATTTGGACAGAACCGGAGCATCCGAAAGATAACCGCGGAAAGGGGTCTTCCCGACGTCCAAAAATCATGATCTTGGTCTTTCTGGATAGATATTTGAGTCATGCATCACGAAAAAGTGGATTCAAGTCATTTGGATCAACCATCACGAAGATACTCGTTTTCTCCCAAGACGTGTCTGCCAGGCGAGGAAACGAAGCCTATGGAGACTTGGCGCCACCAAATGGCCCGGGATGCAGCGGCATGGACCTTGTCTCGACTTAGCACAAGCCCAGCTTTCTTTTGGTGGTTTACTTGTCCTAAACCCGGTCTGATCACGTCGCAAATCATCAATGCCGGTTAACCGGAAAGTTTCCTTTTTCGACACTTAACAAACCTAGCGACTTCTACCCTATAAATACGAGTTTTTAGCCTCAGAAAAAAGGGAGAGCAGCTGCGCCGTCAAGAGAAGGGGAGAAAGCCATCCTGGAAGCAGAGAGAAGAGGTTCCTTTCAAGATCGAAGGCGCACACACTCTTGCACTCAACATATCCTTACACTTGTTCTTTTCTCTTTTCTCTTGTATTGGATCCGAGAGATTATTGTGGAGAGGCCGACTTGTTCTTGAATATAGAGAAGTTTTCTTCACCCTTTACCTCTTTTTCATTGCTTATTATGTCCATACTCATCGTGCTTTGTGTTAACCGCGCCATGATTGAGTAGTCTACCCGCTAGGTTAAGGGCTAAGCCGAAAGGCTCATGAAATCGTTAACTTGATCTTTTGAGTTGGGATAATTTATTTGGTTTCATCACCTTTACTTGAGCATAATGCCGCTTGCTTTTTTGATCTACTAGCATCGGATCTTGGGTTAATATACTCTCTAAAAGCTTGCTATATTACCGGACTTAGTATTTGGTGAGCGATGAATCACAACCACCGAAAGATGAGTTGTGAATCATTGTGAACAATCATAACTTGAACACCTTTAATGCATGTTTTCAACTTGTAATAACCATCGAAAGTTGAGTCTATTAGGTTGATTTAACATAGTAGTTTGATCCACGAAAGTGGGATAACTATACCTTTGTGTTATGAGTTCATGAACGGTTTCTATCATATCCCTTCCATTCGATTAACTTGTTAATGATTCATGATGCCTTGAGGTTAACCCAATGCCTAGTATCTCCACTTATTGATTTCCATTCTATCTACTTGTTTGCCACTTTCATTTTAGTTAAAATCCGAACCAAACACCATTTTGTTTTAGCTTGATTCAACCTCCTTACAATTCGTAGTACAGCCGATAGGTCCTTGTGGATTCGATCCCATCTATACTTACCTCGTTGCTGTGCACTTGCAGGTAGATCTAGTGGGTAAAACTTGAAGCAATCCCACGCTCACATCATACACCTCAGTGGATTATCTCTCACTCTCGGATATAAATCCCCATCTTTTCTACTACTATCCAACAACATCATATTTTGCGACGGAATTGCGATGGAATATTTTATTTTTAGGATTCCATCGCAATTCCGTCGCAAAATCGTCGTAAACTTGCGATGGAGTTGCAATGACTTCAGTTTCCATCGCAATTCCATCGCAAGACCATCGCAAATTTGCGACGGAAGTATTTCCATCGCAAACTTGCGACGGATTTGCGATGGCTTCTTATTTCGTCGCAAAACCGTCGCAAATCTGTCGCAAAGTCGTCGCAAATTTGCGACGGATATTTTCCATCGCAAATTTCCATCGCAATGAGCCTGTTTTCTTGTAGTGGGCAACACTACAAGAAATATGCTCATTTATAGCATAATACGATAGCACAAATTTTGAAACTGCTATGAAAAGTAAGTGTGAGGGTTGTGATACCTTATTATAACTCTTTGTAAATGCTATCCCTGAAAAACACTTAGCGGGATTCCAAATATCATAAAACCGCCAAATTAAGTTGATGAAAATAACACTCTATACCGCCAACACTTAGAAAAAAAAAGACTTTAGACTGCTTAAAGAAAATAACACTCATATTCAAATCGGAAAACCCAAATCGTAAAATCCCGACAGCGAGAGATCTATCACCTCGCAAAATCCCGACCTCCCACAGCCGTATGATTTTTCTTTGGTCGGATTCTTTCGATTTGTAACTCAGTCCGATCTTAAATCTCTCCTTCGATTTAGTCCTCTCAACCTCAAATCTTAGTCGATTTTCTTCCTCAAGGTATGTTTCTCGATCGTTGTTATCAGCTTCTATTTCACGAAACTCTCTTCTATTCTTAATTCACTATGAAAGTTAAATTAGGGTTCATATACAATAGAAATTGGGGAAACAGAAAATAAAATTTCAATCCATAGATTAGGGTTCGTACTCACCGAATTCAGTTAAAATTCATTCTCTATTTGATAACGATTATAAGATGTGTCCTGTATTCGGTGTAGCTGACTGCAATTTCCGTGAAGCAACGACTTTGCGAGAAATTCAGAAGTTTAAGTCATATCTTGCCCATATTCGAAAGGTTAGACTCATCTCTTGTTTTCATAGCCTTTTCATTCCTTTCACATTTTTATTCATTGACGTTATTAATGTTTTGAGGATAAATTACATAAGTTGTTTAGTGTCCCTTAATTGTAAGGAAGTTTGACTGGTTTTATTGCTGCTTGAAACATGCATACTGTTTTCAACTTGTTGTGCCAAGTCTCATTAGGGTACAGATATAATGCTAGAGAAAGCATGGGTCCATCTATGCAGGTATATTTTCCAACTATGGATCTTTACTCTTTCTGTTATGAAATTAGTAACATTTTTCCTGTCTTTCTACTTGTGTGGCATGAACTGAAGAGTTGATCCTGCATACGAGTCTGGTGCCTGGAATTTTGTGCATGTGGTTAGTGCTGCATTAGGTCAGTCTGAGATGGTGATATGCCCATGCAGAGACTGTCGAAATAATGATAGACATTCATGTAGTCAAGTGGTAGATCATCTAGTAACTAGAGGAATGGATGAGGCCTACAAGATGCGGACAGATTGGTATCATCATGGAGATTTAGGTGCTGAAGTAGAGAGCAATGGTCGTAAGTGGAATGATGAGATTTTGGGTTTATATACAGCCGCTGAATACTTAGATGAAGATATGGCTTCTAGGGGTATTGACTTGCAAGACGTTGCAGAGGGTTTAGATAAGGAAGAAGATGAGTTTCTTGCAAAGCTATTGGACGCAGAAACGCCACTATATCCAAGCTGTACAAGTCATAGCAAGCTCTCGGCCATTGTTTCTTTGTTCAGAATTAAGACACAAAATGGCTGGTCTGATAAGAGCTTCAATGATCTGCTCGAAGCATTGCCGCAAATGTTACCGGATGATAATGTTCTGCATACATCAACTTATGATGTGAAGAAGTTTCTAAGGTCTTTTGATATGGGTTACGAGAAGATTCATGCGTGTGTACACGACTGCTGCCTTTTCAGAAAGCAGTACAAGAACCTGGAGACATGTCCGAAATGCAAAGCTTCAAGGTGGAAGACCAACATGCACACTGGTGTAGTGAAGAAGGGTGTCCCTCAAAAAGTACTGAGGTACTTTCCGATTATTCCACGTCTAAAGAGGATGTTTCGGTCAGAGAAAAATGCCATGGACTTGCGTTGGCATTTCAGTAACAAGAGCAATGATGGAAAAATGCGTCATCCAGTTGATTCTTCTACATGGGATCAGATGAATGATAAATACCCGTCTTTTGCAGCTGATCCAAGGAACATACTGATGGGGATTAAACTTTTCCCAATTTCTACCCCTTTTCTGCAAGTGCACAGATCGAGAGTAGCAACGGGTATATCGAACACAAGGACCAGTTAGTGCACTACAAGGTATGAGATTGAGATTTAGCTAGGAAAGCAATATGAGTTTGGTTGTTGTCACGATTAAAGCAAGTAAAGAAAGCAAGTAAACAAAGCAAATAGAGTTGTAAATCAATGGATGGAAAGCGCTAAGCAATAGGATAATCTCGGGATGAGTGATTCAAGCAAGCAAGTTCGATTTGTTAGGGATTTAAGAATGTGTACCACCTAGAACTCAAAACACTAATTTAGATCTTTCCACTTCCGTGGCTCCGACCCCTATGTTGATCTATCTAATCGCTAAACTTTTGGTATGTCCTTAGATAATCAAACAAGCATTAATTCGATCGAGTCTCAATTGTTCACAACCTCTAGTAAATCAACTTCCGCAGTCTAAGAGAGAGTTGCCCACCAAATACTAGTTCAGGCGAATGATTCATCACTTTCGTGGCTCAAATCTACCTAGGATCATATGTTGATTGGCCAGATCAACACCAAGCAATGAACACAAGCAAAGGTGAAGAGTTTATGTAAACCCTAATTCTAGATATCGATTATCAAGCAAGCATGAACACTATCCTTTGATTTCCTATCACTTAACAAGGTAACTACTCAGACATAGAGAAGGAAATCGAATTCATGTTCATAAGAACAGAGATCCGAGATCCTCTCTTGAAGGAGACAATGAAAGAAAAGCAAAAACTATAAGAACTTTTATTGAATAATATTTTGTATCTCTATGTGTGGCTCTCTTTGTGTGGCTCTCTTTTTTACAAGGCTAAAAAGATGTATTTATAATGCTTCAGAACTTGAAGGGCGGCTTGACCTAGGTCTTGGTCGAAACATAAGAGGCGGTGTAAGTTTGGGCTTGAAAACGTGCAAAACGGGCTTCGGAAACGAGCCGGGTCGAGCGAGGCGTGTCGCGGTCGAGCGGGGCGGTCGACCGGTCGGTCGGGCTGGTGCTCGGGTCGTGCTGGCGGTCGGACGGTCGGACGGGATGATGGTCGGGCGCGCTCGGGATGGTGAAAGGAGGTCGGGTCGGACGGGAGCCTTGGAGGCCCTGTCCGACCGGCTCGGTCGACCGGATGGGTCGTGGAGTTGGAGGAAGGTTGGGTCGGACGGGAGCCTTGGAGGCCCTGTCCGACCGGCTCGGTCGACCGGTGTTCTCCTGCGGTTAAGGACGGTCGGGTCGGACGGGAGCCTTGGAGGCCCTGTCCGACCGGTTCGGTCGAGCGGTTGGTGTAGACGTCCGGTTCTCGGCTGATTTGACACTCTTCACTAGAACGATCATATCTCCCATTCTACGTGGCCAAATTGCATGATTCCAATTGCGTTGTAAAGCTAACTCATGTAGGCATCGCGGCGAACTGGTTTGGGTGAAATCCATTGAGTAGAATGTTTTTGGGGCTCCTCCAAAGTAAATGATAGTGCATGAAGCTGCTTTGAGGACCTTTGCCTTTGTTTTGCTCCAAATTGCATCTTTTGACCTGAAATGACTCTTCGCACTATATATGCATAAAAACTACCTTTTAAAGCAAAAAGCCACGGTAAAACCATGCATAAAGTATATAAAAATGATGTAAAAAGGGTGTAAAATAGAGGTATATCAACTCCCCCAGACTTAGATCTTTGCTTGTCCCCAAGCAAATAGAATCCAAATCGGAGAAAGAGGTTTGAAAACATGAAAACTCACTTATCCTTTGGCACTTGTATCTTCCATTGCTCTGCTTTCACTTGGAGCAAGACTAACTTTGAATCTAGCCTTCCCGTTCTGACCTTGATCTTAGCGAACCATACCGGACCCAACAAATCTCATCCAGCACTCCAAACTTTCCATTGTCAACTCCTTACAGTATTTAAAGCGTGCGGTCTTTACCAAGGGAGTATTGATCACAGAGCATTGACTCTTACCCATCCAAGTGTTTGCCAAGACAGTCCTTTTTAGCACATCCAGTTCCATTCCTCTCTCTTTCTCTTTTCTTTTGAAGGATCGATCTTTCCCTACTTTTCAAGGGTATCATTTTATTTTTTCTATCGATCCTTCTTCCCTTTGAATATTTTTTCTTTTCTGGGAATATCATAGGATAGGCTTTTGCTTTTCCTTGTTTGAGTAGGTCTCCATAAGACAAGAAGGTGCAGACGTATGCATTCCTCTTGCTTACACGTTTTCCTTGTGCTTAAAAGCTTTTGATTTTCATTTTGCAGATGAGAGAGAGGTGGACTGTATCTTTGGTGGACATGTCTCAACTAGACCGGGATGAGGAATCGGCTAATATGTATCTCAAGCCCCTTGACAAGAAAAATTAAAAGTTCAATTAGGTGGTGGAGTTGACTTTAGATTGTCCGGGTACCTTAGAAATCTTGCCAAATCAGTAGGTCGATCCACCCTCAGTGGTTCCGTTGGGCATTGTTCGGTGTCAATATTCGCCTTTGTGATCACAAGAGCTTTGGCATGCTAATGGTAAGCTCCTAGGATAGATCATAGTTTCCTAACTTATTTTGACTCAATAAAACAGAAGTTTTGAAAAAGGTTGATAAGAGAAATAGATATAAGATGAAGACAAGACATGAACAAACGCATTAGTACCGACAATCCCCCCAGACTTAACTTGCACCGTCCCGGTGAAAGCAAATCCGATTAAGGGAGGTAAAAGAAAGAGGTAATAAGGCGTTTGTGAATTAGAGGAAAAATGTAACCTGATATGGTATTAGAAATCGAAGAATGGTGTGATGGATGATATGTCCAGCGACTATGTTGCTCCATAATGTGGATGAGATCCCGGCTTAGATGGTCAAGTGCTGTTGCGCACCAGCAGTGAGTTTAAAGGGCCGCCTGAGTGTAGGTGAAGTAGGATCATCATGTGGTATAACAGCAAGTAGGCGTGGGATGTGATGTGGTATGGGATGAAAATGTGGTGGGATGATGGTGGTATGATATGCAAATGAGGTGGGATGGTATGCAAGTGAGGTGGGATGGTATGCAAATGAGGTGGAATGGTATGCAGGTGAGGTGGGATGGTATGCAATGAGGTGGAATGGTATGTAAGTGAGGTGGGATGGTATGCAATGAGGTGGAATGGTATGTAAGTGAGGTGGGATGGTGGGCCGGCAAGAGGGGACTCGGTCGATCGGGCTAGGCACCGGTCGACCGTCTTGGTCGACCCGACCATGATGAGTGCTGCATTCTTCTTTCCTGAGGTTTCTTTCTACTTCTTTCATGCTGGATTCTCAAATTTCTGTATCCAAAACTTCAAAACAAAACTATTAAATGAAAACAAAGATTAAAAAGGGATAGAAAAGACCTTATGGGTTGCCTCCCATACAGCGCTTGTTTATGGTCTTTAGCTTGACCGTTTGGCTATTCTAAGAAGAAGTTGAAGGACATGGCCTGAGACAAAGCTTTTTTGTGCGTGTCCCATCACGTCCTTGTGGATGATCAGGTGGTTCATGAGGAGAGATGAACCGAGAATGCTTGGTAGGAGTGAAAACGGGGACGGCATCATAGAAAACAGATTTGTTGACATTGGCAAGAGAGATGCGGCGGTTTGGCCAATCCATAATGGCTCCAGCAGTTGCCAAGAATGATCTTCCGAGTATAATAGGCATGTCACTTCCTCCTTTGATATTCATGATATGAAAGTCCACCGGTATCTTTGTATCTCCAATTTCGAGCAAGATATCATAAACAACACCTCTAGGTTGTGCAATGGTGAGATCAGCAAGTCCAATGCTGATTTGTGAAGGTTGTAGGCGTGTGATCCCAAGGAGTTTGGCAGTGTGTGTGGGCATAAGGTTTATGCATGAACCAGAATCACAAATGTAGCTATCAAAGTATCTTCCATTGATTGTGCAGGGTATGGTAAACTGTCCTGGGTCTTCTACCTTGTAGAGGGTTCGGAAAGATGGTTGCTTCTTAGCTTTCTCAAATAGCTCCTGAATCTCTTTTGGGGTCTCTTTGCAGTTGTGGAAGAAGTTGGTGAGTGGGTGGTTCTTCCAGGCCTCATGAAAGGTCATGCTGGCGGGTAGTGTTTGGACAAAGCGGTTGAATTCAGCTAGCTTCTCTCGGGAGATGGGGTTGCTGTACCACTTGGGAGGAGGTGTGGATGGCGGAGATGGGGGTAGGGTTGCTGCATAAGATGACATAGAGAGGCGGGCTCGCCTAAAGAGTTGCTTAATCTCATCCTTGGTTTCTTTGCTACTAAAGAAAAATTCAACCAAATCGTGGTTGTTCCAAGCTTCTTCAAAGGGGACATAGAATGGTATGGACTTCACTTTCTTGTTAAATTCCTTGAGCTTCTCTGGGTGTATCTTAGTAGGGTCGATGGGATCATAATAGAATGAATCCTCTGGTTCATCCAGGATGGTTCTCTTTCTTGAAATGCCGGTGATTCTAGGAAGGGCGAGTATGCGAGCTGGAGGTGGAGAGAATCGCGGATCAGGTTGCTGTGGACTAGTTGCACTTCCTCTAGAGCTTGCATTGCTGTTAAAACTCTGGTTCTCTTCTTCATCATCTTCATAGTCTTCCTCATACTCTTGATCTTCTTCTTCTTTCTTTACAAGATGTGATGAGTTTTCCTTGGAGATTGCTGTGATGACATTGCAAGGGAAAGGAGGTGGGTTGGGTGCGGGGCTTCTTTCTCTCTGGTTCTTAGAGAAAAGAGATCCTTCTACAGCTGACAGCCGGTTATAGATGATTCCAAGATGTTTGCAATTATCATCATTGAAGCTATGGGCATCAATGCTCTTGCTAAGTAGCTCGTGGTGTTTTGCAGCAACATCTAGCTTGACAAGGTTGAGTGATCGATCATGGTCTTCCTTGAGTTGCTTGATATCTTTGTCAAGCTTGATAACTTGGTTAAAAAGAACATCCATCTTTTCTCCAAGGGTGAGATGAACATATTCGATCTTCTTCTCCATCTCTCTTGTACTTGTGACTTGATAGTCAAGGTACTCTTGTAGCATCTCTTCAAGCTTGGTTAGGTGTGGGTCGTGGGGTAATCCTTCTGTGGCTTGGGGTAGCTGCTCAATGTGCGGTGGAGGTTGGTGGTTTCTATAGGGAGGGTGGTAGGGTTTGAGTAGCGGCACATAGGGTTGTCCACGGGCAAACTTGTTAAGGAAAGCTTCCTTGTATCTTCTCCATGTCTTGAAGTCGTGTTGGGCAGAAAATCTAACCCACTCTTGAGCTCGGCCAGCTAGGGATGTTTGGAACAAGCTGATCTTCTTTGGGTTCTCTCCCAAACCATAATAATCACAGAGATTTTCGAAATTCTCAACATGTTCTTGAGCACACTCCGATATGAAGTCATGGAAAGGATCTCTTACTACATACTTGATCAGGTCGCCATTGATGGACTCCGGTGGTAAGGAGGCATCATATTCTTCTTCATAAGATTGGTTGTGGTAAGGGTAAGAGCTTTGGTTATACTTAGATTTGAAAGGTGGGTTCCTGCTGAACCTCTTCAAGAAAGCTTCTCTGCAGTCTAACCAAGTGTTGATCTGAAAAGGGGGAGAGTATTGCGCCCACTCAAGAGCTCTCCCAGCTAAGGACATGCTAAACAGCATTAGTTTCTTCTCAAAATCGAAAACTCCATAAGAATCACAAAGACCTTCGAAGTGATCAATGTGTTCTAGTGCATACTCATTGTAGAGATCATGGAATTTGTCTCTCTTCACAAACTCAATCAGCTCCGGATCTATTTCTTCTTCTGGTGAGGCTAGAAGGTGTTCTTCTCTTTCATAGTAGGCTTGGCTAGACGTCTCCAGTTCGGCCGTATTAAGTTAGGGGAGAAGGTTCTTCTTTGTGTTCAAGGGTGCTAGTCCGGGAGGACTACTGCGAGAATCCCATGAAGGTGAAATAGCTGGAGGGTTTGACATCCTCTTCTCTGTTGGACTGTCTCTAGGAGGAGATATGTGGCGTATAGGAATCGCCCTTATAGGACTAGGATTTCTCAAATCCTCTTCCATCTAGGAGAAAGATTTTAAAACCTGAAAAATCAAAAACAAAAAAAGGAAAAACAAGATTAAATAACTTAAAACAGGGAAAACCTAGACTATATCTCTTTCAAGAACTTGTAGGCACGATAATGGTCCCCGGCAACGGCGCCAAAAAGCTTGATGGGGATTAAACTTTTCCCAATTTCTACCCCTTTTCTGCAAGTGCACAGATCGAGAGTAGCAACGGGTATATCGAACACAAGGACCAGTTAGTGCACTACAAGGTATGAGATTGAGATTTAGCTAGGAAAGCAATATGAGTTTGGTTGTTGTCACGATTAAAGCAAGTAAAGAAAGCAAGTAAACAAAGCAAATAGAGTTGTAAATCAATGGATGGAAAGCGCTAAGCAATAGGATAATCTCGGGATGAGTGATTCAAGCAAGCAAGTTCGATTTGTTAGGGATTTAAGAATGTGTACCACCTAGAACTCAAAACACTAATTTAGATCTTTCCACTTCCGTGGCTCCGACCCCTATGTTGATCTATCTAATCGCTAAACTTTTGGTATGTCCTTAGATAATCAAACAAGCATTAATTCGATCGAGTCTCAATTGTTCACAACCTCTAGTAAATCAACTTCCGCAGTCTAAGAGAGAGTTGCCCACCAAATACTAGTTCAGGCGAATGATTCATCACTTTCGTGGCTCAAATCTACCTAGGATCATATGTTGATTGGCCAGATCAACACCAAGCAATGAACACAAGCAAAGGTGAAGAGTTTATGTAAACCCTAATTCTAGATATCGATTATCAAGCAAGCATGAACACTATCCTTTGATTTCCTATCACTTAACAAGGTAACTACTCAGACATAGAGAAGGAAATCGAATTCATGTTCATAAGAACAGAGATCCGAGATCCTCTCTTGAAGGAGACAATGAAAGAAAAGCAAAAACTATAAGAACTTTTATTGAATAATATTTTGTATCTCTATGTGTGGCTCTCTTTGTGTGGCTCTCTTTTTTACAAGGCTAAAAAGATGTATTTATAATGCTTCAGAACTTGAAGGGCGGCTTGACCTAGGTCTTGGTCGAAACATAAGAGGCGGTGTAAGTTTGGGCTTGAAAACGTGCAAAACGGGCTTCGGAAACGAGCCGGGTCGAGCGAGGCGTGTCGCGGTCGAGCGGGGCGGTCGACCGGTCGGTCGGGCTGGTGCTCGGGTCGTGCTGGCGGTCGGACGGTCGGACGGGATGATGGTCGGGCGCGCTCGGGATGGTGAAAGGAGGTCGGGTCGGACGGGAGCCTTGGAGGCCCTGTCCGACCGGCTCGGTCGACCGGATGGGTCGTGGAGTTGGAGGAAGGTTGGGTCGGACGGGAGCCTTGGAGGCCCTGTCCGACCGGCTCGGTCGACCGGTGTTCTCCTGCGGTTAAGGACGGTCGGGTCGGACGGGAGCCTTGGAGGCCCTGTCCGACCGGTTCGGTCGAGCGGTTGGTGTAGACGTCCGGTTCTCGGCTGATTTGACACTCTTCACTAGAACGATCATATCTCCCATTCTACGTGGCCAAATTGCATGATTCCAATTGCGTTGTAAAGCTAACTCATGTAGGCATCGCGGCGAACTGGTTTGGGTGAAATCCATTGAGTAGAATGTTTTTGGGGCTCCTCCAAAGTAAATGATAGTGCATGAAGCTGCTTTGAGGACCTTTGCCTTTGTTTTGCTCCAAATTGCATCTTTTGACCTGAAATGACTCTTCGCACTATATATGCATAAAAACTACCTTTTAAAGCAAAAAGCCACGGTAAAACCATGCATAAAGTATATAAAAATGATGTAAAAAGGGTGTAAAATAGAGGTATATCAACTCCCCCAGACTTAGATCTTTGCTTGTCCCCAAGCAAATAGAATCCAAATCGGAGAAAGAGGTTTGAAAACATGAAAACTCACTTATCCTTTGGCACTTGTATCTTCCATTGCTCTGCTTTCACTTGGAGCAAGACTAACTTTGAATCTAGCCTTCCCGTTCTGACCTTGATCTTAGCGAACCATACCGGACCCAACAAATCTCATCCAGCACTCCAAACTTTCCATTGTCAACTCCTTACAGTATTTAAAGCGTGCGGTCTTTACCAAGGGAGTATTGATCACAGAGCATTGACTCTTACCCATCCAAGTGTTTGCCAAGACAGTCCTTTTTAGCACATCCAGTTCCATTCCTCTCTCTTTCTCTTTTCTTTTGAAGGATCGATCTTTCCCTACTTTTCTAGGGTATCATTTTATTTTTTCTATCGATCCTTCTTCCCTTTGAATATTTTTTCTTTTCTGGGAATATCATAGGATAGGCTTTTGCTTTTCCTTGTTTGAGTAGGTCTCCATAAGACAAGAAGGTGCAGACGTATGCATTCCTCTTGCTTACACGTTTTCCTTGTGCTTAAAAGCTTTTGATTTTCATTTTGCAGATGAGAGAGAGGTGGACTGTATCTTTGGTGGACATGTCTCAACTAGACCGGGATGAGGAATCGGCTAATATGTATCTCAAGCCCCTTGACAAGAAAAATTAAAAGTTCAATTAGGTGGTGGAGTTGACTTTAGATTGTCCGGGTACCTTAGAAATCTTGCCAAATCAGTAGGTCGATCCACCCTCAGTGGTTCCGTTGGGCATTGTTCGGTGTCAATATTCGCCTTTGTGATCACAAGAGCTTTGGCATGCTAATGGTAAGCTCCTAGGATAGATCATAGTTTCCTAACTTATTTTGACTCAATAAAACAGAAGTTTTGAAAAAGGTTGATAAGAGAAATAGATATAAGATGAAGACAAGACATGAACAAACGCATTAGTACCGACAATCCCCCCAGACTTAACTTGCACCGTCCCGGTGAAAGCAAATCCGATTAAGGGAGGTAAAAGAAAGAGGTAATAAGGCGTTTGTGAATTAGAGGAAAAATGTAACCTGATATGGTATTAGAAATCGAAGAATGGTGTGATGGATGATATGTCCAGCGACTATGTTGCTCCATAATGTGGATGAGATCCCGGCTTAGATGGTCAAGTGCTGTTGCGCACCAGCAGTGAGTTTAAAGGGCCGCCTGAGTGTAGGTGAAGTAGGATCATCATGTGGTAGAACAGCAAGTAGGCGTGGGATGTGATGTGGTATGGGATGAAAATGTGGTGGGATGATGGTGGTATGATATGCAAATGAGGTGGGATGGTATGCAAGTGAGGTGGGATGGTATGCAAATGAGGTGGAATGGTATGCAGGTGAGGTGGGATGGTATGCAATGAGGTGGAATGGTATGTAAGTGAGGTGGGATGGTATGCAATGAGGTGGAATGGTATGTAAGTGAGGTGGGATGGTGGGCCGGCAAGAGGGGACTCGGTCGATCGGGCTAGGCACCGGTCGACCGTCTTGGTCGACCCGACCATGATGAGTGCTGCATTCTTCTTTCCTGAGGTTTCTTTCTACTTCTTTCATGCTGGATTCTCAAATTTCTGTATCCAAAACTTCAAAACAAAACTATTAAATGAAAACAAAGATTAAAAAGGGATAGAAAAGACCTTATGGGTTGCCTCCCATACAGCGCTTGTTTATGGTCTTTAGCTTGACCGTTTGGCTATTCTAAGAAGAAGTTGAAGGACATGGCCTGAGACAAAGCTTTTTTGTGCGTGTCCCATCACGTCCTTGTGGATGATCAGGTGGTTCATGAGGAGAGATGAACCGAGAATGCTTGGTAGGAGTGAAAACGGGGACGGCATCATAGAAAACAGATTTGTTGACATTGGCAAGAGAGATGCGGCGGTTTGGCCAATCCATAATGGCTCCAGCAGTTGCCAAGAATGATCTTCCGAGTATAATAGGCATGTCACTTCCTCCTTTGATATTCATGATATGAAAGTCCACCGGTATCTTTGTATCTCCAATTTCGAGCAAGATATCATAAACAACACCTCTAGGTTGTGCAATGGTGAGATCAGCAAGTCCAATGCTGATTTGTGAAGGTTGTAGGCGTGTGATCCCAAGGAGTTTGGCAGTGTGTGTGGGCATAAGGTTTATGCATGAACCAGAATCACAAATGTAGCTATCAAAGTATCTTCCATTGATTGTGCAGGGTATGGTAAACTGTCATGGGTCTTCTACCTTGTAGAGGGTTCGGAAAGATGGTTGCTTCTTAGCTTTCTCAAATAGCTCCTGAATCTCTTCTGGGGTCTCTTTGCAGTTGTGGAAGAAGTTGGTGAGTGGGTGGTTCTTCCAGGCCTCATGAAAGGTCATGCTGGCGGGTAGTGTTTGGACAAAGCGGTTGAATTCAGCTAGCTTCTCTCGGGAGATGGGGTTGCTGTACCACTTGGGAGGAGGTGTGGATGCGGAGATGGGGGTAGGGTTGCTGCATAAGATGACATAGAGAGGCGGGCTCGCCTAAAGAGTTGCTTAATCTCATCCTTGGTTTCTTTGCTACTAAAGAAAAATTCAACCAAATCGTGGTTGTTCCAAGCTTCTTCAAAGGGGACATAGAATGGTATGGACTTCACTTTCTTGTTAAATTCCTTGAGCTTCTCTGGGTGTATCTTAGTAGGGTCGATGGGATCATAATAGAATGAATCCTCTGGTTCATCCAGGATGGTTCTCTTTCTTGAAATGCCGGTGATTCTAGGAAGGGCGAGTATGCGAGCTGGAGGTGGAGAGAATCGCGGATCAGGTTGCTGTGGACTAGTTGCACTTCCTCTAGAGCTTGCATTGCTGTTAAAACTCTGGTTCTCTTCTTCATCATCTTCATAGTCTTCCTCATACTCTTGATCTTCTTCTTCTTTCTTTACAAGATGTGATGAGTTTTCCTTGGAGATTGCTGTGATGACATTGCAAGGGAAAGGAGGTGGGTTGGGTGCGGGGCTTCTTTCTCTCTGGTTCTTAGAGAAAAGAGATCCTTCTACAGCTGACAGCCGGTTATAGATGATTCCAAGATGTTTGCAATTATCATCATTGAAGCTATGGGCATCAATGCTCTTGCTAAGTAGCTCGTGGTGTTTTGCAGCAACATCTAGCTTGACAAGGTTGAGTGATCGATCATGGTCTTCCTTGAGTTGCTTGATATCTTTGTCAAGCTTGATAACTTGGTTAAAAAGAACATCCATCTTTTCTCCAAGGGTGAGATGAACATATTCGATCTTCTTCTCCATCTCTCTTGTACTTGTGACTTGATAGTCAAGGTACTCTTGTAGCATCTCTTCAAGCTTGGTTAGGTGTGGGTCGTGGGGTAATCCTTCTGTGGCTTGGGGTAGCTGCTCAATGTGCGGTGGAGGTTGGTGGTTTCTATAGGGAGGGTGGTAGGGTTTGAGTAGCGGCACATAGGGTTGTCCACGGGCAAACTTGTTAAGGAAAGCTTCCTTGTATCTTCTCCATGTCTTGAAGTCGTGTTGGGCAGAAAATCTAACCCACTCTTGAGCTCGGCCAGCTAGGGATGTTTGGAACAAGCTGATCTTCTTTGGGTTCTCTCCCAAACCATAATAATCACAGAGATTTTCGAAATTCTCAACATGTTCTTGAGCACACTCCGATATGAAGTCATGGAAAGGATCTCTTACTACATACTTGATCAGGTCGCCATTGATGGACTCCGGTGGTAAGGAGGCATCATATTCTTCTTCATAAGATTGGTTGTGGTAAGGGTAAGAGCTTTGGTTATACTTAGATTTGAAAGGTGGGTTCCTGCTGAACCTCTTCAAGAAAGCTTCTCTGCAGTCTAACCAAGTGTTGATCTGAAAAGGGGGAGAGTATTGCGCCCACTCAAGAGCTCTCCCAGCTAAGGACATGCTAAACAGCATTAGTTTCTTCTCAAAATCGAAAACTCCATAAGAATCACAAAGACCTTCGAAGTGATCAATGTGTTCTAGTGCATACTCATTGTAGAGATCATGGAATTTGTCTCTCTTCACAAACTCAATCAGCTCCGGATCTATTTCTTCTTCTGGTGAGGCTAGAAGGTGTTCTTCTCTTTCATAGTAGGCTTGGCTAGACGTCTCCAGTTCGGCCGTATTAAGGTAGGGGAGAAGGTTCTTCTTTGTGTTCAAGGGTGCTAGTCCGGGAGGACTACTGCGAGAATCCCATGAAGGTGAAATAGCTGGAGGGTTTGACATCCTCTTCTCTGTTGGACTGTCTCTAGGAGGAGATATGTGGCGTATAGGAATCGCCCTTATAGGACTAGGATTTCTCAAATCCTCTTCCATCTAGGAGAAAGATTTTAAAACCTGAAAAATCAAAAACAAAAAAAGGAAAAACAAGATTAAATAACTTAAAACAGGGAAAACCTAGACTATATCTCTTTCAAGAACTTGTAGGCACGATAATGGTCCCCGGCAACGGCGCCAAAAAGCTTGATGGGGATTAAACTTTTCCCAATTTCTACCCCTTTTCTGCAAGTGCACAGATCGAGAGTAGCAACGGGTATATCGAACACAAGGACCAGTTAGTGCACTACAAGGTATGAGATTGAGATTTAGCTAGGAAAGCAATATGAGTTTGGTTGTTGTCACGATTAAAGCAAGTAAAGAAAGCAAGTAAACAAAGCAAATAGAGTTGTAAATCAATGGATGGAAAGCGCTAAGCAATAGGATAATCTCGGGATGAGTGATTCAAGCAAGCAAGTTCGATTTGTTAGGGATTTAAGAATGTGTACCACCTAGAACTCAAAACACTAATTTAGATCTTTCCACTTCCGTGGCTCCGACCCCTATGTTGATCTATCTAATCGCTAAACTTTTGGTATGTCCTTAGATAATCAAACAAGCATTAATTCGATCGAGTCTCAATTGTTCACAACCTCTAGTAAATCAACTTCCGCAGTCTAAGAGAGAGTTGCCCACCAAATACTAGTTCAGGCGAATGATTCATCACTTTCGTGGCTCAAATCTACCTAGGATCATATGTTGATTGGCCAGATCAACACCAAGCAATGAACACAAGCAAAGGTGAAGAGTTTATGTAAACCCTAATTCTAGATATCGATTATCAAGCAAGCATGAACACTATCCTTTGATTTCCTATCACTTAACAAGGTAACTACTCAGACATAGAGAAGGAAATCGAATTCATGTTCATAAGAACAGAGATCCGAGATCCTCTCTTGAAGGAGACAATGAAAGAAAAGCAAAAACTATAAGAACTTTTATTGAATAATATTTTGTATCTCTATGTGTGGCTCTCTTTGTGTGGCTCTCTTTTTTACAAGGCTAAAAAGATGTATTTATAATGCTTCAGAACTTGAAGGGCGGCTTGACCTAGGTCTTGGTCGAAACATAAGAGGCGGTGTAAGTTTGGGCTTGAAAACGTGCAAAACGGGCTTCGGAAACGAGCCGGGTCGAGCGAGGCGTGTCGCGGTCGAGCGGGGCGGTCGACCGGTCGGTCGGGCTGGTGCTCGGGTCGTGCTGGCGGTCGGACGGTCGGACGGGATGATGGTCGGGCGCGCTCGGGATGGTGAAAGGAGGTCGGGTCGGACGGGAGCCTTGGAGGCCCTGTCCGACCGGCTCGGTCGACCGGATGGGTCGTGGAGTTGGAGGAAGGTTGGGTCGGACGGGAGCCTTGGAGGCCCTGTCCGACCGGCTCGGTCGACCGGTGTTCTCCTGCGGTTAAGGACGGTCGGGTCGGACGGGAGCCTTGGAGGCCCTGTCCGACCGGTTCGGTCGAGCGGTTGGTGTAGACGTCCGGTTCTCGGCTGATTTGACACTCTTCACTAGAACGATCATATCTCCCATTCTACGTGGCCAAATTGCATGATTCCAATTGCGTTGTAAAGCTAACTCATGTAGGCATCGCGGCGAACTGGTTTGGGTGAAATCCATTGAGTAGAATGTTTTTGGGGCTCCTCCAAAGTAAATGATAGTGCATGAAGCTGCTTTGAGGACCTTTGCCTTTGTTTTGCTCCAAATTGCATCTTTTGACCTGAAATGACTCTTCGCACTATATATGCATAAAAACTACCTTTTAAAGCAAAAAGCCACGGTAAAACCATGCATAAAGTATATAAAAATGATGTAAAAAGGGTGTAAAATAGAGGTATATCACATACGTCTGGGACTTTCTACTGATGGATTTAATCCTTTCAACATGAAGAACACGAGGTATAGCTGCTGGCCTGTATTGTTAGTGAATTATAACATGGCTCCTGACCTTTGTATGAAGAAGGAAAACATCATGCTTAGTTTGTTGATTCCTGGTCCTCATCAACCAGGAAATAGTATAGATGTGTACCTGGAACCGCTTATAGAGGATCTAAGCTATCTGTGGACCGAAGGAGAGTTAACCTATGATGCTGTCAGTAAAAGTACTTTCACCTTGAAGGCAATGCTCCTCTGGACCATTAGCGATTTTCCAGCTTATGGAAATCTTGCTGGCTGCAAAGTGAAGGGAAAACTGGGTTGTCCTGTATGTGGTAAGAATACAGACAGTTTGTGGCTGCCTAATAGCAGGAAGCATGTCTATATGTGCCACAGAAAGGGACTATCACCTTCACATAGCTATAGGGGAAAGAAGACTTGGTTTGATGGAAAAGTTGAGAATGGGAACAAGGGTCGGATATTGACTGGTAAAAATATATCAGCGCTTCTGAAAAATTTCAAGAATAGTTTTGGTAACAAGAAAGAAACGGGGAGGAAGCGATCTAGAGCTACTTTTGTTGAATCATTCTCTGATAATGAAGACGAAGACAGTGCATCAGATGAAGAAAAAGAGTTAGAAGAAGAAATAGATGAGGAGGAGTTATCAAGATGGAAGAAACGATCTATATTTTTTAAGTTGCCTTATTGGGAGGTACATATTTATTTTCATTCACAAACTTTTCATTTTTTTAGCCTGATCAGTATATTATATTTAACTTTGGTTCTTTTGTGTTTCTGTTGGTTAGGAGCTTCCTGTACGACATAATTTAGATGTGATGCATGTTGAGAGAAATGTAGCCGCAAGCATTGTTGCTACGTTGTTGCATTGTGGGAAATCAAAGGACGGTTTGAAGGCTCGTAAAGATCTTGAACATCTAGGTATTAGAAAAGATTTACACCCAAAGATTCAAGGTAAGAGAACCTTACTTCCCGCAGCACCTTGGTCATTGTCTAAGTTGGAGAAAAAGATATTTTGTAAGCGGCTATTTGATTTCAAAGGTCCAGATGGTTATTGCTCTAACATTTCAAGCTGCATATCTTTAGACGACTGTAAGGTCATGGGTTTAAAGTCACATGATTATCATGTCTTGATGCAACAGCTGCTCCCGGTTGCAGTTAGAGGTCTATTACCTAAAGGCACTAGGATAGCTATAATACGCTTATGTGCATTCTTCAACCATTTGTGCCAACGAGTTATTGACAGAGAGCAACTTTTGGTACTGGAAAATGAGATAGTGGAAACAATGTGCATGTTTGAAAGATATTTTCCGCCGAGCTTCTTTGATATCATGGTGCATCTATGCGTCCATCTTGGTAGAGAAGCCAGACTTTGTGGACCTGTCCATTTCAGATGGATGTATCCATTTGAGAGGTACAGAATAACTTTCCATTAAACTTTCTATATCTCATTAATGTTGACTATTTTAACTCGATATTCACTTTGTGTAGGTACATGAAAGTTTTGAAAGATTTTGTAAGAAATCCGGCAAGACCGGAGGGTTGTATAGCGGAGTCATTTCTGGCAGAGGAATGTATGGAATTTTGTAGTGCTTTCTTGAAGAAAACAACAAATGTAGAAGAGAAGCTTGCTAGGAACACTGAGTATGAGAACAGCTCTATCTTGGAGGGCCGTCCAATATCAGCATCCATTCCATTTACTCTTACCGAAATGGAGAAGAATATAGCTCATCTTGCTGTAATCCAAAATACGACTTTAGTGGAACCTTACGTTGGGTAAGTATTTCAGTTTCATAAAGATTAACTTACATTTACTTGAAAATAACAATCTCATTTTCTTCTTTCTTTCAAGTATGCACCTACAACATCTGCAAGACACTAACGCCAGATGTAGACGTGATGCAAGTGTTTTATGGAGAATGCATACACAGAATTTTGTAGCTTGGTTACAGCAGCAGGCAAGTTCTGATAATTAAGCGTTTGTTTTGTCTTTCTCTTTCATATTTGATATGTAACTAACTTACGCGTTGACTTTTCTTAGATCCCTCTTGACTCTCAAGAACATGATGAGACACTAAAGTGGTTGGCATATGGTCCACGAAATAGTGCAAAGTCGTGTACTGGAATTATAGTGAATGGCCTACGGTTTCACACGACCTCAGTCCATAGACTAAGTCAGAATAGTGGTGTCTTCTATGAGGCAACAGCAATGTGTAGGTCTAGTGCAAGGGACATGTCTCAAGTCGTTGACAAAGTATCTTACTATGGCAGAGTCATCGACATAATTTTGTTAGATTATAATGTCTTCTATGTGCCCTTATTTAAGTGCCAATGGGCAGTTAGAGGCAACGGCGTGAAAATAGAAGATGGCTTCACACTAGTTAACATGAATCAGAGCCAAGTTTCTTTCTCAAGAGATCCATACATCTTAGCCTCACAAGCAAAGCAAGTGTTTTATTCAAGGGAAAATGATGATTCATGTTGGTCTGTTGTTATGAGAGCTCCATCAAGGAGATATAACGAGAACGATGTTGAAGATGGTCACACAGATGTTGGGCCATTGCCATCAAATGTGGACATGGATATGGAAGACTATAATGATGATGCTCAGAATGCTAGGATTGATTGTGAAGGCATTTACGTTTGATGTGCATCTCCATATTACTCTTGCCTTATTATATGCATTAGATTATATACACTTGACTTGTTATATGCATTTGCGCAACATATAAGGTTAATGTCTAGGCTTGCATAACATCTGCTTTCATATTGGTAATGTCTTTGCTTATGTTGTATAGGTGAACTGTTATGGGTCCTCCTAAGAATAATAAGAAGAGACAGAAGAACGCTAAGAATGATGAGGAGCCTGAGTATGTAGGATATGTGAGTGCACAGACTGACACACAGCCTGAAACACAGACACAAACACAGCCTGTAGTCCAGTCTGAAACAAACTCTGTACATGCACGGACTGAGTCAGAACATCAGACCGCATCGCATGAAGACGAACCCCTCTGTCATACAAATGTCTCTGAAGCAGCCAGGAATGCACATCAACCTCAGCGTAAAAAGCATCGAGGACCAACGAAGATGAAAGATATTGCTAAGGATCCATCAAGTAAAATTAATGTCGAGTTCACCGATTTGGGGGAACCTTGTGGGGAAGGGTCAGTCAAATTGTCATCATACTTAGGTCCTTTAGTACGAGAGCACGTGCCAATCCTAATAACTGATTGGAGGAAAATTGGCGAAGTCCGGAAGACTATTTTATGGAAATCTGTTCAGGTAACTATTACTTTGGTTATTACATATGTTCTTTATGAACAACCATGTCGTAATGTACCTTGTTAACTTCTCTGATACTTTTAAATTTAGGCAAGGTTTAATCTCGAAGGTGATTTGCAAGAAGATATTGTAATGAAGCAGATGGGATGTATATGGAGGTCCTTCAAATCACGCATTGTTAGGAAGATCATGGATGCAAAGACTACTGCTGAGAGAATGCAGCTGCGACCAAAGAACATCCCTGTTGGAGAATGGCGGAAATTTGTCAAGCTAAAGACTAGCATAGAATTTAAGGTAATGGCGCAAATTTGTCAAGCAAATTTGTTTACTTTTCTTTATTACAGTTTTTCCTGACATCATGAGTCTTCAAGGTTGTGAGCGATCAGTATAAGGAGAGAAGGTCCAAACAGATCAGTATATGGAGGATGCAATTGGCAGTACTATAGCATGGCCGGAGGACAAAGTGTTGATCGTCTAAGATGTAAGAAGCGTATCTCATATGGTTTCTTTAAGAATCCTATCTCCTTTTCTTTCAGTAATCTATTGGAATGAAACAATTGTTGTTGGTAATGCTAGATAAGAATTGAATTCTGACTTGTTTATTATTCTGTCGTATGGAATTGAGGATTGAGCTTTCTTTGGATGTTTAAGTTTATGAAAATCAGGTTTCTAGCTAATCAATATCAGAAAACAGGTTTTGTATTTCATATATGCAATAGCCCAAAAAAATACTACAAACTACTTATAAATAGCACACGAATGGAGCTGCAAAACCGAATAAAACAGCACTGAAAAAGAGCTACATAAGAATTAAACATAGCAGTTAAAACGCGCTACAATATTATTAAATGTAGCAACACCAACGAGCTACTAAAAGGTATAAATAGCGTCACAGTAGAGCTATAAAAAGATAAAGAATAGCACATAATAAACGCTATTAAATAATTATAAATAGCTTTTCAATGTGTTATTATAACTGAAAATATAACGTAAAATATACGCTGTAATAAGTACACATATTATAGCATACATAAAAAACGCTATTGTAGAGGGTGGACCTATTATAGCTCCGGCTAATACGGCGGAAATGAAAACGCTATCTATCACATATTATAGCGTTAATCCTGTGCTATCAATGAGCATATTTCTTGTAGTGCAAGGAAGCCATAGGTCGCATTTTTAAGAGAAAGAAATCACTCTTTGGCACAGTTTTCGAGGCAGAGAGTTCTAGAGGCAATTTTGGAGATTTGGGGGCGATTTCTGGAGTTTTGAAGCGATTCGTGGCTGTTCTTCGTTGCTTCCATCTTCTCCTTCGTTGCTAATCCGTTCTAAGGTGAGTGCGTGACCGTAGGTCTGTGAATCACTGAAGATTTGATTTGTTGTTGAGATTTTTGAGTTGTTCTTGAGTTATTTGAGTGATTAATCGATTATGGGGGTTGAATCCCATTGTTTTTGTGTTTATATGCTTGTGTCGCACGGTTTATCGTTATGGGGTTCGAGTTGTCGGGCGTGTGTCGAGTGACACCTTTTGGGTGTCGGTCGACACCGATTTCACTAGTGTCGAGCTACACCCTCTGGGTGTGTCGATCAACACCTAGCTGGGAGTGTCGAACGACCTACGGTCACACACTCACCTTAGAACGGATTAGCAACGTTTATTCTTATGTGGCTAGCAAACCGTCGTTTTTAGGTTGTTAGTTTATTGGTTATAAGAATTATGTGTTTTGCAAACGTGGTGTTTAGATTGCTAGAGTTATTTATTATTTCTTGAATTATTTGTTGAATTGATTTGATTTATTAATTATTGATTTCTTTCGAGAATTTTCGCATTGATAATTAAATATAAAAAAAAAAAACAACTTGGTTGTTTCATTTTGGTATCAGAGCCTACACGGTTTTAGGACTGCTAGAAATTTGTTGATATGGACTATGTGTTTATTGATTAATTGTGGTTTAGTCAGTAGTAGTCTAGTATCATCCTCTCTCAGCCTTCCAGTATTTCGCGGTGAGTGGTGTTTGTGGTTTGTTTTGTGTTTGTGTAGTTGCTCATCTACTGTGCTTTTGTAGTGTAGTGAGATGGACGCAGGTACTAGAGGTCGTGGCAGAGGTCGAGGTAGAGGCCGTGGCAGGGGTGTGCCATTGAGGTTGTCTTCTAGGCCGGTGATCTTCTCATCCAGATGGCTATCCATCTCCTTTGAATTGAGGTTCAAGTCTCGGATTGCCTTGGTGTTGCCTCCAACGGTTGCGGCTTGTTCCCTTAGCTCCCCTTCCACTTCAATACACCTTGATTCGATTCTCTCCACTTGGTCAGAGAGGTTTCCGAACTTCCTATCAAGGTCATGCTTTAGAAACTCTAACCTTGTCTAAAGACTTTGGCTAGACTTTCTTTAGATTTCCATGAAGTCTTCTATCATGGCTTTGAGATTGTCATCTCTCCGCCTATTAAGCGCGTGCTCTTGGTATGTGGGAAGGTTGGGGCGTGGACGGTGATGATGATGAGGTGGCTGGTGAGGTCGGCCTTGATAAACCGGTGATCGGTTTTGATGATAGTGATAATGTTCTTCTCGGCTAGTCTCGGCAAATAGCGGATGGCGGAAATTTGGTGGGATAGACCAGGTCGCTAGTTAGCTACTCTAGCAACAAGCTTTAGGTGTGAATAAAGATGGTGAACCATAAGGTTTCCCTTTCTTTAACAACCGATTCTCGATGGCTTATCATGTCATGTCTTCTTTGAAAGATCCATGATTCAATAACGAGTCTAAAGGAGTAGAGAGAATATCATAGTTCTAGTGGAAGGAGACGGAGTGATAGAGATCAAACCGCGGCTCTCCCATAGAGAGAAACCTCTAAACCCTAGACATTAAGCTAAAACATGTGAGTATGTACAAGATGCAAAAAGGAAAAGAAAGAACAAGGAGACCACCTAAGTGGCTCCGGTTTATTGACTAAGAAGAAGAGATTTGTGTTCTATGATTTTGTGATTGCGATACAAGAGGCTAAAAGCAAGTATATATAGGTGAGGGGAGGCTAGGTCGGCTGAGTTAATGCGCAAAAGAGAAGAGGAAACTTTCCATTTCTTCTCCTCACTTGAACTTGCTCACCAGGTCTTGAGTGAGGCGCGGCTACCCCCTTCTGATCGCGTGAAATGGCGTGGGCTTGAGTCTTGATGAATTCCAGGCTTGGCCCGCGGTGATCCCGGTCCATTTTGCTCATCCAAGCTCCATGGGCTTCACTTACTCGCCAGACGGACATGTCTTGGGAGAAAAAGATCCTAGGCCGCATTTCTGCTCCAAATGGCCCAATTCCACTTCGTCGCGACGCATGACTCATTTATCTATCTTTCCATAAAAAGATCTCATGATTCGGACGTCGGAAAGACCCTTTGCCGCGGTCATCTTTCGGATGCTTTGATTCTGTCCAAATGCGGAAATCGGCCAACTTGAGTTTTGTTGAAGCTCTTGACTTGGGAACTTGCATGGATCATTGTTTGAAGCTCTTTTGCTCTATTTTGCCTTCTTTTTGCCATTTTGACCTGTTTGCTTCCCAAAACCACAATATACAAGAAAACTACCTCTTGGATGCAAAATCATTATTATTAAGTAAGAAAATATAAATAAAGAAAACTAAGGTAAAAACATGTAAAATATGGATATGTCAGCATTACCTTGGTGGAGATGCACATCTGTGGTGGAGGTCTGTCCTGACTCGGAGGGCAGTGTGGACTTGGGGCGAATTCCTAGCGGAGTTCAGCGCCAAGTATTTCCATCAGGAGGCTCGAGACAGATTCCAGTTGAGGTTCATGGCATTGACCCAGGGAGAGGGGTCAGTGCGGGAGTATGACGCTGAGTTCGGCAGACTCGTGGCATATATTGGTTTCGGTTTTGAGGGCGATCGGAGTCTGATGTCAAGGTTCCTACAGGGTCTTTGGACGAGCATCAGGACTCAGTGCATAGGTAGTACGTACACTACGAGAGCAAAGTTAGTGGAGCTAGTAGCTTTTATTGAGGAGGATCTACGAAAGCAGGTGGGCTCAGCAGTTGTTCCAGCTGCAGTTGTCCCTGCAACCCAGCCGAGGGGCCAGCAGTAGCAGCAGCAGCACAAGAGTTTTGGGTCTGGTTTTGGTAGGGGCGGGAAGCCTACGCAGGGCCAGAAGAGGAGAGCATATGAGATGTCTGAGAGCAGACAGAGTATTCATGGCAGTTGCTATGGTTGTAGGAGTATAGAGCACAGGGTGGCTACTTGTCCCAAGAGGGAGGCATCCAAGGATGCCAAGGTTTGTTTCTACTGCAGGGAGCCGGGGCATATCAGGCCGATGTGTCCCAAGTTGCAACAGATGTCAGTGGCAGCAGTTCAGCATTGGCGATACAGTCACCGGCTCATATCGCAGCGTTGCAGCCGTTGGGTCAGATTGGGGGAGTGGCGCGTGTGTACTCTTCGTCGGCAGAGTTGGGCCAGACGAGTCAGTCAGACCAGATCACAGGTAAAATCTTTGACTCAGACTTTTAAATTCTTAGTGGTAGAATTTTGGTGTTGTCTGTTTCTTTTATTTTACTGTGATGGAGTAAGGGGTTCTCAACACTAATGGTTTGTGTAGGGACCTTGTTAGTGGGCGGTGTAGAGTCTCACGTTTTTTTTGACTCGGGAGCATCGAATTGCTTCATTACTCCGGAGTGTGCCGAGATTAGAGGTATCCAGAGTGGCATTGGTGAGCGAGTGGGTTTGGTCAAGGTGGCCGGTGGAGGTTCCCTAACTACTTCGGGCCGTGCTAGAGTAGTCGATGTGCAGATTGCGGGGCAGTCTATGCCAGCAGATTTGGTCATCAGTCCGGTGGAGCTGTATGACGTGATTTTAGGGATGGACTGGTTGTCATTTTACAGAGTTCATCTGGATTGCTATAGAGGCAGAGTTGTGTTTGAGCAGGATGCAGGGAGGTTGGTTTATCAGGGAGTGAGACCGACTTCTAATAGTCTTGTGATCTCGGCTATTCAGGCTGAGCAGATGATAGAACGAGGTTGCGAGGCGTACTTGGTGACGATAGTGATGTCGGAGTCTAGTGGTGAGGTGGCCCTGGAGGATATTGAGGTCCTCCAGAAGTTTGAGGATGTCTTTCGGTCGTTGAAGGGATTGCCACCATCTCGGTCAGATCCTTTCACGATTGAGTTGGAGCCCGGGACAGCTCCGATATCGAAGACACCTTACAGGATGGCGCCAGCGGAGTTGGCAGAGCTGAAGAAGCAGCTAGAGGACCTCTTGAGCAAAGGGTTCATTCGGCCGAGTGTTTCACCGTGGGGAGCACCGGTGTTGTTTGTGAAGAAGAAGGATGGCAGTTTCTGGTTGTGCATTGATTACCGGGGACTCAACCAGTCACTGTGAAGAACATGTATCCACTCCCTAGGATTGATGAGTTGTTGGATCAATTGAGGGGTGCTACTTGGTTCTCCAAGATTGACTTGGCATCGGGTTATCATCAGATTCTGATAGATGAGGCAGATGTTCGCAAGACGGCGTTCAGGACAAGGTATGGGCACTTTGAGTTTGTAGTCATGCCGTTCGGGTTGACTAATGTGCCGACAGAATTTATGAGATTGATGAACGACGTGTTCAGTGAGTTTTTGGACGTGTTCGTTATCATTTTCATTGATGACATTTTGGTATATTCGAGGAGTCCAAAGGAGCATGCAACTCATTTGAGGCTTGTTTTGGAGAAACTTCGGGAGCATAAACTGTATGCTAAGTTGAGCAAGTGCAGCCTTTGGCAAAGAGAGATGGGATTTCTTGGTCACATTGTTTCTGCAGAGGGAGTTTCTGTGGATCCGGCTAAGATTGAGGCTATCAGAGATTGGCCCAGACCAAGTAGTGCTACCGAGATCATGAGTTTTCTTGGTTTAGCAGGCTACTACAGGAAGTTCGTCAGGGACTTTTCGAGTATGTCTCAGCCGATGACGAGGTTGACTGGGAAGGATGTGTCGTTCGTGTGGTCGCCGGAGTGCGAGGAGAGCTTTGGGAAGCTCAAGGAGATGTTGACTAGTACACCTGTGTTGGCATTACCTGATCTGGGGAAGCCTTATGTGGTGTATACAGATGCTTCAAGTGTTGGTTTGGGTTGTGTTTTGATGCAGGAGGGCAGAGTGATTACCTATACTTCGAGGCAATTGCAGGGCAGTGAGCGCAACCGCCCTACACATGATCTTGAGTTGGGAGCAGTGGTCTTTGCACTCAAGATTTGGAGGTATTATCTTTATGGCGGTGCAGTGCAGATCTTTACAGATCACAAGAGTCTACAGCATATCTTTACTCAGATGTTGCTGAATGCGAGGCAGACGCGTTGGGTGGATTTTCGGGCAGACTATGATCTGGATATTGTCTATCATCCAGGCAAAGCCAATTTGGTGGCAGATGCGTTGAGTCGACGGAGGGTTGATTCAGCTGGAGAGCAGGATGTGGAGGCTTTGGTCAGCGAGATTAGTACATTGCGTCTTTGTGCTATTTCAGAGGAGCCTTGGATTTGGAGGCAGCTGATCAGGCAGACTTACTCAGTAGGATCAGAGTGGCTCAGCATGATGATCAGAGTTTGATTGATGCATCGTGAGCAGCTGATTCTGAGTATCAGCTCTCAGCAAATGGGACTATCTTGGCTCGTGGACGGGTTTGTGTGCCCAAAGTTGAGGAGTTGAGGCAGGTAGTTTTGAGGAAGGCTCATGCGAGCAAGTTCTCGATTCATCCGGGTGCGACAAGATGTACTGTGACCTCAAACGGTATTATCACTGGGTCAGGATGAAGAGAGATGTGGCAGATTGGGTTGCAAGGTGCAACACATGTTCATTGGTCAAGGCAGAGCATCAGGTTCCAGGTGGACTTTTGCAGAGCTTACCCATTCCAGAGTGGAAATGGGATATGATCACGATGGATTTTATTGTCGGATTACCTATCTCACGGACGTTTGATGCGATTTGGGTCATTGTGGATCGTTTGACCAAGTCCGCGCATTTCTTGGCCATCAAGAAGACAGATGGAGCTGCTGTTTTAGCTAGGAATTTTGTGCGAGAGATTGTGAGGCTGCATGGTGTACCAGTCAGTATCGTGTCGGATAGGGATCCGAGATTTGCCTCAGAGTTTGGGAGGGCATTTCAGAAAGAGATGGGCACTAAGGTGCATATGAGTACAGCTTATCATCCACAGACAGATGGGCAGTCGGAGAGGACTATTCAGACTTGGGAGGATTTGCTGAGGATGTGTGTGTTAGATTGGGGTGGCCATTGGGCTGATCATCTGTGTTTGGCAGAGTTTGCCAACAATAACAGTTTTCAGTCTAGTATTGGCATGGCTCCTTATGAGGCTTTGTATGGGAGGCCATGTAGGACACCCTTATGCTGGACCCAAGTGGTGGAGCGGAACATATATGGAGCTACCTTTGTTCAGGAAACGACGGAGAAGATCCGTGTTTTGAGGCTGAACATGAAGGAAGCTCAGGATAGGCAGAAGAGTTATGCCGATAGGCGAAGACATGAGCCTGAGTTTCAGGTGGGAGATAGAGTGTATCTCAAGATGACTATGTTGAGGGGCGCTAAAAGGTCCATAGCAGAGAATAAGTGCAGTTCGCGGTTTATGGGTCTGTTCCCAGTGGTGGAGCGAGTTGGGCCTATGGCATATCGGTTGGAGTTGCCACCGATTATGAGCGCCTTTCACAAGGTGTTTCATGTTTCGATGTTGAAGAGGTGTTTGCATCCTTCGGAGGAGTTAGTGGCTGAGAGTCCAGAGGGTCTTCAGCCAAATATGACAGTTCCGGCGGTTCCTGTGAGGATACTCGAGAGGAGAGTCAAGGTTCTGCGGAATAAGAGGGTGCCATTGTTGAGAGTCTTGTGGGACTGTAGTGGCACAGAGGAGCAGACTTGGGAGCCAGAGGCAAAGATGAAGCTGAAGTTCGGAAAGTGGTTCGACAAACAGGCTGTGGAGTGAGCTCCTTCATCTTTGTAGTCCCAGTGTTTGGTATTGTTGCTGTTTTGGTTGATGTATTTTCGTTTCGTTGTACAATATACATTTTTGGAATTATATGAGATGGACTTTTGCCTCATATTTTGTTGTGTGTTTGGATGTTACAAGTATCGTTGACCAGTTTGGGTCGTGAGACATTTATAGTCTTATTGGTTATAGGCATTTCAGAATTATTACTTATTACGATTCTAGAGACAGGGTGAGTTTTTAGAGGAGATATGGTGGATCTCCGGCAGACTTGTATGTGAGGGTCGCTACCTCAGTATAAGTGATTATTGTGGATACATATTGTGACATGGTGGGTTACAATATGAGTATCGAGAGATATGGTGGATCTCTAGAGGGGATATGGTGGATCTCCTGTTATGTTTTTAGAGTTGGTTGTGATGAGTTGGGAGTAATAATGTCTGGAAACGTACATATAACAAGGGCGAAATGTGAGTTTCTGAGATTAGTGGAGGATCTCTTATGTTGGGGCCGGATTTTGTGATCTTTGGTAGACACGTTGTGTGGGATTCGAGGACGAATCCAGTCTAGTGGGGGAGAACTATAATATCTCGGGTTGGCTGTGCATGTTCTTGTTTGATTGTTGTGCAGTCGGTCTAAAAGTTCAAGCATTGTGTAGGAAAAAAATGTGTAAAATTACTTTTGGACAGTTGGTGTCGAGCGACACCCGTAGGGTGTCGATCGACACCGGTTATTGGAATCGATTTCGGTTTAAATCGATTTGTGTTCGGTTATGTTTGTTTGGTCGAGTGGTGTCGACCGACACCAAGGGTTGGTGTCGCTCGACACCGGTTAAGGCGAAATCGACCGGTTTGATTTGAGTTGATTTCGGTTTGGACTGGTTTTGGGCAAGGAAGCCCTAAGTCGCGTTTTTAAGCGAAAGAAGTCACTCTTTGGCATAGTTTTCGAGGCAGAGAGTTCTAGAGGCGATTTTGGAGATTTGGGGGCAATTTCTGAAGTTTTGGAGCGATTCGTGGCTGTTCTTCGTTGCTTCCATCTACCCCTTCGTTGCTAATCCGTTCTAAGGTGAGTGCGTGACCGTAGGTCTGTGAATCACTGGAGATTTGTTTTTTTTTGAGATTTTTTAGTTGTTCTTGAGTTATTTGAGTGATTGATCGATTATGGGGGTTGAATCCCATTGATTTTGTGTTTATATGCTTGTGTCGCACGGTTTATCGTTCTGGGGTTCGAGTTGTCGGGCATGTGTCGAGCGACACCTTTTGGGGGTCGCTCGACACCGATTTCGCTAGTGTCGAGCGACACCCTCTGGGTGTGTCGATCGACACTTAGCTGGGAGTGTCGAGCGACAGCCTGGGGGTGTCGGTCGACACCATTGTACTGTTTTGAGTTTGTCGTGTTTTGTTGTGATGTTGTTTATCGTTGTTGCTGTTGATTTCTGTATTGTCTAGTGGTTGACGTAATTGGCCTGTAGACGGAATGACCGTCTCACTGAATATTTATGATAATACTCATGCATCTCTATTTCAATGTGATGCAGGTAACAGGAATGTTCGACCGCGGAATGAGGCCGAGAGATGAAGAGGATGAAAGGATGTTGATTTTTTTAATTCTTATGTGGCTAGCAAACCGTCGTTTTTAGGTTGTTAGCTTATTGGTTATTAGAATTATGTGTTTTGCAAACATGGTGTTTAGGTTGCTAAAGTTATTTATTATTTCTTGAATTATTTGTTGAATTGATTTGATTTATTAATTATTGACTTCTTTCGATAATTTCCGCATTGATAATTAAATATAAAAAAAAAAACTTGGTTGTTTCAACTAGGCCTGGGATTTTTATCATAAACCCAAACCTGAACCCACACCCGCCCGAAAAAACCGAACCAAACCCAAACGAAAATTTTAAAAAATCCGAATGGTTTTTATATTCCTAAACTCGAAAACCAGAAATCCGAAAAAACTTTAAAGAACCCAAAAAACACGAAAAAAACTCTAATTGAACCTAAAAAAACCCGAACTTAACCTAAACCAAAAATTAAAAAAACCTGTGGTTTCTATATTTCTAAAGCCGAAAATCCAAAACTTGAGAAACCCGATCCGAAATCCGAAGTCCCAGCCCTAACTACTACTATTGGTTTATTCTATTATCGCTGACTTAGGTGCTATTGTTACTATTGTCTGTTTAAAAATCAGTCATGATCGTGTAAAATATTGGAGCATGAGCTTCTCTACTATCCTAACTTCCTAACCAATCACCTGTCCTGATAAAGAAAAATAAATAAATCAACTGGTGGTGAGCAAGTGACATTAGACATATATGGGTAATGGGTTTTAATTGTTTGTTAATGCAGCCCAAAGTAAACTTAACTTCTAATTGTAATAGCCCATTAAAGACATCACGTTATTAGAAGACTTCTATTTGGCCATGTTGTTTCAACTATAAAAAAAGACTTCTATGATAATTAAATATATAAAAAAGCTTGGTTGTTTCAACTAGGCCTTGAATTTTTACCCGAAACCCAAACCTGAACCCATACCCGCCCGAAAAAACCGAACCAAACCCAAACGAAAATTTTTAAAATTCTGAATGGTTTTTATATCCCTAAACTCGAAAACCAGAAATCCGAAAAAATTGAAAAACCCAAAAAACATGAAAAAAACTCGAATTGAACCCAAAAAAACCCGAACTGAACCTAAACCAAAAATTAAAAAAACCTGTGGTTTCTATATTTCTAAAGCCGAAAATCCAAAACTTGAGAAACCCGATCCGAAATCCGAAGTCCCAGCCCTAACTACTACTATTGGTTTATTCTATTATCGCTGACTTAGGTGCTATTGTTACTATTGTCTGTTTAAAAATCAGTCATGATCGTGTAAAATATTGGAGCATGAGCTTCTCTACTATCCTAAGTTCCTAACCAATCACCTGTCCTGATAAAGAAAATAAATAAATCAACTGGTGGTGAGCAAGTGACGTTAGACATATATGGGTAATGGGTTTTAATTGTTTGTTAATGCAGCCCAAAGTAAACTTAACTTCTAATTGTAATAGCCCATTAAAGACATCACGTTATTAGAAGACTTCTATTTGGCCATGTTGTTTCAACTATAAAAAAAGACTTCTATGATAATTAAATATATAAAAAAGCTTGGTTGTTTCAACTAGGCCTTGAATTTTTACCCGAAACCCAAACCTGAACCCATACCCGCCCGAAAAAACCGAACCAAACCCAAACGAAAATTTTTAAAATTCTGAATGGTTTTTATATCCCTAAACTCGAAAACCAGAAATCCGAAAAAATTGAAAAACCCAAAAAACATGAAAAAAACTCGAATTGAACCCAAAAAAACCCGAACTGAACCTAAACCAAAAATTAAAAAAACCTGTGGTTTCTATATTTCTAAAGCCGAAAATCCAAAACTTGAGAAACCCGATCCGAAATCCGAAGTCCCAGCCCTAACTACTACTATTGGTTTATTCTATTATCGCTGACTTAGGTGCTATTGTTACTATTGTCTGTTTAAAAATCAGTCATGATCGCGTAAAATATTGGAGCATGAGCTTCTCTACTATCCTAAGTTCCTAACCAATCACCTGTCCTGATAAAGAAAATAAATAAATCAACTGGTGGTGAGCAAGTGACGTTAGACATATATGGGTAATGGGTTTTAATTGTTTGTTAATGCAGCCCAAAGTAAACTTAACTTCTAATTGTAATAGCCCATTAAAGACATCACGTTATTAGAAGACTTCTATTTGGCTATGTTGTTTCAACTATAAAAAAAGACTTCTATGATAATTACATATAAAAAAAAAAAGCTTGATTGTTTCAACGCCTGGGATTTTTACCCGAAACCCAAACCTGAATCTACACCCGCCCGAAAAAACCGAACCAAACCCAAACGAAAATTTTAAAAAATCCGAATGGTTTTTATATCCCTAAACTCGAAAACCAGAAATCCGAAAAAACTTGAAAGAACCCAAAAAACACGAAAAAACTCGAATTGAACCCAAAAAACCCGAACTAAACCTGAACCAAAAATTAAAAAAACCTGTGGTTTCTATATTTCTAAAGCCGAAAATCCAAAACTTGAGAAACCCGATCTGAAATCCGAAGTCCCAGCCCTAACTATTACTATTGGTTTATTCTATTATCGTTGACTTAGGTGCTATTGTTACTATTCTGTTTAAAAATCAGTCATGATCGTGTAAAATATTGGAGCACGAGCTTCTCTACTATCCTAAGTTCCTAACCAATCACCTGTCTTGATAAAGAAAAAAAAATAAATCAACTGATGGTGAGCAAGTGACATTAGACATATATGGGTAATGGGTTTTAATTGTTTGTTAATGCAGCCCAAAGTAAACTTAACTTCTAATTGTAATAGCCCATTAAAGACATCACGTTATTAGAAGACTTCTATTTGGCTATGTTGTTTCAACTATAAAAAAGACTTCTATGATAATTAAATATATAAAAAAAAACTTGGTTGTTTCAACTAGGCCTGGGATTTTTATCCGATTTCAACTATAAAAAAGTCTTCTATGATAATTAAATATATAAAAAAAAACTTGGTTGTTTCAACTAGGCCTGGGATTTTTACCCGAAACCCAAACCTGAACCCACACCCGCCTGGAAAAACCGAACCAAACCCAAACAAAAATTTTTAAAAATCCGAATAGTTTTTATATCCTTAAACTCGAAAACCAGAAATCCGAAAAAACTTTAAAGAACCCAAAAAACACGAAAAAAACTCGAATTGAACCAAAAAAAAACCCGAACTGAACCTGAACCAAACATTAAAAAAACCTGTGGTTTCTATATTTCTAAAGCCGAAAATCCAACACTTGAGAAACCCGATCCGAAATCCGAAGTCCCAGCCCTAACTACTACTATTGGTTTATTCTATTATCGCTGACTTAGGTGCTATTGTTACTATTGTCTGTTTAAAATCAGTCATGATCGTGTAAAATATTGGAGCATGAGCTTCTCTACTATCCTAAGTTCCTAACCAATCACCTGTCTTGATAAAGAAAAAATAAATAAATCAACGGTGGTGAGCAAGTGACATTAGACATATATGGGTAATGGGTTTTAATTGTTTGTTAATGCAGCCCAAAGTAAACTTAACTTCTAATTGTAATAGCCCATTAAAGACATCACGTTATTAGAAGACTTCTATTTGGCTATATGGACACATTCGGGAACCCAAAAAGCTGGTTGACCATTCTAATCCTCGCGCATACGCCAGGTTTTTCTATTATTATAGTTTTAAAAAATGCTAAAAATAATTATAGATTTGGGATTAATATTATAAATTCTAACCTAAATAATACCTACATTTTAATTTCAACTTGTTTAGTTAGTGACTTTTAAATATATATTTTTGTATTATACCATATGTGTCTTTGCCCTTAACTTTTTTGTTTATTCACCGTTACTTGGAACGGACTCTGCTTCCGACCATCACTTTTTGTTGGATCCGTTTTCCTGAATATTATGAGAATTTAGATGTTTGATAGTATGAAACAACAATTTTTTTTTTTTTAACATAGCTCGGATTAATATTCATATAATATTAATTCTCAACAGCTATCAATGTGGAAGTTCTCAAATAAATCAATAAATATATCAAATAAATAATTTAACAATTTAATTCAACAGTGAATGAACTAGCAACCTAAACACCAGGTTCGCTTAAACAGTTTAAAACGACAAAACATAACATCCTATCATCCTCTCTTCGGCCCTAATTCCGCGATCACACTTTTTTTTTTACCTGCATCATAGGAAAAGAGATGCGTAAGTATTATCAAAAATATTTAGTGAGGCGATCACCCGCCTACATGCCAATTACGCAAATACCAGACAATAACCAATACTTGAATAATTTCTATAATTATTAAATAAATTCCTCAATTAATAAACTAATTTTCACAATTATTAAAATAATTTTCACAATTATTAAAATAATTTCCACAATTATTTTTGAACCAAATAATTAAATCACCCACCATTTAATTAAATTAAACCACAAATTAATTGATTTAAACCATATAAAGCAATCAATTAAATTAAACCACAAATTAATTGATTTAAACCTCTTAAAACAATCAATTAAATTAAACCACAAATTAATTGATTTAAACCACTTAAACCAATCAATTAAACCGAACAGAACCGCACAACCAGCAGTGTTGGTCGACACTCGCCTCTTGGTGTAGCTCAACACCAATTCGCAGATACGAATTCCAACACGACGAACAACGACGAAAAAAACACCAAATACTCCAATTTTCTCACAATTAACACGATTAAACCCAGTAATCAACACAAAATCATCACACAATCAATCACAAACTTAACAACAGATCTATGATTCACGAGCCTATGGTCAAACACTCACCTCTAAAACGGATTGAAACAAGGAAAAAAGAGAAGGTGGTGAACAGACAGTACGATGAACAGTGCGATGAACAATACAATTCTCTCCAAAAAACTTCACTTCTTCTCCTCTAAACCTTTTCATTCGAAAATTGTGCCAAAGAAAGGTGGCTGCACCTTTGAATCATGTAACTAGGGCTTTCCCTGCCCAAACTGGCCAAACCAACAATTTAAATCGAACCGGAATCCAATTCCAATAATCGGTGTCGACCGAGACCCTCCTGGTGTCGCTCGACACCAACTCCAAAAACCAGAAAAATGGTTCACGGATATTACATAGCGACTCAAGATGGAAGCCGAAGAGTAATAATTTTAGAGTAATATAGTAGTTTTCATTACACCAAATTAAATATTTAGCAAATAAATAAGATTTAGATTTTTCAGTTGGAAGGAAGAGAAAAAGTCATGCCATGTGTCAATTTCTAGGATGTCTAGGTGTCAATTTCGAGGGTATCCACGTGTCACATAAATGGAGGGAGTTGGTCGGAATAGGGAAAACGCTCGATTAATTCATGAACTATTTGCAATTGCACGATTAATTCCCCAATTTGCAATTGCACATTTTATTCCTCAAATTGTATCTGATTTTCAAAATCGGGTCATAATTAATCAGCCGTTAATTTCATTAAACAAATGTTTACTCCCGTTAAAACATTAACCTTCTCTCATCGGTTAACCAGATATATATGATTTATGACTAATTTATGTGTTATTTATCCCTGTTATTTTTTATCCATCTATATAGCTAAATTGACATTGTTGCCTATATAACTACAATACACACTACAAAAATTTATATGCAATTCGGTTTTCAACTACTAGTCCAACACTGCATGGCCAACAGATCGATAATTTGATATGTATCCCAAATTTTTTCATATAATAGATCATTTCAAACAATAATTTATAAATAGTTGGATCGAAGTTAATCTACGACTTTAGCTAAATAGCTATATTGATAGTGATATGGTGTCTGATAATAAGAAACAATTTTGCAACTTGGTTTTAATCAACCACTCATAAACCCGTATACGTAACTAATTATGTTCGGTATTTTTAAAACTACTAATCCATGAAGATACCTTTTTGTGATAAAGATGAAGATGAAGATACTGTTGTTATACTGTTACTTTCTACTAAGGGCTTGACTGGTTTAAACGCTGCAGTTACAGTTGCGATTGTGGAAATTTGCGGAAGTGAGAGTTTGCAGTTAAATGCGTAATTAAGCTGTTTGTACGACTGGCATAGCGATTGAGAACAGATGCGTTTGCGGAATATTTTTGACTGGTTGACCAGCGGGTGAAATAGCGGTTAAACAATAAATTAACAATATAAACACATTCTATAATTATAAAACATCAAAACTATATTATATTGAACAATTATAAATTTATAGTTCAACATAATTAATAATAAAAATTTATAAAAAATAATATGTATATATATAATTATGTTCATCTTTTAATTTATATAATTTAGAAAAAATGTGATTTCTATTAAAATTTAGTATGGAAATTAAATTTAGATTACCATTTTATTTGTTAGATATATATATATATATATAGTATGAAGTGAACATTTATGAAGAGAACTTTAATTTGTAGAATTTAGAAAGGGCTGTTTTCACTTTTACACCACAAATTGAAGTCAAATGCAAAACTAACCTCTTCAATTTTTTTTATTTTTTGTCCAATTATTTACGAGAATGCCATTACTATTTCGAGTGGTAGACCTCAACAGAGGTCTACGAGAGCTGCATAAAGACCAAATACCCCTCATCTTCTACACTTAATTTCCAAAATGCCATATCATCAATATTGCCAACCACCATTTTCGCTCAATTTGGAGCTGTTAATGCTCCGAAAATTCACTTTTGAGCTACCATTTCTCATTCTCTCAACTCATAAACTCTTATTCTTCCATTTTCTCCCCATTTTCATCCCAAAAACTCTATAAGCAAACTCAAATCTTGGATCTTGGCATTTCCGATTGTTTAGCTTACAGCAACGACCGGAGCTCGTTACTGAAGGCTTAAATCGAAGTTATCAGCCCTCGAATAGCCTTTCTCCAACGCCCATGTAACTTTTCTTCCAAAATACTAAGATTTTCAGTTTTGGTCCGCGAATGTAGACCTCAGTTGAGGTCTACTATGACTTAGTAGACCTCAGTTGAGGTCTACTTTACGTAGTAGACCTCAGTTGAGGTCTACTGGTCAACCGTTGCCATTTCCTTTGCAAACAAAAAAAACTAGTCGTAGACCTCCACTTAGGTCTACTACACGTGAAGATTAGTTTTGCAATTGATCGAGAAAAATGTTTTTTCCTGTAGACCGATGTGGAGGTCTACTCCACGTGGAGGTTAGTTTTGCAATTGATCGAGAAAAATGTTTGTTGGAGGTCTACGGCTTAGGTCTACCTACAAAAAAAAGTTGGTTTCGCAGTTGACAAAAGTTTGACTTTCCTCAAAAAGGTCTACCGTTAAGGTCTACGGGGTCTGGTAGACCTCAGGTGAGGTGTACTAAAATATCTAGTCAACGCAAAAAAATTGAGGTCAACGAAAGGTCTACCAGAGGAAAGTCAAACTTGGGTCAACTGAAAACTAACCATTTTGAGGTCTACTTTTTGCGGTAGATCTACATGGTAGACCTCGTTTTGCTCCGTAGACCAATTAAGAGGTCTACTAATCAAAACGAGGTCTACCGCAACAAACATTTTTCTCGATCAATTGCAAAACTAACCTCCACGTGGAGTAGACCTCCGCGGTAGACCTCCGGTCAAAACATTTTTCACGGTCAATTGCAAAACTAACCTCCACGTGGATAGACCTCAGTTGAGGTCTACGACGTAGATCTACGTTGTAGGTCTACTATTATGTGTTATTTTGTAAATCGTTTTTTTGGTCAATATATCTAGTATTTTGAAAATTTTCTTGAACAGTTGGGTTTTTTTACTTGTTTACTTGCTTATATATGAGTTTCAAATGTTCATTTGGTGTGATTACTTATGTTGTTTTGTTTGTTTTTTTTTTTTTGTTGCAGAAAATGGTATGTTTAGCTTCCGTCTATGGAAAATGGCTGATGGTAGAAGACAAGTCATGGCATTTTGAGGTGGATAAAGGAAAAGGAGGGAGAGTGTTCTACTTGCGGGATGGTTGTACCCATGAGGAGCTTGTGAGAATGGTACAGTCTGACTATATGTTGGATATGGAAGCAGAGCTGGTGGAGATATCTTATCCATTGCCAGATGTGATGCTCAATCAAATGCCCTCGGACTTTCCTCCTATGTACGTCACCAACGATGGGCAGGTTCATAGCTTGATAGAGTTAGGCAAAACGCATGTGCTGCGCCTTTGCATCTCTGTTCTAAACAAGGATAAAGTTGAGGAGCGAGATGAGGATAGATATGTCGATGAGGATGAGAATGAAGAAGAGGAGGAACTTTCAGATATAAATTGGGATGCAAATTCAGATGAAGAAGTTGAGGAAGAGGATGATGATGTAGGGGACGATGACTATGTGGATGAAGCTTTTGCAGGAAAGAAAGTGGATGACACGGACGCAGACTATAGCGAGTATGGGAAAGTTCAAGATGAAGATGATTGGGAGAAAAAATGTTTTGAGGAAAGGCTTCACAAAGGTGATTTGAATGGTCAAGGTGGAGGAATCAATGGAAATGGGTCAGGCGCTATATATGTGAATCAGAGCTATGTAAGCAAGGATGCTCTCATATCTGCCTTGCGTCTAAAGGCAGTGGTGTCCAGATTCGCCTTCAAGGTTTCTAAGTCTACTACTAAGCTGTTTGTGGCCAAATGTTTCGTAGATGGATGCATGTGGATGTGCAGAGCTGCTATAAAGAATGAAGCAAAGAGGTTCTGGGTGACAAAGTATGTCAAGTTTCATACATGTTCTGTTGTGGACCGTGCCGGATTCCGTAAGGGATGTACTCCAAGGTATCTTGGACAGATCTTTGTAGAGCGGTTTGGAATCATTGATGGAATTGTCCCGAGACATATTGCAAACTCAATGAGGGTGATGCTTGGAATTAAGCTTAATTATACCACTGCTTACAGAGCTTTGAAATTTGCGAAACTTTTCGTTAAGGGAACACCAGAAGGTGGATACGCGAAGTTGCCCTCGTACTTGAGAAGAGTGAAGCAGTCAAACCCGGGCTCCGTGACTGACATTGTATGTGATGAGATGGGTCGATTCAAATACTGCTTCTTATCCTTAAATGCTTCAATGTTGGGATTTCAGTATTTGAGACGCGTTATTGTGGTAGATGGGACTCATCTAACTGGAAAGTATGGAGGAGTTTTGCTTGTTGCAGCCGGACAGGACGCTAATTTTCAGGTCTTCCCGTTGGCTTTTGGGATTGTAGATGCCGAGAGTAACGAATCCTGGGGTTGGTTTTTCGACAAGTTGCAACAATGCTTTTCACCTCATCCCATGGTGATAGTTTCGGACAGGCATCCCTCCATACATAATGCATGTCTCCGTTTTCTACCTTGGGTTACTAGAGGTATATGTTACTACCATCTTCAACATAACATAGTCACAAAATACCAAGCAAAGAACATCATGTATTTGGTGAAAGGAGCTGCCTACGCCCATACGCTCATGGAGTTTAACCGTTGCATGGCCGCAATCCGAGCTGCTAAACCGGAACTTGCACAATACTTAGAGGAAGCGGATCCTAAGTTGTGGTCTAGAGTACATTTTCCAGGGGATCGGTACAACATTAAGACGAGTAACATTGCTGAATCTATCAATTCCGCACTGAAGAGAGCTAAGGGCTTTCCAATACCTTGTCTGCTGCAATACATCCGAGAGAAGCTAGGGGTGTGGTTTAACAAAAGGCGAGAGGACGCCTTGAGTCTTCACACCCCATACAGTAAGGGAGTTGAATATTTGCTGTCTGTCCGTTCACACTATGCAGAATCATACAATGTGGAACACATAGATGGATGGAAGTTCAACGTTAAGGGTGGAGGAGGACCTTATATTGTTGATTTGGAAAACCGTTCATGTGAATGTGGTGTATTCCTAGTTGAAAAAATCCCTTGTTCACATGTGATTGCAGCGGCTACTGAGGCAAACATACACATGTCGCAAAACGTTGCAACGACTTACACGAAAGAGGCACTATACGTGACATATGCACATCCCATATACCCCGAGGCAACACATGATGTAGAGCCAGAAGAAGACATTTGCCTCCCTCCAGATGTTAAGCCAGCTCCTGGCCGGAAAAAGAAATCTAGGCTTCTAACATGGCTAGAATTGTCTAAGAAGAGACGCACCAAACCAAGAAAGATGCACAAAATTTATAGTTGTTCGAAGTGCCGGCAACCGGGGCATACCCGTCCTCATTGTGTAAGTGTCTTACAACTCTGTCTTACAACTCACTGTGTATTCATGGTTAATGTTGATTACATGTGTTTTTAAAAGTTGAAATGTTTGCACTGATTTAGGTGAAGAACGAAGATGTAGACTGAAAAAGAGGTCTACGTCGTAGATCTACGCGGTAGATCTACGCGGTAGGTCTACGCGGTAGGTCTACGCAGGAGGTCTACGCGTTAGTCTACGCAGGAGGTCTACGTAATTGGTCTACGCGGGAGGTCTACGTAATTGGTCTACGCAGGAGGTCTACGTAATTGGTCTACGCGGGAGGTCTACGTAATTGGTCTACGCAGGAGGTCTCCAGCTTTTTCATGTTTTTTTATTTAAGTTAATACGAGTCAACCTATGCAGCTTTTTCATGTATCAGAAGACTTGCACTAATTCGAGATCTACTCCGAAAACAGTTACATTATGATTCATCAAGAAGGTTATAGGTTACACCAAAAAGCATAAGAGCGTCAGTTATAGGTACAGAGAAAAAATGGTACCATAGCGCTTTTCCAAAGTAAACCCAGTTAATATACAAGATCATCCCAACCCAGTTAATATAGCTATATATCCAGATCATCCCAATCACGTTCTGGTGGTCCGCGACAGTTGAGCTCAACGAATATGTCCGCTGCAAGCTTTGCTCTTATAGCTTTCATGTTCTTACCACATAGCGTCTTCGGAAAAAGCCTCCCAAGGCTATGGTACTCGATGAACTTTAGACAGAAGACACCACAGTCACTGCAATTGTCTTGCGCAGGCACATCCTTTCCAGACAGATACTCATGTGTGAAACGCTCCAACGGATACCTCTCTCTATCATTGCTGTCAGCCATGAGCCGAAGAAGATAAGGCATCATCACAGCAATTGGCTCGAGGGAGTGAGACAACACAGCCTCACTGAGATAACCAGGTAAGCTGTCCCACACAGTAATATGCCTTTTGGGTATCGAAATCATCAAGGCAACCCAATGATTCTCTTTCACGTTCCATGGCATGTAGATCTCATCAATATCTACTTCCCATTTCTTCAGCGTTTGGCAGAATGTTGGTTTCTTCCCTTCAAAGTAATCATAAGCACCTCCTGGTAGCAATCTTCCTAATCCATATCGATCCGGCTCAGAATCCACAAACCTCCTATACTTGTCTTTCGTCCACAACATACTAGGACCACTATCAGCAAAGCAGATTCGCTCACTCCTAAACCATTCCGGGTGCAATTTCATGCGCTGACGAAACAAGTCCAAGACTATATCCATGTGCTGAAAATATTTTTGAAATATACATGCACGTTAGAACGCTGAAGAAATGGGAAGCATAAGAATAAAGGTATACAGGAAAGGTCTACAGGAAAGGTCTACAGGAAAGGTCTACTGAAAAGGTCTACTGAAACGGTCTACGCGCATGAAAAGCATAAGAATAAAGGTCTACAGGAAAGGTCTACAGGAAAGGTCTACAGGAAAGGTCTACTGAAACGGTCTACGCGCATGAAAAGCATAAGAATAAAGGTCTACAGGAAAGGTCTACAGGATAGGTCTACAGGAAAGGTCTACTGAAAAGGTCTACGCGCATGAAAAGCATAAGAATAAAGGTCTACCGTATCCGCAAGCCATTCTGTCTGGGTGACTAATTCCCACCACCAGTGGAGTTGAGGTTCAGCGTTCCAAAGAGGTTTCTTAGGGCCACTGGATAGAAGACAGAAAACACTCAGTTACTAATCAAACAATCAGGATAAATATAAGTATTAAGAGGAATTTTAAGAAACTACTTACAAAATGCCTTTAAACTCCTTCTTAAGTGCTGAGAGCCTATCCTTATCTACTGGCGTGAACGGATCGTACCCAAACCGTTGCTTTCCAATGATGTCCTTCACTGTTCTATTTCCCACATACGGAGACCGTTGAGATGCGGCAAGCTGTCGCTGACGATCTACGTTTGCTTGTGCAACAAGTATTGCTGCTTGTTGTTTTAGTTGCTGCTTCTTCGTGTCCTCCCTTCGCTCTTCTTTTGATGGCTTATGCGACTTAACAAAAACGAGCTCCGAATCGTTACCGTTGTCACTCCCGCATGGAGATATATGTTGTTTCTGCAAATGTGAACCAAGTATGTATCAAACAAGGTTTGTATAAATGGCACAAATATTCTCAGGTTTTACACGAACCAAACAAGGTTCAGGCATATAAAACAACAATATCAGCAAAACCAAAATAAACTACAAGTACTTCTTAGGCTTACGCCAGACTCGAAGGACTCTATCAGGTACAGGATCAACACTAACCCGATCTTTTTTCTTCGTAGGAGTGGTATCTGTCTCGGTAACCTTCTTCACAGAAGTGGCAGTGTTATCGCCAACTTTCTCCTCTGCATCATTCTCCTCTTCACCGGAAGGCTCGCTTTCGATCACAGACTTCTCAGGCTCCTTAGGCGTAGGCTCCTTAGGCTTCTCAGGCTCCTTAGGCTTAGGCTCCTTAGACTCTTCGGGCTCCGCATGCCTTGATGCATCTTTCATAACCCGGATGGTTTCTTCTATGCTGACCACCTTCTCAGTTAGGGTCCACAACCTGGCATCAGTCTGTTCGAAGCCCAACTTCATCTCCGCAGTCAACTTCTCGCTGCACTCTTCAAACAGCTTCTTAATCTTCTCCTCAAAGCGACTGAAGCCTTCGTCAGCAACGGAAACGGTCTTTGGACACTGCCTCTTCTGCATCTCCTCTCCATGGTCTGCTAATCTTTTCCTCTTCGCAGACTCCCCGGATTTAGCATTCTTGGCCACCATTACACCATGAGGATTCCAGTCGTCCGACTTCCACTTCCATCTACCACCTAGTTCACCGTACAGTGCCTTGATAATATTCTCAACCTTCGGGTCATCTTCATCATCATCCCACTTTGGGTAAACAAGATCTCTCTCCACCAATACGCAGTGCTCAAAGTTCACCTACAAACATAAGGTAAAGTTATTAAAGAGGTCTACTATAGAGGTCTACTATAGAGGTCTACGTAAAAGGTCTACGTAAAAGGTCTACGTAAAAGGTCTACGTAAAAGGTCTACGTAAGATTTCATGCTAAGAGGTCTACATTAATCGGTCTACGTAATAGGTCTACTGGAAAGGTCTACGTAAAAGGTCTACGTAAAAGGTCTACGTAAAAGGTCTACGTAAGAGTTCATGCTAAGAGGTCTACATTAGTCTGAAAACAAAGTATGTACCTGCTTCAGTATGGTTTGTCCAACGTTTCTTAAGCCCCATATACCTTTGTAGGCCAGGAGCGGCACCTCCGGAGCGTTTGGTATGGGTGCACCAAAGTTGGCTCCGAATTCAGGCATGAAACGATAAGCCCATACTTGTAGCACCTCAACAAACCCATCCATCACATATCCAGACTTCCATAGCTCTGCTCCTTTGATGGCTTGAATCAGGTTCTTGAAAGCTACACGCCCCCACGGATAACTCTCAAACTTCTCTTCATCCATCACTAATCTGGCCAGGTTCACCGGAGTTTGGGAAGTGGTTCTCCGAGCCACAATAAAGCCTGCGTAGATGGCCAAGTAACCCAGCCTAAGTTTGTCCTCACTCGGCCAGTGTGTTGCCCATTGGCATGCTTGTGTGAGCTGATGTTGACTCGGACCAGCCTCAACGTCTACTCCGAGCCTCTCCCAGAATGCTCTCATCTGTTGAGTAACCTCACACTTGGGGTCATCAAGATCCTCATCCTCTACATAGTCGCAGTTGAGGCCGGTGAGATATTCAAATTCATGCAGGGAAAATCTAAGTGGGTTTGCACCAACCGCACTCCAGATCTCATACTTCCTCTTGCACTCTAACTGGAATGAGAGCATAGTGTGGACCACTTTCGAAGACCACTCGAATTTAAGGTCATGAAACCTGCAAAAGACACCAACTCGCGAGTCGCAGAGCGTTTCCCACTCGGCATCACTCAAGAGTCCCTTCACGGCAGTGAACAGCTTTCTGTCGTTGCTGTAGTAGGCAATGCTTTTTTGGGGTTCGGGTTCATCTCCTCTTGTGTAAAACCTTCTTGGAAAGGTTGGGTTCTTCATTCTGCAAGACATATCACAGTAGTCAGAGAAAGACCAACTCAGTATACGTAAAAGGTCTACGTAAAAGGTCTACTGCAAAGGTCTACTGCAAAGGTCTACAGGGAAGGTCTACGTAAAAGGTCTACGTAAAAGGTCTACGTAAAAGGTCTACGTAAAAGGTCTACTGCAAAGGTCTACTGCAAAGGTCTACAGGAAAGGTCTACGTAAAAGGTCTACGTAAAAGGTCTACTGCAAAGGTCTACAGGAAAGGTCTACTGCAAAGGTCTACAGGAAAGGTCTACTGCAAAGGTCTACTGCAAAGGTCTACTGCAAAGGTCTACTGCAAAGGTCTACAGGAAAGGTCTACAGGAAAGGTCTACTGCAAAGGTCTACTGCAAACGTCTACTGCATGTCTACGTATCAGTTCTATGGTTTGCTAAACCCTAAACGACACTGACCTATGTTTCAGCCGAAATGTCGAAGAAGAAACGACATGAATGAGTTATAGATTATACCTGTATATCAGCGGGAAACTATGTCTGAAACGAGATCTAAAAACAAAATGACACATGAGTTCGGTGAGATTATATGTGGTTATACAAAGTGGAAATGGTAAGAAGAGTGAGTGACTGAGTTATTACCGGGAAAGGGAATCGACAGGAGCGCGATATTACCGGCGTGAACAAACGGAGGCGGAGTAAACGGAGGCGGAACAAACGGCGTCGAAGCAAACGGCGTCGGACACGGAAATCGAAAAAATCACCTCTCGAGAGCGCCGAATTCAACTTCTAACAAACCCTAAAAATTTACAGTTCAAGGTAAAAATCGAATTATATACAACGGTTCAGATGTACGGTTGGTTATTACAATTAATCTCGGTTCAAGTGTTCAATTTACGGTTCATTACAACAAATTCAGCCGGTTATTTTATAACTGAGGTCTACCGCTACGGTCTATCACGAAATTACCGAAACGTTTCAAATCCCCCCCCAAATCCACCGTCTATTTGAAATTTTGGGATTCCCGCTAGGTTAATTATGTGGTAGATCTACCTGGTAGATCTACATGGTAGACCTCACACATTTATATGTTTTAACCTAAATGTCTTTGTTTATCTATAAATGATTCATTTGTATTCAATCAGATTTTTTGTAGATGATAATGTCTATATTTTAATTATTCATACAAGTGTTTTTGTCAAATTATTTTTTCTTTAATTTTTAATTTAAATTTAAGATTTAATTATTTGGTAGATCTACCTGGTAGATCTACCTGGTAGATCTACATGGTAGACCTCACACATTTATATGTTTTAACCTAAATGTCTTTGCTTATCTATAAATGATTCATTTGTATTCAATCATATTTTTTGTAGATGATAATGTCTATCTTTTAATTATTCATACAGGTTTCGTTGTCAAATTATTTTTTATTTAATTTTTATTTTAAATTTAAGAATTAATTATTTGGTAGATCTACATGGTAGATCTACTTTACCCTAAACACTAAATCGAATAATTTTGTAACAATGTGCTTGCCCTATTGTCATTTTACAGTTTGGATAACAAATAAACGAACATTGAATCGCATAACAAACCAAAAACAACAATTGGTCTAGAAATTTTCAAAACCCTACAACTTACACCATTCAACCCTAAACAATCTACTCAAACTCTTATCCTTATGAACTATATATTCATGATATTTATAGATTCATGCATTTTTCTGAGATCATATTTTTAGAAGACGTTAAATGTCTATTATTTCGTTATTTGTGAAAAAAATATTTCAAAGTATTTTTGTTTTAATTTTTAATTTAAATTTAAGATTTAATTATGTGGTAGATCTACATGGTAGACCTCACACATTTATATGTTTTAACCTAAATGTCTTTGCTTATCTATAAATGATTCATTTGTATTCAATCATATTTTTTGTAGATTAGAATGTCTATATTTTAATTATTCATACTAATGTTTTTGTCAAATTATTTTTTTTAATTTTTAATTTAAATTTAAGATTTAATTATGTGGTAGATCTACCTGGTAGATCTACATGGTAGACCTCACACATTTATATGTTTTAACCTAAATGTCTTTGCTTATCTATAAATGATTCATTTGTATTCAATTATATTTTTTGTAGATGATAATGTCTATATTTTAATTATTCATACAAGTGTTTTTGACAAATTATTTTTTTTTTTAATTTTTAATTTAAATTTAAGATTTAATTATTTGGTAGATCTACCTGGTAGATCTACATGGTAGACCTCACACATTTATATGTTTTAACCTAAATGTCTTTGCTTATCTATAAATGATTCATTTGTATTCAATTATATTTTTTGTAGATGATAATGTCTATCTTTTAATTATTCATACAGGTTTTGTTGTCAAATTATTTTTTATTTAATTTGTAATTTAAATTTAAATTTTAATTATTTGGTAGATCTACATGGTAGATCTACTTTACCCTAAGCACTAAATCGAATAATTTAGAAAAATTTTTGTAACAATGTGCTTGCCCTATTGTCATTTTACAGTTTGGATAACAAATAAACGAACATTGAATCGCATAACAAACCAAAAACAACAATTGGTCTAGAAATTTTCAAAACCCTACAACTTACACCATTCAACCCTAAACAATCTACTCAAACTCTTATCCTTATGAACTATATATTCATGATATTTATAGATTCATGCATTTTTCTGAGATCAAATTTTTAGTAGACGTTAAATGTCTATTATTTCGTTATTTGTGAAAAAAATATTTCAAAGTATTTTTGTTTTAATTTTTAATTTAAATTTAAGATTTAATTATGTGGTAGATCTACATGGTAGATCTACCAGGTAGATCTACATGGTAGACCTCACATATTTATATGTTTTAACCTAAATGTCTTTGCTTATCTATAAATGATTCATTTGTCTTCAATCATATTGTTTGTAGATGATAATGTCTATATTTTAATTATTCATACAAGTGTTTTTGTCAAATTATTTTTTTTTTTAATTTTTAATTTAAATTTAAGATTTAATTATTTGGTAGATCTACTTGGTAGATCTACCTGTTAGATCTACATGGTAGACCTCACACATTTATATGTTTTAACCTAAATGTCTTTACTTATCTATAAATGATTCATTTGTATTCAATCATATTTTTTGTAGATGATAATGTCTATCTTTTAATTATTCATACAGGTTTTGTTGTCAAATTATTTTTTATTTAATTTGTAATTTAAATTTAAAGTTTAATTATTTGGTAGATCTACATGGTAGATCTCCATGTTTGTCTACCACAGCGTCTGGAGGTTAAAATCGTAATCGTGGCATGCGTTTTTTTGTTTGTTCATAAGAGAGTGTGAGGTACTGTTACTGTAGAAAATGTTAGTTTTGCAATTGTTTCAAATTGTGGTCTAGTTGAATAGAAAAAATCAATTTGTGGTCTATTTTTGGCAATTTGCCCATTTAGAAATATAAAATTATGATATGTTTTTAAGGAATTTTACCAAAAAAATACCAAATATTTTTATTTTTCTTATGATTATAATATCTAAATCTTATTTTTATAATAAATATTATTATTTATTTTCTGATTTTAAATAAATTTGTGTTTTTTTTTATTTTTTTTTATTTTTTAATTATCCACCTACAACCGCAAACGTTGTTGGGAATGAGCTTTTGATTTTGAGGAATATTGAGGGATCTGGAGCAGTTTGAAGCGGCAGAAAGTGTTTGGGATGATTGTTGTCAAATGCTAATAACCACTACTACCCGCAAAAGCTGCGTTTGCGGGTGGTAGCGGGTGAACCAATCTAGCTATAACATCTAGAGTATGTAAATTAAAATCCGGATGATAACATAATGATGATACTATTATAAATCATTACACAGTGTTTTATTAAAACAAAATTACAAACTTAGTGGAGGTTATTGATAGATGGATTTTTAAGAATTTTTCAAATTTTCAGAAACATTTGTTATTGGTAATTGGATTCTAATAATCTTAGAAACATTTGTTATTGGTAATTGGATTCTAATAATCTTACAAAAATATGTTTATTTGTTTGGTGATCTTTAAAGTTCCTACAAAATTCGTTGTCATTAAAAAGTTTGTATTTTAATGATTTCATGTGAAACAACCAAACTTTTTTTTATATTAATTAATCAAATGCGGAAAACTTAATTAAATTAAACTCCAAAAATAACAATAAATAATTAATTCAAACAACCAAATTCAACTCCAAAAATAATATTAAAAAGAACTAGCAACCTAAAAACCAGGTTTGCAAGAACAACATAGACAAAATCCGATAATCAATAAATCCTATCATCCTCTCTCTGGCCCGATTCCGCGATCACACTTTCTTTTTACCTGCATAACATTAGGGAAAAAGAGATGCATAAGTATTTCATAAATACTTAGTGAGGCAATCACCCCGCCTACAGGCCAATTACGAAATTTTAACATCTTTTAAATATTATAAATAATTACCACAATTATTAAAACACTTCACTTTAATTATTAAATAATTACCACAATTAAATAATAATTTTTAAACACTTAAATAATTTCCACAATTATTTTTAAATCAATTAATTAATTAAATTCACCATTTAATAATTAATTACTGAATTAAACCACTTAATTCCAATTAAACCGATTAACCATTAATTAAATCAATTCGCCAGAAACCGGATTAAACTGGACCAGTGTCGATCCACACCGCTTGTGTCGCCCGACACCCGGCCCGATTGGTGTCGAGCGACACCAGCTAGGTGTCGATCGACACCGATCCAGGAGATCGACGCCCAAATCGATTTCTCAACTCAAAAACACCAAATCACACAATCATCACAATAGACTCGATCAAACGCACATATGACTCATAAACCATCACGAAACTCATCATAAACTCAACATAAATCCACCAACTTCACAAATCCGACTCTCTTGCGAGCCTACGGTCATGCACTCACCTTGATAACGGATTGAGAGAAGAAAGGAGATGAAGAACACCACAAAACAGCCTCAGATCAGCCAAACTCTCCAGAAATCACCCAAAAACCTCTTAGCTCCTTTTTCTCTTCTACTTTTCGCCAAAAACGAGATAAAAAGCGGCTGCTCCACTTATAAAAACGCGACCTTAGGTTTTTAACCTAAACCAACCACTAAACCGGCAATTGAAATCGAACCTGAAATCAATTCGCCCGACCGGTGTCGACCGACACCACCCCTGGTGTCGCTCGACACCACGCAAAAACCACACTTCTTGGTTTACGGATGTTACAATTCTCCTCCACTAAACTGGATTTGACCTCGAATCCCAACACAACACGTCTACCACAGACGCAAACTCGTCTGCCACAGACGACAAAATCCGGCCCACATGGCCAAACACAAGAGATCTTCACTTGATCCCTGAGACTCACATCTAATTCTATGTCATACGCACGTTTCCCAGACATCTTTACCCTTAACTCAACTCTGCCGGAGAACACTATCTCCAAAGGACATGCAGGAGAACACTATCTCCCCAAAAGGAACACTATCCCCTCGTTACTTACTACGCGACACACTAGTAACTAGTAAGTAAACATACCATAACACTTATACCTAGGGTAGCGACCCTCTCGTACAAGTTTATCAGAGAACACTATCTCTATAAGAGAACACTATCACTTGGCAAAGAGTTGTTCGGGGACGCCACGGCCCATAGAGCAAAAATTCTGAAACGTCTATGACATAACTGGAAAGATTGTCTCACGACCCACTTGTAACATCCAAACCACAAAACAAAAATGAGGCAAACACTATCTCATATAACTCAAAAATGTATATCTTTACAACGCAAAACGAAAATACATAAGTCCATAAACAACAACAAAAACATAGCACCACCCTATCACAACTAGAACCACAAAGACGAAAAAGCTCACTCGACGACCTGCTTGTCGAACCACTTCCTGAACTTCAGCTTCATCTTTGCCTCTGGCTCCCATGTCTCCTCCTCTATGCCACTACAGTCCCACAAGACTCTCAACAATGGCACCCTCTTGTTCCGCAGAACCTTGATTCCCCTCTCGAGAATCCTCACAGGAACCGCCGGAACCGTCATATCTGGCTGAAGATCCTCAGGTATATCAGCCACTAACTCCTCTGAAGGATGCATACACCTCCGCAACATCGAAACATGAAACACCTTGTGAAAGGCGCTCATAATCGGTGGCAACTCCAACCGATATGCCACTGGTCCAACTAGCTCCACCACCGGGAACGGACCCATAAAGCGCGGACTGAGCTTGTTCTCTGCTATGGACCTGTTAGGGCCCCTCAACATAGCCATCTTGACATACACTCTATCTCCCACCTGAAACTCAAGCTCACGTCTCCGCCTATCAGCATAACTCCTCTGCCTATCCTGAGCCTCCTTCATGTTCAGCCTCTAAACAAGGATCTTCTCCGTCGTTTCTTGAACAAAGGTAGCTCCATATATGCTGCACTCCCCCACTTGGGTCCAGCATAAGGGTGTCCTACATGGCCTCCCATACAACGCCTCATAAGGAGCCATGCCAATACTAGACTGAAAACTGTTGTTCTAGGCAAACTCTGCCAAACACAGATGATCAGCCCAATGGCCACCCCAATCCAACACACACATCCTCAGCAAATCCTCCAACGTCTGAATAGTCCACTCTGACTGCCCATCTGTCTGTGGATGATAAGCTGTACTCATATGCACCTTGGTGCCCATCTCTGTCTGAAATGCCCTCCAAAACTCTGAGGCAAATCTCGGATCCCTATCCGACACAATACTGGCTGGCACACCATGCAGCCTCACAATCTCTCGCACAAACTTCCTAGCCAAAACAGCAGCTCCATCTGTCTTCTTGATGGCCAAGAAATGCACGGACTTGGTCAAACGATCCACAATGACCCAAATTGCATCAAACGTCCGTGAGATAGGTAAACCCACCACAAAATCCATCGTGATCATATCCCACTTCCACTCTGGAATGGGTAAGCTCTGCAAAAGTCCACCTGGAACCTGATGCTCTGCCTTGACCAACGAACAAGTCTTGCACCTCGCAATCCAATCTGCCACATCCCTCTTCATCCCGACCCAGTGATAATACCGTTTGAGGTCACGGTACATCTTGGTCGCACCCGGATGAATTGAAAACTTGCTCGCATGAGCCTCTCTCAAGATCTCCCGTTCAACTCCTCAACCTCGGGCACACAAACCCATCCACGAACCAAAATCGTCCCATTCGCCGAGACCTGATACTCAGAACCAGCTGCCCGCTATGCATCCATCAAACCCTGATCATCCTGCTGAGCCACTCTGATCCTACTGAGTAAGTCTGCCTGATCAGCTGCCTCCAAACCCAAAGGCTCCTCTGAATTAGCACAAAGACGCAATGTACTAATCTCGCTGACCAAAGCCTCAACATCCTGCTCTCTAGCCGAATCAACTCTCCGTCGACTCAACGCATCTGCCACCAAGTTGGCCTTGCCTGGATGATATACAATATCTAGATCATAGTCTGCCAGGAACTCCACCCAACGCGTCTGCCTCGCATTCAGCAAAGGCTGAGTAAATATATGCTGCAAACTCTTGTGATCTATCTCCACAGCTCCACCATAGAGATAAGACCTCCAAATCTTGAGTGCGAAGACCTCCGCTCCCAACTCAAGATCGTGTGTAGGGCGGTTCCGCTCACTGCCCTGCAACTGCCTCGAAGCATAGGCAATCACTCTGCCCTCCTGCATCAAGACACAACCCAAATTAACACCTGAAGCATCTGTATACACCACATAAGGCTTCCCCGGATCGGGTAATGCCAACACTGGTGTACTAGTCAACATCTCCTTGAGCTTCCCAAAACTCTCCTCGCACTCCGGGGACCACACAAACGGCACATCCTTGCCAGTCAACCTCGTCATCGGCTGAGACATACTCGCAAAGCCCCTGACAAACCTCCTGTAGTATCCTGCTAAATCCAGAAAACTCCTGATCTCGGTAGCACTACTCGGTCTAGGCCAATCTCGAATAGCCTCAATCGTAGCCGGATGCACATAAACTTCCTCTGCAGAAACAATATGGCCAAGAAATCCCATCTCTCTCTGCCAAAAGCTGCACTTGCTCAACTTAGCATACAGCTTATGCTCCCGAAGCTTCTCCAAAACAAGCCTCAAATGAGTCGCATGCTTCTCTGGACTCCTCGAATATACCAAGATATCGTCAATGAAGATGATGACAAACACATCCAGAAACTCCCTGAGCACTTCGTTCATCAATCTCATAAACGCTGCGGGCGCATTCGTCAACCCGAACGGCATGACTACAAACTTAAAGTGCCCATACCTCGTCCTGAACGCCGTCTTGCGAACATCTGCCACATCTATCGGGATCTGATGATAACCCGATGCCAAGTCAATCTTGGAGAACCAAGTAGCACCCCTCAACTGATCCAACAACTCATCAATCCTCGGGAGTGGATACCTGTTCTTCACTGTGACTCGGTTGATTCCCCGGTAATTGATGCACAACCGGAAAATGCCATCCTTTTTCTTCACAAACAACACCGGTGCTCCCCACGACGAAACACTCGGCCGAATGAACCCTTTGCTCAAAATGTCCTCTAGCTGCTTCTTCAGCTCTGCCAACTCCCCTGGCGCCATCCTGTAAGGTGTCTTCAATATCGGAGCTGTCACGGGCTCCAACTCAATCGTGAAAGGATCTGACTGAGATGGTGGCAATCCCTTCAGCGACCGAAAGACATCCTCGAACTCCCGGACAACCTCAATATCCTCCAAGGCCACCTCACCACTGGACTCCGACATCACTATCGTCGCCAAATACGCCTCGCAACCTCGCTCTATCATCAGCTCAGCCTGAATAGCCGAGATCACAAGACTCCCGGAAGTCGGTCTCACACCCTGATAAACCAACCTCCCAGCATCCCGCTCAAACACAACTCTGCCTCTATAGCAGTCCAGATGAACTCTGTAAACCGACAGCCAGTCCATCCCCAAAATCACGTCATACAGCTCCACCGGACTGATGACTAAATCGGCTGGCATAGACTGCCCCGCAATCTGCACATCGACTGCTCTAGCACGGCCCAAAGTAGTCAAGAAACCTCCACCGGCCACCTTGACCAAACCCTTGTGCTCACCAGCGCTACTCTGGATGCCTCTACTCTCGGCACACTCCGGGTAATGAAGCAATTCTATGCTCCCGAGTCAAACAACACGTGAGGCTCAACACCGCCCACTAACAAGGTCCCTACACAATTCCACAAGTGTTGAGAACCCTAAACACTATCACAGTAAAATAAAGAACAGACCACCACAACCACAATTCTACACTAAGAATTTACAAGGTCTGAATCAGAATTTTACCTGTGATCTGACCTGACTGACTCGTCAGGCCCACCTCTGCCGAAGAGTACACCTGCAGCGCCACTCCCATCTAGTCCAACGGCTGCACCGCTGCGATCTGCGATACCGGCTGAACCGACGCCACTGACAACTGCCACAACTTGGAACACATCAGCCTGAGATGTCCCGGCTCTCTGCAGTAGAAGCACACTCTAGTATCCCGAGACGCACCACTCTTGGGACAACTAGCCACCCGGTGCTCCAGACTCCCGCAACCGAAGCAACCACCCCGACCGCTCTGGCTGCCTGCAGCAACCTCCTCGAACCTCCTCTTCTGGCCCTGCGCAGGCTTGCCGCCCTTGCCAGAACCAGAACCAAAACTCCTGCGCTGCTGCTGCTGCTGCTGGCTTCTCGGCTGGGTAGCAGGAACAACCACAGTTGGAACAACTGCTGAGCCCACCTGCTCTCGCAAATCCTCCTCAATGGAAGCTGCTAGCTCCACTAGCTCTGCTTCGTAGTGTACGTACTACCTCTGCACTGAGTCCTGATGCTCGACCGAAGACCCTGTAGGAACCTCGACATCAGACTCCGCTCGCCCTCACAACCGAAACCAGTATACGCCACGAGTCTGCCGAACTCAGCGTCATACTCCCGCATTGACCTCTCTCCCTGAGTCAATGCCATAAACCTCATCTGGAATCTGTCTCGAGCCTCCTGAGGAAAATACTTGGCTTGAACTCAGCTAGGAAGTCATACCAAGTCCACACTGCCCTCCTCAACACGACAGACCGCCACCACAAATGTGCATCCCCACCAAGGTAATGCACAGCCAACTCCACCTGGTACCCCTCTGGACACCTGACCGAACGGAAGTTCCGTTCCAGTCTCTGCCGCCACTCATCGGCCTCCTCGGGTCCACCCCTACCCTCAAAGAAAGGTGCCCCGATCCTCAGCATCTCCCTCATCATCTCAAGATAAACCGGATGCCCAACAACCGTAGCACCATGCTGCCCAACAAAAGCGCCCTACTGTGCCCCCACCACCGGAGGAACACCCGGAGCCTGCTCTGGAATCGCCTGCGGAAGACGTGCCAACAACTGCGTTAGAAGTCCCATCAACTGGTCACCAAGACCTTGAGCCGGAGCAGCACCCGCACCCGGGGCAGCCCCAACTCCCGTGCCTCCACTAGCGCCCAAACTGGCCTCACCCGCCATCCACTGGGTCTCCGACGCAGTCGCCACACTAGGCACTGCACTCTCCCGAATCCGCCTGCGCTCCACGACCACGGCCTCTGCCACAGCCTCTGCCACGACCTCTGCCACGACCTCTGCCACGACCTCTGCCACGACCTCTGCCACGACCTGCCTCCATCTCACTACACTACCAAAGTACAGCAGATGAGCAAACTAAACAACACACCACAAACCACAAAACACCAAACTTACCGCAGAATCACTGAAGGCCGAGAGGATGATACTAGACTACTAACTGACTAAACACAATTAATCAATTAAACACATAGTCCAGTTCACCCAATACTAACAGTCCTAAAACCGTATACGCTCTGATACCAAAATGAAACAACCAAGCTTTTTTTTTATTATTATTAATTAATCAAGTGCGGAACACTTAATTAAATTAAACTCAAATAATAACATTAAATAATTAATTCAAACAACCAAATTCAATTCCAGAAATAATATTAAAAAGAACTAGCAACCTAAACACCAAGTTTCAAGAACAACATAAACAAAATCCGATAATCAATAAATCCTATCATCCTGTCTCTGGCCCGATTCCGCGATCACACTTTCTTTTTACCTGCATCACATCAGGGAAAAAGAGATGCATAAGTATTTCATAAATACATAGTGAGGCAATCACCTTGCTTACAGGCCAATTACGCAATTTCAACATCTTTTAAATATTAGAAATAATTACCATAATTATTAAAACACTTCTTTTTAATTATTAAATAATTACCACAATTAAATAATAATTTTTAAACACTTAAATAATTTCCACAATTATTTTAAATCAATTAATTAATTAAATTCACCATTTAATAATTAATTACCGAATTAAACCACTTAATTCTAATTAAACCGATTAACCATTAATTAAATCAATTCGCCAGACCAGTGTCGATCGACACCGCTTGTGTCGCCCGACACCCGGGCCGATTGGTGTCGAGCAAAACCAGCTTGGTGTCGATCGACACCGATCCAGGAGATCGACGCCCAAATCGATCTCTCAACACAGAAACACCAAATCACACAATCATCACAATAGACTCGATCAAACGCACATATGACTCATAAACCATCACGAAACTCATCATAAACTCAACATAAATCCACCAACTTCACAAATCCGACTCTCTTGCGAGCCTACGGTCATGCACTCACCTTGATAACGGATTGAGAGAAGAAAGGAGATGAAGAACACCACAAAACAGCCTCAGATCAGCCAAACTCTCCAGAAATCACCCAAAAACCTCTCAGCTCCTTTTTCTCTTCTACTTTTCGCCAAAAACGAGACAAAAAGCGGCTGCTCCACTTATAAAAACGCGACCTTAGGTTTTTAACCTAGACCAACCACTAAACAGGCAATTGAAATCGAACCTGAAATCAATTCGCTCGACCGGTGTCGACCGACACCACCCCTGGTGTCGCTCGACACCACGCAAAAACCACACTTCTTGGTTTACGGATGTTACATCATGAATCCATTAAAATTAGAGATGTCAAACGGGCCAACCCGCACCAAACGAGCCAGCTCTATACAACTTTATTTATTTTTGCGGATCATGCGGGTCAGTCCGTCGCAGGCTGCGGTTCCGAATGCTTAACCCAAACCCGCCCCACCTTATATTTGGGGTTATGCGGATCAGCCCATGGGTCAACAAAATATTGATCATGGTTAAACGGTTTAAGCTCAGCCACTCGCTTAAACCATCTCTCTCCTTTAGCTTCCTCCTTCACTAAGATCATGTCCAACAAGTCAGGCTCCTTCACTAACGAAACCTCCGATGCTGTCTTTGAAATCTCCAAAAACGCTTTAACAGCAACAATACTTGGAAGGTTGGATTAGAACCTGATATCTCCTCCTGTTTCCCTCAGATCAATTAAGACACAAATGCTAGAACAGTTCTCTACATTACTCTCTACACAATGCATTCAACATGAAGAGGAGATTTTCCTACGTAATGCCTAAAGGCAAAAGAATTGGAACCAGAACCGATAAGCACAAGTAGTATAGCTAGAACATAGTAAATTGTATACTTGTAATCTTCTTACGATGCCAAATCATAATTAAAAATTTAAGTCAAAACAAAATGTGTGAAACCAAAAACTGAAACAACCTCAAAACACCAAATTATTAAAAGTGTTATAGTTCAAGTTCAAACACCAACTCTGTAGCTTTGACTACTGACTCTTTCATGCTCTCAAATCCTCTTGACCATCATATTCTCCATCTTTTATGTTGGAGGTGGGCTTAGCACCCCTTCAGATGGACCGATCCATATTAGAAAAAGCCCATTATAACATACATGTCCGCCGATCCGTACAGTTTATTGTGCTATAAATAGCACAGTAAACCCACATTAAAAAAGCAGTTAGAAGTTGAGTGAAATAGCTTAGATTAAATATTATATTTGTCAAGTTCCTTGTTCCTTCGCTCGAGTTCATCACTCGTTCATTTGCAGAGCTCCTTATCTCCATATTTGAGTTCGTCTCTCGACCGATCGCCGAACTCACTATTTCCTTATTCGAGATTGTCACTCGATGGATCTCAACCTTGAAACCTGTCGATCTCGTCTTATTTCTAATAACGAAAGTCTTAACCCCTCATCTTTAACTCCGATTCACCCGTAACAATATTTTTCTACATAAGTTACATTAAGTAAGTAAGTAATTATTGATCAAGGAAACGAGACAACACCTCCTATATCCTTCAATCTCTATTTGTAATCTCATTTTTCCCTCACATAAAACTGTTTTTATTTTATTTAATTTTAATTGGAAAAGTAAGTTAATTACTTGGTTGTCCTAACTCAATTGAAAAAATTACAGGTTATACCTGGATAAAACCCGACCCAACCAACTATTTTGGATCTAACCCGGGTACAATCTAAAATTGAAACCGCTAAAATTAAAACAAGAAAATCGCGATTTCTTCTCCTATTTTGCGTCGGATCCGGATCTCTCCTCTTTCTCTATTTCTTTCGTTGACTCTCCTCTCTCGAATTCTTCTTCTTCTTCGTGTTCTTCGTTCGTTCATATACAGTTCGTTGTCGAAGAAGTGTCAATTTCAGATAAAAGCGGCCGGAGATCTAGGGTCGACTGAAGTTGGGAGTAGCTCAGGAGAAGAGACTTCTGACGGCGGCCGAACCATGAGTGACTCCCGCCCTGATTCTCATTCAAGCGTAAGCACCCGAGCACTCTTACTGATTTAGGGTTTATAGTTTATTGAGATTTCGTGTTTGTTGATGGTGCATTGATTTGATTTGTAATACCGGTACAACTTAGAATAACTACATGTAAATTAGAAAGTATAACTTGTTAAAACTATGTTGACAATTGATTGTGTTTTGTTAGGAATAATGTTTGGAAATTATTTGATGCAACTAATAGTTTTTCTTTCGTGGTATTAAGAAGAAGGTTTTGTATAATAATTTGAGATTATTAGTTTTCTGATGTATCTGTGCTTGTTGTTCATTAAATCGTAATACTAGTAGAACCTGGTAAAACTTTATGATACAAGAAAGTATAACTTGGTAATACTTGGTACAACTACATGTGTTTCGCAGGACTCAGATGAGGAGGAGGAGGAGGTGGAACCAATGAGACCTTTGAAGATGTATTTTTCGCCGACGGAGTACAATAAGAAAATGAAGCTATCGACGAGGTGTTATTTGCACGACATGTTCGAGAATTTTGATACACTAATGCCTCCCCTTACCGATAGAGAGAAGAGGTGGTTTGAGACTCACCCGCAGTTCAAACACATCTTCCACATGCCAAGGGACAAAAACCACAAGCTTCAGGGTATGTGGCTGCTCCTTCTTTGAACCGCATGTACTGAAAAGAGAAAAGAAGTTTGGTTCGTTGTAAACGGCGTGCCCATCCGTTATGGTTTAAGGGAACACGCCTTGATATCGGGATTATACAGTCATAACACTGTCATTCGTGCAGAAGTATTTTACTGCGGGGTCAACAATAAGATATCAAGACCTGAAACACATGATAGAGGAGACAGGTCAGATGGACCCTCCTCCGAATTCTGATGACAGGTTGAGGATGCTGATCTTGTACTCTCTAGCTAGCGTTTTGAAAGCTCATACGAAGACCGGAGCAAAGTCTCCGTCCGGGGACCCACTGCTACTAAGAGCCGTGAGTGATTTGAATTTTTGTAAGACATTTCCTTGGGGGAGATTCTCTTACGATTACATGTTAGAAGGGATCTTCAACACAATGAGTCATTTTAAGGGGGTTGTCCCAGAGAGTGAAAAGCAGAATCAACCATGGCCGATTCCAGGTTTCGTTTTACCTCTCGAGGTAATATTTATTTGGATTGGATGTATTCCTTATTTTCAATACTTTTTATAAATGAACCTCCTTATAACTCTTATGTTTCATGTGTAACTCTTAGCTTTCGAGGCAATTCCACAATTAGCTGCAACATTCCGAGAACCTTATCCTGGCGCACACGAGGATTCTCCTAAGTTTATTTATACTTTTACATATGAGCCTATGAATGACTCCCAATATTTGAGTTTTAAATATTTACTCCTTGTTTGTGTTTTGTGTTTACAGGACATTGATACTTTCCTAACTGCAGACGCCAGTGAGAAGCGTCTTCTGCTAAGAATCATGGAAAAGGAGGACGATGTTGATAAGCATTGTGTTGTTGTCGATGTGGAGGATATGTTCTACGAAGATGTGGCTAGATTAGCCGATGCACCTCAGAATGCGGCGAACCCGGAAGTTACCACCGATGAACCACCGATGAGCGCGAACACGCCCTATTCAGCATTGGTAGATCTCGTTCAGAGCATGAAGAAAGAGATGGAGGATGATGCAGGCACAAGGGGCACTTGTTCTGTAATGGACGAGATGGTGGTGAATCTGCAGATGGCCGTACGGCTCTCTCTCAACTGATCCGAGTGAATGGTCGATGAACGGAGGTAACCAGGGGGATTGATGGACCCCACACAGAGTATGATAAGCTCTATGATAAGTCAGACTCTCAACTCAAGTGAATCACACACAAGAGATGACAAGTTTTGCTCTCTGCTTCAATGGTATCTCACACAAAGAAGAAGAAGGCGGCTGCGATTTTCTTTGCTAAGAAAATAGGGTTTCTTTATTGATAATTAGTAAATGATACAAACTTGAAAAGGGACTTTATAAATTGTCCAGCAGCTGTGGCTTCTCTTGGCCGAAATTATTACAAGAAATATGTAACATCTGTAAACCTGAATATCGAGTTTTGGACTCGATGTCGAGCGACACAAGGTCTGTGTCGGTCGACACCGGTTTTCAAAATCGATTACCGGTTCGATTTTCATTGTCCGGTCTAATGCTGGTTTGGGTGGAAACCCTTATTTCGAATTTAAAAAGGGTGCAGCCACTTTCTTGACACGTTTTTCGAGGTGGTTTTGAGAGAGAAGAAGGAGAGGCGAAATTCAGGAGTTTTGGGATCGGGCACTGTTCATCGGCACTGTTCATCGATCGCTGTTCATCATCTCCTCTTTTCCCTTGTTCAATCCGATCTCAAGGTGAGTGCGTGAGCATAGGCTCGTAATTGACAGAGAAGGTGATTGTGAATTGATTGTGTTGAGTTTCTGTGTTTGTTCATGTGATTTTGGTGATGGTATTCGTGTTTTGATCAAGTTTATTGATGATTGATTGTGTATTTTGTGTTTTATGTGGTGTTGAATCGATTTGGATATCGATCTGTGAGATCGGTGTCGAGCGACGCTAAGCTGGTGTTGGTCGACACCAAGTGACCAAGTGTCGAGAGACACCAAGCTGGTGTCGGTCGACACGGACGGTCTGATTTTGGGTTATGGTCCGGTTAAATCCGGTTTAATCTGGTTTAATAGAATTAATTGATTTAATTCGGTTTAATGGAAATTGGTTGGTTAATTGGTTTAATTGATTATTCAAGGGTGGAATTAATTAATTAAATGGTCTAAAAATAATTATGGAAATTATTTTAAATGTTGAGAATTATTATTTAATTATGGAGAATTATTTAATAATGGGGAGAATTATTTTAATAATTAAGGGAATTATTAATAAGGTTTAATTACTTGGAAAATTATTATTTAATTGTGGAAATTATTTTAATAATTGTGAAATATATTTTAATAATTATGAGAATTATTATTAATTTTTAAATAAGAGGAAATGTCTGTAAATTGCGTAATTGGCCAGTAGGCGGGGTGATCGTCTCACTAAGTATTTATGATAATACTTACGCATCTCTTATTGCTATTTGATACAGGTTAAAGAAAAGTGTGATCGCGGAATGAAGGTTGAATAATGGGATGATATGGTGTTTATTTATTGAGTTTGAAATTGTTTTATATTGTTTTTGCGAACCTGGTGTTAAGGTTGATATTTATTTATTTGGAATAATTTGTTGGTTGAATTATTATTTTAATTAATTATTTATTTTATTTTGACTTCCGCTCTGTGTTGAGATTGTGATAGCTGTTGAGAATTAATATTTATGAGAATATTAATTCAGGCTATTTAAAAAAACAAAAAAGAGCTTGGTTGTTTCATTTTCGTATCAGAGCAAATACGGTTTTAGGACTGTTAGTATTAGGTGAACTGCACTATGTGTTTAATTAATTAATTGTGTTTAGTCAGTTAGTAGTCTAGTATCATCCTCTCGGCCTTCAGTGATTCCGTGGTGAGTTGTGTGTTTTGTGTTTTGGTTTGTGTTTCTAGTTTGCTTATCTACTGTACCTTGGGAGTACAATGAGATGGTTGCAGCTACTAGAGGTTGTGTTCGTTCGGTGTCCGTGGAGGCAGAGTGGTTGCCCGTGGTGGCAGAGTAGGTTGCCGTGGTGGCCGAGCTGGAGGCCGTGGAGGCCGGGGTCGTGGTCGTGGAACAGCGGCTGAGTCGGGAGCGAGTGCAGCGCATTGTACAGCGTCGGCGTCAGTGGCCAGACGCAGTTGTTGGCACGTTTTTCCGCCAGCGGTTTCAGAGCAGACTTCGGGTGCACCTCCAGTTGCCGGGAGCACAGTTGGGTGCTGTAGTTTTTGGCCAGCAAGGCGCTGCAGCCGGGGGCTGCAGATGGTGAGCGTCTGTCTTATCTGGTGGTGATAGGGCAGATGCAGAATTTTTCTACGCCTTTCTTTGTGGGTAGCGTTACGTCGGAGGAGGCCGGTGAGTGGCGTTGAGACTGGGGCAGAGCTTCCGGTCTATCAGATGCTCTGAGGAGTATCAGGTCGAGTTAGCGGTGCATTCTTCCGGTCTATCAGATGCTCGGAGGGCGTTGTGGACTTGGGGCGACTTCGTAGCAGAGTTCAACGCCAAGTACTTCCCTTAGGAGGCGCGAGGCCGTCTTCAGTTGCGGTTTATGGCGCTGACCCAGAGAAAGAGTTCAGTGCGGGGGTATGACGTCGAGTTCAGAAGACTCGTGGTTCATACTGGTTTTGGTTTGGGGGGCGACCAGGCCTAGGTGCAGAGGTTCGGCAGGGACTGCGGTTGAGTATCCGGACTCAATGTAAGGTGCCAGATACGAGATGAGGGCGTTTTTGGTGGAACTTGCGGTTTTGATTGAGGAGGATCTGCGTCAGCAGGTTTGTCCGGCAGTAGTTCCGTCTACGGTTGCTCCGGCTATCCAGCCGAGGAGTAAGCAGCAGCAGCAGCAGCGCAGAGGATCGGGTTTTGGTTCTGGTTCTGCAAAGGCGGTAAGCCCGCGCAGGACCAGAAGAGGAGGTTTTGGTGAGGTTGCTGGGGGCAGCCAGAGTGTTCGCAGTGGTTTCTTTAGTTATGGGCACGGAGCATCGTGTGGCGAGCTGTCCCAGAGGGAGCTAGCTCTGGAGGCCAAGGTGTGCTTTCATTGCAAGGAACCGGGGCATATCAGGCCGATGTGTCCCAAGTTACAGAGTGTGGGGGTAGCAGCGGTTCGGCTGGTAGTGGCTTAGCCAGTGTCTCAGATCGCAGCAGTGCAGCAGTTGGGTCAAAGTGGAGCGGCTCCGAGAGTGTATTCTTCGGCATAGATGGGCTAGATTAGTCAGTCTGGACAGATCACAGGTAAATGTTTGACTCGGACTTTGTAATTTCTTTAGTGGTCATTGTTGTGGTAGTTGTTCGTCATTTTACCTGTGATAGAGTTGTGGGGTTCTCGACGCATGTAATTGTGTAAGGACCTGCTTAGTGGGGGGTTGTGGGTCCCACGCGTTGTTCGGTACTGGAGTATCGGATTGCTTCTTTCCTACAGAGTGTGCCGTGAGTAGTGGCATCCGGAGCAACGCTGGTGATCGTTCGGGTTTGGTCGAGGTGGCTGGAGGAGTTTTCCTTGTTACTTCGGGCCGTACTAGAGCAGTGTATGTGTAGATTGTTGGGCAGTCGATACCAGCAGACTTAGTCATCAGTTCGGTGAAGCTGATTGATGTGATTTTAGGGATGGACTGGTTTGTTACCGAGTCCATCTGAATTGCTGTAGAGGCAAAATGGTGTTGAGCGGGATGCAGGAAGGTTGGGTTTCAGGGTGTGAGACTGACATCTGGGAGTCTGGTGAGCTCAGCTTTTCAGGTTGAGCAGATGTTGGAGTGAGACTGCGAGGCATTTTAGGCGACGACTGTGATGTCGGAGTCCGATGGCGAGGTGGCTATCGAGGATGTCCGAGTGGTTCAGGAGCTCGAGGAGTTCCGAAGAGCACGAGACTCTTGTTGAGTTAGGTTCAGGAGAGGCTGTGGGAGCAGAAGCTATATGCTAAATTTGAGCGAGTACAGTTTCTGGCACCGACAGTCGAGATTTCTGAGTTGTGTCGTTTCTGCTTAGAGAGTTTATGTAGATCCGGCGAAGAGTGAGGCTATCAGGGTTTAGTAGGCTACTTCAGGAGGTTCGTCAAGGGGCTTGCGAGTACGTCGTAGCCGACGACGAGGTTGACTGTCAAGGATGTGCCGTTGTGTAGACGTCATAGTGCGAGAGAGCTTTGAGGAGCTTAAGGAGTTTTTGGCAGGTTATAATCCGGAGATTGTCTATCTTCCGACAGGGTTAATTAAGTGGCGGTGGCGTTGGCATTGAGTCGACGGAGAGTTGTTACAGCTCGAGAGCATGATGAGAAGGCCTTGATGGGCGAGATTAGCACGTAGCGTCTTTGTGCTATTTGAGAGGAGCCTTTGGGCTTAGAGACAATGGATCAGGTGGATCTACTCAGTAAGATCAGAGTGGCTCAGCAGAGTGAGCAGAGTTTGTTGGATGCATCTCGAGCAGTTGGCTCCGAGTATTCGGTCTTATCGAAGGGGCGTTTTTGGTGCGTGGTCGGGTTGGTGTACCCGAGGACTTAGGAGTTGAGACAGCAGATTCAGAGAGAGGCTCATTCGAGCAAGTTTTCGATTCATCCAGGAGCGACCAAGATGTACCATGACCTCAAGAGGTATTATCATTGGGTCGGGATGAAGAGAGATGTGGTTGATTGGGTTGCAAGGTGCAACACGTGTTCTTTGGTGAAGGCTGAGCATCAGGTTCCGGGTGGTCTTTTGCAGAGCTTACCCATTCCAGAGTGGAAGTGGGACAGGATCACTATGGATTTCGTGGTTGGACTACCCATTTCGAGGACTCATGATGCCATTTGGGTTATTGTGGATCGGTTGACCAAGTCAGCACATTTCTTGGCCATCAAGAAGACAGATGGAGCTGCTGTTTTGGCTAGGAAGTTTGTGCGAGAGATTGTGAGGCTGCATGGAGTGCCAGTCAGTATTGTGTCAGACCGAGATCCGAGATTTGCCTCAGAGTTTCGGAGGGCATTTCAGGCTGAGATGGGCACTAGGGTGCACATGAGTATGGGGTGCTGGAGGATCTGTTGAGGATGTGTGTGCTAGATTGGGGTGGTCACTGGGCAGATCACCTGAGCTTGGTTGAGTTTGCTTACAACAACAGCTTCCAGGCGAGTATTGGCATGGCTCCTTTTCAGGCTTTGTATGGGAGGCCATGTAGGACACCCTTATGCTGGACCCAAGTGGGGGAGCACAGCATTTATAGAGCTACTTATGTTCAGGAGACGACATAGAAGGTTCGTGTTGTGAGGCTGAACATGAAAGAAGCTCAGGATAGACAGAAGAGTTACGCAGATAGACGCAGACGAGAGCTTGAGTTTCAGGTGGGAGATAGAGTGTATCTCAAGATGGCTATGTTGAGGGGTCCTAACAGATCTATAGCAGAGAACAAGCTGAGTCCGCGTTTTATGGGGCCGTTTTCAGTTGTGGAGCGAGTTGGACCATTGGCGTACAGATTGGAGTTACCTCCGTTTATGAGAGTCTTTCACAAGGTGTTTCATGTGTCGATGCTAAGGAAGTGTCTTCATCCGTCAGAGGAGTTGGTGGCTAAGATTCCAGAGGATCTTCAGCCAGATTTGACAGTTCCAGCAGTACCTGTGAAGATTCTTGAGAGGAGAGTCAAGGTTCTGCGGAACAAGAAGACACTGTTGCTGAGAGTTTTGTGGACTTGTGGCGGTATAGAGGAGGAGACTTGGCAGCCAGAGGCAAAGATGAAGTTGAAGTTCAGTAAGTGGTTCGACAACAGGTCGTAGAGTGAGCTTCTTTCGTCTTTGTGGCTTTGTTTTTTTTTTTGTTTAGCTTTTGAGCTTTGTTGTTGTTGTATTTGGTTTACGTTGTAAAGACATACATTTTTGAGATTTATGAGATGGAGTTTTTCCTCATTATCTGTGTTATTTAATGTTGTCTCGGATGTTACACGTGTTGACCAGTTGGGTCGTGAGACGGTTTCAATCTTATTGTTATAGGCGTTTAAGAATTTTTTTTCTAAGGGCTGCGGTCCTGAATAACTCATTACATTTTGGAGACGTTTGTTCTCTGGCAGAGTGTCGTGGCTTCAGTGTAAGTGGCTTATCCGAGTGACGTGGCTTCGGTATGAGCGATGGCGAGCCCATCTGGGAGGCCGTGGCCCCAGTTTGGGTAGTTGCAGACTTGTTTGGGCGTCGTGGCCCCAATACAAGTGGTTTGGTTTAAACTTATTAGTGTTTTGGATAATGAGTTAAGAGAAAGATGTCTTGAAACGTGCGTATGACATAAGATTGAGTGTGAGGCTTGGGGATCAGGTGAGGATCTCGGGTTTTGTGGTCTTAGGTAGACGTGTATTGTTGGGATTCGAGGTCGAATTTAGTGGGGGAGAGTTGTAACATCCGTAAACCTGAATATCGAGTTTTGGACTCGATATCGAGCGACACAAGGTTTGTATCGGTCGACACCGGTTTTCAAAATCGATTTCTGGTTCGATTTTAATTGTCCAGTTTAATGCTGGTTTGGGTGAAAAACCTTATTTGAGCTTAAAAAGGGTGCAGCCACTTTCTGGACACGTTTTTCGAGGTGGTTTTGAGAGAGAAGAAGGAGAGGCGAAATTCTGGAGTTTTGGGATCGGGCACTGTTCATCGGCACTTCATCGATCGCTGTTCATCATTTCCTCTTTTCCCTTGTTCAATCCGATCTCAAGGTAAGTGCGTGACCGTAGGCTCGTAATTGACAGAGAAGGTGATTGTGAATTGATTGGGTTGAGTTTCTGTGTTTGTTCATGTGATTTTGGTGATGGTATTCGTGTTTTGATCAAATTTATTGATGATTGATTGTGTATTTCGTGTTTTTTGTGGTGTTGAATCGATTTGGATATCGATCTGTGAGATCGGTGTCGAGTGACACCAAGCTGGTGTCGGTCGATACCAAGTGACCAAGTGTCAAGAGACACCAAGTTGGTGTCGGTCGACACAGACGGTCTGATTTCGGTTATGGTCCGGTTTAATCCGGTTTAATTTGGTTTAATAGAATTAATTGATTTAATTTGGTTTAATGGAAATTGGTTGGTTAATTGGTTTTATTAATTATGTAAGGGTGGAATTAATTAATTAAATGGTCTAAAAATAATTATGGAAATTATTTTAAATGTTGAGAATTATTATTTAATTATGGAGAATTATTTTAATAATGAAGGGAATTATTAATAAGGTTTAATTACTTGGAAAATTGTTATTTATTTGTAGAAATTATTTTAATAATTGTGAAAGATATTTTAATAATTATGAAAATTATTATTAATGTTTAAATAAGAGGAAATGTTTGTAAATTGTGTAATTGGCCTGTAGGCGGGGTGATCGTCTCACTAAGTATTTATGATAATACTTACGCATCTCTTATTGCTATGTGATGCAGGTTAAAGAAAAGTGTGATCGCGGAATCAAGGCTGAAGTGTGGGATGATAAGGTGTTTATTTATGAGTTTAAAATTGTTTTATATTGTTTTTGCGAACCTGGTGTTTAGGTTGATAGTTATTAATTTGCAATAATTTGTTGGTTGAATTATTATTTTATTTAATGATTTCTTTTATTTGACTTCCGCTTTGTGTTGAGATTGTGATAGCTGTTGAAAATTAATATTTATGGGAATATTAATTCGGACTATTTTTTTAAAAAAAATAGAGCTTGGTTGTTTGAAAATCAAATAAGGAAAGTTTACAAATCGTGCGTGCAAGCAAGTTAAAACAGAAAATAAATTAAGTAAAAACTTATAGAAAAATCCTGCAAAACAAACAAGAAACTTGTGAATCATAATCATATGGAAATGCATACCTTGAGCTCTAGGGAAGAGCTTCCATTTGTTTGGCAATGATGAACAAGCATGTCTCCTTTGTTCCTTCTAAAACCGGCAAGAAAGGAGTTGATGTTATCTTGAGCTTCTTCTTGATCTCCTTGCTCAACCTCGGTGTCTTCTTGATCATTGTCCGGAGCCTTTGGAGTGTCTCGTGTGATCTCTGTTGTGAGCAACTTCTCTTTGAGTTCTTCATGTTCCACGAGGGTGATCAAGCTCTCTATGGTTTGGTTGAACTCTTCTCTTACGCTCTTGACTCTTCCCCTGGTTATTGGTGATCTCCTCAAGACCGGTATGGTGATCTGCTTGTCTTCCTCGTCCAAGTTGGGGTCGATGTCCTCATCATTCCCTCCCCTTTGAGAAGGTTCTGGCCTCAGAACAGGTTCATCTGCATTAAAAGGATAAAGGTCAGCAACATTGAAAGTAGGAGATATGTTTAACTCACCTGGCAGCTCAATCTTGTAGACATTGTCGTTGACTCGCTATAGGACTCTAAAGGGTCCATCTCCTCTCGGTGAAAGCTTGGATTTCCTCTGGTTCAGAACCTCTCATGTCTCATATGTAACCAGACCCACTCTCCAGGTTCAAAGGTCATCTTCTTGCTCCCTTTATCAGCTTGCTGCTTATATTTCTCAGTCTTCTTCTCTAAGTTCTCTCTGACTCGTTGGTGAAGCTTCTTGACGAATTCAGCCTTAGTGTCTCCATCTGCACTAAAAACAGCTTGGGGAAGAGGTGTAAGATCTATTGGAGTCAAAGGGTTAAAACCATAAACAACTTCAAAGGGGGATTGTTTAGTGGCATAATGCTTAGCATGATTGTAAGCGAATTCAATATAAGGTATACATGATAACCAATTTCTTAAATTCTTACCCACCGTTGCTCTCAATAGGGTTGAGAGTGTACGGTTTACTACCTCAGTCTGGCCGTCTGTCTGGGGATGGCAAGTGGTGGAGAAAAGAAGTTTGGTTCCCAACTTCTTCCATAGAGTCTTCCATAAATGGGTTAGGAACTTAGTGTCTCGGTCAGACACAATGGTTCTTGGAACGCCATGTAAACGCACAACCTCCTTGAAGAAGAGATCAGCAGTTTGAGTTGCATCATTGGTCTTGTTACAAGGGATGAAGTGAGCCATCTTGGAGAACCTGTCCACAACTACAAAGATAGAGTCCTTGTGGTCGATCTGTGGCAATCCCAAAACAAAATCCATAGATACATCTACCCAATGTAGGTTAGGAATAGGTAAAGGCATGTATAAACCAAAAGGATGTGATCTAGACTTAGCCTTTAAACAAGTGATGCATTTGGCGCAAAACCTCTCCACATCTCTCCTTAAGTGTGGCCAGAATAAATGATCCATGAGGATGCTTAGAGCCCACCTCCATGTGCCTCTCTAATCAGCAACTCCCTCATTAACCCTTGAGGAATGCATAGCCTCTTGTCTCTGAATAAGAAACCGTCTTGTTGATAGAAAGCTCCATAGGCGGCCTTGCTGGTTTCTTTGTATACTTCCTGAAAGTCTGGGTCATTCATGTATATATCTTTAATATGCTCAAAACCCATAACCTTTGCTTCCATGAGTGAGATCATGGCGTGTCTCCTGGATAGTGCATCAACTACAATGTTTTCTTTGCCCTTCTTGTATTTGATAACATATGGAAACGTTTCTACAAACTCCAGCCATTTAGCATGCCTCTTCTTGAGCGTAGTTTGGCCTCTCAGGTGCTTAAGTGTCTCATGATCTGTATGAATAACAAACTTTTGGATAACATATAGTGTTGCCAAGTTTCTAGAGACCTTACCAAAGCATACAGCTCTTTATCGTATGTGGGATAGTTTAGTGAACCTCCGTTGAGTTTCTCACTGAAATAGGCCACTGGTTTGCCTCCTTGAGTCAAGATAGCTCCTATACTTGTTCCTGAAGCATCAAATTCAATCTCAATAGTTTTGTCAAAGTTAGGAAGTACTAAAACAGGTGCATGTGTTAAACTGTCTTTGAGCTTGTTGAATGCATCTTCCTAAGCTTGCTCCCACTTCAACGCCACGTTTTTCTTGATCACTGAGGTCAATGGTGCAGCAATGGTACTGAAGTCCTTGACAAATCTCCTATAGAAACTAGCCAAACCATGAAAGCTTCTCACATGCCCAATGGTCGTTGGTGTCAGCCAGTCTTGTATGGCTTTGATCTTCTCCTCATCTACTTTCAGCCCCTGAGAACTCACAACAAAGCCTAAAAACACAACTTGATCAGTGCAAAAGATGCATTTTTTTAGGTTTGCATACAGATTCTCGGTCCTTAATGTTTCAAGTACTTGTTCAAGATGGTGTAAATGATCAGAAAGACAAGTACTGTAAATGGGTATATCATCAAAGTATACTACCACAAACTTACAAATGTACGCCCTTAAGACATGGTTCATGAGTCTCATGAATGTACTTGGGGCGTTGGTGAGTCCAAATGGCATGACCAGCCACTCATAAAGACCTCTCTTGGTCTTAAACGCCGTCTTCCATTCATCTCCTTCCTTTATCCTCACCTGATGATATTCGCTCCTTAAATCAATTTTAGAGAAGATATTAGCTCCATTAAGTTCATCTAACATATCATCAAGCCTGGGAATAGGATGTTGGTATTTGATGGTGATGTTGTTGATGGCACGGCAGTCAACACACATCCTCCAGGACCCGTCCTTCTTGGGCACTAAGAGAACAGGGACATCACAAGGGCTTAAGCTCTCTCGGATGTACCCCTTAGAAATCAGGTCTTGGACTTGCTTCTCCAACTCCTTAGCTTCTCCTGGGTTGACTCTATAGGCAGCTCGGTTGGGCAATGGGGACCCTGGCACTAGATCGATCTGGTGCTCAATGTCTCTGACCGGAGGTAGTCCTGGTGGTATCTCCACTGGAAATGTATCCTTAAACTTTTCCAGGAGCTCTAGAATAGCTTATGGTAGGTCTTGTTGCTCTTGACCTGAAAATAACCCTTCCTTGAAGATCATTAGTAGCACCTGCTCTTTCAATTCAAGAGATTTAAAAACAGAGTGAGGTGTTACATAGAGAGTAGTCTTACTTACCTTGGAGCTTTTGGACATAGCTCGTTGCATATCATGCACTTCTTCAGGAGTAAGAGGCGTGAGAGTGTGCTTCTTCTCATTGTGCATAAAGGTGTAGTGGTTTGTGCGGCCATTGTGGAGTGTCTCCTTGTCAAACTGCCATGGTCGTCCATGCAGGAGGTGTCCAGCTTGCATAGGGACCACATCGCACTTGACTTGATCCGCATACTTGCCCACATTGAATGTCACTGTCACTTGTTTGGCTATCTTGAGCTCAGTCTCATCGTTAAGCCACTTCAGGCGGTATGGGCGTGGATGCTTTGTGTTTGGGAGACCTAACTTGTCAACCAAATACTTCCTAGCCACATTAGTACAAGAACCACCATCTATAATCAAGCTACATACCTTGAGTTTAAGTAGCATCTTGAATGAAAGATGTTTTCTCTCTGGATTGTCTCGGGGTCGAAGAATGAACTAAGAGCTCTCATTGTGACCAGTAGCTCTCCAGACTCGGGGTAGTCTACTATGTCCTCATTTGTTCCTTCTGGTCTTGTCTCCTCTTCATCTTGAGACTCATAATCACCAGTAGGAGTGATGATCATTGTTCTTCGGGCTCTCTGTTTTGGAAACTTGTTAGGCTCGAGCCTGTTGTCCTTTGGCGCCTCAGGTGGAGCCTTCTTGAACCGATGGTCTATCTCAATAGACTTTCCCTTGTCGAAAGTCTTTGGGGGTTGCGGAGTCCAAGTAGTCTTGCTCCAGTTGGTCGAGGTGGTCTTCCTCTTGATGTGTTGCTCGACTTGGACGGCAAGGTGGAGTAACTCATCCATGTCATGATAGCTCTACCTCTCAACTTTCCTCACTATTCTGTCTTGAAGGCCATCAATGAACTGGGCCATCAAATCTTCCTCCCTATCTTCAATCTCCAGCCGGTTCTTTATAGTCTCATACTCTTCAAAGTAGTCTTCCACAGACTTGTTACCTTGTATAAGCTTGCGGAATCTCTTCTGGAGGTCTCTGTGATAGTAAGCAGGGACATATCTCTTCCTCAGAGCAAACCTCATGTCTTCCCAGCTGCTTACTTGAGCATGTCGATGCCTCCTCCTTTCGGACACATCTCTGTCCCACCAAGCTAGCGCACTTTCAGTAAGTTGTGCAGCAGCAAGGGACACCTTCTTCGCCTCTGAATACTTATAGTACTCAAAGATGTACTCCATACGCCTCTCCCAATCAAGGTAGGCGTCGGGATTCACCTTTCCAGCAAAGGTTGGAGCCGTGAGCTTGATGTCTCTGTTCTCGGGTCTCTCATCTTCTTCTCGGTCATGTCCTCTGTTTCTCTCTCTGTCTCGGCCATCATCTTGATGTTTCTGCCTGTAACATCCCGGTTTGTGGAGAGGCTTAAGAGAATTTATTTGTTACCTATGTCAACAAAGTGCACTTACCTTTTCGGTCAAAGGCCCATAAGTAACTCTAGAGTTAGCGTGCTTGAGCTGGAGAAGTGGAAGGATGGGGGACCTTCCGGGAAGTGGTCTGCGGAACCGTATGAGTGAGGTCAAAACACGGGAAAAGGTCGGGTGTTGATTGCAGGGATAGTAAATAAGTCAATAGAGCCTCTGAAAAATAACAAACCGACCGTCGAACGGGGGTGTGGCCCACGGGCCGAGAGAGGGCGTGGGTGACTCACCGGGATGGGCGGTCGGGGCGTTATAATTTGGTATCAGAGCCGAACCCAGACGTGAGTGTGGAATCAAGTGGAGTGGCCTTGACTCACACCGTCAGGGGGTGACGATCCAGATGCGCAACGAGGACGTTGCGCTCAGTGAGTGGGGGTGAATTGTAACATCCCGGTTTGTGGAGAGGCTTAAGAGAATTTATTTGTTACCTATGTTAACAAAGTGCACTTACCTTTTCGGTCAAAGGCCCATAAGTAACTCCAGAGTTAAGCGTGCTTGAGCTGGAGTAGTGGAAGGATGGGTGACCTTCCGGGAAGTGGTCTGCGGAACCGTATGAGTGAGGTCAAAACACGGGAAAAGGTCGGGTGTTGATTGCAGGGATAGTAAATAAGTCAATAGAGCCTCTGAAAAATAACAAACCGACCGTCGAACAGGGGTGGGGCCCACGGGCCGAGAGAGGGCGTGGGTGACTCACCGGGATGGGCGGTCGGGGCGTTATACTGCCTCCTTTGGTTCAGGTTAGGTTTCGGTGGTGGATCATCTTCAAGTGGTGGCATATCCTCATCGGCTTCACCTCCAACATGGCCTGGTTGGCCATTGACAGCACGTATGGGTCGCTGTCTCGCCGCTGGTGCTGGTGGTGGCTGCTCCAGCCGCTCAATGCGTGCTCCAAGGGCTTGGATAGCTCCAAGTATTTGAGCCATATCCGCTTCTCCATTAGCTCCCATGATTCCTGTCTAAACAACAAACCAAACAGATCAAGTGCAATGGGTGTGGTATGAAAGTGAAATAATTGAAGCTAAATGCAAATAACATAAATTATTTATTTTCTTTTCTTTTAGTTGATGTATGAATGAATAGGCAAAACAGAAACAAGCAATGGTTATGCAAGCAAAAGAGTTCAACGAATGCAGCAAACAATTGATTCCAATTAGCGAATGCAAACAAAGCAAGATGATCAATGCAATTAAACAAAAAAATTTTGAGTTTTAGGGTTTTAATTAGATGCAATGAAACAAAGTAATAGCAGAAGGAAACAACAAATTTTTTTTGATTTTATGTGATGTAAAGAAACAAAGCAATGAGCAATCAAACGGAATGAAGCAAAATATATATTTTTTTTTTAGTTTTCTTGTTGATGAAGAACACAAAACGAAAATAAGAAAAACAGAGGGGATATATTCACCTAATGCTTGAGCCTAAGCTCTGATACCAGATGATGCAGACACATGGGGCACTTGTTCTGCAATGGACGAGATGGTGGTGAATCTGCAGCTGGCCGTACGGCTCTCTCTACTGATCCGAGTGAATGGTCGATGAACGGAGGTAACCAGGGGGATTGATGGACGCCTCACAGAGTATGATAAGCTCTATGATAAGTCAGACTCTCAACTCAAGTGAATCACACATAATAGATGACAGGTTTTGCTCTCAGCCTCAATGATATCTCACACAAAGAAGAAGAAGGCGGCTGCGATTTTCTTTGCTAAGAAAATACGGTTTCTTTATTGATAATTGGTAAATGATACAAAGCTGAAAAGGGACTTTATAAATAGTCCAGCAGATGTGGCTTCTCTTGGCCGAAATTATTACAAGAAATCAAATCAGGAAAGTTTGCAAATCTTGCGTGCAAGCAAGTTAAAACAGAAAATAAACTAAGTAAAAACTTATAGAAAAATCCTGCAAAACAAACAAGAAACTTGTGAATCACAATCATATGGAAATGCATACCTTGAGCTCTAGGGAGGAGCTTCCATTTGTTTGGCAATGATGAACAAGCATGTCTCCTTGGTTCCTTGTAAAACGGGCAAGAAAGGAGTTGATATTATCTTGAGTTGTTCTTGAGCTCCTTCTTGATCTCCTTGCTCAACCTCGGTGTCTTCTTGATCATTGTCCGGAGCCTTTGGAGTGTCTCGTGTGATCTCTGTTGTGAGCAACTTCTCTTTGAGTTCTTCATGTTCCACGAGGGTGATCAAGCTCTCTATGGTTTGGTTGAACTCTTCTCTTACGCTCTTGACTCTTCCCCTGGTTCTTGGTGATCTCCTCAAGACCGGTATGGTGATCTGCTTGTCTTCCTCGTCCAAGTTGGGGTCGATGTCCTCATCAGAGGAGCGTATGACGAGAATAGAGAACAAGGTTGATGTGGTTGTTCATCAGTTTGAGCAAAGGATCGCGCCGTTGGAAGCTTATGTGAATGAGCAAGCAACTTATATGAGGACGTATGAGGAGAATGAGCAAGCACAGGTAACAAACAATTTTTCTTATATTCTAAAACGAAAAAGTTAACACTTGGTGAAACTGAGTAAAACTGGATTGTAGGGATCAAAAGAAACAGAAAGTGATGGCATGAATGGTGAAAAGGAAGGTGATGCCATCACTTTTGAAAAGGAAGGTGAAAAGAAAGGTGAAAAGGAAGGTGATAATAGAGAGAAAGAATACGAGCCCACTGTTACCGAAGAGGTAATAGCAATTTATTCGATTTGCAATATCTTACTTAATATTTGTAATATTTGCAATTTCTTGGATTATAGGGTTTAGGCACCAATGTTGAAGGTAACGTGTCGAAAGAAGGAGGAAAAGGTGGTGAGAGTGTTCAAATAGAGGAAGAACCCGTGAAAGAGAAGGTAAACTATCTTACATTAGAAGATGAGAAAATCATACTTTCGGGTCTTAACAAATATTTGTATTTATTTGTAGGAGACTGTGGAAGAAGCATCAAAAGACGGTATTCCTGACCCTAAACCAAGGTTTAAGCACACTAAGATTGTAACATCCGCGAACCAGGAAGTTGTGTTAGAGTTGGTATCGGACGACATTAGGGGTTCGGGAGTCGATTACATATGCTCTTTGAGGTGCGAATCGAGGATTAATTGTGCATGTTCTTGTTTGATTGTTGTACAGTTGGTCTAAGGTTCATTTATCTCGAAGAAAGTGTGTGAAAAGCTTCTGAATGCTTAGTGTCGATCGACACCAAAGGGTGTGTCGATCGACACCGGTTTGAGAAATCAATTCCGGTTTAAGTCGATTGCGCGTTCGATTGTGGTTTGAGTTCGTTTGGTCGACGGGTGTCGACCGACACCAAGGAAGGGTGTCGATCGACACCGGTTATGGTGAAATCGACCGGTTCGATTCAAGTCGGCTGGTTTTGTCTGGTTTAGGGCGTGGAAACCCTATTTCTCGAATAAAAAGCTCGTGGCCGCGTGGAGAAGTCACTTTTTCGAGAAAAGCAAGTTCCAGAGGTGATTTTGAGAGTTTGGAGGAGTTTTGTGGAGTTTCTGAGGCTGGTGGTTGTTGTTCTTCTCCTTTTCCTTCCTTTTAATCCCTTTTCAAGGTGAGTGCGTGACTGTAGGTCCGTTAGCATTGGAGATTGTTTGATTTCGGTTTTGTTATTTAGTTTTTCGAGTTGTTCTTGAGTATGATCGAGTTATATTGTTGTTTGATCGATGTGGGGGTTGAATCCCACGAAATTGTGTGTTTTGTGCGATTTTCGTTGCTGTTGGTTTCTGGGCGTCGAGCTGGTGTCGAGCGACACTCGTTGAGTTTCGATCGACACTCAGAAGGCTGGCGTCGATCGACACCATAAAGGTGTGGGTCGACACCAACCTGGGTGTCAGGAAACGTGGGTGTTTCCTGACAGTGAGTTCATGTTGCGGTTGTTTATTGTTGAGCATTGTTATTGTTGTTGATTATTGTGATGTATTGCCTAGTGTTTGACGTACTTGGCCTGTATGCAGGATGATCCACTCACTAAGTATTTATGATAATACTTACGCATCTCTATTCCAATGTGATGCAGGTAACAGCAATGTTCTTCCGCGGAAAGAGACCGAGAGAAGAGGATGATGAGATTAGGAATTTGATTATGGCTTTATTGTTGTGGTTGACCAGGAATTCGTGATATTTAGGGTGTTAGTCTTTATTTAAGTAATGTAGCAAACCTGGTGTTTAGGTTGCTTATTGGTTTTATTCTTAATTGGTTATTTGTTGAACGGTTATTATGATTAATATTATTGATTCTTTTGAGAACTTCCGCATTGTGTTGTTGAATTAGCTGTTGAGGATTAATATTTATGGGAATGTTAATCTGGGCTAATTATTAAAAAAAAAAAAAAGGCTTGGTTGTTTCATTTTGGTATCAGAGCGTATACGGTTTTAGGACTGTTAGTGTTGAGTGGATTGGACTATGTGTTTAATTGATTATGTGAGTTAGTCAGTTAGTGGTCTAGTCTCATCCTCTCGGTCTTCCAGTTTTCCGCGGGTAAGTGGGTTGGATATTTGGTGTGTCGTGTTTTGGTTTGTGTGTTGACTTTGCTCTTTTTCTGTACTTGGTGGTAGTGCAGAAAGACGGACGCAGGTCGTGGTCGTGGCCGTGGTCGTGGTCGCGGTGGAGCCCGTGGGGGCAGAGGAGCTGGTCGCGGTGGGCGAGCAGCGGGTCGTGGAGGTCGGGGTGCTGGTCGTGGTAGAGAGATGGACGCAGGTCGTGGTCGTGGCCGTGATGGTGGTCGCGGTGGAGCCCGTGGGGGCAGAGGAGCTGGTCGCGGTGGGCGAGCAGCGGGTCGTGGAGGTCGGGGTGCTGGTCGTGGTGTGCCAGAGGCTGAGGTCTCAGTGGAGAGTGCAGCGCCGAGTGTGGCGGCAGCGTCGGTGACACAGTCTGTTTCGTTGGCCGGTGGGGCTGACTCAGGTGCCGGTGGTGGCGCAGGAGCTGGAGCGGTTCCCGGTGGGGGCGCTGCTTTAGCTCAGGGTGAGTTGATTGTGGGGCTACTGACGCAGTTGTTGGCACGTCTTCCTCAGGCAGTTCCACAGCAGGCTCCGGTTGCACCTCCAGCGGCCGGGGCATAGGTTGGTGCCGGGGCACATGTTGGTGCCGGTTTTGTTGAGCAGCAGGAGGCTGCGGTGCAGCAGGGTGTTGCAGTTGGGTTTTCGCCTTATCGTGAGATGATGAGGGAGATGCAGAGGATTGGCACGCCTACGTTTGAGGGCGGTGTTACTCTAGAGCAGGCTGACGAGTGGCGTCAGAGGTTGGAGCGGAACTTCGATTCAGTTCGTTGTCCGGAGCAGTTTCAGGTTGAGCTGGCAATGCACTACCTTGGAGGTGATGCACATTTGTGGTGGAGGTCTGTTAGGACCAGGAGAGAGGTGTGGACTTGGGTTGACTTCGTCGAGGAGTTCAACCACAAGTTTTTCCCTCAGGAGGCTCGTGACAGGCTGCAGTTGAGGTTTTTAGACTTGACGCAGGGTGAGAGGTCTGTTCGAGAGTATGATGCAGAGTTTTGCAGGTTGGTGGTTCATTCTGGTGGTGAGCTGATCAGTGAGCGGGCATTGACGTCGAGATTCCTTCAGGGGCTTCAGAGGAACATCAGGACTCAGTGCAGAGGTGGTATGTACCACACTAGAGCTGGTTTAGTGGAGTTGGCAGCTTCCATCGAGGAGGATTTGCGTGAGTCGGTGAGTTCGGCAGTGGTACCAGTTGCAGTTGTTCCTGCTACCCATCCTCGGGGCCAGCAGCAGCATCAGCAGCGTAGAGGTTACAGTTCTGGACATGGCAGGGGCGGCAGGCCTGCGCAGGGCCAGAAGAGGAGAGCAGAGGAGATATCTGCTAGTAGCCCGAGTACGGGTGGTTGTTTTGGGTGTGGGAGTCTGGATCACAGAGTTGCGACTTGCCCCAAGAGGGCGGGATCCAGAGAGACGACAGTGTGCTTCTACTGCAGGGAGCCGGGGCATATCAAGACAATGTGTCCCAAGTTGCAGCAGAGAGCAGTGGCGGCAGCGATTCAGCCGTTGGCTATTCAGTCAGCAGCTCAGGTGGCAGCATTGCAGTCGGGTGGAGCGCCGCGAGTTTATACTTCGGCAGAGGTGGGCCAGACCAGTCAGTCAGGCCAGATCACAGGTAAAATCTTGACTCAGACTTTTAAATTCTTAAGGTAGAATTGTTGTTGTTGTCTGTTTCTGTTATTTTACTGTGATAGAGTTAGAGGTTCTCAACACTTGTGGAATTGTGTAGGGACCTTGTTAGTTTGCGGTTTTGAGTCTCACGTGTTGTTTGACTCGGGAGCATCTAATTGCTTCATTACTCCGGAGAGAGCTGAGGGTAGTGGTATTCGGAGTAGCGAGGGCGAGGCTTCAGGCTTTGTCAAGGTGGCCGGTGGTGGTTTCTGGCTACTTCGGGCAGAGCTAGAGCAGTTGATGTGCAGATTGCGGGGCAGTCTATGCCAGCGGACTTGGTCATCAGTCCAGTGGAACTGTATGACGTGATTTTGGGGATGGACTGGTTATCTCTATACCGAGTTCATCTGGATTGCTACAGAGGTAGAGTTGTGTTTGAGCTGGATGCAGGGAAGTTGGTTTATCAGGGAGTGAGACCGACTTCAGGGAGTATAGTGATCTCAGCTATTCAGGCAGAGCAGTTGCTAGAGCGGGGCTGCGAAGCCTATTTGGCGACGATTACTATGACGGAGTCCAGTGGTGAGGTGGTTTTGCAGGATATCCAGGTTGTCCAGGATTTTGAGGATGTATTTCGGTCGCTGAAGGGATTGCCACCATCTCGGTCATATCCTTTCATGATTGATTTAGAGCCTGGGACAGCTCCGATATCGAAGACACCTTACAGGATGGCTCCAGCAGAGATGGCAGAGCTGAAGAAGCAGCTAGAGGACCTTTTGAGTAAAGGGTTCATCAGACCTAGTGTTTCGCCGTGGGGAGCACCAGTGTTGTTTGTTAAGAAGAAGGATGGTAGTTTTCGGTTGTGCATTGATTACCGGGGACTTAACCGAGTCACAGTGAAGAACAGGTACCCACTTCCGAGGATCGATGAGTTGTTGGATCAGTTGAGAGGTGCTACTTGGTTCTCTAAGATTGACTTGGCATCGGGTTATCATCAGATCCCGATAGATGAGGCAGATGTCCGGAAGACGGCTTTTCGGACGAGGTATGGACATTTCGAGTTTGTGGTCATGCCTTTTGGTTTGACTAATGCGCCGGCAACTTTCATGAGATTGATGAACGACGTGTTCAGGGAGTTTCTGGATGTGTTTGTCATCATTTTCATTGATGATATTTTGGTGTATTCGAGGAGTCCAGAGGAGCATGCTACGCATTTGAGGCTCGTTTTGGAGAAGCTTCGGGAGCAGAAGCTTTTTGCTAAGTTGAGCAAGTGCAGTTTTTGGCAGCGAGAGATGGGTTTTCTTGGCCACATTGTTTCTGCAGAGGGAGTTTCTGTGGATCCGGCTAAGATTGAGGCTATCAGAGATTGGCCTAGACCGAGTAGTGCTACCGAGATCAGGAGTTTTCTGGGTTTAGCAGGCTACTACAGGAGGTTCGTCAAGGTGTTTGCGAGTATGTCTCAGCCGATGACGAGGTTGACAGGCAAGGAGGTGCCGTTTGTGTGGTCGCATGAGTGCGAGGAGAGCTTTGGGAAGCTCAAGGAAATGTTGACTAGTACACCAGTGTTGGCATTACCCGATCCGGGGAAGCCATATGTAGTGTACACAGATGCTTCAGGTGTTGGACTTGGTTGTGTTTTGATGCAGGAGGGCAGAGTGATTGCCTATGCTTCGAGGCAGTTGCAGGGCAGTGAGCGCAACCGTCCTACACATGATCTTGAGTTGGGAGCAGTGGTTTTTGCACTCAAGATTTGGAGGTCTTATTTGTATGGTGGTAGAGTGCAGATCTTTACGGATCACAAGAGTCTACAGCATATCTTTACTCAGCCTTTGCTGAATGCGAGGCAGACGCGTTGGGTGGAGTTTCTGGCAGACTATGATCTGGATATTGTTTATCATCCGGGCAAGGCCAATTTGGTGGCAGATGCTTTGAGTCGACGGAGGGTTGATTCAGATAGAGAACGTGGTGTTGAGGCTTTGGTCAGCGAGATTAGTACATTGCGTCTTTGTGCTATTTCAGAGGAGCCTTTGGGTTTAGAGGCAGCTGATCAGGCAGACTTACTCAGTAGGATCAGAGTGGCGCAGCAGAGTGATCAGGGTTTGATCGATGCTTCGCAGGCGGTTGGTTCTGAGTATCAGGTCTCATCGAATAGGACTATCTTGGTTCGTGGGCGAGTTTGTGTGCCCAAGGATGTGGAGTTGAGACAGGAGGTTTTGAGAGAGGCTCATTCGAGCAAGTTTTCGATTCATCCGGGTGCGACCAAGATGTACCGTGACCTCAAATGGTATTATCATTGGGTTGGGATGAAGAGAGATGTGGCAGATTGGGTTGCGAGGTGCAACACTTGTTCTTTGGTCAAGGCAGAGCATCAGGTGCCTAGTGGTCTTTTGCAGAGTTTACCCATTCCACAGTTGAAGTGGGATATGATCACTATGGATTTGCCTATCTCACGGACTTTCGATGCTATTTGGGTCATTGTGGATCGCTTGACCAAGTCAGCACATTTCTTGGCCATCAAGAAGACAGACGGAGCGGCTGTTTTGGCTAGGAAGTTTGGGCGAGAGATTGTGAGGCTGCATGGAGTGCCAGCCAGTATTGTGTCGGATAGGGATCCGAGGTTTGCTTCAGAGTTTTGGAGGGCATTTCAGACTGAGATGGGCACTAAGGTGCATATGAGTACAGCGTATCATCCGCAGACAGATGGGCAGTCAGAGAGGACTATTCAGACTTTGGAGGATCTGCTTAGGATGTGTGTACTAGATTGGGGTGGTCATTGGGCTGATCATCTATGTTTGGCAGAGTTTGCCTATAACAACAGTTTTCAGTCTAGTATTGGTATGGCTCCTTATGAGGCTTTGTATGGGAGGCCATGCAGGACACCCTTATGCTGGACCCAAGTGGGGGAGCGCAGCATGTTTGGAGCTAGTTTTGTTCAGGAGACGACGGAGAAGATTCGTGTTTTGAGGCTGAACATGAAGGAGGCTCAGGATAGACAGAGGAGTTATGCAGATAGGCGGCGACGTGAGCTTGAGTTTCAGGTGGGAGATAGAGTTTATCTCAAGATGGCTATGTTGAGGGGCCCTAACAGGTCCATAGCAGAGAACAAGCTCAGTCCGCGTTTTATGGGTCCGTTTCCAGTGGTGGAGCGAGTTGGGCCAGTGGCTTATCGGTTGGAGTTGCCACCGATTATGAGTGCCTTTCACAAGGTGTTTCATGTATCTATGTTGAGGAGGTGTTTGCGTCCTTCATAGGAGATAGTGGTTGAGATTCCAGAGGATCTTCAGCCAGATATGACAGTTCCGGCAGTTCCTGTGAGGATTCTTGTGAGGAGAGTCAAGGTTCTGCGGAACAAGAGGGTGCCATTGTTGAGAGTCTTGTGGGACTGTAGCGGCACAGAGGAGCAGACTTGGGAGCCAGAGGCAAAGATGAAGCTGAAGTTCGGAAAGTGGTTCGACAAGCAGGCTGTGGATTGATTCATCTTTGTGGTTCTAGTCTTGTTTTTGGTTTTGTTGTTGTTGGTTTTGGATTTATGTATTTTCGTTTTGTTGTACGATATACATTTTGGAGTTATATGAGATGGAGTTTTGCCTCATATTTTTGGTTATGGTTGGGATGTTACAAGTTTCTTTGGCCGGTGGGGTCATTGAAAGTTTTTAGTCATATGTTGGTATGCGTTTCAGATTTTATTACTCGTTTTGTCTAGAGGCGGTGGGCCTTGTAGACGGTAGGTGCCCGACGGACTTATATTGGGGGTCGCTACCTCGATATGGGTTGTTTTCGTGACGGTAGGTCGCGGTTTGGATACTGGGCGGTGGGCCGCAGTATGGATATTGTGGCGGTGGGCCGCAATATGGATATCGTGACGGTGGGTTACGGTATTGAGAGTAATAATGTCTTGGAAACATGCGTATAACATAGGACTAAAGATATGAGTTTTCTGAGGTCTTGAGAGACATTGTGTTGGGATTCGAGGACGAATCCAGTTTAGTGGGGGAGAATTGTAACATCCGCGAACCAGGAAGTTGTGTTAGAGTTGGTATCGGACGACATTAGGGGTTCGGGAGTCGATTACATATGCTCTTTGAGGTGCGAATCGAGGATTAATTGTGCATGTTCTTGTTTGATTGTTGTACAGTTGGTCTAAGGTTCATTTATCTCGAAGAAAGTGTGTGAAAAGCTTCTGAATGCTTAGTGTCGATCGACACCAAAGGGTGTGTCGATCGACACCGGTTTGAGAAATCAATTCCGGTTTAAGTCGATTGCGCGTTCGATTGTGGTTTGAGTTCGTTTGGTCGACGGGTGTCAACCGACACCAAGGAAGGGTGTCGATCGACACCGGTTATGGTGAAATCGACCGGTTCGATTCAAGTCGGCTGGTTTTGTCTGGTTTAGGGCGTGGAAACCCTATTTCTCGAATAAAAAGCTCGTGGCCGCGTGGAGAAGTCACTTTTTCGAGAAAAGCAAGTTCCAGAGGTGATTTTGAGAGTTTGGAGGAGTTTTGTGGAGTTTCTGAGGCTGGTGGTTGTTGTTCTTCTCCTTTTCCTTCCTTTTAATCCCTTTTCAAGGTGAGTGCGTGACTGTAGGTCCGTTAGCATTGGAGATTGTTTGATTTCGGTTTTGTTATTTAGTTTTTCGAGTTGTTCTTGAGTATGATCGAGTTATATTGTTGTTTGATCGATGTGGGGTTTGAATCCCACGAAATTGTGTGTTTTTTGCGATTTTCGTTGCTGTTGATTTCTGGGCGTCGAGCTGGTGTCGAGCGACACTCGTTGAGTGTCGATCGACACTCAGAAGGCTGGCGTCGATCGACACCATAAAGGTGTCGGTCGACACCAACCTGGGTGTCAGGAAACGTGGGTGTTTCCTGACAGGGAGTTCATGTTGCGGTTGTTTATTGTTGAGCATTGTTATTGTTGTTGATTATTGTGATGTATTGCCTAGTGTTTGACGTACTTGGCCAGTAGGCAGGATGATCCACTCACTAAGTATTTATGATAATACTTACGCATCTCTATTCCAATGTGATGCAGGTAACAGCAATGTTCTTCCGCGGAAAGAGACCGAGAGAAGAGGATGATGAGATTAGGAATTTGATTCTGGCTTTATTGTTGTGGTTGACCAGGAATTCGTGATATTTAGGGTGTTAGTCTTTATTTAAATAATGTAGCAAACCTGGTGTTTAGGTTGCTTATTGGTTTTATTCTTAATTGGTTATTTGTTGAACGGTTATTATGATTAATATTATTGATTCTTTTGAGAACTTCCGCATTGTGTTGTTGAATTAGCTGTTGAGGATTAATATTTATGGGAATGTTGATCTGGGCTAATTATTAAAAAAAAAAAAAAAAAGTGATGTGACTATGGATGAGGTTAGCAGCAAGGAGCAGGAAGGACAGCTTGTAGCTGCGGATCAGCTTGTAGCCGAGGAAGCATTAGCCGTTCCAACCGGCCCGATGACTCGATCTCGAACTAAGTTACTCAACCAGACCGTTGGTTTGATACTTAGTCGCTTGGGCCAGTGCAATGAAGAAGTTATTCAAACAACTTTGGTTTGTTTGGCCGCCCAAGTAAATTGGTAAAGGGACAAGTGTTCTCAAGGAGCTCTTTTTCCCTTCTAAAGTTTTGTCCCATTGGGTTTTCCTTAGAAGGTGTTTCATGAGGCCTTGAGTTCACTTTCAAACCATCCCTTTATCAACTCCATTCGGCCAGCCCATGCCTTATCTTTCACGCCAAAATCACTTGAAGAAGTTATGTTTTCTTTTAAATTTTCAAACTTAGTCTTTGTCATTTATTTTGTGTATTTTTCGAGATTGGTCTTGGAGTTATGTTCCTTGACCTATCTCTCTTTCCTTCTCTCTTTATATTTCGAAACTGAAACATGAATAAGATCATCTAAGTCTTTTTATCAAAACCTCCACTTATTCTTAGATCTCTTCGTTTGGGCTGTTCCCATCCGATCGTGAGTCTCCTTGTTCAACACTTGGAGTTTCATCATTCCTTTCTCTTTGAGATCGGAATCCGGAGTTTCTCAGACTTTCCACCGTCTGTTGAAGCAATCCGTTCACCTTCCCCCACCATCCATCGAACGCAAATCCATTTTCCAACCCCATCTTCCGCAAACTGTATTTCACCGATCAGTCCTCCGTTTTACTTGCTTCTATGTGCCGGTTTCTGGGTCAGATCCCATCAAGTGGTATCAGAGCACATATAGAAGCTAAGTAATCTTACTTTTATTTGTTTTTGCAACCGAACTGTTTTGGGTTTTGTTGACTGTTCATCTTCATATTGGCCGAACCGTTTTACGATTGTTGTTACTAATCGCTTGATCATATCGCTTACTCTCAACATCATTTGTGATCATACTGTCTCAATATCCATTAGTGAATCATTGTTTCTAAACATCCCTGTCGTGTCTGTTCATCTCTCAATCATAATCATCCATTGCTTTCAAACCGTTGTCCGTTTGTTGCATATTACTTGCCGGTTTTCTTTTGTTTCTTTTTGAACAAGTAACTGCCGTGAAGTTACAATTGTTTCAGGAATCATGGTGGGCCGGAACAAAGATAAGGATCAAGAGGGAGAAGAAACGGAGTCAAGTAGCAACGCCTTTGATCAAGAGGCTATGATCGCCGCTCTTACCAAGCTGATGGATGAAAAGCTTACCGCTTTTAAAGAAGAGCTCAAGGGCAAAAAGAAACAAGGTCCGACCGAGGCAGAGGAGGTCCATAATCTTGAACCAGAACCTTCTCACAAGGTTCAGGATCCCCGGAGGAAGCCAGCGGATGAACATGCCGAGACTTATTACAACAGCCACGGTTACTCTTCTCGTGGGAGTCGCCGAAGGTCGAGGCCTCCGAGGGAAGAACCAGATGCTATGGCCGTTAATCTTGGTAACTACAAGATGAGAGTCCCTCAATTCTTCGGCAAGAATGACCCCGATGCTTATTTGGATTGGGAAAAGAAGGCGGAGTTAGTATTCACATACCAGAAGTATGTTGGTGTCAATTGTGTCAAGATAGCCGCAGCCGAGTTCTATGACTACGCTCTTAGCTGGTGGGATCAGACCGTTACGGCTAGAGTTCGTAGTGGAGCATATCCGTTTGAGACTTGGGAGGAAATGAAACGTGTGATGAGGCTTCGATTTGTTCCTAGTCACTATCACCGGGAGCTGTATTCCAAGTTGAGGAAGCTCACACAAGGCGCTCGTTCTGTTGAGGACTATTATCAGGAGCTTGAGGTTTTGTTGATACGAGCTAACGTTGATGAGGAAAAAGAAGCCACTATATCTCGGTTTCTAGGAGGCTTAAACCGAGAGATACAAGACGTGGTTGAAATGCAACACTATAACGAGTTGGAAGAGATTCTACACAAGGCAGTTTTGGTCGAGCAACAAATTAAGAGAAAGGGCTCTTCACGTTCAGGTTCAGATTTCCGGAAACCCAGCTTCCAAAGGGAGGTTAAATCAGTTTTCACGCCTAAGACCGAAGCTAAGTCACCCGGCTTTGTTCCAGAAAAGGGTAGAGTCCGAACTGATGGAGCTTCGACCGCAAGAACTCGTGATCTTAAATGTTACAAGTGTCATGGCTTAGGACATTATGCCAGTGAGTGTGTCAACCGGAGGGTTATGATCATCAAAGAAGATGGAGAAGTAGAGTCCGAAGAAGAACCGGTAACGGAAACCGTTCAGGATACCGAAGTTTATGAAGCGATACCGGTCAGTGGTCAGCTTCTTGTGGCAAGACGAGTTCTAAGTGCTCAGGTCCGAACTGATGAGGTAGAGCAGAGAGAAAACTTGTTCCACTCAAGGTGTTTGGTAAAGGAAAAAGTGTGTAGTCTTATCATAGACGGAGGTAGTTGTACCAATGTGGCGAGTGAGACTATGGTACAAAAACTTGGGCTTCAACCGCAGAAACATCCGAGACCCTACAAGCTACAATGGTTGAACGACGAAAGAGAAATGAGTGTCAAAACTCAAGTGGTCGTACCTTTGTCCATTGGGAGCTACGAGGATGAAGTTTTATGTGACATATTGCCCATGGACGCTGGTCACATACTGTTGGGAAGACCTTGGCAATCCGATCGCCGTGTGATACATGACGGTTTCACCAACAAGTACTCTTTCACACACAAGGGCCGTAAAACCATACTCATTCCATTGTCCCCTCGTGAGGTCTATGATGATCAAAAACAATTATCCAGCAAGGAAACCAGGTTAGATAAACAACCAAACTTCTTTATCAAAGCAAATCAGGTTAAACAAGCTATGCTCTCTAAACGACCCATGATTTTACTTGTTTTTAAAGAATCACTAATGAGCTTCTCTAACCTTGAGCCGGTTACCCCGAGCGAGATGACTAACCTTTTGCAGGAGTTTAAGGATGTGTTTCCAGAGGACAATCCACAAGGTTTACCCCCTGTCTGTGGTATTGAACATCAAATTGATTTTGTTCCAGGATCCACTCTTCCGAATAGACCAGCCTACCGCACCAACCCGGTTGAAACCAAGGAGCTACAGCGGCAAGTTGAAGAACTTATGGCTAAGGGACATATTCGCGAGAGTATGAGTCCTTGTGCTGTACCCGTTCTCCTTGTTCCTAAGAAGGATGGAACGTGGCGTATGTGCGTAGACTGCCGTGCTATCAATAGTATCACTGTAAAGTATCGCCATCCCATACCTCGTCTTGATGATATGCTTGATGAATTGCATGGTTCTTGCATATTTTCTAAGATAGATCTTAAAAGTGGATATCATCAAATTAGGATGAAAGAAGGTGATGAATGGAAAACCGCATTTAAAACTAAGCATGGTTTATATGAATGGCTTGTTATGCCATTTGGTCTTCCCAATGCACCTAGCACCTTCATGCGCTTAATGAATCATGTCCTTAGAGCATTCATTGGTCATTTCGTTGTTGTTTATTTCGATGATATCTTAGTTTACAGCAAGAATTTGACTGAGCATCTTGAGCATCTTGAATCTGTTTTGAATGTTCTTAGGAAAGAGCAGCTTTATGCTAACTTAAAGAAATGCACTTTTTGTACGGATAACCTTGTCTTTTTAGGTTTTGTTGTAAGTGCAGACGGCGTTAAGGTTGACGAAGAAAAGGTTAAGGCAATCCTCGAATGGCCGAGTCCTAAGACCGTTGGGGAAGTTCGGAGCTTCCATGGCCTAGCCGGGTTCTATCGGCGGTTCGTTAAGGATTTTAGTACCTTGGCCGCACCTTTAACCGAAGTCATCAAAAAGGAAGTCGGATTTAAATGGGATAAGGCTCAGGAGGATGCGTTTCAAGTTCTTAAGGACCGACTTACTAACGCCCCTGTTTTGACCTTACCTGACTTTGCTAAAACTTTTGAAATTGAGTGTGATGCCTCAGGTATAGGAGTCGGAGCTGTTCTCATGCAGGACAAGAAACCCATTGCTTTCTTTAGTGAGAAACTCGGTGGTGCAACTCTAAACTATCCAACGTATGACAAGGAACTCTATGCCTTGGTCCGCGCATTACAAACTTGGCAACATTACCTCTGGCCGAAGGAGTTTGTCATTCACACAGACCATGAATCACTTAAGCATCTTAAGGGCCAGCAGAAACTTAACAAAAGGCATGCCAGGTGGGTTGAATTCATTGAGACCTTTCCCTACGTGATCAGGTATAAAAAAGGTAAGGATAATGTTGTAGCCGACGCATTGTCCCGGAGGTACACTCTTCTCTCAACTCTTGATGCTAAACTTTTGGGTTTTGAACAGATTAAAGAGTTGTATGATCATGATTCGGATTTCTCTGATATTTTTAAAGATTGTGCTAAATTTTCCTCAGGCCGATATCATAAGCATGACGGGTTCCTCTTCTATGAGAACCGTCTTTGTGTGCCTAACTGTTCTCTTCGAGATCTTTTTGTCAGGGAAGCACATGGAGGAGGTCTTATGGGACACTTTGGCGTGGCCAAAACTCTTGAAGTGATGCGATCACATTTCCATTGGCCGCACATGGTCAGAGACGTGGAAAGAATCTGTGCCCGGTGCCCCACTTGTAAACAGGCTAAGTCTAAAGCTCAGCCGCACGATTTGTATCTTCCTTTGCCCATTCCTTCTCAACCATGGACTGACATTTCAATGGACTTTGTGCTTGGTTTGCCTAGGACTAAAACTGGAAAGGATTCAATCTTTGTGGTTGTTGATAGATTTTCTAAGATGTCTCATTTCATTGCTTGCCATAAAATCGATGATGCATCTCATATTGCCAATTTGTTCTTTAAAGAAGTTGTTCGTTTGCATGGCATACCGCGCACCATTGTTTCTGATAGGGATATTAAGTTCCTTAGTTATTTTTGGAAGACCGTATGGTCTAAATTAGGAACTAAGTTGCTATTTTCCACCACCTGTCACCCGCAAACTGACGGACAAACTGAAGTGGTTAATAGAACTTTAGGAACCCTCTTGCGCACCTTTGTTAAAAAGAACCTTAGAAGTTGGGAAGAATGTTTGCCTCATATTGAATTTGCATATAATCGTGCTGTGCATTCAGCTTCTAAGTTCTCGCCTTTTCAAATTGTTTATGGGTTCAATCCCATCTCTCCTTTGGATTTGATGCCTTTGCCTTTGAGTGACAGAGTTAGTACAGATGGAAAGCATAAGGCAGAAGTGATACAGAAAATCCATGAGCAAGCAAAGCAAAATATTGAAAAGAAAACCAAACAGTATGAGGAGTATGCAAACAAAGGCCGGCGCGAGATAGTTTTTGAGGTCGGAGACAAAGTGTGGATACACTTGAGGAAGGAGCGGTTTCCAGCAGAAAGAAAATCCAAGTTGATGCCTCGGGTGGATGGACCATTTGAAGTCACAAAGCGGATCAACAACAACTCTTATCAAATCAACCTCCAAGGTAAGTATAACATAAGTCCGAGTTTTAATATTGCTGATCTTTCTCCTTTTCTTGCAGATGAAACAGATTTGAGGACAAATCCTTTTCAAGAGGGAGGGGATGATGTGACTATGGATGAGGTTAGCAGCAAGGAGCAGGAAGGACAGCTTGTAGCTGCGGATCAGCTTGTAGCCGAGGAAGCATTAGCCGTTCCAACCGGCCCGATGACTCGATCTCGAACTAAGTTACTCAACCAGACCGTTGGTTTGATACTTAGTCGCTTGGGCCAGTGCAATGAAGAAGTTATTCAAACCACTTTGGTTTGTTTGGCCGCCCAAGTAAATTGGTAAAGGGACAAGTGTTCTCAATGAGCTCTTTTTCCCTTCTAAGGTTTTGTCCCATTGGGTTTTCCTTAGAAGGTTTTTAATGAGGCCTTGAGTTCACTTTCAAACCATCCCTTTATCAACTCCATTCGGCCCAGCCCATGCCTTATCTTTCACGCCAAAATCACTTGAAGAAGTTATGTTTTCTTTTAAATTTTCAAACTTAGTCTTTGTCATTTATTTTGTGTATTTTTCGAGATTGGTCTTGGAGTTATGTTCCTTGACCTATCTCTCTTTCCTTCTCTCTTTATATTTCGAAACTGAAACATGAATAAGATCATCTAAGTCTTTTTATCAAAACCTCCACTTATTCTTAGATCTCTTCGTTTGGGCTGTTCCCATCCGATCGTGAGTCTCCTTGTTCAACACTTGGAGTTTCATCACTCCTTTCTCTTTGAGATCGGAATCCGGAGTTTCTCAGACTTTCCACCGTCTGTTGAAGCAATCCGTTCACCTTCCCCCACCATCCATCGAACGCAAATCCATTTTCCAACCCCATCTTCCGCAAACTGTATTTCACCGATCAGTCCTCCGTTTTACTTGCTTCTATGTGCCGGTTTCTGGGTCAGATCCCATCAAAAAGGCTTGGTTGTTTCAAAGATGAAATCAAGGAAGAGGACACCTGAACAACGGCAGAGAGATGAAATTAACAAGAGGCTAAAGGAGGCTGCTCAGGCTAAGAAGCAGAAGGTAGAGGAGCCAACAAGGATGTCTACAAGGCTGAGGGCCGAAACTTCGAAAAAATAGGGAAAACTATGTTGTTTTGATTTAGTACTACTGGTTCAACTAAGTAAAACTATCTTGTTTCGATTTAGTACTACTGGTAAAACTAAATAAAAATATTTTTATTTTTATTTTGTACTACTGATAAAACTAGGGAAAACTAAGTTTGTTTTCATTTTGTACTACTAGTAAAACTAGGGAAAACAAAACTAGGGAAAACTAAGTTTGTTTTCATTTTGTACTACTAGTAAAACTAGGAAAAACTAAGTTGTTTTCATTTTGTACTACTGGTAAAAGTAGGGAAAACTAAGTTGTTTTCATTTTGTACTACTGGTAAAACTAGGAAAAACTAAGTCTTATCACAAAGGAGAAACCAAACACACGAATATGATAATGTTAAGCGAAACACATTAAGAACTAGGATATTGTTCTACTACAACTACAAAACGAAACACTTGGAACTAGGATAATGTAAAATTACATTACAGAGCATAAAGATCACCACTCAGAGGTCGAAGAAAGTCTTCACAAGTTCTGACACGGTCTCCTTCAGCTTTGCCATCTTTTCACGCTGGTTTTTTAGCTCATCCCTCATTTGTTTCACTTGAAATTCAAGACTTGACAGGTTTCGAAGTTGCTTAGCCTGGTCATCCACCTCCTTCCTTAACCTTGCAAATTCTTCGTCGACAGCATAAAACCAAGGAATGCGCCAGTGGAAACCATCATTCTGCACATGAAGATAGATTGAATAATTTATGTAGAGATTTTAATTACACAAATGATATTGAGAGTTGAGAATGAGAACTCGCCTTATACTTCTCGCATGTAAAGTATATGTTCCCCACGTCTCCTTCGATTTGTGAAATCTCATGGAAGATTCGTTCCCCACATGGACATCTCTGCGGAACGCCGTATTGACCATCTGTGACGAGAGTTTTCCAGGCCTCCTCCTTCATGGCTTTCTTCATGGAGTAGTAATCTGGGTGCGATTTGACTAAATTTCTCCAGGCCATCTCTCTCTCTACAGCAAAATTTTTAATCATCATCCTAAAGTACTAGATCGTACTAGACACGAATTTAGATATAAGGTTTTGGAATTACCTTGAAGTCGAGACAAGAGCGGGGAGGAAAAATCGGATTCTTAGATCTAGGGTTTTGGAAGATGGAACGGAGCGAATCTCTCGAGGAAGATGAGTGAGAGAAAGAAAGAAAGGGAGAAGATTTTTTTTTAAAATGGGATATATTAATATTTAAAGTAGATTAAAGTTTTTATTTTTAAAAATATCGAGGACTCACACATGAAAAACAAGCGCCGTCGCGCCGTCTTTCCTTAAAAATTGCACATAGTTATACCAAGATACTAGTTGTACCAAACTTGCAAATAGTTATACTTTGGCTGTTTATGATTTTAATTAGTATTACCTAATCTTAAACATATTTTTTCTAGATTTACCGTTGACTTTCGATGATTAATATATGATTTTGAGTATTTTATCCATTAAGATGTTGCAAAACTTGAATTTTGCAAATCTATCATCTGAATTTGGTTATTTTTAGCAAAGTGACCTTAAAAGTCTATGGTTGATATTGTGTGGTATCTTTCTAATCAACTCTTTTCTTATAATTTCGTAATTTTTGCACAAATTTATACATTTGTTTGTGGAGTGTATAAGTATTAACTTGTTTCTTTACCAATATTTTGTTAAACTCCGAAAAACTAAACAAGTTTAAAATTATTATTTTTATTTTAAGTAATATGTAGTTATACTAGTAGTACCTAGTACTACAAAGCCGATAGAGAAATGAGCAGTTTTACACAAAGAAAACCCAGTTTTACATAGTTTTACAGGAATGAAAATAAAGGAAAATAAACAGTTTTACATAGTTTTACAGTTTGAACAAGAGATCATCAAACACAAATTCAAACACTATTTCGTTGAGAAGGTTCCTCAAACACCGACCACATGCATACTTGTTTTGGCCGCTTTTTATTTTGCGTCCTTGGACGTCATTCTCCAGGACCAAAAAATCTTTTCGATTTCTTTCTTCCCATTTTCGGGATGGGTTGCAACGGAATGATCTTCTTTGCTTTGATGTCATCTGGGACATTCCATTCGGACTCATCAGACACGAAAAAAACCGTCCTCCAATACGCCAATTGTCACACCTCCTTCCAATAGTACTTCGACACCAATTCATATAATTGCATAGGATCCGAGAACTATATACATTATTGGAGTTGAATTCCATGAAAGTGGCTACTGCGTGGACACAAGGATACTTTTCAACATCAAACACCCTGCAACTGCATCCTTTCCTGATCAAGTCCACCGTAAAATGTTTACTATTTTCAGCGATGGTGCCGTCGGGTTGTTTGTATACGACGTCATAAAGAAGCTCGAAACTGTGTAACTCCGTCACATGTAGTTTTTCAGCTTCCTTCCATGTTTTGTGCATAAAGTTTTCCACCAAAGGTACCAACTTATGTTCAGCCGATCCAGCAGTTATTTGGGCAAATGTGAACGGACACGTATGGACATGGACTGTCCAATGGACATAAAAATCTAGGTCAAATCGATTTGGGGCAAAATTATTTCTTAGTCTGCCAAAAGAAAAAAAAACGATTTTCAAAAAAAATTATATAATTAAAAATCTAATTTTTTTTTATAATAAGCATGGGCCAATATGGACATGGACATAAATGAACACTGACAATATTTTGTCCACAAAACAAATAGATATTATTGGACGGGCTAATATGGATATGGACACCCATATTGACAACTCTGGAATCAACGGTTCAAAATTTATCTAAACAAAAACATTTTCTGAAAATAAGAACCTATATGGAAAAATGAATTATAAACCAAATCAACTTAAGGGAATGAGATAGTGAACAGAAAATAAGAAGCAATACGGACCTGAAATTCGAGGTCCATAACTGCAAGCTCGCTTTTGTTGTCATTTGTCTCATCCTCATGTGTTTTAAGCTGCAAAAAGATCGCCAAAAGTAGTCAAACAACTTATCTATAATGTTTCAGAAATTCGAGAACAGAATTACATAATCTTGATTTATTTGTTTCCTTACCATGATAGAGAGTGGAGAAACTCACGGCGAGCTCTTCTAGCCATTATGCTTCTGCTATGCTGCATACTACTCTGTTGTCAGATCAATGAGTGAGCTTATTTCCCCCAATCAATCTGTTGTCCTGCATCATCACCATTAGCATCAGCCACAACGTTAATAGCTGTAGTAGTATCATTATCATCATCTTGCTTAGAACTCAGAAGGAACAACACGTAATATATGGTCATAGTCATTAAATTTTCAGAACAAACTTAATATATGAAAAACAAACATGGATCAACCCAAAGAGAATGAAGTAGATTCTAGAAAAGAGACCGGAAATGCAGAATTCCAAATAATATAGATGGTGAACAGGACTATGAGTTATGACCATACTTGATAACATCAATGGTGCTTGCCATTTCTCAGGAGAGAGTATATATAACAAACTAAAGCTTTAAAAAGACACAATCTTTCACAGTGAAAAAATTAAAATCCAACTCAAGTCCCATCATCTTAAAACGTGTAAACCCTCTCAATTGAGAAACAGAAGTAAAGGCTGCAAATTTAGACCAATTTGTAAACAAAATTGCAACCCTCCAACATCACAAAATGGTTTATAATCTTATAGCTCATATTATCATCACTATGAGCACAACAAATGCTTTCAACGATCTATAGCTATATGAGAAAGAACGGAGCTCAACCAAAAACAATCAAATTCCACAACTAACAGTCCCAATTTGGCAACAAAAAGTGACTACAACGAAAATTGGTTCTAATTCAGTAACGATGAAAGGTTGTTAGGAGCAGATGACAAAGGAGCAACGAGGATATCGCCGGAGCTAACATCAGGAGCTCCCATGGCATTTGCATTTTGCAAATCCGTAACAGCAAAGAAATGACGAAATTATCGGAGCAGATAGAACCCGCTGCTCCGACCAAACAGTCGAAGCCAACAGAAGCGGTGGAAGCGAGAGAAACGATGGCGGAGGCAAGAGAATCGACGGAAATCCAGTCTCCGACATAAGCGACGGAAGCGAGAAAAACGACATAAGCGACGAAAGCGATTGAAACGATGGAGGCGACAGAAGCGACAGAAGCGACAGAAGCAGTGGAAACCGAAGTTCTTCCGAGTCCTTCAAACGAAGAAGCAAATCCCGTACCAAAAAAATTGCAAACTGAGGAGAATATGAACTCAGAGGAAGAAGAAATAGAGGATGAATCGGAAAAAGAGGAAGAGGAAGAAGAAAAAGAAAAAGATGATGAATCAGATAAAGAGGAAGAGGAAGAAGAAGAAAAAGAGGAAGAGGACGAGGAAGAGGCATCGGTTGAGGATTTGTCTGGTGGCGAAGTGGAGAATAAGGTATTGTATCTTGCTTATTTATTACATAAACTTTGAGATTGATAATGGAGAGGAGAATGAAGATTGAGCATGGATAAATTTGAGTAGGTAGTATATTAGGTAATAATATATTCGAGTAGGTTCAACTACGTTCAAATATGTTACATTGAACAGTTATTGCTAAGTTCAACTGGATATGTTGGGTACAACTACGTATATTAAGATTCAGATAAGGTTGAATCGGTTAATTAAATTTATTTGTTTGAACCTGCAGGATGATGAGGATGATGATGAGGATGATGATGAGGAACCTCCGCAGGAAGAAGCTCCTCAAACAGAACAAACCCCGCAGGAAGAAGCTTCTCAAGCTATGCCTTCAGAAGCACATGTCCATTGTTCTGCACCGTACCTGGTAATGTACACTGAGTTTCAGAATTTTAATTCAGCAAATGGTTTGAATGTAGGTTCAATTAGGTTGGAGCAGGTTCAACTACATGTTAACTTTAAATACCACATTGTAGCTAATGGTTTGAATGTAAGTTCAACTAGGTTCGACTAGGTTCAACTACATGTTAAATTTAAATACCACATTGTTTGACTTGGCTGCAGGTTGATGATGAATATATACCACTGCAACCAGAGAAGTTTTACTTTCGTCCAGAGCAATATAGAAAGACTTGCAAGATATCAACGAGGTGTTACGTGAAACAAACGGTGCAAGACATCAAGAAAATTCCTGAGGCGTTGGAATGGTTCTCGAGTCATCCTCAGTTTAAGCATATCTTCCATATGCCTGTGGAGAATAACCGTAAATCACAAGGAGTTTGGATGCTTCTTTTGCACCTAGCTTGTACTGATAATGAGAGAGAGTTATGGTTTGTGGTTAATGGAGTACCTATTAGGTACTCCATGAAGGAGCATGCGCTGTTGAGTGGATTGGATTGCCATGACTATCCTAGCAACTACGGGGAGTTGAAGGATAAGGATGTAGGTGATTTCAAGTTTGTGGAAAAGTGGTTCAAGAGAAAAAAAATATTACGATAGCCGATGTGAAGAAGAAACTATCGGGAATGAAAGGAACAGTTAACAAGAAGAACATGGCTGCGCTCTATTTCTTAACCAATGTCTTGAAAGCGAAGTCCAAAGTTCAAAGAAACATAGAGCCCTTCTTTCTTAAAGTTTTGGATGATTTGGAGTTGTGTGAAAAATTTCCTTTGGGCCGTTACACATATAATGATTGTCTCGGTGAAGTAAAGAAAATAACAAAGAAGTTCAAGAGAGGCATTGTGAAGGAGAACGATTCATGGACCTTTTTTGGTTTCATTATTCCTATTGAGGTAATTATTTTCCTTAGATGTCGTATTAAAGTAATAATTTTATGGGTTTAGGGTGGTGATATTGTAATACTTTCTCTGCATAGGCTTTTGCGTATGAGAGTATTCTTGTGCTTGGGCGAACCTTTCGTATAGCTGTTGATGCAGAGAATGACTGTCCAAGGTTGTGCAAGCACATGTTCAAAGAGACTTACATGAAAGGTTTTCCATTGGATGACATAAACGAAGCGATTGAGAGCACTAGGGTGAGTTTTTGTCATCATTTATTGTACTGTCTTGTATATCTTAATTGAGTGAGCCTGATATTTGAATGTATTTTATGTTTTCATAATCTCAGGATATCATTAGCATCTTGGAACCAACCTCATATGAGGAAGCTCTTATGAAGCGCATCATAGACCGTCATTGTGATGATGGGATAGGCTTTCTGGACCCTCTAGTTGAACTTTGGAGAGACCATTTAATCGTGGAGAAGAAAAAGATATGGTGGGAGTCTTTGTACGAGATGGACTTGGCCGGTAGAGGTATCACTGAGGTAATAAATGAAGTACCGAGAGAGGTATCTGAAACTGGTGGATCACAACACGAGCTGATGGAAGCGATGAAGGGATTGATCAAGGAAGCAATCGAGACGATGGAAAAGAAGATGGATGATATTGCATCGGAGATTAAGACAATGGTTGGTGATTTGGATGAGAGGCTTGACGTGGTTGAGTGTTATGTCAACGAGCAACGAAGAAAGAAAGCTCATGATATAAGAGGAGCGTGTACTTCAACTCTAAGTCCTAGTTCTGCCACTGAGAAAGATGATTCCGATGCGGATGAGGAGAAGGATGAGTCTGAGGCGGCTGAAGAGATAGAGGAAGAGAATGATGATTCCGAGGCTAATGAGGAGAAGGATGATTCTGAGGCGGAGGTTCGTTGTGATCCTCCAAAAAAAAACGGAAAAGAATTGAAGTTGAGATGAATGTGCGGCCTAAGAGGACGCTTAGACCTGCAGAGAAAGGAGTGAAAAAGACAAATGCTGCAGGCAAAGGAGGGAAACAGAGTAAGAGGAAGAAGAGGTGAATAACCTACGTTGTTGGTGTTTCTTGGCATTGTATTTTGGTACAACTATGTTTCTTATGGTACAACTATGTTTATCATCGTGTTGAGAACTTATGGTATTTTGGTACAACTATGTTTCTTATGGTACAACTATGTTTCTCATCGTGTTGAGAACTTATGGTATTTTGGGTACAACTATGTTTCGAGTAGTTCAACTACGTATTGGTTAATTTGCCACATTTGTAATGAAACATTGGAATACCATTAATTTAACAGAGGTCTACGTATTACAGACACCATGAACTGGAATAACATTGGAATACCATTAATTTAACAGATGTCTTTAAATGAATTCATTTGTTACTTAAACCAACTTAAAAACAAAGCAAGAAGAAGAAAAAGTGCAGCAATCACAAACGTGCTCTCCACAGCTTTGTACTTCTTGTTGACATCACCAATCAACAATTCCAGCCTTTTAATCTCCGCTTTACTCTCTTCGTGTTCTTCCTTCACGTCCGAAATCTGTTTCTCCGCACTATGCAAGTCCATGATGATGAAAGTTAATTCGCCGTCCTTCAGCTCTGCAATTAACTCCTCCATTCCGACACGGTGGTGAGTTTGAAGACTCTGAACTTCCCCAGATACCCGCTTAATGTCAGAATGAAGGATTTCAAGCTCATCTTCAATCACATGATCCCACCACTTCCGAATATGATAACCCAGATTCTACAATCGTAAACAAAAAAGTGCCAACATTAGACTAAACCCTAAAGACCAAGAATTCGCAGGATTCTCAACTAACCGCGTGGAATTCGCAGGTGAAGAATCTTCTCCCAGGGTCTTCTTCGGTGCAAGACGTTTCCCTAACGACCTTGCCACCGCAGTAACAGTTGGTGGGCATACCATACTCGCCATCTCCAATAAGACCTTCGTCGAGGGAGTATGAAGAGGAAGACGAGGTTGCAACCCCACTGTGAGGTCCCATCTCTGAAAATTGAAGAGAGGAAGCGAATAGAGGAATTGAAAAGAGGAATCAAAGAGAGGAAGCGAAGAGAGGAAGCGAAGAGAGGAAGCGAAGAGAGGAATTGCAGAGAGAAATTGAAGAGAGAAATCGAAGAGAGGAATCGAGAGGAATCGAAGAGAGGAAGCGGAGAGAGAAATTGAAGAGAGAAATTGAGAGTGGTATGAACCCTAGAAACCTAGAAATGGTAAAGTAACAAATTTGTCGACTTTTTCGTTCTTCTTAAGAATAGCGGCGGAAATAAATAAATAATAAAGCAATTAAAAAAGGAAATAAAAGTTCCCGCCTACCTTTCCCGCCGGCGGAAAAGTTAAAAAGTTCCAATTTTCGGAAAAATTGTGCGTAGTTGTACTCATGCCAAAGGTAGAACCAAAATTAGTCGTAGTTGTACATCTGCGAGTTTCGTGTTTTTGTAGTCGAACCGTACCATAAACTGTAGTGGTACAGTTGAACAATTGATAGTTCATCTTCTTTTAGCATCATAATCATGTTTATGTCCACGTTTAAAACATATCTCGTATTGTTATTCATTTGCTTCATATCACTCACACATTACCTATATTTTCCATATATTGTAAAGGGTGCTTCACGACAAAACCATTATCTACAACTATAATTTTGTAATTTTATTTTTTGTTGTTTATATCTATTAATAAGACATAAGAATGTGTTTCTCTTAATTAATTCTCTACATTCCATATCATAAATATATTTATTATGTATTTGTTGGTTATTCGTATTTATCACCGAGTAGTCGAACCAATTAGATCCAGTTGTACTAAATGAATGAGAAACCAAAAACCGTCCACATTCATACGTCTACATTCATAGCCGAATTGAACATGTGTATAACAATAGCCGAATTGATAGTCGGTGCACATGTCCATCGACATTTGTACGTTGTTGAACCTGGTAGAACCGATCACCTTTAACATTTGAGAACACAAACCCATGACACTCCACATTTGTATGTACTTGAACCTAGTAGAACCTAGTTCTGGACTTTTGACAATACAAACCATGAATATCAGTACATACTCGAACCTGGTAGAACCCATCAATAAAAACTTCAAACAAAATGTTCAAACATAGTTCAAGCAAACTTCAATCAGAATAATTCAAACATAGTTCTAACACAAATTACACAACAAAACTCAAACATCACCGGCTCATAGGTTCGAACCAATCACCCAAATTCTTGTAACGATTACACTTGTTACTCGTTTTCTTCTTCCTTTTTCGACTTTCTCCTTCTGATGGATGTCGTTCTTCTTTGTTTCTTTCCCTTTTTGCCGTGTAATCAGGAGGGTATGCGAACAATTTCATTACATCCTCAGGAATACTCCAAACAGAGACATGCGGCACTGTATAGATTGTTTTCACATATGCTTTTGACCACGTCTCAACCAAGTAGTATTTGGAGCACATATCATATATAGAAATAGTCGACGTTCTTCCATCCTTCTTTATTTTTGCCATGACTGCGGCAATTGCATGAACACAAGGATACTTGTCTATGTCAAACATTTTGCACATGCAAGTTCTGCTTGCTAAATCCACAAGGTAGGTCACACCATCTGTTCCAACTACGTCATACTGAAATTCCAGTCCATTTACCTCCCTTACAGTTAAACACTTAGCTACTGGACATCTCTCGTGAAGCAAATTTTCCAGATAAGGCACAACGACCTTTGTACATGGCATTGAAGCGCACTCGTTCCTATACTTGTTGGACCGAAAAGCGAATTTCTCTACTATTTTATCAACCATAGGTAAGAGTGACAACTTTCTATCTTTCCTAAACACACTGTTCATAGATTCGCAAGAATTGCTGGTGTCTAAGTTATACTTATCTCCTTCAAAGCAGTACCTTGCCCACCTATCACAATCTATCTTATCAACCAAAAACTTAGCACACGCAGGATACATCTTCGTGAATTCATCAAACTCACTTCTAAACTCAGACGCAGTATAAGCATGAGCGCATTTGATAAACTTATTCACAACATCATCTCTCTTAACCCCTTGTTGAGCATGTCCTTTTACGTTCTGAGCCAGATGCCAAATGCTGTGTACATGGCGAGCCAATGGATATACCTTCGACACTCCGTATATGATGCTTTTATGTTTGTCACTCACAAAAACCAATTCAGGATCATCTAGTATAACAGCTTTCATGTTTTCCAGAAACCACAGCCAACTAAGATTATTTTCGCTATCAATTATCCCAAAGGCAATAGGGTACTGGTGATGATTAGGATCTTGAGCAGTGGCACACACAAGCTGTCCACCATATACAGTCTTCAGAAACGTTGCATCCACAACTATCACTTTCCTCATCCATTGAAACCCTTCAATGCTGGCGCCCAACGCAATAAATAGATACTCGAACCTGTTATCATCATCTAGTTGCACGTTTGTTTTTGTTCCAGGGTTTTCTTGCTCCAGCATGTACAGATAAGAAAACAACATCCTATAGCCTTCTTCAGGAGTGCCCCGCACATCACTAACATGTAGTTTTTTCCCTCTCAAGGCAGTAGAGTATGACACGGCGACACCAGCTTTCCGGTGAACAACATCTACAATAGTTTTAGGAACTGGTGTGTTAAATTGACCTGGATAGTCTTCATGCAAAACCGCTGCCACTAATCGTGGGTTGCCTCTCCTTCTACAATTGCTACTACTTTGAACAGCCCGAGAGCATGTATGCTTATTCATGTATCTTCTGACGCTGAAAAAATCTGATCCAGCTATCTTCGCAGCTCGTATATGTAACAGCCCGGCCCCACTAGCACCACCGGCCCGCCCGGCGCTGTTATGGGCTGCAGCCCAATACACCCCAACCCCTCTGGTGTATAAGGCCACCGCCACTATACCAACCTAGGTTGTTGGTGAGACTCGAACCTGAGACCTCACCCTTTAAGTAGCCCTTCCCACAAGAAGCTACCACCAATTGACCTGCACCAAAAAGTGCACTTGATGTGAGCGTGGGATTGCTTCAAGTTTTACCCACTAGAGCTACCTGCAAGTGCACAGCAACGAGGTAAGTATAGATGGGATCGAATCCACAAAGACCTATCGGTTGTACTACGAATTGTAAGGAGGTTGAATCAAGCTAAAACAAAATGGTGTTTGGTTCGGATTTTAACTAAAATGAAAGTGGCAAACAAGTAGAGAGAATGGAAATCAATAAGTGGAGATACTAGGCATTGGGCTAACCTCAAGGCATCATGAATCATTAACAAGTTAATCGAATGGAAGGGATATGATAGAAACCGTTCATGAACTCATAACACAAAGGTATAGTTATCCCACTTTCGTGGATCAAACTACTATGTTAAATCAACCTAATAGACTCAACTTTCGATGGTTATTACAAGTTGAAAACATGCATTAAAGGTGTTCAAGTTATGATTGTTCACAATGATTCACAACTCATCTTTCGGTGGTTGTGATTCATCGCTCACCAAATACTAAGTCCGGTAATATAGCAAGCTTTTGGAGAGTATAATAACCCAAGATCCGATGCTAGTAGATCAGAAAAGCAAGCGGCATTATGCTCAAGTAAAGGTGATGAAACCAAATAAATTATCCCAACTCAAAAGATCAAGTTAACGATTTCATGAGCCTTTCGGCTTAGCCCTTAACCTAGCGGGTAGACTACTCAATCATGGCGCGGTTAACACAAAGCACGATGAGTATGGACATAATAAGCAATGAAAAAGAGGTAAAGGGTGAAGAAAACTTCTCTATATTCAAGAACAAGTCGGCCTCTCCACAATAATCTCTCGGATCCAATACAAGAGAAAAGAGAAAAGAACAAGTGTAAGGATATGTTGAGTGCAAGAGTGTGTGCGCCTTCGATCTTGAGAAGAACCTCTTCTCTCTGCTTCCAGGATGGCTTTCTCCCCTTCTCTTGACGGCGCAGCTGCTCTCCCCTTTTTCTGAGGATAAACACTCGTATTTATAGGGTAGGAGTCGCTAGGTTTGTTAAGTGTCGAAAAAGGAAACTTTCCGGTTAACCGGCATTGATGATTTGCGACGTGATAAGACCGGTTTTAGGAAAAGTAAACCACCAAAAGAAAGCTGGGCTTGTGCTAAGTCGAGACAAGGTCCATGCCGCTGCATCCCGGGCCATTTGGTGGCGCCAAGTCTCCATAGGCTTCGTTTCCTCGCTTGGCGGACACGTCTTGGGAGAAAAATAGTATCTTCGTGATGGTTGATCCAAATGACTTGAATCCACTTCGTCGTGATGCATGACTCAAATATCTATCCAGCAAGACCAAGATCATGATTTTTGGACGTCGGGAAGACCCCTTGCCGCGGTTATCTTTCGGATGCTCCGGTTCTGTCCAAATGCGAGAATCGGACAAATGGAGTTATATTGATGCTCTTGACTTGGAAACTTGCATGGATCATGGTTTGAGGCTCTTTCGCTCCTTTTTGAATCCTTTTTGATGATTTAACCTGTTAAGACTTCAAAACCAACAAATACAAGAAAACTACCTCTAAAGGCATAGAACCTTATTGAAAACACTTGAAAACACCAATAAATACTTAGTGAAAACATGTAAAATATGATGATATCAACTCCCCCAGACTTAGCCTTTGCTTGTCCTCAAGCAAACTAAGAAAGGAAAAGAGGTTTGAAAACATGAGAACTCTTAAATCTTACGGAAATCCATGTTGACCTTTGTTTTAGTAATCCACACAAATCAGCAGCGGTATTGAGAATTAAGAACAAGAAAGTACATACCATGAGTTTTGCAATCATCCCAAAGCAATCCACTTCTCTTTAGGCCATCCAAATTCTCCACCCTTGACTCCTTTAGTTTCTAAAGGTGTGGTCTCAACTAGGGAGTATCGATCAAAGGGGTTATAGACTCCTACTCATCCTCTTTTTATAAGGCACATGTCTTGGCTCTTGTTTCACCTCTCTCTCTTCTCACTTCTTAAGTCGATTCATCCCTTTTTTAGGGTGGCATAGTATTTTTTTTATTCGACTTCTTCTCCTCTTTGTGGAGGTTTTTGATGGATCATCTATAGACGCGAGTATTGATGGTTGTAGCCACCTAATCCCCGGTTATTTGGATCAAAAGGTCTTCCATAGACGCGAGTATTGATGGTGGTTGCCACCTAATCCCCGGTTACTTGGACCTTGGTGATTTTTCTTAAATTTGAAGGGGAGAGAGAGGGGAAACCGAACTCACATAGACTTTCACTATTTGGTGAGGATGAGGAGTCGTACCCTTTGTAAAACCAAGCCCCTAGCCGAGAAGGTTAAGTTCATTAAGGTGCGGAGTCAAGAATGTATCCTTCTTAGGCCTTTGGAGACGTGGACATCTTTGGTAAATCGATCCACTCATGGTGCACATGTGATGAAGTAGACTGCCAAATACTGATCAATGGTCACTTAAACGCATGCACAACAATGGTTAGGTCCAAGATAAAGTCATAATTCTCGACAAAAGTTTTGACTCAATAAAAACGACTCGATGAGATGAAAACAATGCAAACAAAAATGTCAAAATGAACAAACTTATTAGTATAATCCCCCAGACTTAACTTGCACCGTCCCGGTGTAAGAAAAATCAGATTAAGGGAGGTGAAAGACATAATAAATTTGAAAAAGGGAAAGGTTAGAATGATGTTACCAAGTGATGACCAAGTGGAATGAAGATCATAGTCAGATAGCTGAATTGGGCTCTTCTGGAGGCGTGAGTGGTCGGTAAATGTTGAAGGTCAAGGCCCGAAATCCTTTGGTTTGCATTTAGGTCGTGTACGTCTCATTTGGTCGACCCGGAATGAGTGCTATGAACCACATGACAAACCGTTAAGAATTTTATGAACGGGATTGAAAATTTACCGTCCAATATGATGTTTTAGAGCCGCTGGTGAAGTTTCAGGTCGTTTGGATGAGCAGAGTTGAAAATCCGGTGTCGGGAGGATCCTTCGGATGGCCGTGAGGTAATGTGATGGACCACAGCTCGGACCGTCAACATTTCGCCGACCTATCTTTAAATTTCACCGACCAATCATATATTTTAGGAGCAGTGGTGAAGTTTAAGGTCAAACAAACGAGCGGTTTGGGAGTTTCATCATTTGGTGGTCTATCCGGTCGACCGGATGATAGTGCAATAGACCACAGCTCAAACGGTGAAGAATTTCCTGACCGAGCTTGAAATTCCACCGACCAACTTCATATTTTATGAGCACTGGTGAAGTTTGAGGTCAAATGGATGAGCGGTCTGAGAATTTCTTCACAACGTGGTCCAATCGGCTCCGGGAAGAGATTCTTGACCGTCCTTGAATTTGGCTCGTTTGTTCCTTGATTTTCGTTTGGAATGGTGATTGTGAAGCTTCAAGAATCCATTTCCAGCTGGTGGTGTCCCCATGCCGTGATTTTGGTTTTTGTCGGCCTTCGGTTACCCGCCATCGACCGAATGTGGCATTCGTGCGTATCTCCTCATCCGTTCACATTTCTCCGTCCTATTTTTTGGATTTGCCGACCAATATGGTATTGTCTGGTCGCCTGTGAAGTTTGGTGGACTTCGGTCACACGGATTGTGAGATAGGTCAAGTGTGTACTCCTTTGCACCCGTTTGGTCGAGAGAATTACGCCGGGTGGGATATCTTGAATTTTACTCGACCGTTTGGTGATTTTCTTTGACCGAAATGATTCTGCTTCCTTCCTTTATTACTCCCAGGTGGTGCCCGCTCCTTGGTGTCTGTTTGGACAAGGGTGGGATGAATGGGTGGGACATTTTCTTGTTTGGTCTCCTCTTGGTTTCTCATCCTAACAAAATGCATGCAATAATGATGTGAAAACTAAAAATGAAAAAGGAAAAGAAAAATACCGTGTGGGTTGCCTCCCACAAATCGCTTGTTTTAAAGTCATCTAGCTTGACTCCTGACGGTTTTAGGCTTGAGGTGGATCGGCTAAGGGGATGACCTCTTCTTCTCCTTTGTCCGTGTTTGCTAAGTACGGCTTTAGCCTCTGTCCGTTGACAGTGAAGTCTCCTCCACTAGGGTCCCAAAGAACCACTGCTCCATATGGTTTTACCTCTTTAATTTTGAACGGACCGGACCATCTTGAGCGGAGTTTACCGGGAAAGAGCTTTGAGCCGTGAATTAAAGAGCAAAACCTGGTCGTTTGGAGCAAAGGACTTTGGTACTATCTTCCGGTCATGAAACGCCTTAGTTCTCTCTTTGTAAATCTTTGTGTTCTCATATGCCAGATGTCTTATCTCTTCCAATTCATTCAGTTGAATCAAGCGCCTCTCAGCTGCGGTTTTGAGATTGAAGTTAAGCTCCTTGACCGCCCAAGCCGCCTTATACTCCAGCTCTACTGGTAAGTGGCACGCTTTCCCGTAAACAAGATGGAAAGGTGTTGTTCCTAGTGGTGTCTTGAAGGCTGTCCGGTAAGCCCAAAGAGCGTCATCTAACTTGGCTGACCAGTCCTTCCTTGTTTTCCCGGTTGTCTTTTGGAGGATGCTCTTTGGCTCTCTGTTGGAAATCTCCACTTGTCCGCTTGTTTGTGGGTGATACGGGCTTGCAACCTTGTGTCTAACCCCATATTTTCTCAATAGTTTGGCAAACACTCGGTTTATGAAGTGGGAACCGCCATCACTAATCACAACTCGCGGCACTCCAAACCTCGGGAAGATTACCGATTTGAACAGCTTGATAACGACACTAGAGTCGTTTGTTGGGGCGGCAATAGCTTCCACCCACTTGGACACATAGTCAACAGCCACTAGGATGTATTGGTCTCCAAAAGACGTGGGAAAGGGTCCCATGAAATCAATTCCCCACACGTCAAAGACTTCTACCTCCAAGATAAAGTTTTGGGGCATCTCATTTCTTTTGCTAATGTTACCCATCCTTTGACAAGCATCACATTTTGAAATGAATACCTGGGCATCTTTGAACATTGTTGACCACCAGAAACCGGCCTGTAAAACCTTTGAAACCGTCTTGAATGTGGCAAAATGGCCGGCATAAGCTGATCCATGGCAACCATGAAGTATTCCCGGGATTTCTTCCTCCGGGACACATTTTCTGAACATCCCATCTTGGCATTTCTTGTAGAGGTGCGTGATGCAGGCACGGAATCACACCGAATGCTTGATCAAACCGTGATCAGAAGATTCCTAAGCCAAGCCTTGCGGAAGGTGGAAAGAAGGTAGAGATGATGGTGAATGATTGACTCTCTCAATCGGTGGGATGATTGACTCTCTCAATCCTTGGAGAACTAGACTTGTTTGAATCTCACAAACAATCCTAATCCCTTAATCTCAAGTATCAAATGAATCTCTCAAATGAAACTTAAAGACAAACAATTTAGACAAAGAAACTCTTTGAATAAAAACAAGAACAAACTTTATTTCTTAGATGATTGAAAGGTGATTTACAAATGAGACAACTAAAGAGCTTATATAGGCTCTAGTACAACGGTCCTAAACTAGGAAGAAGAAAGAAATCGTGTCTTGACCAAGAAAACTAGCCGTTGGACACTTAATGAGTGAATCTTGGCCAAATAAGGAAACTTGTGGTGAGGCTTGAGTCTTGATAGCTTGGGCGCAAAGCTGTGATGTCTTGGAACGTCTAGGTGCATTGAACAAGTCTCCAAAACGCAGCAGCAAAGAGGAAAGAGCCGTTGCAGATTAATTGCTCCAAGTGTGAATGCTCTTGGCGTCATATATGGAAAGTAAGAGCAAGAGGGGATCCGCCTGATCCTGTGAATGCTGGTGCATGGGAAGCTGGTAGAGGACTCTTCTAGATGTCTTGATGTGATACTGGAAGCCTCTGATTGTAGTAGATACTCTCCTGGTCGCCAAATATGCGTTTGAAGGCTCCTAAACCCGTGAGCTTCCAAATAAGGCAAGTTGAGTATCATCCGGTTTAGAAGTTGAATAACTCCCACGACAAAACCGGTATTGATATGATTCCAATTTGATGAGCTCCCCGGTTGAGTCAAGATTCCATAACAAGTCGATTTATAGCTTATCTCCTTCTGGTTCGATCGGAATCCTCCAATAATGCGCCTATGTCCAAATCGGGAAAGCTCCGGTTTACCCGATTTGTAAAATCAATAACTCCTTGGTATGACCTTTTATTGAACCAAATCCAATTCGCCGTGTTCCTATGTTGAGTTGAGAATCTATAAAAATTGGATTTGTAGCTTATATCTTCCTGGTTGGACCGGAATGATTCAATGAGTGAACGCAGGTCTCCATAGCGTCCATTGAAGACCTTCCAGCTTGTATCTTCAACATCTTCTTCTTGTGGAATCCTTTCTGGCTGATTCTTCTTCGTGGTAAACTCTGTATGAGTTGAGTGTGATCTCCAAGTGTTAGTTGAGCTTGGATGTTTGATCTTCGCCTCTATTTGAGCTGAACTCAGCTCACTTGCCTCCATAGCTCTCCTCAGCTTCATGCTCTCCTCCTCAAGGCTCCTGGTTCCGTCCTCCTTGGTTGATGATGATATGATGTCCTCATCATACTCACCCTCTTGAAAAGGTTTCGACCTCGAAACTATATAACCTGCACCAAGATAGAGCACGTTAGTTTCTTTACATGAATATGAGTCTAGAAACTTACCTTGGCCAAAATCCTTTTGGCGATTCATGTAGGATGGGATATGAGCGTCTGGGGGTTCCTCTTTGATCAGTAAAGTGGCAATCACTCCTCTCCAAGGTTTTCTGTTGACTCCTTTGGGCAGAAACTTAGCCTTCTTAGTGAAAACTCCTTTTTCACACTTGTTCTCGCCATTGATCATTGGTGTCTCATTCTCTTGTTGCTTCTTCTCTGTCCCTGCAATGTCCTCTTCACCTTTGACAAGAGACAAGTGCGTTATAACAGTCATGGGATTTTTGTAAACAGAAGAACAAGATTCAGTTTTAGTTATGTCATCTATATTCTCAATGACATGTGGTTTAAGACAAGCATAATGAGTTGTAGTTGTTTCTACTAATACTGAGTTTTCTTCAAACTCTTCTGGACATAGTAAATTCATTATCACTTGATTAGAGTCATTAGAAACTGAGTTAAGAAACGGAATAACCTGATCAAAACTCTTTGGCAAAGACAAGTGTATGAGTCTAGAATTTGAAATGAAAATACCAGAATGAAATAAACTATCACCCACTTTAGATATTTCAGATTTCAATTCTGTTGATGAATGATCTTTCAAAACATGTCTAGATGGACAAGTTGAAGCAAAATGTCCTCTCTTATGACATCTATAACAGGTTGGTTCCTTTGGATTTACAAAGTTAGAAGACTTACCTTGATTTCCAATCAGAGTTGAGTTGGTGTTAGGCGTCTTATCTCCTTGCATGGCTTGCTTTGTAGGGCAAGCTGTTTGGCTCCCTTGGTTCAGACTTTGTGGGGAATACTTTGCGCACATGATCCATTTTAGGTTCTCCCACGTTCTTATCTTTGGCCTCTGGTCATACCATCGGCTGTACTCATCTTGATCCCACCACCTCAGAGTACTACCCTTTAGTTGTCCTAGGGCAATTGAAAGCTTGTCTTCTTGCGGTGTGGAATGATATTCAAAGTAATAATCCATATTATCCTCCCACTGGAGATAATCCAAACCTGAAAACAAAAAGAATTCAGGTCCATAAGTATTATTACCATTATGCACAAACAATTTGTATTTGACTTTTCTAGTGGGATGAAAAGTAGGATATGAATTGGCCCGTGGTGATGATGGATTCCATGAAATCCAGGGCTTTGGATATCTTTGTGCGGCGTGGTACAGGTCTGGAGGCTCTGGTTCAGACTCCTCATGAGCTGGTTCATCTCCATATTATGAATAGGCATCTTCACTCGAAGAATCTCCATAGCCAGTCTCATGGGCATTCAAGCCTTGGCTCCAATCAGTATCATAATCTGGTTCATCTTCAGAGGACTCCATTGTTGTTACTGGTTGCTGGTACCTTGCACAAGTAAAAACAAAGAAGACGTATTAATTCAATCAAAACAAAAGGAAAGAACAAATAATGACAAGAACACAAAAATGGAATTATTTTTTTTTTTCTTTGGATTTAAATTTCGAAATTAACAAAACAAATGACAAGAAGGAAACAAAAGATTTTTATTTTATTTTTCTTATTTAATGGAATAAAATTTCGAAAAATCAATTAAATAACAAAAAAACACAATTTTTATGACTTTTCTTTGTATAAAACGAACTAAACAAAAATACTGAAGCAAATTAAATTTTTATTTTTATTTTTTCTTTCTAGAGTAATGAAGCAAATGAAATCAAATTGCAAGAAACAAATTTTGTGTGTTTTTTTTTTTTTTTCAATTTAAAGGAAATCAAATAACAAAACATAAAATGAAAGATAATGGTTGGATTGACACAACCTGATGGATAGGAGCTTTTGAAGCTCTGATACCAGATGATGCAGGCACGGAATCACACCGAATGCTTGATCAAACCGTGATCAGAAGATTCCTAAGCCAAGCCTTGCGGAAGGTGGAAAGAAGGTAGAGATGATGGTGAATGATTGACTCTCTCAATCGGTGGGATGATTGACTCTCTCAATCCTTGGAGAACTAGACTTGTTTGAATCTCACAAACAATCCTAACCCCTTAATCTCAAGTATCAAATGAATCTCTCAAATGAAACTTAAAGACAAACAATTTAGACAAAGAAACTCTTTGAATAAAAACAAGAACAAACTTTATTTCTTAGATGATTGAAAGGTGATTTACAAATGAGACAACTAAAGAGCTTATATAGGCTCTAGTACAACGGTCCTAAACTAGGAAGAAGAAAGAAATCGTGTCTTGACCAAGCAAACTAGCCGTTGGACACTTAATGAGTGAATCTTGGCCAAATAAGGAAACTTGTGGTGAGGCTTGAGTCTTGATAGCTTGGGCGCAAAGCTGTGATGTCTTGGAACGTCTAGGTGCATTGAACAAGTCTCCAAAACGCAGCAGCAAAGAGGAAAGAGCCGTTGCAGATTAATTGCTCCAAGTGTGAATGCTCTTGGCGTCATATATGGAAAGTAAGAGCAAGAGGGGATCCGCCTGATCCTGTGAATGCTGGTGCTGGGAAGCTGGTAGAGGACTCTTCTAGATGTCTTGATGTGATACTGGAAGCCTCTGATTGTAGTAGATACTCTCCTGGTCGCCAAATATGCGTTTGAAGGCTCCTAAACCCGTGAGCTTCCAAATAAGGCAAGTTGAGTATCATCCGGTTTAGAAGTTGAATAACTCCCACGAAAAAACCGGTATTGATATGATTCCAATTTGATGAGCTCCCCGGTTGAGTCAAGATTCCATAACAAGTCGATTTATAGCTTATCTCCTTCTGGTTCGATCGGAATCCTCCAATAAGTGCGCCTATGTCCAAATCGGGAAAGCTCCGGTTTACCCGATTTGTAAAATCAATAACTCCTTGGTATGACCTTTTATTGAACCAAATCCAATTCGCCGTGTTCCTATGTTGAGTTGAGAATCTATAACAATTGGATTTGTAGCTTATATCTTCCTGGTTGGACCGGAATGATTCAATGAGTGAACGCAGGTCTCCATAGCGTCCATTGAAGACCTTCCAGCTTGTATCTTCAACATCTTCTTCTTGTGGAATCCTTTCTGGCTGATTCTTCTTCGTGGTAAACTCTGTATGAGTTGAGTGTGATCTCCAAGTGTTAGTTGAGCTTGGATGTTTGATCTTCGCCTCTATTTGAGCTGAACTCAGCTCACTTGCCTCCATAGCTCTCCTCAGCTTCATGCTCTCCTCCTCAAGGCTCCTGGTTCCGTCCTCCTTGGTTGATGATGATATGATGTCCTCATCAGTAGGGCTCGTCCCAAAATTAGAACCGTATGTCTTTTAAGAACTTCTTCTTCTTGTAGCCATAAAATTGCGGAGGTTCAATGTCGGCTGCAAGGTAGTTGGCTATGTGGCTATACCAAGGTGTACCGAGGGCTATTCTCTTGTCCGGAACGGGTGGTGGTGTGCTGGTGATCCTTGTGATTGGTATGGCGCTGACGGAATAGACCGTTTCTTCTGGTAACGAGTCGTTTATGGGGAGCTGCTCTTCTATCCTCATTCGGGAGAGATGATCGGCTACACTATTCTCCGCACCTTTTCTATCGACGATCTTTAAGTCAAACTCTTGTAGTAAGAGAATCCACCTGATGAGACGTGGTTTTGCATCCTTCTTTGTTAGAAGGTATTTGAGGGCAGCATGGTCGGTGTGAACAATGACATTAGATCCGACAAGGTAAGATCGGAACTTCTCAAATGCAAAAACAATTGCGAGCAGCTCCTTCTCAGTGGTAGCGTAGTTGCATTGTGCTTCATCCAGGGTCCGGCTTTCATAGTATATGACATGAAGTTTCTTCTCCTTTCTTTGTCCTAGCACCGCACCAACAGCATAGTCACTTGCATCGCACATAATCTCAAACGGGAGCTCCCAATCCGGTGATTGTACAATCGGTGCGCTTATTAGTGCTTCCTTGATCTTCTTGAAAGCCGTGAGGCAATCACCGTCGAATTCAAATGGGACATCTTTGCACAAGAGCTGAGTTAATGGTCGTGCGATCTTTGAGAAATCTTGGATGAATCTCCTATAGAAACCGGCGTGTCCGAGGAAACTCCTTACCCCCTTGACATTCTTTGGCGGTTCTAAGGTCACCATGACTTCTATCTTTGCTTTATCCACTTCAATCCCTCTCTCTGATATCCGGTGGCCAAGCACTATCCCATCTCTCACCATGAAATGACATTTCTCCCAATTGAGGACAAGATGTTGCTCCTCGCATCTTTTGAGAACCTTGCTAAGATTTGATAAACAAGTATCAAAGGATGAGCCATAAACTGAAAAGTCATCCATGAATACCTCCATTATGTCCTCTATATAGTCGGTGAAGATAGACATCATGCATCTTTGGAATGTGGCCGGGGCATTGCACAATCCAAAAGGCATTCGCCGGTAAGCGAATGTGCCATAAGGACATGTAAATGTTGTCTTCTCTTGGTCATCCGGATGGATTGGTATTTGGAAGAAACCTGAATAGCCATCTAGAAAACAATAGTAAGGGTGGTTAGCAAGCCTTTCTAGCATTTCGTCTATAAATGGTAAAGGGAAATGATCCTTCCGGGTCACGGTATTGAGCTTGCGGTAGTCGATGCACATTCGGTGGCCGGTGATTGTTCTAGTGGGGATCAGCTCCTCATTCTCGTTCTTCGCCACCGTGACTCCTCCCTTTTTAGGGACGACATGCACCGGACTTACCCACGTACTATCCGAGATTGGATATATGATCCCCGCTTCCAAGAGTTTCATTATCTCCTTTTTCACAACATCTTTTAAATTCGGGTTTAACCTCCTTTGGTGCTCTATGGACGATGTTGACTCGTCCTCAAGGTGTATCCTGTGCATACATAGATCCGGAGAGATGCCCGTGATATCCTCAAGGGTATACCCAAGGGCTTTACGGTGTTTTCTCAACTCACAAAGCAATAGAGCCGTCTCCACATTGGTTAGGTTTGAATTGATAATGACCGGATATGTATTATTAGGTCCGAGAAACGCATACCTTAGTCCAACTGGAAGTTCTTTAAGCTCAATCTTGGGTGCTCTATGCTCGCTCCAAGGATCATTCGAAGCTTTGGTGAGGTTCTTAGTTGCTCCCGGCTTCTTTACATCCTCTCCCAAGCCGATGTATGCTACTAGTTTGTCAAAAGTGGCAGCGCCATCTAGAATCCTGGTCAGCCGGCGTGCTTCTTCATTCAAATGGTCGTTATCTCCTTCACCCCCGGTTAACGCCATCTCTAATGGGTCATTCATGATGAGCTCTTGATAGATACCTTCAGAAACCTCGCTCATGTTATCCACCAAAAACGAATGCCCGTCTATTGTTGGCTTGCCGAGTGACTTGTCCACTTGAAATTTCATTACGAGGTCTCCCAAATGCAAGTCGATCTTTCCTCCTTTGACGTCAATTATGGCACCAGCAGTGGCTAGGAATGGTCGTCCAAGGATCAAGGGGTCCCTAGGCTCTTGATCAAGCTCTAACACCACAAAATCAGCCGGTATGGAACATTTACCGATCATGACTTAAACATCGGTTACAATTCCAACCGGTCTTCTAACCGATCGATCCGCAAAGACTAGTTGAATCTTTGTTGGTCTGAAATTAGTTATCCCAAGACGTCTGGCCACCGTGTAAGGCATTAAATTCACCCTAGAGCCCAAGTCACAAAGGCATCGCTTGAAAGTTGTACCTCCGATTTGACAAGATAGCACAAAGCTGCCCGGATCATCAAGCTTCTCCGTTGTTTGGTTTTGAAGCACATCACTGCATTCTTGAGTTATCAGCATCACACCTTCTTCCAAGCTTAGGTTGCTTGTCAAGATACTCTTCATGTACTTTTTCAAAGACGGTATGATCATGCAAGCGTCAACAAATGGTAGCCTAACACATAGCTGGCTCACAAGATCTCTTAGCTTTGCTTGCTCCTTTTCCTTCTTAGGCTTCTTCACAACCCTAGGGAAGGGTGCTTTCGGCTTGTACACTCGAGATATCAACGGTGGGATGATTTCTTCTTCTAACTCTCCATTGGCCGCATTGTTGTCTTCCGGTTCATTCTCATCTATCACGATTGTATGCTGGGTCGACTCCTTCTCAGCTCCCTCCGGCATTTGCACCTCATCTAGTTGCGTCCCACTCCTAAGAGTGATGGCGGCAATGTGCTCCTTTTTTGGATTTACTTCGGGTTGGCCGGGAAGGACTCCGATTGGCCTCTTGATTGAACCGGCGATGTGGGCTATTTGGAGATCAAGCCGCTTCACGTGGGATTCAAGAGAATCAAACTTACTATTCAGGTCATAGTACATGTGGTGTATCTTCTCATGAATTTCCTTGTTGGCTTGCCTTTGCTCATGCATGAACTCGTAGATATAAGATTTAAGTTCACCTTCTTGATCGTCTCTATGCATCGGCTGGTACCTCGGGTTAGGTAAGGTCACCTTAGGGATGTGCATGAGCTGATGATTGGAGTGCTGAAGAGGGTAGCTAGAAGAATTCTTCTCACCATAGTAACGGTCTTGAGTGTTGAGAAACGGCATAAGACTTCTTTCTCCGGGTTCATGTTTGCTGATGAAGTTCACGTCTCTTTGAAGATTGCCAAAGATCTCCCGGTCCATCTCCTCATCCAAGGTTTCGTTGTCTTCAAAGACTTGGCATTGCCTCGGTTGCCTCTCCAAAAGTTTAGAGATCATGGATTTGATCTCCTTGAACTCGGTTTGCTCCGGTCTTGTGTTGATCGCCTTAATGGTTTCCTCATAGCTCGGCTGGTTCTTGCTATCACTGGCCGCCAAGTTGTCTATTAATATCTTTGCCTCTTCAATGGTCTTGCTCATGAAGTCCCCATTGCTAGCTATGTCAAGGCATAGCTTGTACTCTCGCCTAATACCATCATAGAAGGTGTTCCATAGATTGATATCCGAGAAGCCGTGTTGTGGGCAATCTCTTATGTATTCTTTGAAACGCTCTAGAGCTTCATGGTATGGCTCTATAGGACCTTGCTGGAAGCCTGAGATTTTGCTCCTCATCAAGGTTGCCCTTTGTTTGGTGTAGAATTTCCCGAGAAAAGCCTTCTTGAATTCCATCCATGTATTGATTGAGCGGGACGGCAAAGATTTTAGCCATCTAAGTGCTTTGCCCGCCAAAGTGAAAGCAAAGAGCCGGCACCTCAGGTAGTCTACTGGAACTCCATTGGCGCTTGTAGTGCTGCAATACTCCTCAAAAGAATCAACATGATCCAAAGGATCCTCCTCAAGAAGTCCATGGTATTGACTTTGCTTCGCCAATGCGATAACCCGCGGCTTAATCTCATAACGTTGGCCGTCTTGCATCCGGATGGGGCTACGGCTTTGTAGAAGCTCTGGTCTGGAGTCACTATCTCCAATGTACTCTTGATTTGGCCCCTCTCGGTGGTCGTCTTGGGGTGGTTGATGCGCCGGCCCGTCAATGTTGAGCTCCGGTTCATTGCCGTTTTGCGGTAAACGGTTTTGAACTCCAATCAAAGGGCGGTCATCAATGCGATTTGCTCCAAGAAAAACACCAAGCGGCGGCCCTTGATCATGTGCTTCCTGATCCATAGCTCAGCTCAAGTTGTACCTACAAGAGCTTGAAAACAAACTAAAGAAAAAAAAAATGTTAAGTGACAAAACAAAGGAAAAACGTTTTAGTCTAGATTCTAGTCCAAACTTGTAGACAAGAAGGTCCCCGGCAACGGCGCCAAAAACTTGATGTGAGCGTGGGATTGCTTCAAGTTTTACCCACTAGAGCTACCTGCAAGTGCACAGCAACGAGGTAAGTATAGATGGGATCGAATCCACAAGGACCTATCGGTTGTACTACGAATTGTAAGGAGGTTGAATCAAGCTAAAACAAAATGGTGTTTGGTTCGGATTTTAACTAAAATGAAAGTGGCAAACAAGTAGAGAGGATGGAAATCAATAAGTGGAGATACTAGGCATTGGGCTAACCTCAAGGCATCATGAATCATTAACAAGTTAATCGAATGGAAGGGATATGATAGAAACCGTTCATGAACTCATAACACAAAGGTATAGTTATCCCACTTTCGTGGATCAAACTACTATGTTAAATCAACCTAATAGACTCAACTTTCGATGGTTATTACAAGTTGAAAACATGCATTAAAGGTGTTCAAGTTATGATTGTTCACAATGATTCACAACTCATCTTTCGGTGGTTGTGATTCATCGCTCACCAAATACTAAGTCCGGTAATATAGCAAGCTTTTGGAGAGTATATTAACCCAAGATCCGATGCTAGTAGATCAGAAAAGCAAGCGGCATTATGCTCAAATAAAGGTGATGAAACCAAATAAATTATCCCAACTCAAAAGATCAAGTTAACGATTTCATGAGCCTTTCGGCTTAGCCCTTAACCTAGCGGGTAGACTACTCAATCATGGCGCGGTTAACACAAAGCACGATGAGTATGGACATAATAAGAAATGAAAAAGAGGTAAAGGGTGAAGAAAACTTCGCTATATTCAAGAACAAGTCGGCCTCTCCACAATAATCTCTCGGATCCAATACAAGAGAAAAGAGAAAAGAACAAGTGTAAGGATATGTTGAGTGCAAGAGTGTGTGCGCCTTCGATCTTGAGAGGAACCTCTTCTCTCTGCTTCCAGGATGGCTTTCTCCCCTTCTCTTGACGGCGCAGCTGCTCTCCCCTTTTTTCTGAGGCTAAAAACTCGTATTTATAGGGTAGAAGTCGCTAGGTTTGTTAACTGTCGAAAAAGGAAACTTTCCGGTTAACCGGCATTGATGATTTGCGACGTGATCAGACCGGGTTTAGGATAAGTAAACCACCAAAAGAAATCTGGGCTTGTGCTAAGTCGAGACAAGGTCCATGCCGCGGGCCATTTGGTGGCGCCAAGTCTCCATAGGCTTCGTTTCCTCGCCTGGCGGACACGTCTTGGGAGAAAAAGAGTATCTTCGTGATGGTTGATCCAAATGACTTGAATCCACTTCTTTGTGATGCATGACTCAAATATATATCCAGCAAGACCAAGCTCATGATTTTTGGACGTCGGGAAGACCACTTGCCGCGGTTATCTTTCGGATGCTCCGGTTCTGTCCAAATGCGAGAATCGGACAAATGGAGTTATATTGATGCTCTTGACTTGGAAACTTGCATGGATCATGGTTTAAGGCTCTTTGCTCCTTTTTGAATCCTTTTTGATGATTTAACCTTTTAAGACTTCAAAACCAACAAATACAAGAAAACTACCTCTAAAGGCATAGAACCTTATTGAAAACACTTGAAAACACCAATAAATACTTAGTGAAAACATGTAAAATATGATGATATCAGCACTTTTAATTGTAACAGCCCGGCCCCACTAGCACCACCGGCCCGCCCGGCGCTGTTATGGGCTGCAGCCCAATACACCCCAACCCCTCTGGTGTATAAGGCCACCGCCACTATACCAACCTAGGTTGTTGGTGAGACTCGAACCTGAGACCTCACCTTTTAAGTAGCCTTCCCCACCGGAAGCTACCACCAATTGACTACCACCAGAGCCAGTGGGGCCGGGCTGTTACAGTATATACCAACTACAGCCTTTGCTCTCCTGAGTGCACTTGAGAATAAGTCGCACTGTATCTGACTTATAAGTGCGGACACCAAAACAGTGCTTATGTGAAGCTCTGTCAACTAAATCTTGCAATGCCTCCTTGGAGGGAAATTGTTGTCTTAACTCAAGACCAATACCATCTTCCCATGCTTCAGCAAACTGAGATTCTTCTGTAGGACGTGAAAGCTCAAAATCCTCCTCAAACCTATTTAACCCGTCTTCTTTACTATCAGGTTTTGGACGCTCACCATTGCGATCATGTTCTTTGCCATCAGACTCCACATCTTCCATATGTGGCTCCCTTTGTTTTTCTCTTGTTCCTTCCTCCATGAAAATAGTAACGATACCATCATTCGGTACATCACCTATACCATTTGGAACCGGCTCCTCCTCATAATTCAAACCAAATGAACTTTATGCCTCCGTTCTAGACAGGTGCTTGCTCCTATGATTTATTCCCAAATCTTTGATTACCTCCACATGCAAAACCCTCCTAAATCCCAGTTTGTCAATTGTCGTTAGATAAGCAAACAGGTCCTCATCATCGAAAATGTACATCTCTCTGGCATGATTATTCGACATTGGAATGTAACTCAATTTCAGCTGAGGCTTAGCTCCATCTTTCGTAATATTCCTGCATATGTTATCTACTACTGCCGAGTACGTAATCTCCTCCAAAGATGAGATCTTGAATGTTATAGCGCAAGTGGGATTTTTTGAAACCCATTTCAGTTCCTCTTCTGCATAATGCCCTCCGTGGTCGAAAAATATGTTTATGATGTTCATACTCATTGTCCCCTGCAAATATAATGCAAATAATCAATTGCCAATTACAAAACATCTCACAGTTGTACTACGTGTACCAGTTGAACTTTTAGTACCATTACTCTTTAACATGCAGTTGTACCTATCTGAACCATTAGAACCACTTAATCAACTACCTCTCATTTGTACTACTCGTACCAGTTGTACCATTTCTGCAGGTTCGGATCTATGGTATTACGAGTTCAAATTGAGCTCACTAACTGCGATTCGCAATCTACAATCGCCAAATTCCTTAATCTAACGCATATTCTATCAATGCATGCATACCAATCCAATGTCTACACCCAATGAATCAATTTACAAATCCATATACCAAACAAATAAACAAAAGCTACAAACTCACCTTCACTGGAATTGAAGCTTCAACAATGGTGGAAATCAGCAACAGGGGACATCGACTGGGTATGGAGGAGATAGAGGAGGCGGAACAGGTGTAGATGAGTTCAGGTCGAAGAAGATTTCGATTTCAATGGCTGGGAGCTCGATTGAGAAGAGAATCCCGACAAATATCGCGATTTCCGATTTGCTCCAAATTCGATTTCATTTTAATTAATTTTCTTTTATAATTAAATGAGAAAGGTAAAAGAAAGTTTCAAAAGGTGAAAAGAGAAGGAAGGATAAGTGGGTGATATGAAATCCTTGTTAATGAAGAAGTGGCATTAGATCAGTTTGTGACACAACAGATTAAGTTTTTCTGATTTGTGGCAAATTGGCCTCGCGCTCGCTGAAACCGAAAGAATGGCCAATTTGCCACAAATCATCGAACCGGAAGCCAATTTTCCATCTTTTAAATAATGAATTATTATTGATTTACTTTTAAGTAGAAAAACGTAGGAAATACAATGAGGCTCTTAAAAAGTTGAAATAATTACCAACCCAACCAGGATAATATCCGATATTCACTAATCCGACCCGACCGAAATATTAAAATACCAAATTACAAAAAGAAAGAAATAAGAAATAAGAAAAAAAAATATTTTTCCATTTTGCCGATGACGATTCCGACTTCATCTTCTTCTCCAAAATTTTGATTTCAGTTTTTTCACGAAAGTGGTGGGGGTCGTGGTGGATCGGCGGCTATGGTATATCTTGGGTCTCTTCCTTATGATTCTCGTGGTCACCAACTCTTTATCAATGGAATTCTTCATCGGAATCCTTCATCACCATAAGTAAATTCTCCTTCACCACCACCAGATCCACCACATCCTCCTGAACTAGAATCTCCCTTGGCTCCATCACCATCTCCACCATCTTATTATCCAGCTCCTGAACCAGCACTTGTTCCTACTCCATCCGACAACGACTCCAACGATGATGTATCCAAACCAAAAATAAAGTATTTTCGCTCTCTACAGTGCCAGAATTGGGAGAACCGGAAGAAAACAAAGGGAATGAGACGAATTACAAGCAATAAGACGTAACTGTAACATCCGCAAACCAAGAAGTGTGTTTTTTGTGTGGTGTCGAGCGACACCAAGGGTGGTGTCGATCGACACCGGTCCGACGAATTGATTTCGATCTGATTTAATTCGTTCGGTTTTGTCTGGTTTGGGTTTGGAAGCCCTAAGTCGCGCGATAAATAGAGAGGAGCCGACTTCTTTTGTCGTTTTGCAAACCATAGAGGTTGAGAAAGCGATTTTGTGAAGTTTGGAGAGTGGTGGTTCGATCTGAGGGTGTTTCTGTGCTGATCTTCATCCCTTTCACCTTCTCAATCCGTTATCAAGGTGAGTGCATGACCGTAGGCTCGCAATAAGAAGATTTGTGGTATTGGATTGTGTTCTTAGTGAAGTTTATGTGGTTTTCGTGTTGATTAGGTGTTATATTGTGTCTTTGATCGAGATTGTGGTATTGATTTCGTGTTTTGGTGTTTCTGTGTTGAAAATCGAATTGGGTGTCGACCTCCTGGATAGGTGTCGATCGACACCAAGCTGGTGTCGGTCGACACCAATCGGGCAGGTGTCGAACGACACAAAGCGTGTGTCGATTGACACTGGTCCGGTTTAATCCGGTTTTGTGACGAATTTATTAAATCGAATTAATTAATGGTTTAATTTGGTTTTAACTAGTTTAATTAGGATTAGGTGGTTTAAATTCGAAATTAATTAATTGGTGGTTAATTAATTAATTGAAATGGTTTATAATAATTTTGGAAATTATTTAAGTGATTAAAAATTATTAAATAATTGTGAAAATTATTTAATAACTAAAAAGAATTATTTTAATAATTGTGGTAATTATTTTAAATATTTAAATTAATTAAAAATTGCGTAATTGGCCTGTAGGCGGGGTGATTGCCTCACTAAGTATTTATGAAATACTTATGCATCTCTTTTTCCTTAATGTGATGCAGGTAAAAAGAAAGTGTGATCGCGGAATCGGGCCGAAGAGAGGATGATAGGAGTTGTTTTAGTTATTTGAGTATTTGAATGGTTGCAAACCTGGTGTTTAGGTTGCTAGTATTTTATATTACATTTGGAATTGAATTTAATTGTTTAATGATTTTTAATTTGAGTTTGTTTAATTGAATTTTCCAAATTTAATGAAATAAAATAAAAAAGTTTGGTTGTTTCATTTTGGTATCAGAGCAAATACGGTTTTAGGACTATTAGTATCGGGTGAATTGGACTATGTGTTTACTTGATTAATTGTGTTTAGTCATTAGTATTCTAGTATCATCCTCTCGACCTTCGGTGATTCCGCGGTAAGTTGTGTGTTTGTGTTTTGTGGTTGTTGTGTGTTTTCTAGTTTGCTCATCTGTTGTGCTGTGGTAGTGCAGTGAGATGAATGCAGGACCTAGAGGTCGTGGCAGGGGTCGTGGCGGAGGCCGTGGCAAAGGCTGTGGTCGAGGAGCGCAAGCGGATTCGGGAGAGAGTGCAGTGCCTAGTGTGGCGACTGCGTCGGAGACCCAGTTTATGGTGGGTGAGGCCAGTTTGGGCGCTAGTGGAGGCGAGGGGGTTGGAGTTGCCCCGGGTGCGGGTGCTGCTCCGGCTCATGGTCTTGGTGACGGCAGACACTAGAACGGAACTTCCGCTCGGTCAGGTGTCCAGAGGGGTACCAGGTGGAGTTGGCGGTGCATTACCTTAGTGGGGATGCACATTTGTGGTGGCAGTCTGTCATGCTGAGGAGGGCAGTGTGGACTTGGAGTGACATCCTAGCGGAGTTCAACGCCAAGTATTTTCCTCAGGAGGCGCGAGACAGATTCTAGATGAGGTTCATGGCATTGACTCAGGGTGAGAGGTCAGTGCGGGAGTATGACGCTGAGTTCGGCAGACTCGTGGCGTATACCAGTTTCGGGTTTGAGGGCGAGCGGAGTCTGATGGCGAGGTTCCTACAGAGTCTTCGGTCTAGCATCAGGACTCAGTGCAGAGGTAGTATGTACACTACGAGAGCAGAGCTAGTGGAGCTAGCAGCTTTCATTGAGGATTTGCGAGAGCAGGTGAGCTTAGCAGTTGTTCCAGCTGCGGTTGTTCCTGCTACCCAGCCGAGGGGCCAGCAGCAGCAGCAACAGCGCAGGAGTTTCGGTTCTGGTTCTGGCAAGGGCGGCAAGCCTGCGCAGGGCCAGAAGAGGAGGTTTGAGGAGGTTGCTGGAGGCAGCCAGAGTGCTCATGGTTGCATCGGTTGTGGGAGCTTGGAGCATCGGGTGGCTAATTGTCCCAAGAGTGGTGCGTCTCGGGATACTAGAGTGTGTTTCCACTGCAGGGAGCTGGGGCATCTCGGGCCGATATGTCCCAAGTTACAGCAGTTGTCAGTGGCGTCGGTTCAGCCGGTGGCGCAGATCGCAGCGGTGCAATCGTTGGATCAGTTGGGTGTAGCGCCGCGAGTGTACTCTTCGGCAGAGGTGGGCCAGACGAGTCAGTCAGGCCAGATCACAGGTAAAATTCTGATTCAGACTTCGTAAATTATTAGTGTAGAATTGTTGTTGTGGTGTCTGTTCTTTATTTTACTGTGATAGTGTTTAGGGTTCTCAACACATGTGGAATTGTGTAGGGACCTTGTTAGTGGGCGGTGTTGAGTCTCACGTGTTGTTTGACTCGGGAGCATCGAATTGCTTCATTACTCCGGAGTGTGCCGAGAGTAGAGGTATCCAGAGTAGCGCTGGTGAGCGCAAGGGTTTCGTCAAGGTGGCCGGTGGAGGTTTCTTGACTACTTTTGGCCGTGCTAGAGCAGTCGATGTGCAGATTGCGGGGCAGTCTATGCCAGCAGATTTAGTCATCAGTCCGATGGAGCTGTATGACGTGATTTTGGGGATGGATTGGCTGTCGTGTTACAGAGTTCATCTGGACTGCTTCAGAGGCAGAGTTGTGTTTGAGCGGGATGCTGGGAGGTTGGTTTAGCAGGGGGTGAGACCGACTTCTGGGAGTCTTATGATATCAGCTATTCAGGCTGAGCAGATGATAGAGGGAGGTTGCGAGGCGTATTTGGCGACGATAGTGATGTCGGAGTCTAGCGGTGAGGTGACTCTGGAGGGTATTGAGGTTGTCCGAGATTTTGAGGATGTTTTTCGGTCGCTGAAGGGACTGCCACCATCTCGGTCAGATCATTTCATGATTGAGTTGGAGCCCGGGAAAGCTCCGATATCGAAGACACCTTACCGGATGGCGTCCGCTGAGTTGGCAGAGCTGAACAAGCACCTAGAGGACCTTTTGAGCAAGGGGTTCATTCGGCCGAGTGTTTCACTGTGGGAAGCACCAGTGTTGTTTGTGAAGAAGAAGGATGGCAGTTTCTGGTTGTGCATCGATTACCGGGGACTCAACCGATTCACAGTCAAGAACAGGTATCCACTCCCGAGGATTGATGAGTTGTTGGATCAGTTGAGGGGTGCTACTTGGTTCTCCAAGATTGACTTGGCATCGGGTTATCATCAGATCCCGATAGATGAGGCAGATGTTCGCAAGACGGCGTTCAGGATGAGGTATGGGCATTTCGAGTTTGTTGTCATGCCGTTCGGGTTGACTAATGCGCCGGCAACGTTCATGAGATTGAAGAACGACGTGTTCAAGGAGTTTCTGGATGTGTTCGTCATCATCTTCATCGATGACATCTTGGTGTATTCGAGAAGTCCAGAGGAGCATGCGACTCATTTGAGGCTTGTTTTGGAGAAGCTTCGGGAGCATAAGCTGTTTGCTAAGTTGAGCAAGTGCAGCTTTTGGCAGAGAGAGATGGGATTTCTTGGCCACATTGTTTCTGCAGAGGGAGTTTATGTGGATCCGGCTAAGATCGAGGCTATCAGAGATTGGCCTAGACCGAGTAGTGCTACCGAGATCAGGAGTTTTCTGGGTTTAGCGGGATATTACAGGAGGTTTGTCAGGGGCTTTGCGAGTATGTCTCAACCGATGACGAGGTTGACTGGCAAGGATGTGCCGTTTGTGTGGTCGCCGGAGTGCGAGGAGAGCTTTTGGAAGCTCAAGAAGATGTTGACTAGTACACCAGTGTTGGCATTACCCGATCCGGGGAAGCCTTACGTGGTGTATACAGATGCTTCAGGTGTTGGTTTGGGTTGTGTCTTAATACAGGAGGGCAGAGTGATTACTTATGCTTCGAGGTAGTTGCAGGGCAGTGAGCGCAACTGCCCTACACACGATCTTGATTGGGGAGCGGTGGTCTTTGCACTCAACATTTGGAGGTCTTATCTTTATGGTGGTGCAGTGCATATCTTTACAGATCACAAGAGTTTACAGCACATCTTTACTCAGCCCTTGCTGAATGCGAGGCAGACGCGTTGGGTGGAGTTTCTGGCAGATTATGATCTGGATATTGTGTATAATCCAGGCAAGGCCAACTTGGTGGCAGATGCGTTGAGTCGACGGAGAGTTGATTCAGCGAGAGAGCAGGACGTGGAGGCTTTGGTCAGCGAGATTAGTACATTGCGTCTTTGTGCTATTTCAGAGGAACCTTTGGGTTTGGAGGCAGCTGATCAGGCAGACTTACTCAGTAGGATCAGAGTGGCTCAACAGGATGATCAGGGTTTGGTTGATGCATCGCGGGCAGCTGGTTCTGAGTATCAGGTGTCGGTGAATGGGACGATTTTGGTTCGTGGGCGGGTTTGTGTGCCCAAGGTTGAGGAGTTGAGACGGGAGGTCTTGAGAGAGGCTCATTCGAGCAATTTTTCAATTCATCCGGGTGCGACCAAGATGTACCGTGACCTCAAATGGTATTATCACTGGGTTGGGATGAAGAGAGATGTGGCAGATTGGGTTGCAATGTGCAACACGTGTTCGTTGGTCAAGGAAGAGCATCAGGTTCCAGGTGGACTTTTGCAGAGCTTACCCATTCCAGAGTGGAAGTGGGATATGATCGCGATGGACTTTGTGGTGGGATTACCTATCTCACGGACGTTTGATGCGATTTGGGTCATTGTGGATCGTTTGACCAAGTCCGCGCATTTCTTGGCCATCAAGAAGACAGATGGAGCTGCTGTTTTGGCTAGGAAGTTTGTGCGAGAGATTGTGAGGCTGCATGGTGTGCCAGCTAGCATTGTGTCGGATAGAGATCCGAGATTTACCTCAGAGTTTTGGAGGGCATTTCAGACAGAGATGGGCACCAAGGTGCATATGAGTACAGCGTATCATCCGCAGACAGATGGGCAGTCAGAGAGGACTATCCAGACCTTGGAGGATCTGTTGAGGATGTGTGTGTTGGATTGGGGTGGCCATTAGGCTGATCATCTGTGTTTGGCGGAGTTTGCCTATAACAACAGTATTCAGTCTAGTATTGGCATGGCTCCTTATGAGGCTTTGTATGGGAGGCCATGTAGGACACCCTTATGCTGGACCCAAGTGGGGGAGCGCAGCATGTTTGGAGCTACCTTTGTTCAGGAAACGACGGAGAAGATCCGTGTTTTGAGGCTGAACATGAAGGAGGCTCAGGATAGACAGAGGAGTTATGCAGATAGGCGGAGGCGTGAGCTTGAGTTCCAGGTGGGAGATAGAGTGTATCTCAAGATGGCTATGTTGAGGGGCCCTAACAGGTCCATAGCAGAGAACAAGCTCAGTCCGCGGTTTATGGGTCTGTCCCGGTGGTGGAGCGAGTTGGACCAGTGGCATATCGGTTGGAGTTGCCACCGATTATGAGCGCCTTCCACAAGGTGTTTCATGTTTCTATGTTGCGGAGGTGTCTGCATCCTTCAGAGGAGTTAGTGGCTGAGATTCCAGAGGATCTTCAGCCAGATATGACAGTTCCGGCGGTTCCTGTGAGGATTCTGATAGTAGGATTTTACTACGAATTAACCTATCTACACTATCATGTCGTTGTAGTGTAAGAAGGAGTCAAATCCGAATGGGCGTGATGCTATGCAATCAGAATATGATCAAGAAAGACTAAGTCAAGCCAAATGTTTAATTGGTGTGAATTCTAAACTATCAACCTAAAGACAGAAATGGAAATGCAAATAACATAATGAAATGCAATGGTACTTCACGGCGTCCAGACGCACACGTGATCAAGTGAACAAAGGTGAAATGCAAGATGATAAACTATGAACCAGAAGCTAGAATGAACAAATGCAACAAGATAAAAAGTTAAAAGCTTAAAGAACAAAACTCAAGATCAAAATCAAAGAAAGCAAAGGATCCTAAGAATGGGTGTTATTGACTAATGAATTTCCATGATTAACACTAGGGTGTTCAACAAAACTCAAACAGAGCTATTCCCTCAGCTGCGAACTCGACAGCAAGCTAATCCACTCAGCTGAAACTGGACTACTTGATGCCATAACCTCCGTTCCTGACCAATCCAGCTCTTCAAAAGGTTTAGACTCTGTCACTGCCACATGTGAGTCTAAAAGTTGCACATAACCCAGACTCTCTTCATTTAGCAAACCAGATTCTCCACTCTTTTTCAAAGCAATCTGAAGGTTATTTGTAAGAGCTAACTCTTCCAGCAACTCATCAGCGAGCTGATCCATTTCCTCTATGTAGAAGATCTGACCCTCAATCGTTGGTTTCCTCATGGCGTCTTTAATGTCGAATTTCATGGTGAAATCCTTACCAAGATTCAGGTCGATCTTCCCCTTTCTGACATCAATCACTGCACCAGCCGTAGCTAAGAAAGGTCTGCCCAGAATTAACGGGTCTTTCGGTTCTTCGTCCATCTCGAGCACTATGAAGTCCGTCGGTACCTCTACATTGCCTATCCTGATAGGTAAGTCTTCTAACAGCCCAGTTGGTAACCTCACCGATCTGTCTGCTAGAACCAGAAAAATTTGCACAGTTTGAACTTCCCAAATCCCAGCCTCTTAGCAACAGAAAGTGGCATCAGGCTAACTGACGCTCCAAGATCACACAAACAGTTATTAAAAGCCAGGGGTCCCAATGAACATGGTAGGGTGAAGCTACCAGGATCTCCAAGTTTCTCTTGTATCACCTTTCTCTGTATAATGGCACTACACTCATGTGATAAGACCACCATCCCCTGTAGCTCCTTGGTTCTTTCCATTACCGCATCCTTCAGAAATTTCTGATAGGGAGGTACTAGCATGAAGGCATCAATGATAGGCATTCGCACCTCTATCTCCTTCATTTGCTTGTCGAACAGCGCTTTATACTTCTCAATTAGCTGCTTCTTGAACCTGCCTGGGAAAGGAAGTGGCGGTTTGTAAGGAGGTGGGACAAACAGTGTCTCTTTCCTCCTGGTTTCTACTGGCTTGATGGGGTTCGTCTGACCAACTCGACCACGTGGCATATCTGCACGTCGAGTCTGCTCGTCGAGTTCATCTTCTGGGCGAGTTTCCTTAGTCAAGTCTTCAGTGTAATCCTCCCCTTCTTGACACGCAATGTCCTCATTGACTGTTTGTTTACCTGAGCGACCTGGCAACTCTTTCCCACTTCGCAAAGTAATAGCATGGGCGTACTCCTTCGGGTTTTGGACAGCTTTCCCTGGAAGTTGTTCCTGCTGTGCAGAAGAAGTAGAAGTGGCATTTCTTTCCACGTGTTGGACTATGGAGCTCCGCGTCTCAATTTTGTGGTTCATGTCCGCCAGCTTCTTACTCAACTCCATAGCACCATTCGCTTGACCTTGAAGAAGCTGTTGTAACATCGCCTTCATGTTGGGTTCCTGAAGCTGTGGCGCTTGTACCTGCTGAAGAGCAAACCCTGGTGGCGCTCCCTGCTGCTGTCTAGGTGGATAGCCGCTCTGTTGGCTCACAAACTGCCCTCGCGGAACGAACACTTGCTGCTGCTGTGGTTGACTCTGCTGCTGCGTAGGCTGACTCTGCGGTGTCTGTGGAGGATAGACATGATCCTGAGGATTGGCGACATTTGTACTTCTGTAAGACAGATTCGGGTTGGCTTTGTACGTGTAATAGGCTTTGTTGTAGCCACCCTGGTTGTTTTGGATGTAACTGATCTCCTCAGTCTGCTGGTCAACCTCCCCTTCTTGGACAGGAACAAATTCGTCTTCAGAGATGAAATGAACATGCTTCATAGTGGACTGAGCCTGTAGTAGCTTATCCAACTTTTCATTCAAGCCCTTCACTTCCTTTTTCAACTTGTCATCAGACTCGACAGAGCTGCGGTTCGTGCGGTCGTACTCTTCGTTGTTGTTGCCATCTGATCGAGTTATGTTCTCCACAAACTGTCAGCCGTCCTCAACGTCTTGGTTCAGGAAGTCTCCGTTGCTCGCGGTATCGAGCATCTGCCTGTACTTTGGGAGAACTCCTCTATACATAGTGCTGAGCAGGGACTCATTACTGAAACCGTGGTGTGCGCACTGACTCGTATAGCACTTGAAACGTTCCCAAGCCTCAGAAAACGTTTCACCGTTCTTCTGGTGGAAGCTCGAGATGTCGCTACGGAGCTAAGCTGTCCTTCCCGTGGAGAAAAACTTCGCAAGGAACGCCTTCTTGCAGTCGTTCCAGGTTGTGATAGAGTTGTGGGGCAAGTTCTTCTCCCACTGGTGTGCCTTCTCCCCAAGTGATAGAGGGAAGAGGCGCAACTTGATGGCGTCCTCAGAAACACATTAACCCGAGACAGGTTACAAAGCCAGTCGAACTCGTCGAGGTGGTCTATAGGATCTTCGCAGGGCAAGCCATGGAACATCTTATTTTGCACCAAGTTGATCATTCCGAGCTTGATCTCGAAATTGTTGTTCTGCACCGGTGGAGGAACAATCCCCTGCCTCTGCGTATGTGTGTTTGGAGCATCACCCGCTCCAATGGGTCTGACCGCTCAAGCGTCAGCCCCACCATTACCCTGATGGTCATCCATGGCGTCTCTACACTGCACAGCTTCTGTCTGTTCTGCCTGATTCTCTGCTCTGACCCGTCCACGTAGGACCCTGTCAATACTGTTCCGGCGGTTGACGTTGTCAATCAAAGGAAACAAGCTGTCACTGCCTTGCGATCGAGTTCACATGCAACCAGAAACTACCAACTCGATGTGGGACAGTCGAGTCTGTCACGTCGAGTTCGCACTGTATGGTACCTGAGAAACAGAGACAAAGAGAGAAGTAGAGAAATCAATAAATGAGTAACCGAAACAGGAACTTGATCTTAAGTTTCATGAAATCCTAAATGTAGCAAACAAACACCCAATCGGCAACGGCGCCAAATTGATAGTAGGATTTTACTACGAATTAACCTATCTACACTATCATGTCGTTGTAGTGTAAGAAGGTGTCAAATCCGAATGGGCGTGATGCTATGCAATCAGAATATGATCAAGAAAGGCTAAGTCAAGCCAAATGTTTAAATGGTGTGAATTCTAAACTATCAACCTAAAGACAGAAATGGAAATGCAAATAACATAATCAAATGAAATGGTACTTCACGGCGTCCAAACGCACACGTGATCAAGTGAACAAAGGTGAAATGCAAGATGATAAACTATGAACCAGAAGCTAGAATGAACAAATGCAACAAGATAAAAAGTTAAAAGCTTAAAGAACAAAACTCAAGATCAAAATCAAAGAAAGCAAAGGATCCTAAGAATGGGTGTTATTGACTAATGAATTTCCATGATTAACACTAGGGTGTTCAACAAAACTCAAACAGAGCTATTCCCTCAGCTGCGAACTCGACAGCAAGCTAATCCACTCTTGTGACAGAAGCTATCGAGTTAGTGTGTGTTCCAGACCCACTCTCATGGCGAAATCCACACTAACAAGCACTAGGAATCAGCTCGCACATGCTAAAGTGCAATCAAAAACGCTAGTATCCTAGGTATGATATGAAAATTTCTTGGAAAAGCTGGTTCAGGCATTTCATCAAACACATTCTGGGTGCTGAAATGCCTGGCTTCGGATTCCAAATGATCAGGAAGGAATCAGCATTAAGAATACTAATCAAGAAGGGAAACTATAAATCAAGGCTTAAACACTGTAGGTAACCATGGTTCTTCACTAATCTAACCCATCCTTAAGATTCTAAGAACACTACTCAGATTCGGACTTCATGAAATCCGACCCAAAAAACTGTGAAACTAGCATCAAATGATAGAGATTAAGAAGATGATCAAGTTCAAAGAAGGAAGCAAGTGCAAATTAATTAAAGCAAAGAAGGAATCTCAAATACAAAGCAAGAACACCACAGAGTCGATTTTGTGTTTCTGAAAGCTAAAAAGTAGGATAAAATTCGACCGACTGCAAAAGTGACATCACAGGGTTTTTATACTAAGTTGCAGAAAAAGGTAAAATAGGTCACGCGCGTGTGGACTCGACGTCCCACTCGACGTGTATGTGTGGAATTCGTCGAGTGCTTCTAAAGGTTGCACCTTTAGCTCCGACTCGACTACCAACTCGACGTGTATGTCTGGTTCACGTCGAGTTCGTGTAAAGGCGGCTCCTTTATTCCGGACTCGATGTGCAACTCGACGTGCATGTCTGGACCCCGTCGAGTGCGTATATGGACCCCGTCAAGTGCGCTGCCTTTTCTCCCAAGCAACAGGTTCTGGACTCCACTTCACCTCTCTGGTTCAGGCACTAATCCTCCACCTTCAAAACACCCTCCAATGCTCCAAATATGCCTGAAAACAACTCCAAAAGCGACGAAACATGCAATGCTAATGCAAATGCTATGAAGTGTGGTAAGTGGATGCAAATGGAGATGAAACGTGACGAAGTGGTGTGATATGTATGCAAAAATGATGAATAAAGGATGCTGAAACAAGGCTAAATATGTGTACATTAGATTCTCGAGAGGGGAGTCAAGGTTCTGCGGAACAAGAGAGTGCCATTGTTGAGAGTCTTGTGGGACTGTAGTGGCACAGAGGAGGAGACTTGGGAGCCAGAGGCAAAGATGAAGCTGAAGTTCAGGAAGTGGTTCGACAAGCAGGTCGTCGAGTGAGCTTCTTCGTCTTTGTTGTTCTAGTTGTGATAGCGTGGTGCTATGTTTTTGTTGTTGTCTTTGGACTTATGTATTTTCGTTTTGGCGTTGTAACGATATACATTTTTGAGTTATATGAGATGGTGTTTGCCTCATTTTTGTTTTGTGGTATTGGATGTTACAAGTGTGTTGACCAGTGGGTCGTGAGACAATATTTTCAGTTATGTCATAGACGTTTCCGAATTTTTACTCTAGGGCCGTGGTGTCCCCGAATAACTCTTGCCAAGAGATAGTGTTCTCTTATAGAGATAGTGTTATCTGATAGAATTGTACGAGAGGGTTGCTACCTCAAGTATAAGTGGTTTGGTATGTTTACTTACTAGTGACTAGTGTGTCGCGTAGTAAGTAACGAGGGGATAATGTTCCTCTTGGGGAGATAGTGTTCTCCTGCATGTCCTTTGGAGATAGTGTTCTCCAGCAGAGTTAAGTTAAGAGTAAAGATGTTTGGGAAATGTACGTATGACATAGAATTAGATGTGAGTCCCAGGGATCAAGTGAGGATCTCGTGTGTTTGGCCATGTGGGCTGGATTTTGTCGTCTGTGGTAGACGAGTTTGTCGTCTGTGGTAGACGAGTTTGCGTCTGTGGTAGACGTGTTGTGTTGGGATTCGAGGTCGAATCCAGTTTAGTGGGGGAGAATTGTAACATCCGTAAACCAAGAAGTGTGTTTTTTGTGTGGTGTGGTGTCGATCGACACCGGTCCGACGAATTGATTTCGGTCTGATTTAATTCATTCGGTTTTGTCTGGTTTGGGTTTGGAAGCCCTAAGTCGTGCGATAAATAGAGAGGAGCCGACTTCTTTTGTCGTTTTGCGAACCAGAGAGGTTGAGAAAGCGATTTTGTGAAGTTTGGAGAGTGGTGGTTCGATCTGAGGGTGTTTCTGTGCTGATCTTCATCCCTTTCACCTTCTCAATTCGTTATCAAGGTGAGTGCATGACCGTAGGCTCGCAATAAGAAGACTTGTTGAATTGGATTGTGTTCTTGGTGAAGTTTATGTGGTTTTCGTGTTGATTAGGTGTTATATTGTGCCTTTGATCGAGATTGTGGTATTGATTTCGTGTTTTTGTGTTTCTGTATTGAAAATCGAATTGGGCGTCGACCTCCTGGATAGGTATCGATCGACACCGAGCTGGTGTCAGTCGACACCAATCGGGCAGGTGTAGAACGACACAAAGCGTGTGTCGATCGACACGTCCAGTTTAATCCGATTTTCTGGCGAATTTATTAAATCGAATTAATTAATGGTTTAATTTGGTTTAACTAGTTTAATTGGGATTAAGTGGTTTAAATCTGAAATTAATTAATTGGTGGTTAATTAATTAATTGAAATGGTTTATAATAATTGTGGAAATTATTTAAGTGATTAAAAATTATTAAATAATTGTAGAAATTATTTAATAACTAAAAGTAATTATTTTAATAATTGTCGTAATTATTTTAAATATTTAAATTAATTAAAAATTGTGTAATTGGCTTGTATGCGGGGTGATTGCCTCAATAAGTATTTATAAATACTTATGCATCTCTTTTTCCTTAATGTGATGCAGGTAAAAAGAAAGTGTGATCGCGGAATCGAGCCGAAGAGAGGATGATAGGAGTTGTTTTAGTTATTTGAGTATTTGAATGGTTGCAAACCTGGTGTTTAGGTTGCTAGTATTTTATATTACATTTGGAATTGAATTTAATTGTTTAATGATTTTTTATTGGAGTTTGTTTAATTGAATTTTCCGCATTTAATTAAAAAAAAAAAAAAAAAAAAAAAAAACTTGGTTGTTTCAGTAACTATCCCTTAGTTGAGTCATGAATCACATTACAATCTCCTCTCTTGTTAGGATTTAGTTCCAACTCTCTTTCTCCCTTTTCATTTGTTTTTAATTCCATCTTGAATATTTTTGGAACACTGAACAATTGGAGAGTGTATCAGGATTGTCGATTTTAGCATCAAAAATTTTATGTGAACAAAAGAATTTACATAGGTTCAACTACATATTACTAGGTTCATTACTAGGTTCAACTATTAACTAAAATTGTTTGAATTTGCAGGATAAAGATGTTGATACCCAACCAATATAACAAGAGAAATTGTTTTTTGCTCTTCTTTTTCAGTTGTTAAAACAGAACATATAATTCTTATAATGGTTATGTGTAGGTCAAAGCAAAAGAAGGAATTGTTTGTCATCACATATGGAGTAGGAGCAATTGTAACGAGAGCTCTTATTGGTGTTATTGATTTTAATACATCACGTTTGGAATAAAGGATATGGTAAAATTATTTTAAAGGTGATAATCAAAGAGTTGCTGCACATATTCAAGGAAAGTCCATGAAATAAACGTGTATTAGTGAGATCAACGTGTGGAGCCACAAGTTTCAAGTGATGTTAAGGGAAACGATGAGTACTTGTGTGGGATTATAGCATATCTACAAAATCATTTTTCAGTTGCCTATTTCATCGTGTTCCATGGTATTTAATTAGTCTTGTAAATTATTTTGTTCTTTTGGTTTTTTTGGTTTGGTGTATTTGGAAAAAATTGTTGCATATGTTTCGTTTGATATATTAAGAGTCTAAGCCTAGTTCAAAACTAATGATATTATCTGGTACAACTGAGTTTGTTTACGTACAATTAAGATAATTTGGTACAATTTTACTTTAAAATAAATTAAATACACTGCAAAAAAATTGAACAAAAAAAAAAAAACACGTGTTTAAAAAAGACGGCGCTGTCACAAAAAAAAAAAAAAAATTATCTGACGGGGCGCCACCAAAAACCACATAGTTGTACCCTTGCTAACGGTGGAACCAAAACTGGTAATAGTTGAACATCTGCGATTTTTATGTATTTGTAGTTGAACCTTACCATAGCTTATAATGGGGTAGTTGTACAATTGATATTTGATATTCTTTTGTCATTTTAAACATGTTTATGTCATCATTTATTAAGAAGCTATTATTGTTCTTATTTTGCTTCATAACATGAATATATTACCTATATGTTTCATATATTGTAAAGAAGGGTACTTGATGACTAAACCATAATTTATTCTCATAATTTTGTAATTCCAATTTCTTGATATTATTTATTAATTTCTAAGACCTGAATATGTGTTTATCTTACTTATTGCATATAAGAAACTTATTTATTTATTATATTTTTTTATATACTTTTAGAACCGAGTAGTCGAACCAATGTGAACCAGTTGTACAAAATGAATGAGAAACCAAAATACCTCCACATTCAGACGTCCACATTCGTACATGAAATAAATATTTGGAAATACAAACCTATTACCGTCAGCATTTGTACGTACTTGAATCTGGTAGAACTAATTTCTTTACATTTGGAAATACAAAACCATGATCGTCAACATTTGTACGTACTTAAACATAGTAAAACCAATCTCTAAAAGTAAAACATAGTTCAAACAACATAATTTAAACATAGTTCATACATTCAATACGAATGCAAGTAAAAATACAAATAGAAACATGACAAATACAAACTGATAATGATTCTTAGTTATACTTAATTTAATCTAGTAATACAAAACTGACAAATACAATTGTCATGGAGCTTAGAGGAGTTCTCTTCGGCTATGATGGCTTAAGTGTTATGTTAGCCCTTATCTTTGTTGTCTTTAGTTTCACTCCCGCTTTGTTTGCGGTGTATCTAGCCGGTTTGGCTTTGTTGTCCTTTACTTGGAACAATTTCTTCTCTAATAGAGAGTAATCATCTATAAAAGTATTAGTTCGTCCAAAAAAAACAAAAATACCATTTGTACTAGTTGTCTATTATCTCTCAGTTGTACCATTTGTACCAGTTGTACACTATTTTTCAGTTGTACCATTTTGTACCAGTTGTACTATTCATGCAGCTATGGCGATTTCTTGTTCTAATCTACCTAAGAATCACTATGATTTAACAGCTAAAATCGATAGATTACCGCATCAAAAGCTTAATTTATCCAGAAAATATGTTACCAATCTAGTTGCATACTAAAACAACCAATTTTCGTATACAATCCCTAAATTATGAATCCCAAAATAACTTCATAGCTTGGGAAAAAAAAGAGCTCATCTCCTAAGACTTCAACCATGATGGAGGAGAGAAGAAAAATTGATTGCATAAGGAATAAATTGAAGCAAAGGTGATGGTGGATGCAAAAAGAGCAGGCGAAGACGAAGGCGGAGGGTTGCCGGCAAGATCACGACGAAGAATAATAGAAACAGTTTTTTTTTTTTTTTACGTTTTCTTTTAATTAAATTATTTTCATTTATTATATTTAATTATTTTTATTATTTACAGTATTTTTAGTTAGTTTCATTAAGGGTATAATTGTAAATGTACATATCTTATGGATAAGGTGATAACATTAGATCAGGTTGTGGCACACGAGATTAAATTTTTCTGATTTGTGGCAAATTGGCCTTGCGCTCGCTGAAACCGCAAACCCGAACTGTCTGGACCGCGAGGCCCGCTAATTTACGGGTCGGAAATATTAAACCCAAACCCGTCCCGCTGCAGTCTTTAACGGGTCTAACCCGAATTGACATCTCTAATTAAAACCATTGTTATTGGGACATGGATTTAAAATTTTAACTCAGGAAACAAAATTTCTAATATAATCTTTAGATTTTCAAAATCTATTATAATAAAATATTTTGATTGATTTTCTAAATATACAAACTCTCTCCAATTCTAACATAAACTCTTTATAAAATTAACAATACTTTTTAACTGATAACTTTATAAAATTAACAATACTTTTTAACTGATAAAATCAATCAACTTTATATAAATTCATCTCCCAATAACCTCTCTTATAAGTTATAGAGAAATACCCAAAAATGGACTAAAAAACTTTTGGATGGCCAGAATGGCACTATAAATTCTTTAAGACCAAAATTGCATAAATAATTTCGTGAAAAAACATTTGTTTATCCTAATTAAATGTCATGTAATATTAAAATATTATGTTTTAGTATTTTTTTTTTCAAATTAAGATTTAGATTTTTGGATTTAGGGTATAGATTTTGGGATTTAGGATTTATATTTTTTTTTGGGGTTTAGCATTTATATTTTTAAGTTTAAAGTTTAGTTTTAGGATTTAGGGTTTAAATTTTTGAGTTTAAAAAAAAATTGAATCATTTTTATTTTGAATTTTAATCTATTTTGATCATAAAAATTCTAATATTATTTTGGTGATGCCAAGTTTTTTTGGTCCATTTTGGTCACTGTCAGTTCTATTATTAACAGTCTTTATACAGTATCACACCGATATTTGTCTTCTTTGATTCCATAGTTTACTTTACGGTTGAAACGACTATTGTTGGACTGCTCTCATCACTCTCTCAATCTTTCATATACGGGGAAAATCAGGATCTCAAATGAAGATCTTAAAAAATGATGAGGATCTTCAGATTGCGAATAAAAGTCGAAGGGCTTGTAGAATAAACACACTAATAAAATATCAGCTTTAGGGTAAAGCACCGAAATCCCAAAATGCCTGTAGTATATAGTGACAAAAATAAATTCATATGCCTATAAGCGCGAGGCAAAGCAAAATCTAGCTATTAATGATATCATACAATAAGCATGCATATAATATAGTCATGATTAAATGTTCTCCATAAAGCAGCCCATATTGATATTTTCTCCGCCACTTTTTCTTCTTTTTTTATGCCATCCTCCACTTTTCTAAGATGCTATTTACAATATGAAAGCCGAAATTTAACTAAACCAAAATTAAATATAAAATGATATCCATTATAATATTTTGTTGTTGTTGATATGGAATCAACTATCGAGGTTTGAGAAGATAGAATCATAGAATTAAGAAAGTGATGTCTCCCGATAAATAGGTGTGGAAACAAAGACATATCATTTCTAAAAATGTTAGAACAAGAAAAGCTAATTTTACCTCCATTGATGAGGCATGAGCATGTGTATGTGCCCTTTGGGGGAAACAATAAATTAATTTCACGCATATAACAAATTAAAAACTCCGTGGCAAGAAAGTGATGAGAGAGGATGTTTGTGTATGGTCTGTTAATTAGGTGAGCAGCAGCCGACCTAGAGAGAAAAGCATATATAGGAAGAGAGAGAGAGGCTAGGGTTTTAAATTTTAAATTTGGAGATATAGCATAGAGAGATGAGTTTTAAAACTTTTGATGGTTTCGTGATCGTGCCCATCATTTTTCACTTGTTTTCTGTGTTTTTAACGGTTTGTAAAATTTGACATCATGCTATATATTTTTCACCCTATTCCATTTCCCTCAATGCATTATTTTATGCAAGTTATTAGTTTATTAATAAGTTTACCTGAAAATTAGTAAAAGTCCAACTGATACTTATGAACATACTGGGTCTTGGGTTAAGAGTATAATAATATATAACAGAATATGAACACGATCTCCTCGCAAATCAGTTTATGCCACATTGTGACAACCTATTACCAATGACCAGTAGATAGGATCACAAAATGGGTTAATGCTTAGACTTGGATCACAAATGGACCGAAAACAATAACTCATATTCATGTGGTCAAATAGGATAAATTTAGTAATTTCACACTTGAGGAGAATCTATTCTTGACCTAGATCAACATGACAACTCTTCTATCAAGTGAAAACCATTAGACCACCACCACTTGGTTATTATTTTCGAGTTCAAAAGTTTTAGAAAATTTACATCTCGCTCATTCTTAAGAGTTGCTACGTTTGATTTTTCATGGCACAATTTTTTTCATTGTATTTTCAAAATGTGAGATGAATCATCCCGGACTATTCTACAAAACTAATAGTACAAGTCTGAGATTCATACCTTGATTTTTTAGTAAAAACATCAACACAACATTATAAACAATTTTTGGATGTTAGCCAACAATTAAAATCGATTCATCATTGTTTTTCAATTTACGAAAGTACACATCCACTTAGAACATCTCGATCGAGGAGTCTCACATTGATATCTCATGAATAAACAAAGAAAATTAGTTTGAGATACCATTTATAGAACTCCAAATGTGCAAATCACATTTGTTTATTTTCTATTTTCAACATTTTTAAAAAAGTAAAATTTGATCATAAAATGTAATTATATTAAAATAATATATATATCTATTTTTTTTTTGAGAATCCCTTTGGATAACATGGATGGAGATGATCTATATGATTTTTCAAAAATTGGAACTAAAATTGATTAATATCTATTAATGAAAATTGTTAACTGATATTTCTCAAAAAAAAAAAAAAAAACAACAACAGTTGGTAAACTCGATAAGTTGAGCTAAGCTTTACTTGCTTTTGGTAAGTGGGGTTGAGCTGGACAACACAATACAAGGTAAAACGATACATGTTTTAACTACTTCTAGTAAAAAAAATATTGAATGCTTCAAGTATTTTTAGTAATGCTACATTTTGATAAGAAATACAATTAAGTTAAAAAAGAGCTCGGAAAAGGCAAAACTGGCATGAGAGTCAATGGAGCAGAAGCATGGAACCGATGTGTCCACATCTCTTCCTCTCCTCCTTTTATCGCACAAATATACGCTCAGTCCTTTTTCCCTCCGTTATTAAATATTCTTTTCTGGTTTTATTATGTTTTCTTTCCTCGTTGAAATTCACGGAAACAAACAAAGTATCCATTTTTTTCATTAAAAAGGGCATAAAGATCAAATAATTTAAAAATGAATAGTAAAATGTCAAAACAAAAATAATAAAAGCAGTGAAATGAATTCTTACGCCGCGTTTGCAGTCTTTAAGGACAATGATGGACTCTCTTAACTTTTTCTTGTTGTCAAAATCAAACATCAACGTTAAGAAATATTGTGTAGTTATATTAGGGGTTATATTAGCCAAACTGATGCGCTTTATTCATTGCCAGGTTCCACATGCATCTCCTCTTTTTATTCAAACAAATTATGCTTTTGTTGATTAATGACTGCAATTCGCTATGACAATAACCTTTAAATTCCATTTGGTTACTAATAAAAATAACTTCAATAACAATATACAAGCTTGTGCTACATAGTTTAAACAAATTACATCAAACAGAGAAACACCATAATATTTGGATTCTGAGAGTAATGGGAGGTCCTTCTTCACTAGATGACTTATTTTAAAAAATTCAACAATAAAGACAGAATCTCTAAAAACAGTATTTACAGGAAGAAGGACCAGGGTTGCATTTCTTTTCTTTTTTTGTGCAAACTGACCAGAGTTACATTTGCAACGAATACCATCGAAACATGGTTCCCTGGTCGACGAGGCATCCTTTGAACGGGATTATATTAGTAAATCGATTAAAAATTGAAAAATATTTCTTGTATTAAAATTTCTGCTTGCTTCTACAAAATGGTACTAGTTTCCAAACTTTTTTTTCCTGCTTTTAACATCAGTACTCGTTTTCAATTTTCTGCAAAAAAGCAAAACCCACAAGAAAAAGCTAAAAACCCTAATAGTCATCTGCCTTCATAAACCCCACAAAACCAGAGAAACTAAACCAGCTTGAGTCTCAAAAGATCAAACAAATCGTTTCTCTGGTTCTTCTTGTTCCCTTCTCCCTTGTTATTTTTTAATAATAAAAACTCATTTTGGGCAATTTTTAACTTCCTCTTTAATTTGAGTGCTTCTTGAAATGGGTGAGACAACAAAAGGAGATGCTACAAAACCATCACCGAATCAAATCTCTTCACCTAAAGATTCTTCTTCACTTGATCACCAAACACCAAACCCATCACTCCTCCACCACCACCACCATCACCAACACCACCAACACCAATCTTTCCTCCCTTCTCCGATCTTCATCCCCACCGTCTCTTCTCCCGGAGCTCCGGTCATCCCCAAACGACCACGTTTCGGCTCTTCCGGTGGTCTCTCTCCACCTCAATGGAAAGCCTTACCGTCACCCTCCACCTTACCAACCGCCGCCACAATCCCTTCATCGCCGTCTCCTTCCACCGCCGTACTAGCAGCTTCTTCCACCGAAACCGCCGGATCTTCACCGCCTTGTCAAGAAGCTACCAACAGCGAGAAACAACAGCCCGAAACGGAGTCGTTTCAGCATAAATTCAGGAAAGGTAAATACGTGAGCCCCGTGTGGAAACCGAACGAGATGCTATGGCTAGCAAGAGCCTGGAAAGCCCAGTACCAGCACCAAGGAACCGGAACCGGGTCCGGATCTGGGTCGGGCGAGGGAAGAGGGAAGACCCGAGCTGAAAAAGACCGGGAAGTAGCCGAGTTCTTAAACCGGCACGGTGTAAACAGGGATTCGAAAATCGCCGGTACGAAATGGGACAACATGCTCGGTGAGTTTAGGAAAGTGCACGAGTGGGAGAAAGGAGGAGATAGAGAGAAATTTGGTAAGAGTTACTTCAGGCTCTCTCCTTACGAGAGGAAACAGCATCGACTTCCCGCGTCTTTCGACGAAGAAGTGTACCAAGAATTGTCCCTTTTCATGGGTCCACGTGCAAGAGCTCCAACTGTTAGCCGCCGTGGTAGTGGCGGAGCTCCGGCGGATGTTACCTTAACGTCTCCGCCTGTTGACGCGCTTCCTCTTCCTCCACCGTTGATGACTTCAAGAAGCGATGATATTGATAATAGGCTTTGTAGCCCTATCCCTTCCATCGGTAAAATTTTAATTTCTTACTTTCTATATAATTTGTTCATTTATTATTCATTGACTGGATGGTATAATGTTATTTAATAATCACATTATACCATACTGCGTATTTGGACAGTAGATTTTGTTATTTATTTTAGTTGTCTATGCTTGGTCTTATTGATTAGAATTGAAGAAACATGAAATTGTCTAAAGACGATTATGACATTTTTTTTTTTCAAAGATTATGACGTTTTCTGAATTATTTTCATAATGTTTGAGTAAAAAATTAATTTATCATATGTACTTTGTAGGAAGAGGGAAGCGATTAGCATTATCAATAGTTGGAGATGATCATACTCAATATCCGTTTTCACACAACATTGCTAGAGTATCAGGTTTATTCTCTAATAGATCGATATACAATCCTTGTTCCGAGACGATCCCTTCTTCTTCTTCTTCGTCTTCTTCGCTAAAAGATCTTCGCCGTATTGGGAAAATACGGTTAACTTGGGAGGAATCAGTTAACTTGTGGGCTGAAGAAGGAGAGGTTGATTTTGGGAGAATTAGGGTTAGTGGGTCGAGTTTCTTGAATGCCGACGAGCTCACATACTTGGATGATTCCATGGTAGCTTGTAAAATGGAATCTTTCGAAGATGGACCTCTCAAGGGATTTTCTTTGGATAAATTCATTTCTGGTCAACATCTTAAAGTCTTTGGAAGGCAAAAGTCAAATTCATCATCTGCTCCTTCACCCTCAGGTAACACACACACACATATAACATTCGTTTAGTAATAAATTTATTATAAATTATTTAAACAGGAAATCAATGCTATGAACTTCTAGTCTCTAGTCTTAGCTCCCTCTTTGGTTTTTCTTTTTTTGTACACACACATATACATTCGTTTAGTGAGAGATTATTTATAACTTATTTTAACTGGAAATCAATGCAATGAACTTCTATAGAGCGAGGAAATGTGTGAGAGGAATCCATTAATTAATAATATATATAAATAAAAAACAAAGAGGAAGCTAGTTGATGCAAGTGTCTGATGTTATAGAGGGAGTAAATGTAAATGTAAACCTTTATTGCTAAATATTCCAAACTGAAGAGAAACAATTCATTTTAGCTGTCTAATCTTATAAGATGTTTGTCTTTTTCTAGCTTAAGTCAGGTTTTGTTTGACCAAATAAACCTTTGTGAAAAATATATAAATTAAAGAGGAAAATCAATGGAACTTTCTAATATTATTACATTATATACATGCATGTTATTTATCAGTTAACATGACAGGTTTGTTTGATCGAGCTCAGCTTCCACTCGCAGAACCCATTTATAAATGTAAATTTATTTTTAATCTCATAGCTTCAAAGTTTATCAAATTAGCGGTATTTCTATTATTAACATGTGAACTAATGCTATAATGCAGCAATATCAACATTGGAGTTCCAAGACCCATCGGAGTATTGCTTGAGTAAATTGTCTCTTCCGGCAGGAAATCTTCCAAGCTTATTTGAGCTCGCACGCTATCTTCAAGAACCACCGCCGGAATATCTCCGATTTCCTCTCCGGCGAGACGTCTACAAAGACTTGCCGCCAGGGAAAGAGCTTTTCTTTTCCACCTCCTCCACCGAGCTACTAGATTGTAGAGCAATCACATATGATATCATCAGTCACATAATGTCTCGCTTAAACCCTAATAACAGTTTCGTCATCTCGAGCAAAGACTCGCTTATCCCGCTTTGGGACGACTGCGTTAACAGGCTGGTTTCAAAGTTTTGTGAAATGGTGGTTCTGCGTAAACCGGATTCTTCGTCTTACGTTGAAAACGTTCAAGATCAGTGGCCAAACGTGATAGGATTCGTGAAAGGATATAGTTTATGGAGAGGAGAAGAGGCTGATAAGGTCCGTGAAGGTTTAGCTGATCCTTCTTCTCTATTGGTGGAGAAGATTCTTTGGTCGTACAACGATCTTCCATACATTCTTGGATATCACGCAATAGGTTTGACCGTAACTTTCTGCGCTTTGAGCCGTTCTTCGCAAGATCGACTGATCTGCACCGATCTTTATTCATTCGACGTATCCTCACCGTCCGATCGAATCAAGGCCTTGGTTCCTTGTTACCGTCTCGCTTCTCTTTTACCTTTGCTTGCAGACCACTGCACTACGAGGCCTTTATGTTACAGCGACTTCCAGAGAATCGATCATGGAGATTTCGTGACCGAGGTAACACCTCACACGGCGACTAAGTTTTACTCGAGCAAGAGAAAATGGAGCGGAGTGAAAGAAATCTACGATTTTCTCGACCAAAGAGTTCCACACGCGGAGCATTTGGATAGGGCAAGCGAGAAGGATCTCTCGTTGAGTTTTAAGCCACGTGGGATCAGAGTCAAACCTTGTAACGTTGACCAGCTCATCGAGTCGCTGATGTGTGTGACGAGAGCGCTTGTTGCGCTTCACGACCTTTCTTTCATGCATCGTGACATGGGATGGGAAAATGTTATGAGAACAACAACAACAACGGACGCGGAATGGATTGTTTGCGGGTTCGACGCTGCGGTTGAGGCACCACAGCTTAACCCTCACCGCCCCGCAGGGGAGGAGGAGCGTGGGAGACACGCGCCGGAGATGGAGAGGGGATTGCATGCGGTGAAGGTGGATGTGTGGGGAGTGGGTTATATGATAAAGACTTGTGGATTGAGTAATGTGCCAAAGATGTTGAGAGAACTTCAAGGGAAGTGTTTGGAGCCGAACCAAGAGAACCGACCGACGGCAGCTGATTGCTTCCACCACCTCCTCCAGGTTCAATCTGCCGGAACATCGTCGTATTAGTCTCTTTTTATTACTTTACTACTGTTGTGGTTGTTTTTCATTCATATTATTATTTTTCCTTCCACATGTGAAGGTTCGAAACCTAAGACCTAGAAGTGATATAGAGGGTTTGACCATCAGCTTAGTCAACTTTTGTTCATTTTAATTATTTTGGCAGCTTTAAAACTAGCAATTTGATTAGCTTCGGTAGCAACGTCTCACTTTCGAATATTTGGAGTTTGTGTACTCGTAATACCAAAAGAAAAATAAAAGACAGTTTTCTTCCGGATTATTTTTTATAAACGAAAAAAAAGAGGAACAAATTAAACTCTTAAATATATTATAGACTTTATATTATTGTATATTAATATTTGATTGTTGACTGATGAGAAGTGAGAAGTGAGAAGTGAGGGTATTTGTCGGGAGTAACAGACATCGGGCTAAGCAAAATGGCGGCTGATTTCTATCATCTCTCCTCTATCTCAATTCACCTGCGCCACATTTGACCTTTACAGTTTCTTTCTCCCTAAACTTTCCTTCAATATATTATTATTATTTAATTTTTTTTAAGCCACGCATTTAATAAAAGGTTAATTTGCTGTATAATAATATTGAGTTTTATTTGCTATACTATACAGTACACCTAATACAGTACACCTAATATACCCTAAACCCACAACAATAACTGCAAAACATTCTACACCCTAAAATAATTAAATGTCTATGTAAGAAATGTAAACTATACTATACTACCAGCTTCTTATACTATAAACTATAAACTGAGGAGGACGTATGAAATGGTTTACAAAATAGTTATACATTATGCTATGTCACTTTGGCTATTGATCTAAACCCTAGTCGAGATGACTGAACCCAAACTGATAAATGTAAAGTATATCCAATTTAATGTTTAAGGTTTAGGGTTTGAGTTTTAAAATCCTTAACCCCAAACGCTAAACCCTAAATCTTAAAATCTAAACTTTAAATCATAAAATCTAAACTCTAGTCAAGTGAACCCAAACTGATAAATGTACAGTATATCCAATTTAGAGTTTATGATTTAGGGTTTTAGGATTCTAAACCCTAAAAGCTAAAAGCTAAACCCTAAATTCTAAACTATAAATCATAAAATCTAAACCCTAATAAAGATTAGTGAACCCAAATTGATAAATGTACAGTACATCTAATTTATAGTTTAGGGTTTAAAGTTTGGGGTTTAGAACTAAACCCTATATGATAAAAACTAAACCCTAGTCAATATTAGTAAACCCAAACTGATAAATGTACAGTACATCCAATTTAGAGTTTAGGGTTTTAAGTTTGGGGTTTAGAATCATAAACTCTAAACTCTAAATGCAACAAAGATATGCTCGTTATCTAAGAAACATTCCACCTATTTCGCTAAACAATCGAATTAACAAAAAATTTCAATAACAAAATAATATAGTATGTAGGTGAAATAACATAGAACATAACAATATATATAGTATAACAAGTTTTTTTTCCCATAACTTCTGTAAAGACAAATTTTATTTACGTTGATACTATTGTGTCGCCTTCTGCAAATCAATTGAACTACATCGCTTATCCATAACTCGTTTCCAAATCCTACTTCTAATGCCTGAGTTTTGTTTAAACCAACAAGATGCGCTACTGTTCCCCGTTATTGTTTGAGTTCTGCTTCTTCCGAATCTACCACCGCGACGCCATCCCTCATATATTCATCCCTGTCGTCTCCTTTCCGGCAGAGAAAATGTTGCGTAACCTAAATATATTCCGCGATTTTGTCTCCTTCGTCTCTCTCACACTCTAAATTCTTAACTAAAACTTATAATTACCTTGCCGAAATCGAGAATCCAAAGCCCAAAATTTTTCGCAAAGGTTGAAGAAGGTTTCGCCACCGTATGTTCTGATTTTTTTCTCTGTGGTTGTGAATAATGGAAATGTTACGAGAAATTGAAAAATCCCTTTGGAAAGTGAATTTTTAAAATTTGAATTTCTCTCTCCTCGAAGGACCTTTTCGTATATATTTCAGAATATACAAGGAATATCGTAGCCATGACTTTCCTATTGTTAGTTTGCTAAATATGGGTTGTAATATAGTCATCCTATAACGCCCCGACCGCCCATCCCGGTGAGTCACCCACGCCTTCTCTCGGCCCGTGGGCCCCACCCCTTTCTCCATGTTTTTTCCTAACTCACACGGTTTCACAGACCACTTCCCGGAAGGTCACCCATCCTTCCACTACTCCAACCCAAGCACGCTTAACTCTGGAGTTACTTATGGGCCTTTGACCAAAAAGGTAAGTGCACTTTGTTGACATAGGTAGCCAAATCAATTCTCTTAAGCCTCTCCTCATTTATCACAAACCGGGATGTTACACATCCATTATAATTTCCCCTTAATAAATGGCAAAAATTATAAATTTGGCTATTTTCTACTATTTCGGGCTTAATAAAAGGCGAAAATTATAAATTTGGCCATTCTCTACTATTTCACATGCAAAACAAAAAACAATTTTGGGCTCGTAAAAAAAAACTAATAAAAAAATAAAAATTACAAGATAAAGACTCGAACTATACATTTTTAGAGCGGGAAATATCTTATTTAAATGCCCAACTTTTAAATTTTAAATGCCTTTTAAAGCCTCAACTTTTTGGTGAGTCTAAAAAAACCGAAGTTCTGTTGACGTTTTAAATTAAACACCAAAGTTTCGTTGACCTGTCGTTTAAGGCACGTTGACAAGTCAACTGACGGATTAAGTGAAGGTGTTAAGCTCCCGTTTAACTTCGGTTTAACATCCGTTGAAGCACAAAACGACGTCGTTTGCCATTACACTAAAACGACGTCGTTTTGTGGATGAAAGACACAATAAAAAATCAAACCCTAAAATCGATTTTTCCCCAAATCGATTTCTCTTTTTCTCTCAAATCGATTTCTGTTGAAATCGATTCGTGGATTCAGTGTTCTATGCGATGGATCGAGAGAACTAAGCAAGCGGATCTGATGTTCTTCGTCGAGACAAGTAGAAGAGTAAAAGAAAGAAGAGAGGAAAGAAGCATGTCGAGATTAACGAAGATGAAGAGTCGATTCGTCGACCTAGAAAGAAGACTCGAAGAAAGAAAAAACAAAAGAAACAAGCAGACATTGAAGAAGACCGAGAACCCATTAGTAATGATGACTGTGAGGTCTTTCAAGATGATGATATTGATGAAGTACGATATGCAGATGAAGAACCAAATGCCATTATTACTTATGATGATCAAGAAGGAGAAGGAGAAGGACTGATTGGCTTGGGATTTGGAGAGCTGGAACATGATTGTCCTGACTTTGAAGCAGAGTTCGGAGATGCTGCGAGAGATTATGCCAACGTGACTGATGCAGATAGTGGAGATGATATATGGGATGATGAGAAAATTCCTGCGCCATTGTCAAAGAGTGATGATGAAGACGAATTCGAAGAAGATCGTGCTTGTCCTCCTGAATATGAAGATCCAGAACAGATCCTGAAGTTAGGGAAAACATTCAGTTGTCCAGAGGAGTTCAAGCTAGCTGTGTTGAGGTATTCTCTGAAAACTCGGTATGATATTAAGCTCTATATATAGGTCTCAAGCATTGAAGGTTGGAGTGAAATGCAATGACAAAGAGAAAAAATGTGAATGGAGGTGTTATTGCTCATATGATAAGAAGATACACAGAATGCAAATCAAGGTATATGAGGGTTTGCATTGTTGTGTAAGGTCAGGGTATTCAAAAATGCTGAAGCAAGGGACTATAGCTTGGTTATTTTCGGATAGGTTAAGGAAGAACCCTAGGATCACAAAGCAAGAGATGGCTGCTGAGATTAAGAGAGAGTACAACTTAGAAGTCATTGATGCACAGTGTTCGAATGCTAAGACAAAGATCATGAAAGAGAAAAAAGCTTCACATGAAGAGCATTTCTCAAGGATTTGGGATTATCAGGCTGAGATCTTCAGGACAAATGAAGGGACCACATTTGAGATTGAGACAATTCCAGGACCAACCATTGGAAGTAAGCAAAGGTTCTATCGTCTATTTATATGTTTCAAATCACAGAGAGATTCTTGGAAAGAAACATGCAGGCCAATCATAGGCATAGATGGAGCTTTTCTCAAATGGGATATAAAAGGGCATCTATTAGCTGCAACGGGTAGAGATGGGGACAATAGGATTGTTCCCATTGCTTGGGCAGTGGTTGAGATTGAGAGTGATGATAAATGGGATTGGTTTATGAAGCTGTTAGCTAAGGATTTGGAACTTGGAGATGGAAAGAAAGTGGCAATCATCTCAGACAAACAATCAGTAAGTTTGTTTACTTTATGTAATTGTTTAATGTAATTTTTTTGTATGTGTAGTTTAATGTAATTGTTTTGTATATTTAGTTTAATGTAATTGTTTTGTATATGTAGGGATTAGTGAAAGCTATTCGCAATGTGATTCCAGCGGCTGAACATAGGCAATGTTCAAGGCATATCATGGATAATTGGAAGAGAAACAGCCATGATATGCAGCTGCAGAAGATGTTCTGGAAGATTGCAAGGAGTTACACCATTGGAGAGTATGAAACTCATATGCAAGCATTGAAGGACTACAATCCAGGTGCTTTTGCTTCTTTGTTAGATACTCAACCTAAGACATGGTCAAGAGCTTTCTTTAGGGTAGATAATTGTTGCAATGACATCTTGAACAATCTTAGTGAAAGCTTTAACAAAACAATTAGACTTGCTAGGAGAAAACCTCTGTTAGACATGTTAGAGGAAATAAGGAGACAATGTATGGTTCGCAATGAGAAGAGATATGTGATTGCTGGAAGACTTAAGACTAGATTTACGAAAAGAGCTCATGAGGAGATAGAGAAAATGATAGCAGGCTCACAGTTTTGTGTGAGGTGGATGGCTAGGGAAAATTTGCATAAGATACAACATGGAGATGATCAGTTCTGTGTGAATATGAATACCAACACTTGTGGTTGTAGAAAATGGCAGATGACAGGGATCCCTTGTATTCATGCAGCTTCTATCATCGTAGGAAAGAAACAACAAGTTCAAGATTATGTCCGTGATTGGTTCACAGTGGCTAAGTGGCAACAAACATATACGTTGGGTATTAAGCCTGTTGAAGGAAGGAAGATGTGGCCAAGGCAGAATAGACTACCTGTTTTACCACCTCCATGGAAAAAAGGTAATCCTGGGAGACCTAGCAACTATGAGAGGAAAAAAGGAAGAAACGAAACCGCATCTAAGACAACAATGTCCAGAGATCACAGAGTTATGACATGTTCTAACTGCAAGATTGATGGTCACAATAAAGCTGGATGTACTAATCCAGCTGTTCCTAACCCACCAAAAAGGCCAAGAGGTCGTCCGAGGAATATTGAGGTATGTTTTAGTTTTCATTGCCTTTATGTTGTGGCCAGTCTCTAACCATACTTGTAACTGTACCAGGAACCTAGGAACATCTTATTTGGGCAAGGACAAGCTTCTCATGGACAAGCCTCTCAAAGACAAGCCTCTCAAGGACAAGCCTCTCAAGGACAAGCTTCTCAAGGACAAGCTTCTCAGAGACAATCATCGCAGAGGAGACAAGCCTCTCAAAGACAAGCAAGTGAAGAACATGGCTTTGAGGCTTGGTTATATTGTTCAACATGATCTTTTCTTTTAGTGTGTTTTAGTGTGTTTGTGTCGAAGCTGATCTTTTGTTTAAGTGTGTTTTAATGTGTTTGATTTCAAAACCTTGCTTCTGTTTGTGGTATAATGTCAAAACTTATCTTTGTGGTATTTTTGTCAAAACTTATCTCTGTTTGATGTTAAAATTGATCTTTTGTCTTTGATGAAATTGATCGTATCACAAAACATCGACAAAGTCATTACAAACACAACAACACAACATCATAAGTCATTACAAACATCCTCACCAAGACACAACAACATAAGTCATTACCAAACTAACAAGTTATGATCATTAGCCTTACCAAACATGAGGTAAAAGATCATAATGGTAATGAGGCAAAGCCATACAATAATCACTGAAGATCCAAGTTTCCACTTCATTACTTGCATCTTATGGACTTTTGCATCTCCTTTCAACTCTTCTATCACACCTTTTAATCCATTTATCTCATCAGACATGTTTATTATTGGTATAACATCTTCTACTTGTTCAAGAACACCTTCCTCAACCCATTTAAACAAGTGACCCTGTCATAAGTTAAACACAAACACTTATATTGTGAAATCGAACACCATTTTCAATCAAAATCAGAGCTTCTGAAAGTATAAAGATGAACAACAACTAAACTAAAAACATTTTCAATCGAATATGAAACTCATCTGTTTCAGTCAAATAATATGTACATAACAACTAAACTTACATCATTTTTTTCCCAGGAACTCGGATCTCGTTTGCTGACACATCTAAAGAAAGGTCTCCCTAGGTTTTCTTTGGTCTTCGACATACACAACATCACACCTAATCCACAGAAACATTTCGATGGAATCCCACGATATACGCTCACACATGAAGACGAAGACGACGAGCTCATCGTTTTTACTTGAATTCAAGAGTGAATCGATTGAATCGATTTCAACAGAAATCGATTTGAGAGAAAAAGAGAAATCGATTTGGGGAAAAATCGATTTTAGGGTTTGATTTTTTTATTGTGTCTTTCATCCACAAAACGACGTCGTTTTAGTGTAATGGCAAACGACGTCGTTTTGTGCTTCAACGGATGTTAAACCGAAGTTAAACGGGAGCTTAACACCTTCACTTAATTCGTCAGTTGACTTGTCAACGTGCCTTAAACGACAGATCAACGAAACTTTGGTGTTTAATTTAAAACGTCAACAGAACTTCGGTTTTTTTAGACTCACCCAAAAGTTGAGGCTTTAAAAGGCCCAAATTTAAAAGTTGGGCATTTAAATAAGATTTTTCCCTTTTTAGAGCTGCATGTAAACATTTTTTACCGCTTTAAACTGCCTCAAAGCTTATGGACCTAACTGGTTTAACTGATGCAGTTGCGGTTAAATGAGTTTGCAGAAACAGGCGGTTGTGATTACTAGTGTTATTAAGCGCTTTGTACGATGGGTATAGCCGTTGTAAACTAGTGCGTTTCCATGATTTTTATGACTGGTTAACTTGTCGGATAGTAGTGGTTAAATAATAGAGTAATTTGCTTAGATGACTCAAATATGCATCATATTTACAAGATAGAGAAGATATGTTTTCCTATACTCCAGACTTTTTTAAATACAATTATGCCCTTACAGACAAAAACACGTGAGTAATATATCCATATTTTACATATTTTTACTTAAGGTTTTTAATAAATTTTATAGCATAATAATAAGGTTTTTGTGCCCAAGAGGTAGTTTTATTGTATATGTTGGTTTTGAGATCCTAATAGGTCAAAATAGCAAAAAGGAGGCAAAATGGAGCAAAAGAGCATCAAAACATTATCCAGCCAAGTTTCCAAGTCAAGAGCATCAATCAAAACTTCAAGAGTCCAATTTTCTTGATCGGACAGAACCAGAGCACCAGAAGTTTAACCTCGGCTGAAGGTTTTTCCGACGTCCAAAAATTATGTTCTTGGTCTTGATGGATAGGTAATTGAGTAGAGGCATCACGACAAAGTGGAATGAGGTCATTTGGAGTTCACATCAGGAAGATACACCTGATTTACTGAAGACATATCCGTCTGGCGAAGAAGAGAAAGCCCGCGGAAGACTTGGTGTACCACTCGACCCAATCCACCTCGGGCCAGGCCTGAACTTCATCCTAACCGAAGCTCACATGTTTTAAGATGATTCTTGGACCATGGCGTTGGCCCACTCAGTGCTTGGCGTGCAAGCTCAACCGGAGAAGAAGAAATGGAAACTTTTCTTTTCTTGCCCGCGCTTTAACTCAGCCGACCTAGGCTCCTCCCTCACCTATATATACTTACTTTTAGCCTCTTGTATCAGAATCCACTTTTTCGAGACATTTTTGATCTTTATCACTCCGCCTCTTTTCATTAGAACCATGAAACTCCTTCTATCTCTTTAGATCTGTTATTGAATTATGGATCATTCAATAAGGACATGATATAATTGCCTTCGTTGATCGGTTGTTAAATAATAAGAAAACCTTATGGTTCTTCATCTTTATTTACACCTAAAGCCGTATTGCTAGAGTAGCTAACTAGCGACCTGATCTAAGGTTGATATACTCTCTAAAAGCTTGTTATATCTCCGAATCTATTATTTGATGGGCAATGCGTCTTAAGCTATGAAAGTAGACCTAAGGAGTATTGTGAATAATCATTACTCAACCGTAATGCATGTCTCACTCTACAATGACCAACGAAAGCTGACATAAGGGTCGGAGCCACAAAAGTGGGAAAATCATACAATAGTATTTTGAGTTCATGTATCAGATTTAACAAATCTTTTCAATCGATTTGGCATATATAACAAATCTTTTCAATCGATTTGGCATATATCTTTTGCGTATGCATCTTGTTCAATAATTGTTTATGTATAGTTTTTATCTTTTGCATTGCTAAATATCTTATGCTTTACAAAACCAAACACAAAGCCCCTCTTGCGTATTATTTATCTAGCTTAGCCGAATCTAGTAAAACATGAAATATACACTCGCAATCTTTAGTGGTTCGACCCCTAAATACTATAACCGTTACCGCATCAGTAAGTCGTCTGTTTTATCTCATCTTTCAAAGTAATGAGTACGCTTCATGTTTTATTGTGGATTTCGAATATTGTTCATTGGTGCAAGTGAAGGTAAAGCATCGATTATCTCACAATTATACTCGCTGCGAGAAGCAACCTCTTTTTCCCAAGAGTTGTGTCTCTTGAAACTTCTTCTTCTCTTTCAATACAGAAATTCGATCCTTTTAAAAACCCATACAATTGATTTCATCGGAACCCTACGTATACTATACCAGATTTGAGAGAAGAGCGACCAGATCCGGAAATGATGACGCAAGTCAGTGAAACAGACGCTCAGTTTAACCGTCTACCGGAAAGGATGTTCGCCGCCGGCGAAGAACCCACAGGTGAAAGAGTTAATTTGTACCACAAACCGAAAAGCATCGACTCCATATTGAACGCTCTCACCGGAGAGGAAATCGAATTCCTCCCACGTTCTAATTTCGGTAAACTGATAGCAACATCGGAGAGACCTCCGTTCTCTAGCAATTTCGGACAATACATCATGACTAGAATGCTGAAAGTGTCCAAAAAACACGAGATCTGGTTTATATTTGCCGGCAAACCCATCAGATTATCCCTGCGAGAGTTTGCAATCGTTACCTGGCTACCATATAGTAAGTATCCTCAACGGTCCAAGAAAAAAAACAAATCTTGTAAAACGGAAACCGTATTGGGGCGAGTTGTTTGGATTACTTACAAGCATGTCGGTCAAAAATGCACTGAGGATGTTGAAACAGAGGAAAGTCGACGACAAATATATTAGGATAAAATACGCGTGCCTCGCGTTGACCTCGTCGGTACTCGCCCCAATACGGAAACCGTATTGGGGCGAGTTGTTTGGATTACTTACAAGCATGTCGGTCAAAAATGCACTGAGGATGTTGAAACAGAGGAAAGTCGACGACAAATATATTAGGATAAAATACGCGTGCCTCGCGTTGACCTCGTCGGTACTATGCCCAAGCTCTCACAAACCAAAGATTATCAAAGAACATGCGGAGCTGATTCGTGATATCGATGAGTTCTTTGCTTACCGGTGGGGACAAAAATGGCTTTCGACAAGCTGATATCGTCCATTAAAGCCAAAGACGTAATCGCATTAGCACAGAGAACGGTTGGTTTAAAAGGGTTTGTGCAAGCAATACAATTGGTTATGGTAGAAGTTGTCCCCGCGCTCACTGAGGTTGTGCAAATTGATGATGTAGCATCGGACTCTGAATCCTGTGAACAATTTAGCAACAAAGAAGATTTATGCTCTAAGGAGCTTATTGAACTAAGAGAAAAAGGAGAAAGCTCAAGTGTGAGCTTTATTTATGTACAAGAAAAGGAAAGGAGAAGATTAAGGATTAGACACCAAGAACACAAGGATTTTGATTATAACAAAGATAATACAAAGGAGGAGAGTTGATTCAACTCTCTAAGTTCAGTTCCAATGGTGGGTTACATGGTTCTTATATAGAATAAAGAAGAGATGGAACAAGAGGAGTCTAGAACCGTGAAGAGAGAATGGGACATAGAAGTCTCGAGAGATTTGTAGAGAAATTAAAATACTAACTTATTTTCTTCTTTGTTGCAGGTGGGCTCTGTTTTGGACTTGGGCTTGTCTTGCTCTCTTACAAATCCGAGAGTGAAGGTGAAGAAGAGACCGACGTTGCCACGTTGGTAACGATGTACTTGATAAAGCGCCTTCTGTAGAAGAAGAACGAGAGAAAGCGGAGAAGGCATCCACTGGAGCAGGTACGCCGAAACTCAGTCTGAGCCAGGACATGCTAGAGAAATAGACGAAGCCTGCAAGGTACGCATTTTGTTAGTATGTTAATAGTCTATCAGGACCCGTCACACGAGCTCCTGGACTCCAACTTTGGTTGGTCAGATGAGGAGGAGGACGAACAGGTTGACTATATGGTCACGCTGATTTCGGAGGGTCATACCTCCACTAGTGAAATGTTCACCGGTGGTCTGTCAGCGGCTGATCTGGAACGTTTAGGATGGAGAGGAAGGATGCTAAAGAGAAGAAGGAAAAAGAGAAACCTCCGGAGCCTATCGAACACAGATAATCTGAAGCTTCTGATTTTGATGTTCCTGGCCGGACCGATGGCTGACTTTTTTTCTCAGAAAGTCGGAGGAGCCATCAAGGCTTTTGACGAGAAGCTATCACGTACGGCTGACCAAGTGAATCAAGTCGCTGCAGAGACAGCAGGGATTGAAGATATGATTGACAAGGCGATCGACTGAAAGATGGTGGCTATGCAGCAAGCTATTGTTGGTGCGCTAACTGACTACCTTGAAAAATTTGTAATCGCAGCAGGTGAGTATGATCTTGATATACAGCAGACTGCACAGCAGTGACACGTAACCTGTGCATCGGACCCTCTCCGAATCAATTAATTTACATACTTTTCTATTAGAGAAAAAGAACTAACCAGCAAATCTCCTGGACAAAAACTAATTTGAATCTCCTCGATATTTTACTATACATTTTCCTAAATCTATCCATATTTTTAATATTTTGATATATTTTTCGAGATTTACTTCACATTATACAACTTAATTAATGTTAATTTATTATATTAATCAAATTGAAATAACTAGAGATTATACCCTCTCCGCGCAAGTGCAGAATTTTTTTTCGGTTAATCATCATTTATATATTTTTAAAAATATGCTTTTATTGTTTTTCCTTTGTTGTCATCTATAATACTGAATTTTTGTAATAGATCCTGCCGTTGTGTTTATTTTAAATGTTTTAGTTCTAATTTTTTCAAAGATTTGACAACTATTTCTATGATTTGTTAGTATTTATATGAATGGTTATTATATTTTTAGTACCAAAAAAATGGTTATTTAGTGAACTTAGAACTTTCTATAATCAACTCGTCAAAGTTCTTATTAATATCATCCCAAGCCATGTTCGCCTTTTAACCACACTCAACCATCGCCTCAATCACCTTTTGAGTCATGATCTTTTTGTTTCCCATGCATCTTTGAGAGTCTATATAGTTTTCTCTCCATTATTTTAGAGTTTTCATATCATGTCTTTATACTTTCAACTTTTATTCATTCACATATATTTCATTGTAGCATATTGATTGCCAACCTAGTTCAAAACTATATACTTTATATTTCATCTTTCTGTATCGTATCGATGACTTGATAGTTAAAAAAATAATGATTTAAGTTTGTAACACTATCTTTAACAGAAAATATTTTTTTTATAACTGTATTACATTCTAAAACTTGTTATGTGTATTTTTCTCAGAAAAATGAATCTTTTATTTTTATTATAATCCTTTTCAAATTATTTATATACAGTTACAAACAAACTTATAATTTTTTTATCCTTACTAATTTGTAACATTTAGAAAATCTATGTTGTTTCATTTATTATTTTAAACATATTATTTTTTCTTATTTATACTTATCTTTATATATTTTTAATTTTCAAGTTATGTGAAAAAATGTTTCTTAAATTTTATAAATCATCTAATATCTACTAATTTTATTAGTTGATGTTTCCATTATTTTATTTTATGAAATATATTTTAGGCTTTTTGGTAAATAATATATTTTATTTGAGGAAAATATAATAATAGAAAGGGTCAATTTGTCTAATAACCATATTGATCATCTAAATAAAGCTTATAGCCATCTAAATATGAAAATAAAGCAAATAACCAAGTGGTAGTAGAGATGGACGAAAATAGCCCTACGAAAGAGAGAAATTAATGTCTCTTCATCATCTCTTTCTTCATTCCTTCTCCACCTCCGATCTGTAATACAAGTTTATACACACCTGATCTCAATTCGTTACTGGAATTCATATCTGATCCCTCACTTTTTTTCTGCCTTCACAACATTCTCAATTGCATCCAGGGCCAGTAACACGTTTATAAAATAGTATAGACTTGATAAATGGAATAGTTTGAGAGAGAGGAGAGGAAAAAACTAAAATGAATCGGGAGTGTAGCAATTGAAGATCGACTTGAGTAAAATATATATAAAAAAAACAAATAAATTTGATTGATGAAGGCTTGTCTTGCGGCTTCACCAACCACAATCACCTCAATACAAATGCTCATTCAACAGAGGATGTTCAAATTAAAACTGAAATTGCTCTCAAGAATCAGAGAAATACGAGTTGCATATATAATTGAATGAATCTGATCCTTTTTGATACTTTTATTTTTCTTCTTCTACCCTATGTTCCCTTCACCTATATATAACGGAAAATTGCATTTTAAACCCTCAAGGTGACACATGATAGCACTTTAAACCTTAGAGGTTTAGCCCTAGCACTTTAAACTCTCAAACTATTTTCAATATCACTTTTAACCTCGAAAGTGGCGGATTTGGTTGCGCCGCCAAAAAAGTGACCGGCACTGTTGGTCAAATGATGACGTGTCAGTTTTTTTTTTTTAAATTATTATTTATATATTTATTTTAATTAATAACTAAAAATACAAAAAAAAAACAGAAAAGAAATCGCGGATTTGACAAATTTTCCCGCCCAAAATGTGTTTTCATAAATTTTCCGCTCAAAATAGCGTTTTCACAAATTTTCCCGTCCGAAACACGTTTTCACAAAAATTTTCGCCCAAAACGCGTTTTCACATATTTTTCCGCCCAAAACGCGTTTTCACAAATTTTCCGTTCAAAATCGCGTTTTCACATATTTTCCCGCCCAAAACACGTTTTCACAAATTTTATGTGAAAACGCGTTTTGGGCGGGAAAATATGTGAAAACGCAATTTTGAACGGAAAATTTGTGAAAACGCGTTTTGAGCGGGAAAATTTGTGAAAACACGATTTTGAACGAAAAATTTTTGAAAACGCAATTTTCCCTATATATAACCCCAACTGTCGCACAAATTGTTTTCCATCTTCGATAATTGAAGTAAGGAAATGAAGGAGAATAGACAGATTGAATTTGTGTCGGCAACTTAGATAAAGAAAGTTGCAGATGGGAAATTTCAAATTCAGTGACAAAATTTGAATAAGGGTATTTTGATATATATTATATATTATACAGAAACTATCATAGGCTTCATAGCCATCAAAGCATATGATTACTTGTTTAATTATAGTTTTTTCATGGTTATTGCTGCCAATTTCTCTTCTTTTTATCTTTTTTTTTTTTTTTTTTTTTTTTCATTCTTCTGTTAGCAATGATCCATTTTATTATGGAAAGAGAAAACCCATTACCATGGGTAGATACAGATAGTACATGAGAACCCAAACTCTAAATGCCCATAATACAATTAAGCAACACGTGAACTTCTTGGATGAAAATGAAATTGCTACATGTCAAATTGTCAATACATGTGTATCCTAGAGAGATAAGGCTAGGACACGTGGTCTGCTGTAGAGTTTAGAACATAGAACATCGTCGATACTTCGTCGGTTTCTTCCATCTGCCGTGAATATTCGTCTGCTGCCAAGGAAATCATCCTCCGCACATGAGAAGACACTTTACTTAACAACCTATTATAAGGCCTACAAAAATAGGAGCAAAGAGAACATTACTCCCTCATTAGAGAAGATTAATGCATAGAATTAGAGAAAAAAGAAAGGATATTCTCCCAAATGTGAAACCAAGTGTCATGCAGAAAGAGTTCAATGGATGTGTGATTACAGATCCACGATTCATGCATGAAGGGCTGTAGTAACTAGTAGTCTAGTAAGACATATGGCATCAATTAGAGAAAACATATGAAACAACTAAGTTTTTTTTTTAATTAACTTAATACTTAAAATTATTAAATTAAATAATAAATCATTTTAACAATAATTAGTGGAAGCAAATAAAATTAATAAATAAATCTAATAATTTAGATAGTTCAACAAATATAAAAGTCCTATCATCCTCTTCTTCGGTCTTGATTTCGCGATCACACTTTACTTTTACCTGCATCACAGGAAAAGAGATGTGTAAGTATTATCATAAATACTTAGTGAGACGATCATTCTACATACAGACCAATTACGTCATTTCTAGATAATTTAACAATATTTAAATAATTACCACAATTAATAAATATTTTCTCATACTTAAACCATTTCCAAATATTTATTAAATAATTCTCATAATTAAATAATAATTTAAATTAATTATTAAAAAAAACAAATTAATTAAACCGAACCAATTAACCATTTAAATCAATTAAATCCATTAAATCGGATTAAACCATTTAATTCCAATTATATTTAAATTTTAACTAGATAACCAACCCAAACCGATTCTCGGTGTCGACCGACACCCGCTTGGTGTCGCTTGACACCCGTTCAACAGGGTGAATCCGAGTGCGATTCAACAGCACCAAAACACACAAAACTTCACAATACTCAACCAACCACGATTCAACACACATATCAACACAAAAATCATCATATAAACTCACAAAAATCTCAAGAACACATCAATCAATCAACCACATCCGAATCTAGAGAATCACGGACCTACAGTCACGCACTCACCTTGACAAAAGGATTGAGAAAAGGAAAGAAGATGAGGAACAGCAACAAACAGTCTCAAATCAAGCCTCCAACTCACGAAATCGCCCATAACTCTCTCAGGAACTTCTCCTCTCCACAAAACGACAAAAAATCGAAAAAGAAAGCGGCTGACTCTTTTGTATTCGCGACACAAGGGTTTTCCCCCACTTAACCAGCATAAACTGGCCGCTCAAAACAAACCAAAATTGAATTCCAGAACCGATGTCAATCGACACCAGCCTTGGTGTCGCTCGACACCAAACAAAAATTCCACTTCTTTGGTTTACGGATGTTACAACTCTCCCCCACTAAACTGGATTTGACCTCGAATCCTCACAATACACGTCTATCAAATACCACAAAAACCCGACCCCGCAAGGCCACAACACTGGAGATCCTCACACGATCCCCGAGACTCACATTCAATCCCATGTATACGCACGTTTCAAGACATCTTTCTCTTAACTCATTATCCAAAAACACTTATATTGGGGCCACGGCTCACGAACAAGTTTGCAACTACCCAAACTGGGACCACGGCTCCCGAACAAGTCTGCAACTACCCAAACTGGGGCTACGGCCTCCCAGATGGGCCTGCCATCGCTTATACTGAGGCCACGGCGCTCAGATAAGCTACTCACACTGAAGCCACGACACTCAGGTAAGTCTGCAAAAGAACGAAAGTCTCCAAAAATATAATGAGTTATTCAGGACCGCAACCCTTAGAGAAAAATTCTTAAACGCCTATAACAATAAGATTGAAACCGTCTTGCGACCCAACTGGTTAACACGTGTAACATCCGAAACAACAATAAATAACACAGACAATGAGGAAAAACTCCATATCATAAATCTCCAAAATGTATATCGTTACAACGAAAACGAAAATACAACAACACCAAAAACACACGCCAAAAGACAAGAACCACAAAGATGAAAAAGAAGCTCACTCTGCGACCTGCTTGTCGAACCACTTTCTGAATTTCAACCTCATCTTTGCCTCTGGCTCCCAAGTCTCATCCTCAATACCGCTACAGTCTCACATAACTCTCAACAACGGTATCCCCTTGTTCCGCAGAACCTTGTCTCTCCTCTCAAGGATCCTCACAGGAACTGACGGAACTGTCATATCTGGCCTAAGATCCTCTTGAATCTTAGCCACTAACTCCTTTGAAGGGTGAAGACACTTCCTCAGCATCGACACATGAAATACCTTGTGAAAGGCTCTCATACTAGGAGGTAACTCCAACCTGTACGCCAATGGTCCAACTCGTTCCACTACTGGAAACGGACCCATAAAACGCGGACTCAGCTTGTTCTCTGCTATAGATCTGTTAGGACCCCTCAACATAGCAATCTTGAGATACACTCTATCTCCCATCTGAAACTCAAGCTCTCGTCTGCGTCTATCTGCGTAACTATTATGTCTATCCTGAGCTTCCTTTATGTTCAGCCTCACAACACGAACCTTCTCTGTCGTCTCCTGAACATAAGTAGCTCCATAAATGATGCGCTCCCCCACTTGGGTCCAGCATAAAGGTGTCCGACATGGCCTCCCATACAAAGCCTCAAAAGGAGCCATGCCAATACTCGCCTGGAAGCTGTTGTTGTAAGAAAACTGAACCAAGCTCAAGTGATCCGCCCAATGACCACCCCAATCTACCACACACATCCTCAGCAGATCCTCCAAAGTCTGAATGGTCCTTTCTGACTGCCCATCTGTCTGCGGATGGTATGCTGTACTCATGTGCACCTGAGTGCCCATCTCTCTCTGAAATGCCCTCCAAAACTCTGAGGCAAATCTCGGATCTCGGTCTGACACGATACTAGCTGGCACTCTATGCAGCCTCACAATCTCCCGCACAAACTTTCTGGCCAAAACAGCTGCTCTATCTTTCTTCTTGATGGCCAAGAATTGTGCTGACTTGGTCAACTGATCCACAATGACCCATATAGCATCATGCGTCCGTGAGATAGGTAATCCCACAACAAAGTCCATAGTGATCCTGTCCCACTTCCACTCTGGAATGGGTAAGCTCTGCAGAAGACCACCCGGAACCTGATGCTCAGCCTTCACCAAAGAACACGTGTTGCACCTCGCAACCCAATCAGCCACATCTCTCTTCATCCCGACCCAATGATAATACCTCTTGAGGCCATGGTACATCTTGGTCGCTCCTGGATGAATCGAAAACTTGCTCGAATGAGCCTCTCTCAGAATCTGCTGCCTCAACTACTCCACTTTGGGTACACAAACCCGACCACGAACCAGAATAGTCCTGTTCTCAGATACCTGATACTCAGAATTCGGTACTCGTGATGCATCAATCAGACTATGATCACTCTCCTGTGCCACTCTGATCCTGCTCAGCAAATCTGCATGATCTACTGCCTCTAAGCCCAAAGGCTCCTGTGAAATAGCACAAAGAAGTAAAGTGCTAATCTTGCCCACCAATGCCTCAACGTCCTGCTCTAAAGCCGAATCACACCTCCGTCGACTCAAATCATCCGCCACTAGGTTAGCCTTGCCTGGATGATAGATAATCTCCAAGTCATAATCTGCCAAAAACTCAACCCAGCGCGTCTGTCTCATGTTCATCAATGGCTGAGTGAAAATGTGCTGCAAACTCTTGTGGTCAGTATAGATCTGTACTGAACCACCATACAAATAAGACCTCCAGATCTTAAGTGCAAAGACCACCGCTCCCAACTCAAGATCATGTGTAGGACGGTTACGCTCACTGCCCTGCTAGTGCCTCGAAGCGTAATTAATAACTCTGCCCTCCTGCATCAGCACAAAACCCAGTCCAACTCCTGAAGCATCAGTATACACCGCATAAGGCTTCCCTAGCTCGGGTAACGCAAAAACAGGTGTACTAGTCAACATCTCTTTGAGCTTCCCAAAGCTCTCCTCACACTCCGGCGACCAAACAAACGAGACATCCTTCCAAGTCAACTTCGTCATCGGCCGTACCATACTTGCAAAACCCTTGATGAACCTCCTGTAATAACCTGCTAAACCAAGAAAACTCCTGATCTCGGTAGCACTACTCGGTCTAGGCTAATCCCTTATGGCCTCAATCTTTGCCGGATCTACAGACACTCCCTCTGCAGAGACAATGTGTCCGAGAAAACCCATCTCTCGCTGCCAGAAACTGCACTTGCTCAACTTAGCATACAGCTTCTGCTCCCGAAGCTTCTCCAGAACCAACCTCAAATGAATCTCATGCTCTTCAGGACTACTCGAATACACCAAAATATCGTCAATGAAGATGATGACGAACACATCCAAATACTCCTTGAATACGTCGTTCATCAACATCATGAATGCTGCTGGCGCATTCGTCAAACCAAATGGCATAACTACAAACTCAAAATGCCCATACCTCGTCCTGAAAGCAGTCTTGCGGATATTCGCCTCGTCTATTGGGATCTAATGATAAGCCGATGCCAAGTCTATCTTGGAGAACCAAGTAGCACGCCTCAGCTGATCCAACAACTCGTCAATCCTCGGGAGAGGGTACCTGTTCTTCATAGTGACTCGGTTGAGTCCCCGGTAATCGATACACATCCGGAAACTCCCATTCTTCTTCTTCACAAACAGAACTGGAACTCCCCATGGTAAAACACTCGGTCGAATGAACCCTTTGCTCAGAAGGTCCTCTATCTGCTTCTTCATCTCTGCCAACTCTCCTGGCGCCATCCTGTAAGGCATCTTGGATATCGGCGCTGTTTCTGGCTCTAACTCAATCGTGAAAGGGTTTGACCGAGATGGTGGCAACTCCGTCAACGACTGAAATACCTCCGAAAACTCCCGAACAACCCGAATATCCTCAAAAACCACCTCACTACTGGACTTCGCCATAGTGATCGTCGCCAAATAGGCCTCACAGCCTCACTCAACCATCTGCTCTGCCTGAATCGCCGAGATCACTATACTCTCGGAAGTCAGTCTCACGCCCTGAAACACTAACCTCCCGCCCTCACGCTCAAAGACCACTCTGCCTCTGTAGCAATCCAGATGAACTCGGTAATAAGATAACCAGTCCATCCCCAAAATAACGTCGTACAACTCCACCGGACTAATAACCAAATCTGCTGGCATCGACTGCCGCGCAATCTGAATATCGACGCCTCTAGCACGGCCTGAAGTAGCCAGGAATCCGTCTCCAGCCGCCTTGACCATGCCCGAACGCTCATCCGCGCTGCTCCGGATGCCACTACTCTCTGCCCGCTCTGGAGTAATGAAGCAGTTAGATGCTCCAGAATCGAACAAAACGTGTGACTCAACGCCACCTACTAACAAGGTCCCTACACATTTAAAACTATTAGACCTTGCTAATCCCATCACATGCAAAATATCGCAAACAACAACAACCACGATTTAAGTATTTAAGGAATTACGAAGTCTGAGTCAATAAATGTACATGTGATCTGCCCGGCCTGACTAGTCTGGCCAACCTCAGTCGATGGGTAGCCTCGCGGCGCCGCTCCGATCTGACCCAACGGATGCACCGCTGCAATCTGACTCACTGGACGAGCCGCTACTGGCTGAACCGCTGCCACTGTCAAGCCCTGCAACTTGGGACACATCAGCCTGATATGACCCAGATCTCCGCAATGGAAACACACTCTAGTATCGCGAGGCACCTCCTTCTTGGGACAGCTAGACACACGGTGCTCCATGCTCCCGCACCCGTAAAACGTACCACGCGGAAAACAGCTACTGGAAGAAACCTCCTCCCGACTCCTCTTTTGGCCCTACGTAGGTTTGCCGCCCTGCCTGAACCAGAACCAACACTCGAACCTCGGCGCTGCTACGGCTGCTGCTGCTGACTCCGAGGCTGGATAGCAGGTGCAACTGCAGACGACACCGCTACCGGACCAACCTGCTCACGAAGGTCCTCCTCAATGGAAACTGCTAGCTCCACTAACTCCACTCTCGTGGTGTACACACGACCTCTTCACTGAGTCCTGATACTAGCTCAAAGTCCATGAAGGAACCTCTGCAGAATCCCGCGCTCACCGTCTATACCGAGACCGGTATGCACCACTAGCCTGCCAAACTCGGCGTCACGCACCAAACGGTCTCCCTGCGTCAACGCAATGAACCGCAACTGAAGTCGATCCCGAGCCTCCTGCGGAAAGTACTTGGCGTCAAACTCCGCCACGAACTCGCCCCAAGTCCAAACAGCTCTACTCCCCGCAATGGCCCGCCACCACAAATGTGCGTCGCCACTCAGATAGTGGACAGCTAACTCCACCTGGTACTCCACTGGACATCTGGTTGACTGGAAATTTCGCTCCAGTCTCGATCTCCACTCGTCAGCCCCCTCTGGACCACCTCCACCCTCAAAGAAAGGCGTCTCAATACGCTTCATCTGCCCCATCATCTCCAGATAAGGCGGATGCCCAACCACCGCAGCCCAATGCTACCCAACAAAAGCCGCTCCCGGCTAACCAACAACCGCAGCACCCTGCTGTCCAAACACTGTCGCACCCTGCGGTGCTCCGGCCATCGGAGTAACACCCGGAGCCTGCTGTAGAACCACTGGCGGAAGACGTGCCAGCAACTGTGTCAGTAACCCCGCTAACAGGTCATGCTGACCATGAGCTGGAGCCGCACCCCCACCTAGGGCCGCCCCGACCCCCGCGCCACCCTCGACGCCCACACTGGCCTCACCCGCCAAAAGAATTGTCTGGGTCACCGACGCAGTCGCCACACTAGGCACTGCACTCTCGTCCGACTCTGCTGGTACTCTGCGACCCCGGCCTCCACCACGGCCCCTGCCATGGCCTCTACCGTGGCCTCTACCACGACCTCTAGCAACTCCATCCATCTCACTGTACGGAACAAAGAGATGATATACTAAACACAAACTAAACAACTCACCGCAGAATCTCCTGAAGCCCGAAGAGGATGATACTAAACTATCAATTTTTAACAGTCCTAAAATCGTATAGACTCTGATACCAAAATGAAACAACCAAGCTTTTTTTTTTAATTAACTTAATACTAGCGGAAGTCTTAAAACCATTAATTAAATAATAAATAATTTCAACAATATTTAGCGGAAGCAAATAAAATGAATAAATAAATATAACAACTTAGATAGTTCAACAAATATAAAAGTCCTATCATTCTCTTCTTCGGCCTTGATTCCGCGATCACACTTTACTTTTACCTGCATCACAGGAAAAGAGATGTGTAAGTATTATCATAAATACTTAGTGAGACGATCATTCTGCCTACAGGCCAATTACGTCATTTCTAGACAATTTAACAATATTTAAATAATTACCCCAATTAATAAATATTTTCTCATACTTAAACCATTTCCAAATAATTATTAAATAATTCTCATAATTAAATAATAATTTAAATTAATTATTAAACCAAAAATAATTAATTAAACCGAACTAATTAACCACTTAAATCAATTAAATCCATTAAACCGGATTAAACCATTTAATTTCAATTATATTTAAATTTTAACTAGATAACCAACCCAAACTGATTCTAGGTGTCGACCGACACTCGCTTGGTGTCGATCGACACCCACAACCTTGGTGTCGACCGACACCAGTTTGGTGTCGCTCGACACCCTTTCAACAGGATGAATCCGAGTGTGATTCAACAGCACCAAAACACATAAAACTTCACAATACTCAACCAACCACGATTCAACACACATATTAACACGAAAATCATCACATAAACTCACGAAAATCTCATGAACATATCAATCAATCAACCACATCCGAATCTAGAGAATCACGGGCCTACAGTCACGAACTCACATAGACAAAGGATTGAGAAAAGGAAAGGAGATGAGGAACAGCAACAAATAGTCTCAAATCAAGCCTCCAACTCACAAAATCGCCCAGAACTCTCTTAGGAACTTCTTCTCTCCACAAAACGATAAAAACTCGAAAAAGAAAGCGGTTGACTCTTTTTTATTCGCAACACAAGGGTTTTTCCCACTTAATCATCATAAACCGGTCACTCAAAACAAACCGAAATTGAGTTCTAGAACCGGTGTCAATCGACACTAGCCTTGGTGTCAATCGACACCAGGTTTGGTGTCGCTCGACACCAAACAAAAATTCCACTTCTTTGGTTTACGGATGTTATAACATATAATTAGGAAGAAAACAACGTTTACGATTAATGTTTAACTTATTAATTAGGGAGAAGAAGAAGAATCAGAGACAAATGGACAAATGTGCATGATGCAAAAATCCCAAAAGTTGTCATTTAGCTCGGCAGAGACAGTTGGACAAATATGCATGATGCAAAAATCCCAAACGTTGTCATTTAGCTCTCGGCAGAGAGAGATCTGTTCGTTTGTTTTTTTCTTAACCAAAAATAATTAGAGGAAGATATATAATTAAGAGTGAGGAAGAGAAAGAGAACAAAAGGGGTGCACGTGATGCGAGGGGTGTTTTGGATTGTGATAACGAATACAAAGAAGATTATAGAGCTGTTCTTCTTGTCCTTTTCCCTCCCGACTTCTCTTCGTCTTGATTATCAACATATATTTTATTCTTGCATTTATGAGACTTATGTAATCACAGCCTCTATTTTATTGTTTATCTACATGTCATTTTTTTTGTTTGCTCCACAAGCTAATGGACGTTAGTCAAATAGATTTAATTGCATTATATAATGTACGTATGGAATTTACAATCTTATCACAAGTTTATGATTTCATAGTATGTCCTAATTTACTGACCGAGATGTGAAATTAATTTGTTAGAGATGTGTGAACGAAATAAATAATTTATAGCCTTATAGGTTAAAGATTGTCATTTTGGCTTGGTTCGAATAAAGTGTAATTGAATTTAGTTAAATGATAGGACATGGGCATTGAATTATGAACACAGCTAGAAATTACATCTATATAATACCAATTCAAATGTCATTAATTTATATTTCATGATGGGCGAAACTAAATAAACAACATTCATAATCCGTTAAAACTTTTCATTCCAAAGATCGTTCCTAATTTTTCTTATAAAAGCTAATTTCTTAAATGAAAATAAACTCAAATATGAAACTCAGATTCAATAATGAGTTGTAAATTGGGCAAACACTATACAAACGTGTTTTCATATGGATATATACGGTACCAAACAGGCAAGATTCAAATGATGATGAGCATTATTAGGGTTTTGGTTCTTATGTTTGGGAGAAAGAGAACATTCTTGGGTAGGTTTCGGTGGCCCATGTGTTTTGTTTTTTATGATGACTCTTGCTACACTACATGTTGATGTATATGTTGCACAGATTTCTGTCTTCAATCTTAATAAGTTTGGTTGGACTCACTGGTTAATGACACCTGGTGTACTTTTTTTTTGGGATTTTTCTTACTCTCTTTCCTCAAATTGGCTCCAATCAAATTCATTCTCAAACATGACAAGTAGGTAAGGAATTGACACAAGTCCCGTACCGTTTCCGTCAAGTTTGGTTTCTGATTTCCCGTCCTAGTAATGCATCTCAATTGGGTACTAGACTTATGATCCCTTTTTGAAACAAATGTTAGTACGAAGCCTTCTTTGAAATACAAGTAGAGAAAATTTGGAAGAATATCTTAATATCAGTTTTTATTTTGAAAAATACCATAATTTTTTATAACTACAGTATTTATATGTAACAAGACTAAGTTATCCTAATTTGAAATTTCTAACTAATTTAATTAAACCAAAACTTAAATAATAAAAACAAAAGATTATGATTTGATTTTGATTTTGTTTCATATTAAACTGATAAATATTCCTAATTATCTTCTAAAATATTATTTATTCTTTTGAATAATAGGTCACAAACTGCTCTGTATTTTATTTTTATTTTGTATTTGCATTTACTCTGCATTTCTATGCTCTGATGGCGAGAAAAGAAAATCACATCTTATGTTTTTTACTTTTACCAAGCTGTAACATACGTCCAAATAAAAAACACATGAAGCTGAAGATCACATTGTGATTCATGTATTAAACCATACTAGATATAAAAACAAGGTGAAGAAAATTCCAACTTGAAAATAAACAAAAAACACAAAGCCAAATCTAATATAAGAAAAGGAGCACGTCCCTAAAACTCAAAACCAAAATAAAAAAAGGGGGGGGGGGGGGGGAGTAAACTCAAAAATAGTATGTTCGTAAAACTCAAAACCAAACAAAATTAATAGATCTAATGTACAGATCCATAGAATAGTTGGCTACCAAGTCTCGTATTATTAATGATATTATTTTTTTTTTCATTTTTAATTTATGATTAGTTAATAATCTTTTATTTAAATAAGGTCAACTACATAAAAATTGTATTTTAAAAACAAACAAAAACTAAGGTATTTTTCAAACTAGAAAACGAACCCGCGCGTTGCGGGATTAAAACTATCACAATTTTAATTTATAATTAACTTTTGATATTTATATTTAATTTAATATTTTAGTCATTAAAATTAATTAAGAAATTTTAGTTTTTACGTATAACAGCTTAATTTTGAGTTATTTTGTATATAACCAGAGAAACAAAATATAGATATAAATTTCAGAATTTTTAGAACAAAATTTGTAATGAGATTTCATGAAAACTTAGTAATTATTGTTCTTCTTTCAAACTTTCAATATCCTAACACTCTTTTCTTCACTTATTTCCGGCTATTTACAGTTAATTAATCGCTATATTTTATTTTTGTTTACCGTTATTTATCCATAATTATTATTTACTCTTATTTATGTACTCATTTACATATTTTTAACGTTTAAAATTTATCTTATTATTTTACTTTTATATATTTTTTAACTCACATGATGTAAAGCATATATAATTTTGTTATTTTTGTGTTTCATAGTACAATAGTGCAAATACATTAAACATTTGAAATAGGATAAATCTGAATATAATTTATGGGTTAAAAATAACTATATTATTCTTTCATAAAAATTATGTTATTTTTAATATTAGAATTTTAACACATAAGTTTTTCTAATTATTTAGTGAGATTGTTTGTTTTTGATTAAAATTTTAATTTATATATAAAATAGAAGTAGCAGTTAATATAAAGTTTTGAGATGTATTAAATAAATATTTTATTATAATTTAATGTTGAAATTACTGATGTGGACAGCTTAGGTGGAGAGAAAACTCTCCTATTATATATAAGATCTATAAAAATAAATAAGGTATTTTAATAAACCCCATAAATTATTACCTTAAACTAATTGTAAGTTATTAATAATATGTATTTTCTTATTTTAATCTTTTAGTCCGTATTTGAATTTGAATAATACAAACATGTTGTGAGAAAGAGAGAATAAGAGAAGAGAGGAATTGGTTGTGTTCTTATTCTATGAATAATGAATACTTTATATAGGAATACAAGTAGGGTTTAGCTTGGAGAAGAAGTACAATTTGGGCTTTCTAATGGGCATCCACTTAATGACCCATAACACTCTCCCTTGGATGTCCATTAAAATGTGATAACTTGTAACGCGCATAAAATGCTACCTCATTAAAAACCTTACCAGGAAAACCCAATGGGAAAAACCATGGTTAATTAAGGGAAAAAGAGTGTAGCGCACAGTTACTCCCCCTAATGAGAACATCCGTTGAGATCTTTGAGACGACGCAATCCAATCATATGAATTAACTTCTTGAAAATAGTGGTTGGGAGCGCCTTGGTGAATAAATCTGCCAAATTTTCGCTTGAACGAATTTTAGAACATTGACATCGCCATTCTTCTTGGTTTTGGTGATGAATCTACTTTATCATTCTCTTCACTCCACTTGATCTCATAAGTGGAAGACAATGACTTTGGAAAGGAGATAGATCTTCGTGTTTCTCATTTGTGTGTTCTTTGTTGCCTCATTAAAACCTTTCGTGGAAAAACCCAATGGGATAAAAACCATGATAAGGAAAAAGAGTACAACCACACATATCGTCATATATCTCCTCCTTGGAAGCATCTTCTCCAGGAGATGCATTCCAATCATATATACCATATGTTGGCAATCATTATAAGTATAATATTAATGAATAAAGTCATGTGATTATCTTATAATCTCTTGGGTTATTGGACTTCTTGTCCATAACAACTTTTCACAAAAACAATCACTTCTTGATCTTTTGAACTTCGGGTCCAAACTTTATGTGAAAAGATCAATACATTGCTCAGTTAACATTTTAAGTATGATACCTCGAGACCAAATATATATGAGCATGTATATACTGTAAGGATCTTTTAAGATAACATATATTTTGCTAAATTGTCTATTTGAGATAACCGAAGACAACTTTGTCTTCCAAGATCTTTTATCTCATATTCTTTGCATCATACTATTTTCGATAACTCTTCAAGAGTTTGATATTCATATTAAAGATCTCTTTTGATCCATAATACTTTGATAAATATACATGGGTATTAGTTAGCCTTATATATTCACCTTCGTGATTATACCCATGAAACATATTTATTTTCATTTGATTGAATAGCTAGTGTTCTCCAGGAACATAACGATTAAATTATTAATTCCTCAATGATTATATCCTTCAGGGACTTTTATATAAATGTCATTGTTTAGTGGGTCATATATGTCAAGTTCTTCTTTTATTGCCAAACTTAAGTAACTTGAAAGTTGCATCCACCACATAAGATTATATCTCTTCATATCATTTTTCTTAGGCACAAAGGCCTATTTATAACCCACTCGTTTTACACTTTTTAGGTGTAAGGACTTCTGGTCCAAATACTTTTCTCTTTCTAAGAGATTTTAGTTCTGCGTCTATTGCTTCTTTTCGATTTGGCCAAATCATTACTTTGTGTACACAATGCAATAGACTTTGTTTCTTGATCCTCTTTCTCATTCATAACATCAACTGCTACATTGCATGCAAATATTTTATTTACGACGTCGTTTTGCTTTTATGGTTCCATTTTATTCCATACATGACATAATTAATTCTCGAGATCTCTTCTTTGTCTCAGGTACCTGAATTTCTTTCTTTGTCATGTTTATGTCTCTTCTGGAGATCATATAAATTAAATTTTTTTGTTTCCTCGGTTTGACCATTATCAATTTATGCTCCTTTTACTTTTCCGAGGATTCTAATATTTGGAACCAACAAGTCTATCACGCTTCATGCGTTCTTTAGACTTACTAGCAGCTTGATATAATCCTTCTGGGATATCAATTCTTATTAGAGCATTTACAGCTGGTAAGTGACTCAATCACTATATTTGGGTCAGTAAATGTATCTGGCAAATGATACAGTAAGTTTTGTGAATGAATTATCTTATAGGACTTCTATTTCACATTCTATAGTCTGAGGATCAATGATAATTCATTCCAACTTTAATCTTTCTCCAGCTGTTTATTTCTCCCCCTGATGTTGGAAAGACTGGCTCACTAAAGTGACAGTCTGCAATCAAGTCATATTTAAATCCTTCATGGATGCCTTTTGGATACTATCAATGGAGATTCATATCCAACATCAACAACCTCTTTCGAGGATCCATCTTAGAATATTGTGGTGGAGCATTATGGATGTATTCTGCACATCCATACCTTTTTTTTTTTTTTTTTTTTTTAGAGAGGAAAAACTTTGGTTTCTGACCTAAACCAATTACGATGGGGAGAACTTTTAGTTACTCGTTGGCTTTATGCGAATTAATGCTTTTGCATTTTGTGTATGAACATTTGCTACTGGATGTTCAACGTTAATGTTTATAAACATGTTTTTCTCATCAAAGACTTAAGATGTGAATTCACTAGCATTACCAAGTAATCTCACAAACTTCAGGTTGCAGATCTATAACATTGATACATACAATTATCTTGTTGCAAATGTGTTATTAAACCACAAATATTTCTTGTATACTTTCTAGAATAATGAATAGATTCCAAATCTATTTTGGCAAGTGATAATCATAATGCTTTATGATGAAACTTCACATTATAAACCATTTAAGAAAAATCTTCAAGTTCTGTAATAAATGTCTATATGATGTATTTTATTTCGCATAATTTCTAGAACATAAATGGTCTAACCAGCCCACGCCAAACTATTCGGTAAACTTCTGGTTTACTATATAACATCTATTTAACTTTTCTTCATATATTGTCTTAACTTGATTAACTTTGAAATCCCTTGGAGTTACTTTATATATGATTCATCAAGATCATTTATCTTTGAATATAATCTTCTGGACTATGATATAGGGATTGTTAGATTTTTCTTGATCAATGATCAAGTTTACCTTGAGTGTGAACATAATCTTCTAGATGTTCCACTTATTATTGATTGTGGGATTCATCCATTCTCCCCCTCGAGATGATGATACTTCTGGTTCATCTATCTCGAATTGAATCATAGTATAAAATCAATAACATATCCATCTTGAATTATGTCTTATATCTTTGATTCTTTAAAATTTTGATATTTGTATTATATCTTTAATTCTTTCACTTCTGGGACTTTAGAGATATAATGCATCAATGATTGTATATTATTCCAGAGATATATATATTTTATTTGCTACTATCTTTATTTTCTCACTTCTTATGAGAATTTGAGTTTTTGAAATAAAACTCTTTGATCTTGACTTTGACATTAACCATCATATGTCTATATGATCACATATTTAATCATTTATTCGCATATCACATTCACTTCAGGGAATGAATCATAACCAATTAGACAAGATTTATGATTTCATAATTTTCTCAAAATAATTTATTAAATTTTCTTTAATGATATTTTGTCTACAGGACAACATTATTTGTCTAAGATTAGAGTATGCTTTTTAGCATCTCTACACATTGATATGCATTATCTTCCAGATAACTAAAAAAAAATATTTACAAACTTCAGGTCTTGTAATTTTAGATGCAAATTCAAGATATTCAAATAGAGGATAGTAGAAAGAAAAAAAAAATATGTATAAACAAAGCATAATCAAAACAATTAATAATAATAACATATACCATTTATTATCACTTCTGGTGACAATTTTAGTTTAAAAATAAAATCAGAAAGATAAAATATAATTTGGATAACTTCTCAAATTATATTATCACTTCAGGTAATAATGTTATTGTGTCTGTAAGACAACAATACAATATTTTTATGATGTATTCTAACATCTTCCTGGTATTATTTCCACTTATAGAACTTTAGGTCTTAAATGTTATCATCTATAATTTAAATCATGCCATATTATATATTGATCATGCCTTTATCATGCATTTTCTTTAGATAGTTCTATGATCTTAATATCATCAAAGAATTCATAAAAATATGATCTATATATATAATATTGATAATAATAATATCATTGAATAATATGTGAAAAATTTCATGATTATAAAAGCAGACAAACATAGTGATTTTTAAAATTTCAACCATCTCTATCAATCATCAAGGTTCTGATATTTTGCAAATATTTAAATAATTCTGCCATATATCAGTAACAATTAGCGCAACAAATGTGATCTTAATTCAAGCTTTTAAATTAACGGTTTCTTTTAAGAGTAATTACAAATTAATAAATTTGTTTCTCTTTTCCTCTTACTATCAAAAAGTGATGAATTCTCTTACAAATGAATTATCAGATTCTTGTAATAGTGCTAAAGATATCAAACCAATCAACTCACGTATTTAAAAGCTAACTGGGTTATACTAAACCAATGCAATACCAAACCAACAAATATCTAAGCCTGATCAAACCAAGTCAAATATCTCAAATTATCAGATTCGTCAAAGAAATATAAGTTAATAAGTATAACTCAAACAATAAGCTACTATAACAAATCGAAGGTCTCAAATTATCTGGTTCATCAAAGACGTATATGAGCTATTATAACTAAAACAATAACATCAGCCAATCATGATCAAGGATTAAGAAATAGGATGGCATGTGCTGATTCACAAAACATGATTCAAAAGTATACTTATCTCGATTATGGGAGAGAATAAGGCCGTAAGGTGATACGACTTAAAATATAACCACATCAAATTATTTAAAAACCAGCAGTTAACAACCATTAAATTTATAATATTAAAGACAAATAATTTCAGAGTGATTCTAGCATAAACATTAATTATAATTAAATTGTGATCAAAAAGTCAAATTAAGAATTAATATAGTCATAATAGTGCAAGAATATTTGAAATTAATAGTCAAATTAATTCAAACCATGAAACTTCTTCTAGACAATTTTCAAATAATTATTCAATTTAGCAATCAATTTAATATATTACGAAAATCAATTAAAATAACAAATATCTTATGAAAAGCAAATAAAAATAAATAAGAACAATATATATATTGTCTTAATAAACAATATAAATCCTTCAGGGATATAAATAAAATATAAATCCTTCAGGGATATAAATAAAATATAAATCCTTCAGGGATATAAATAAAATATAAATCATTCAGGTATATAAATGAAATATAAATCCTTCAGGGATATAAATAAATAGAAATGAATAAATTATAAATCCTTCTGGGAAATATAATTAAAAAAAAAAAAAATATATATATATATATATGAACCATCTTGATGAATCCAAAGTATTATCAATAAGTAATATTGATTAAATATTGATAAAATGGATTTATATGAAAAACACATATCAACAAAGTAATATGAATTACTCATTGAATCTTGTGAATTCAAACTAAAATAACTATTAGAACTTTTGATTACCTAGAAAAGCTAAGAGATAGAGACTCGTGCTGATAACGTGTTGTGAGAAAGAGAGAATAAGAGAAGAGAGGAATTGGTTGTGTTCTTATTCTATGAATAATGAATCCTTTATAAAGGAATACAAGTAGGGTTTAGCTTGGAGAAGAAGTACAATTTGGGCTTTCTAATGGGCATCCACTTAATAACCCATAACAAAACATGATTTATTCCGTTAGCGAGAGAAGCATCGTCAATATTCTTTTTTTTTTTTCTTGTTAAATCGTTTCTTGTATTTTATGTCTAAGGAATGAATTGTATCTCAGTTGTTCTATGTAATTTTCTTATGAACTCGAACTAAAATCAATGTAACAAGTTAGAAGGCAAAATACAAACATATAACGCCCCGACCGCCCATCCCGGTGAGTCACCCACGCCCTCTTTCAGCCCGTGGGTCCCACCCCTGTCCGACGGTCGGTTTGTTATTTTCCTTAGACTTTAGAGGTTTGTTTACTGCCCCTGCAATAAACACTCGAACTTTCCCCGTGTTTTTTCCTAACTCACACGGTTCCGCAGACCACTTCCCGGAAGGTCACCCATCGTTCCATTACTCCAGCCCAACCACGCTTAACTCTGGAGTTACTTATGGCCCTTTAACCGAAAAGGTAAGTGCACTTTGTTGACATAGGTATCCAAATCAATTCTCTTAAGCTTATCTTCATTTATCACAAACCGGGATGTTACAATTCACCCCACTCACTGCGAGCAACGTCCTCGTTGCGCACCTTGATCGTCACCCCCTGACGGTGTGAGTCAAGGCCACTCCACTTGACTCCACACTCTCGTCTGGGTTTGGCTCTGATACCAAATTATAACGCCCCGACCGCCCATCCCGGTGAGTCACCCACGCCCTCTCTCAGCCCGTGGGCCCCACCCCTGTCCGACGGTCGGTTTGTTATTTTTTTTAGACTTTAGAGATTTGTTTACTGCCCCTGCAATCAACACTCGACCTTTCCCCGTGTTTTTTCCTAACTCACACGGTTCCGCAGACCACTTCCCGGAAGGTCACCTATTCTTCCATTACTAACGGAATACTGGCCATGCCTCTCGCACGCTTAACTCTGGAGTTATTTATGGGCCTTTAACCGAAAAGGTAAGTGCACTTTGTTGACATAGGTAGCCAAATCAATTCTCTTAAGCCTATCCTCATTTATCATAATCCGGGATATTACACATGACTTTAGCTGGGTGGATTTTTTGTTTTTCCCATTCCCATTTTGTTGTTTTTAATTGAATGTTAAATTTGTTCAAACAAAAAAAAAGTCTTTGTTACAAAGAATGCATCTTGTTCCGAAGGTTGAAAATAAAGCTAAACTCTATAGATTACATCGATGGTAGAAGAGAGATGGTTTTCAGAGGTTCTCATTCCCAATTTCAAACAAAATTTATGAAGATCAAGAACTTTTTTGTTTTCATACCCATTCCTTGCACGTATACGTAGTTATTAGGGTATATCAAATTCATAGGCCGCGCGGTAAGGCTTCGTCTAAAGCTTGGAACAATATACAAACGTTTTAAACCTTGAAATACAATTCAATGCATTTCACCATGAGAACAAAGAGCACATAGTAATTGAAAAAAAGACAGAAGACTTTTTAGATATTTGGTTTCTTAAATGAGATTTTTGTTGGTGATGACCCAATTTGAAAAGGAATCGAGAGTATTGACATCTGCTCTGTAATGTTTTTGAGTAAACTCAAGGAACATGGGCCAAGTGAAATCAGGGTATCTTCTTGGTGTCATCTTCTTCAAAAACTCACTTGGTGGCTTCACCACTTTGTCTTTTTTCGGACACAAGAAAAACGCCATCGATTTCCTCGCGCACTCTCTATTCACGACTGCTCTGTGCAAACAACTCTTGAATATTCCGTTCGATAGAGCCTACAAATTCCCAAAAATATTGATCAACCATTTGTGTATGAGTAACAAAAATGTATTTAACTTTTTAGACGGCTCTTCTACTAATTACCATGAAAGTGTCACCGATATTGACGACGAAAGCCTTAGGGTTAGGGAGAATGGATCGCCACTGATTGTCAACGAAGACTTGAAGGCCATTAACATGGTCTTGGTGAAGGATAGTCAATGAGCTTGGATCACAATGAGGTCCTGTGCCTAATGTGAGATCTGGTGTTTGGCAAGGAGGATAATAATTTAGCCTCATTATCGAATCATTCTCTTCAAAAAATCCTCTGAAATACTCCCGTGTTACGCCTAAAGATATCCCCAGATGCTCCATGATCTTGAGTGATAGAGAACTCATTGCTTCACAGTAGTCTTGATACACCTTCCTGTGAGCATAACAGAACCGGGAAAATCATTAGCAAAACCGGTAGAAATTTATATTTCCGGTTTGATGATTTCGGTTTAGTAAACCGGTTATTTAAGCAAGAAAAAAAAACAGAGAAAATCATGATATTTGGGAAAATCATGAGCAAAACCGGTCAAATTATATCCGGTTAATTTATTTTGGTATAGGAAACCGGTTTATTCAAGTAAGACTAGAAAAACAGAGGAAATAATAACATATTTGGGGTTTTGCTCTGTTTTGTGTTATTTGTTCTGTTTTAGGACACGTACCCAAATTGCTCAAACTCTTGTCCTAAAGTACCGGAGAAGTAATCTTGAACGGTTCTCGAGCCACTATTTTCGTTGGAAAACTTGAAAGAGAGAGTCTCCTTCCATGGGAGTTTTGTGGAGAATCTTCCGGTGAAGCTACTGGCGTAGCCACAGCTCTCACCGGCTTTTCTCTGAGCTCTCTGTTTTCCGGCGAGAGGCATGTCGAAGAAACGGTCCATGAAACGGTGAGCGTCGGATATGAGCGACTCGCTAACTCCATGATTGACGACGAGGAAGAAGCCATGTTTGGTGCAAGCTTCTGCGATGAGACTAGAGGCTTCTAGAATTGAGTCTTCGCTTCTTGAGAGATCGATGAAAGGGACGTTGAGCTCGGGAATATCAATGGAAGGTTTCTCTTCGTCTGGCCAAATAAATTGGTTTGGGATTTGAGATTGGAGGTTAAGAAGAGAAGGGTTGAAGATTAGTGGAGGAGTTTGGTGGTTTTCAAGATCTTGTTTTGGTTCGTGTTCTTGAGATGTTGTTGTCGACCTGCAAATTATCGCCATTTTTTTTTTTTTTCTTTTCTTGAAAGTTTTTGGGTGTTTTTGTTTTGTCTTGTTCTGAGTTTAAATGAATGAAAAAAGGAGAAGTGTTGCTGAGAAGATGGGGGAACACATACTCCTTTAAGTCTTTATATAACCAAGCTTTCAAGTGTTGATTGTGTAAATTTGTTTTTCTTTATAAAATAATTTAGTTCTATTTTATTATTTCAGCTTTTTGTATTGAAGGACTTTGCCACATGGGATTTAATGTCATATTAATCTCTTTATAAGGTGAGTAGTGTCAAAATTACATATATTGAACTCAATTTTTGGTCTCAGTCAAAACGACAAAGAAAACTAGACGACAACTAATCCCTAAATTAAATGAGTATTTGTTCATGTGCTTTGGTATTCATGCATGTTAGATTCAATCTTGATCTTATACAATACATTCTTATCAGAATCTTGCAATCATTTTAAGATTGTCAAATCTGTGTATAGATTACACCACAAGTATCATTTCATCCGTCATTTCCTACGAAATCTTTTTATTTTTTTAAATTTTTGGTTAAAATCTTGAATTAATTGAATAAAGAGTTACAAGGAATCAAAATTAGCGAACCAATACAACTACAAAAGAAAGAAGAGAAAGATAGCCATCACTTTTAGCAAGTAACCGGAAAACGGAAACAACACCTACCAGAGTTTTTTCATCATGTCATGAAAGATGAAAGAGAGAAAAAACAAGCAGAGTAACAAGGATATATGGAGAAGAAGATGATGGATCAAATTTAAATTATATACAGTACACCATCTTAGAAGTCTCTTACGTAAATGGTCTATACATAAATACATAAATCAAACTGATTTACATAACACAATTAGTTATCTTAAATAATACACATTGTATGATTCCACATTTGTTAGAATTTTTTTTTTTTTTTTTCATGGTAGAAAAATAAATAAAAATCATTTGTTCAAAAAAAAAAGAGTTTAAATACAAAAAGTGGATCTTTTAATAAAAGGGCCTTCTTCCATTTTACTTCAATGTCGGTATTGCTACACATTTCAGCCATCGGACTAATAATTTCATATTTTACTATTTAAAACCAGTGTCATATGAAATAAATAAATTAATAAATTTGATTATTTATTTGTAAATAACACGGCTTACATTATCTGATTTTTTTCACAAATATGAGTGTATATTCAGTTTAATTTCTTGTTTAAAAATATTTTTTAAGACTGTACCCGAATTAACCCATTAAATTATTTTTGATTATGTTTCTGTACTGGTAAAGTACTCAAATATTAAAAGAAAAATCATAGAGAAAATTAATCTAAATTAAACGCAGACAACACCTAATAAATTCATATTTGATAACTACAACTTTCACAAGATAGATACATCCTCAAGAATCAATTTTGGCTTGGGTCCAACTAACAAATTGCCATGGGAATAGAGAGACTAATAGGGTATTAAAATCACAAAACAACAAATACTGATTAAAGCAAAAACAATTAATAAGATCAATGGATCCTTTTGGTGGTGTCTGTTTTTATAGTTGGCAGGAGGAAGAGGTTCCCGAGGTTATGTTTTGGCTGTATTAGGAGAAGTGTTGGTTCCATTATTTTATTTACCATCTCTTCTTACATAGTTTGAATATTTTCTTTTGTCTTCATAGTTGTCTGTCTATTTTCTATTGGATCTCCACGTAAATGGTAATATGAGAAAGCATTAGTAATTTAGTGGTTAACTGAGTTTGAATACAAGCACATTTAACTTTGAGCTGCTCTTATAACAATAAAGTGGTAACATATGGGGTCGATATGCGAACCCCACAACTAGAAGGAACGCCTCTACTGCCCACTCGTTTTGGTTCGACCGATTTCGACTTTGGAAGTTCGTAGATTCGTCGATTTTATTTCAACTCGTATTAATTGTTTGCAACTAATTCCTAACATTTTCATCAATTTTTCTAAATTTTTAGAAGAGTAAAACAAACACCTTATCATAATATTGTTACACTCACAGTTTTGTAAATGATTAATCTAATAAAAGCTTTTAAACCAATTTTTTTCCGGTATCAAAGGAAGGGTAGCCTAATAGTAGTATATTGGAGTTGGTTTTGTGTGCTTCAGATTCAAATTCCTTTTGCGACGCAGAGTTATTTTATAGATCGACATATTTAGATAGAAATTATGGACCGAAAGTACGAAACTCTCATGTTTATCCAAAAAAGTTAAATTAGATAGGTGCGATATTTTTGTGCTAATCAATAGATCTATGGTTTGCCTTAATGTCGTCATTGCATCATAAGTAAGATTCAAATATAATATCGAATATGTTGATTCGTAGATGAAAACAAAAAACTAAAGGACGAATGATATAAAACGAAAAATATAAATATTTTTTTCTACATACGAATCTTTACTATTATTATCTAGTGGGATGGACATAAAACCCAACGAAACCAAAATTCATAAAACAAAACCAAATCTAAACAAAATTTCAGGTAAAACTAAAAGTTCAATCTATAAATATATAATTTTCTTTATTTTGTCGATATTGAAACTCTACAGGAAGAAAATTGAATGTAAGAAAGCGAGAAAATCTTCCCACGTGTGTTTATTTTGTCCAAACTCGAAACCATTACGACCTTTGAAAAGGACAAAGAGGAGAGGAAGTTTGGTGAAGCGAGATGGGGTCCATAGGCACAAAGGCCGCAAGAAGAAGAGAAAAGATGAAACAACCAAGTTTTTTTTTTTTTTTTTATAAATAAATCAATACTCAGCGGAAGTTTTCAAATAAATAATTAAATCATCCATTCAATTCAACGACAAATATCTCAACATCAATGACCAATAATCCCAATAAACAATTCCAGAATAATAAATAAATTCTAGCAACCTAAACACCAGGTTCGCTACCAACTTAAACAATAAATCAATAAACCAATAAAACCAATAACCCTATCATCCCCCTCTTCAGCCTCGATCCCGCGGTCACACATTCCTGCTACCTGCATCACATTACGAAAAAGATGCGTGAGTATTGTCATAAATACTCAGTGAGACGGTCATTCCGTCTACAGGCCAATTACGTCAAACACTAGACAATACATCACCATAAACAACAACAATAACCATGCTCAACAAATATCAACAATATAAACCTCCCCTGTCAGGAAACACCCACGTTTCCTGACACCCAGGTCGGTGTCGACCGACACCTCTAAGGTGTCGATCGACGCCAGCCTCCTGAGTGTCGGTCGACACCAGCTCGACGCCCAGACACCAACAACAACGAAAATCGCATAGCAAAACGCAAAAACACATAATCAAAGGGTTTTCAACGCCCCAATACAATCCAAACACGAATTCCAGCATAAACAACTCAAGAACACAACACAATTCCGAAATCACACAATCTCTAACGATTGACGGGCCTACAGTCACGCACTCACCTTGAAACAGATTGAAAGGAAGGACTAGATGGTGAACAGCAACCCAAAGCCTCAGAACAAGCCTCCCAACCTCAGAAATCTCCCAAAATCGCCTCTGAAAAGTGTTACCTCGAAAACTGAGCCTTTTCACGCGGCCACAGGGTTTTAATCGCGACTTAGGGCTTCCCTCGCCCTTAACCGGACAAAACCAGCCGACTTAAAATGAACCGGTCGATTTCTCAATAACCGGTGTTGATCGACACCCTTCCTTGGTGTCGGTCGACACCCATCGACCAAACCAACTCAAACTACAAATCAAACGCGCAATCGACTTATACCGGAATCAAACCTGATAACCGGTGTCGATCGACACCCTTCGGGTGTCGATCGATACTAGTCGTTCAGAAGGATTTAACACACTTTCTTCGCGATGCTTGAATCTTAGACCGACTGCACAACAATCAAACAAGAACATGTACAGCCAATCTTCAATTCACACCTCTAAGAGCATGTGCCAACTACTCCCGAACCCCTAGCATCGTCCAACACCACTTCCAAAACGACTTTCTGGTTCACGGATGTTACAATTCTCCCCCACTAAACTGGATTCGTCCTCGAATCCCAACACAACACGTCTACCACAGACGCAAAACCGGCCCACATGGCCCAACACTAAAGACCTTCCACTAAACTCATAGATTCACGCCGAATTCCTGTGTTATACACACGTTCCCATACATTATTACTCCTCAATACAACACCCCAACTCTAAAAACAACACATGAGACCCACCCGTCTCCTCGAGAGATCCACCCATCTCTCGATAACCCTATTGTGACCCACCCGTCACAATAGTAACCACAAAACCATTGTGACCCACCCGTCACAATAGTAACCACAAAACCACTTATACTGAGGTAGCGACCCTCACATATAAGTCCACAAGAGATCCACCCATCTCTTCCAGAGACCCACCCGTCTCTAACCAAGACCCACCCGTCTCTTCTAAAGACCCACCGTCTCTAGAACTGTATCGAGTAATAATCTGAAACGCGTATAACACCTCCATGTAACATCCGAAACACAACCCAAATATGAGGCAACTCCATCTCATATAATTCAAAAAATGTACATCGTACCACCAACGAAAATACATATCCACAATGCCAAACACCTCAAACCAAAGCTATAACCACAAACCAATTGGAGATACCCACTATCTCCCCACCTTAAACTCGAACTCTCCTTTTCGCCTAACGGCGTAACTTTTCAAACACGAACCTTCACCGTCGTTTCCCGAACGAAAGTAACTCCATTAATGCTGCGCTCCCCCACTTGGGTCCAGCATACAGGCATCCTGCACGGCCTCCCATGCAAAGCCTCACAAAACAGTTTTAGGTAAAACGACTCTCCATCGACTCAACTCCATGCCACTAACCGCTCTAACACATACGTAGCCGAAATTCCTCCACCGACCACCTTGGTCAAAACCCAAAAGCTCAACAACGCTTTTCCGGATGCCGAAACACTTGGCACGCTCCGGAGTAAGGAAACATTTAATATTCCCGAGTCCAACACCTTGAGACTCCACACCGCCCACTAACGACGTTCTTACGCAATTCCACTAATTGTGCAAAAGATTTCTAGACTCTAACACCGGAAGAACAAGGATACCAGCAAAAGCACTAAAATTCTACCACTAGTAATTTACAAAGTCTGAGTAAGAGATTATACCTGTGATATGGCCTGAACGACTCGTCTGGCCCAACTCTGTCGTCGACGTGTACACACGCGCCACTCCTCCTGTCTGATCTAACTGCTGCAACGCTGCGACCTGATCCGCTGACTGAATCGCCAAAGGCTGAACCGCCGCTACTGACATCGGCTGCAACTGGGGACACATCGGCCTGATATGCCCTGGCTCCCTACAGTGGAAGCACACCGTAGACTCTCTGGATGCCGCCCTCTTGGGGCAACTAGCAACTCTATGCTCCATGCTCCCGCAACCATAGCAACCACCCTTGCTGCTCAAGCTACTAACAGACATCTCGTCTGCTCTCCTCTTCTGACCCTGCGCAGGCTTGTCGATCCTGCCAGAGCTAGACTCAACTCTCTCGCGCTGCTACTGCTGCTGCTGCTGGCCCCTCTGTCGGGTAGCAGGAGTAACTGCAGCTGGTAACGCTACCGGACCAACCTGCTCACGAAGGTCCTCCTCAATGGAAGCCGCCAGCTCCACTAACTCCGGTCTCGTGGTGTACATACCACCTCTGCACTGAGTCCGGATACTCGACCGAAGACCCTGTAGAAACCTCATCGTCAAGGCCCGCTCGCCCTCAAAACCAAAACCCGTATGCACTACGAGTCTGCCGAACTCCGCATCATACTCCCGCACTGACCGCTCACCCTGAGTCAATGCCACGAACCTCATCTGGAATCTGTCTTGAGCCTCCTGAGGAAAATACTTGGCGTTGAACTCCGCTAGGAATTCGCCCCAAGTCCACATAGCCCTCCGAGTCACAATAGATCTCCACCACAAATGCGCATCTCCACTAAGGTAATGCACCGCTAGCTCGACCCGATACTCCTCTGGACACCTGACAGAACCAAAGTTCCGCTCCAGTCTCTGCCGCCACTCGTCGGCCTGCTCGGGCTCACTCCCGCCCTCAAAGAACGGTGTCCCAATCCTCTGCATCTCTCTCATCATCTCTAGATAAGACGGATGCCCAAACCCCGCAGCGCCATGCTGCCCAACAAAACCCGCAGCCCCATGCTGCCCCACAAAACCAGCACCCACCTGTGCTCCGGCCACTGGAGGTACACCCGGAGCCTGCTGTGGAACCGCCTGCGGAAGACGTGCCAAAAGCTGCGTCAGTAGCCCCACTATCAAATCACCCTGAGCTAGAGCCGCGCCCCCACCCTGAGCCGCCCCAACTCCTGCGCCACCACCGGCACCCAAACTGGCCTCACCCGCCACTGACTGTGTCACTGACGCTGCCGCCACACTAGGCACTGCACTCTCCGCTGAAACCTCTGGTGAACCACGCCCACGACCCCGACCTCCACGGCCCGCAGCTCGGCCACCACGGCCAACTGCTCTGCCCCCACGGGCTCTACCGCGCCCTCTCGCACCACGACCTCTAGCACCTGCGTCCATCTTGCTGCACTACCAAGCACAGAAGATAAGCAACTAGACCAACTCAAAACAAAACCAAAAATACACTTACCGCAGAATCTCTCGAAGGCCGAAGGGGATGATAATAGACTACTAAACTGACTAACCACAATAATCAATTTAAACACATAGTCCAATTCATCCAATACTAATAGTCCTAAAACCGTATTTGCTCTGATACCAAAATGAAACAACCAAGCTTTTTTTTTTTTTTTTTTATAAATAAATCAATACTCAGCGGAAGTCTTCAAATAAATAATTAAATCATCCATTCAATTCAACGACAAATATCTCAACATCAATGACCAATAATCCCAATAAACAATTCCAGAATAATAAATAAACTCTAGCAACCTAAACACCAGGTTCGCTACCAACTTAAACAATAAATCAATAAACCAATAAAACCAATAACCCTATCATCCCCCTCTCCAGCCTCGATCCCGCGGTCACACATTCCTGCTACCTGCATCACATTACGAAAGAGATGCGTGAGTATTGTCATAAATACTCAGTGAGACGGTCATTCCGTCTACAGGCCAATTACGTCAAACACTAGACAATACATCACCATAAACAACAACAATAACCATGCTCAACAAATATCAACAATATAAACCTCCCCTGTCAGGAAACACCCACGTTTCCTGACACCCAGGTCGGTGTCGACCGACACCTCTATGGTGTCGATCGACGCCAGCCTCCTGAGTGTCGATCGACACTCATCGAGTGTCGGTCGACACCAGCTCGACGCCCAGACACCAACAACAACGAAAATCGCATAGCAAAACGCAAAAACACATAATCAAAGGGTTTTCAACGCCCCAATACAATCCAAACACGAATTCCAGCATAAACAACTCAAGAACACAACACAATTCCGAAATCACACAATCTCTAACGATTGACGGGCCTACAGTCACGCACTCACCTTGAAACAGATTGAAAGGAAGGACTAGATGGTGAACAGCAACTCAAAGCCTCAGAACAAGCCTCCCAACCTCAGAAATCTCCCAAAATCGCCTCTGAAAAGTGTCACCTCGAAAACTGAGCCTTTTCACGCGGCCACAGGGTTTTAATCGCGACTTAGGGCTTCCCTCGCCCTTAACCGGACAAAACCAGCCGACTTAAAACGAACCGGTCGATTTCTCAATAACCGGTGTCGATCGACACCCTTCCTTGGTGTCGGTCGACACCCATCGACCAAACCAACTCAAACCACAAATCAAACGCGCAATCGACTTAAACCGGAATCGAACCTGATAACCGGTGTCGATCGGGTGTCGATCGATACTAGTCGTTCAGAAGGATTTAACACACTTTCTTCGCGATGCTTGAATCTTAGACCGACTGCACAACAATCAAACAAGAACATGTACAGCCAATCTTCAATTCACACCTCTAAGAGCATGTGCCAACTACTCCCGAACCCCTAGCATCGTCCAACATCACTTCCAAAACGACTTTCTGGTTCACGGATGTTACAAGAGAAGAGAGGGAGGAGTTAGAGGTGTACGCATAGGATCTCTTACATCCAATGGAATCTATTGTTTTCGGAATCCAAATGGCCCAAACTTCAATATCAAAACCTCCATTGGCTACTTCCCTTTCCCTCTCACTCTCACATATTTCCTCTTATGGATTTGACTCTTTGAGTGGTGGTCCAAAATGGTACTAAATTTTAGCAAGTTTGATTGGTAACTCTCACAGTTACGGTATATAAGGGGTTTATTGTTTTAGTAATAACCAGTAAAAAAAAAACGGTAAAAATAGTGGTACCAAATATTGTATTCTCATTTTTTTTCTACTCCTATATTTTAGCATTACTTCTTACCATTTATAATTATTATCACTTAATTTTTGTTTTACTGCTATATCTTATATATAACTAGATAAGGCTCCGCATATACGCGGAATTTATCTTAAGATTTTTGAAACAATTTACGAAAAAATAGCAAATATGATTACTCTTAAATGTAATTAAAATTATATTGAAAACTCGATAAAAAATCTTTGAATAACATAATATACTTTAGTTATGATGTATAATAAAGAATAATATTCATCTAATAATTATATAGTAAGCATTTTCATCAAGTAATAAAAGCTCAACTCCCATAAGAATATTATTTTCTTTTGAATAATACATACTATAGTACGAAGATAATTTCGATTCGATCCAATTGATTTAGAGTCAAATAATCTCCATTGTTTTCTTGAACTTTGGAAGACATGATTTTTTTTATATTTTAAGATAGATAGAAGCACACAATTAGATACATGAAAAAAAGATGGAATCACACAATTAAATTTTAAAGGTTATAGCTTATTATATAGGGCTTAGTGAGACATAGAAATACTTATTTTTGTTTCCGTTAAATATGAAACCTTTTAATCTTAGAATATAAAACCTGCAAAAATATTTTGTCATTTTTTCCGTTAGTATATGGAACCTTTTTATCTCAAAATATGAGGCATGGAATTTTTTTTCCCTTTCCATGACAATATGGAAAATATAGTGGAAAGCTTATGTAATAATTAGGTATTTACGAGTTTAAAAAGTATGATAAAATTTAGTTAATATAGTGGAAAGCTTATGTAATAATTAGGTATATAGTTTTTTTAAAAAGGTTGATAGAAGTTGAACTATTATGTTTAAATTAAATAAAAGCTTAAATTTTTCAAGTGTTGTGATATGTATGTTTTAAAAATACAATTGAAATTTACAAATTCAAAATTTAAAATAAAAAATCAATAATCATCATGCTCAAACGCTACTACTTAAAAGCATATATATATGATCCTACATTGGAATCAAATAAAACTTTAAAACATTATACTATTAGGATCACATGGAGTGTTATTTTGTACCATATTCCGATTGTAAAAGAGAGTTTACATCATGTTTGAGAATATTTCATTCTAATCAAATGTTTATATTTCCTTTAAAGCATGCTAAGTTTTGTAAAGAGTAAATTGGAGATGAAGTATGAAGTTAACATTTGAAAAAACATTTTGCATATCATTTGATTATATAGATATACAATAGCTCTAAATTGAACTCACACATATATTTAAATCAACAATAGTTTAAGAAATAAATATAGCTTCAGTCCAGCACAACGCGCATGTTAATTTTCTAGTGTTACTAATGACATAATAGTTAAGAAAGAGCGGCAACAAATGATCAAATAGTTAAAAGTGGTAAGTGATAGTCATGCCGAAACAACCAAGTTTTTTTTTTTCCTTAAATTAAATAACATAACTCGAATTAATATTCATGAAGTATTAATTCTCAATAGCTATCAATGCGAAAATTCTTTGACAATCAATAAATAAATACTCAAAATAAATAATAATTCAATTCATTCAACAAATTAAATCAAAAATAAATAAAATGCTAACAACCTAAACACCAGGTTCCACTAACAACCTGCATCACAAGGAACAGAGATGCGTAAGTAAATCACAAATACTTAGTGAGCCGATCACCCCACCTACAGTCCAATTACGCAATTACCAGAATAATAAACAACATAAATAAATTAAACAAACTCACGTCAGACAACATGGTGTCGATCGACACTCACAACGTTGGTGTCGGTCGACACTCAACTCACAGAAAGACGAATGAACAATGCGACAACACAAAACTCATCAATCAACACAAATCAACTCGATTAAAGGCACAATTATCACATAAACAACATGAAAACCAACAAGAATTCAACCATAAGTCATTCAACCTAGCAATCACGAGCCTACGGTCACCCACTCACCTTGACAATGGATTGAAAGGGGAAAAACGAGATGAACAGCGAATAAAAACAACATCAGCTCCAGATCAAGCCAAAACTCTCAAAATCGACTAGAAATCTCCACTTCTTCTTCCCCGCCTCTTTTCTCTCAATAACTCCAAGAAAAATATGGCTGAATACTTATAAACTCGACTTAGGGCTTTTCCTGAAACAACCAAGCTTTTTTTTTTTTTTTTTTTTTTAATAATTAACATAACTCGAATTAATATTCATGAATATTAATTCTCAACAGTTATCAATGCAGAAGTTTTAAAATAAATCAATAATTAAATTAAATAAATAGTTCAACAATTTAATTTAACAGTGAATGAACTATCAATTTAAACACCAGACAATACTTAGTGAGGCGATCACCCCGCCTGCAGGCCAATTACGCAAATACCAGACAACAACCAATACTTAAATATTTTCTATAATTATTAAATAAATTCCACAATTAATAGAATAATTTCCTCAATTATTTATGAACCAATTAATTAAATCAACAACCATTTAATTAATTTATACCACAAATTAATTGATTTAAACCACTTAAACTAATCAATTAAATTAAACCACAAATTAATTGATTTAAACCACTTAAACAAATCAATTAAATTAAACAACAAATTAATTGATTTAAACCACTTAAACCAACAATTAAATTAAACCACAAATTAATTGATTTAAACCACTTAAACCAATCAATTAAATTAAACTACAAATTAATTGATTTAAACCACTTAAACCAATCAATTAAATCGAACATAACCGCACAACCAGCAGTGTCGAGCGACACCAGCGTCGACACTCGCCTCTCGGTTTCGACCGACACCAATTCGCAGATGCGAATTCCAGCACGACGAACAACGACGGAAAACACCAAATACTCCAATTCTCTCACAATTGACATGATTAAACCCAGTAATCAACACAAAATCATCACACAATCAATCACAAAACAACAGATCTAGAATTCACGAGCCTATGGTCACTCACTCACATCTAAAACGGATTGAAACAAGGGAAAAAGGAGAAGGTGATAAACAGTGCGATGAACAGTGTGATGAACAATACGATAAATAGTACGATGAACAGTGCGATTTCTCTCCAAAAATCTCCACTTCTTCTCCTCTGAACCTTTCCACTCGAAAATTATGCCAGAGAAAGGTGGCTGCACCTTTTAATCACGTAACTAGGGCTTTCCTTGCCCAAACCGGCCAAATCAACAACTTAAATCGAACAGGAATCTAATTCCAATAACCGATGTCGAACGACACCCTCCTGGTGTCGCTCGACACCAACTCCAAAACCCAGGAAAATGGTTCACGGATGTTAAAACTCTCCCCCCCACTAAACTGGTTTCGACCTCGAATCTCAACAAAACACGTCTACCAAAGACCACAAATCTGGCCCCACATGGCCAACCCACTAGAGATCCTCACCTGATCTCCGAGACTCGCATCTAATCCTATATTATACATACGTTTCCAGACATCATTACTCTTAACTCATTAATCTAACCACTCATACACTACCTATACTGAAACCCACTTGTCACAGATAAGCCCACTGGAGAATCACCATCCCAAAGGAAATGCAGGAGACCCACCATATCTCTCGATACTCATATTGCGACTCGTCAACCACTAGTAAGTAAGCATCCCTAACCACTTATACTGAGGCTACTACACTCAGATAAGTCTGCAAGCACTTACACTGAGGTCGCTACCCCATGTAAGGCTGCCGGAGAATCATATCTCCCCACTTATACTGGGGTCTCTACCCCCAGATAAATGTGCAAGCACTTATACTAAGGTCTCTACACTCATATAAGTCCGGACCCACCTCTACAGAGGCTACTACACTCAGATAGGTCACTCATACAAAGGCTACTACACTCAGATGAGTCTGTAGGAGAACACTATCTCCTAAACGTAAAGAGTAACAATTCTAAAACGCCTATAACATATCCGACTAGAACTGTCTCACGACCCAACCCGGTCAACAAACGATATTCCCCAACCCGGAATATCACCACCACACGACCAAAAACTGTCAACACGACCTGTAACATCTGAAACACATATTTATAAGGAAAAACTCCAACTTATAATCTCCAACAATGTATATCCACTACAAGAAAACAAGCGATATTCTGACGGATTTTCCGACGGTCATAATCCGTCGGTAATTTTCCGATAGAATTCCGACGGGTTTACAACGGGAAAAGAAACGGTCGGTAATCCGTCGGAAAATTACCGATGGATTAAAACCGTTGGAAATGTTAGGATATTTCCGACGGTATGCCGAGTAAACTCAATTCCGTCGTAAATAGGGAAATAGTTTCCGACGGTGGATCGACGGATTGAAATCCGTCGGAACAATATATCCGTTGTTAAAGAGTCGTTGTTATAGCCGTTGATATCTGAAAGCCCTCGGAATTCCGTCGGAAGCTTGTAACCGTTGATATTTGAATTCCGTCGAAATTTTGTCGGACTGCCGTCGGAAATTGATATTTTTTTAAAAGGCCGTCGGAATTCGGACGCTAACGCCATATATAACGGATATAACGAAATTCCAACTGCCACATAATTTTTTTTTAAATATTTCCGACGGATTTCTCACGGCCTCAACATATTCCGACGGTGTTCCGATGGAATTTTGGTGGATCAGGGTTTAGGGTATCCAAAATGTGCCCCAGATGGAACAAACACTAATACCCAAATATAAATGATATATAAGAATATGTTATTATGTTTTATCTGCTATTAAAAGAACAAATTTTACAATTTTTAAGATAGTTAAGTTTGATTGTTTGAAGTATTAGTATAAATTTAAAAATGTATAACTAGTATAGGTTATGGTTTTGTTAATTATTAGTTTTTTCTAATTATGCAGATTATTGAATTTATAAATACATGCAATTCAATGGAAATATGACAAAATTTAACCTCTTTTTTTAAAAATAATTATTTGTCCATTTTTTGGTTCCGTAAACCTCGAATCGTCGGAATATGGACGGTAAACCGTCGGAAAAAGGACAGTAAACCGTCGGAAATAGTAGATGAAATATCGACGGATATTCCGTCGGATTTCCGACAGTTTTAATAACCCGCGAAAACAATTGGGGAAAAATTGGGGAAAAATTAGGGCGCCACTTTTTCGTTTCCGACGGATTATCGACGGGTTTGTCGTCGGAAAACTCGATTATCTATTATGGACCCTTCCGATTCCCATCAAACTCGATAATCTCGATTTCTCGTTCTTATCTCGTCGGTGAATCTCCCGTCGGTGTTCTTCACTCTTCCCTCTACGGGATTCTTTGATCCTGCTCCTCCTTCTTCTCTCCACTCTATTCTTCCTTTTTGTTCATCGCTCCGCCTCTTTTTCTCGAGTTCCGAATCGTCGTCCTTATCTCGACGGCGATTCTCCATTCGCCGTTCTTCACTCTTCCCTCTACGGGATTCTTTGAACCTGCTCCTCCTTCTTCTCTCCACCGTTGATTCTTCCTTCTCGTTCATCGCTTCGCCTTCTTCTCTCCAGTTCCGATTCGTGCCTCGTTTCTCTGCTCTCCTCTCTATCCTTTTGTCAAAACTCCTTCTCTCAAATCCGACATGTAAGTTTCTTTCTTTATTCCGTCAATTTCGTAGCTTGATTTTGTTGCTTGACTTGCTTGATTTGTCAGAATGTAGTGAAAGTTTGGTTTAGGGAATGTAGATATTTGGTTATCTTGACGAGTGTTTATTTTCTGTTCTGAGAGAGGACATGGATTTGATAGCTTCGTTTAATTGGAGTACAATGTGTTTTTGAACAATTGAAAATATGTGTACGCTTTGTTATATACGTTTGTACGGTTACTTATACAATTGTGGATGAATTTGGCTATTTCTGTTGATGGTGATTTCTGGTTTGGTGTGTGTTTCATAGTAACCAATGTTTTTGGCGTAAATTGGTTTCTGAAACTGAAGCTAGAAATTAAAAAGATTTCTGGTTTGGTGTGGGATTGAATTGTTTTCATGTATCCAATTGGTGTTTTGATAGGGTTAAGTTCGGTGTAATGAATCTTTAATTTTTCTGAACCAGTGACTGCCTGCTTTGATGTTTCTCGTTTGCAGGTCTTACATGGAATTTCAGGAGAATGAATCTCCTGGCCAGTCAAGCCAACAGAGGTCTAGTGTTTCTGCGACACCAACTCAGTCGCCTCCTCAGAACGCCAACTCTCACAACTCTCCGAACTCTCAAAATTCTGCCCCGAGAACACAATTGACTCTTGACGAGCTTTTGGTGCAGCCAGGTCGAAGCAATATCCGGAAGCTCCACCCGGACAAACTTGACGGAGTCACATGGTGTAACATCCGTAAACCAAAGAAGTGGAGTTTTTGCCTGGTGTCGAGCGACACCAAGGCTGGTGTCGATCGACACCGGCCAAATCGCAAATTTCCGGTTTGTTTCTATTTTGTTCGGTTCGCGTGGTTTGGGTTGGAAAACCCTAAAACTCGAAATAAAAAGGGCTGGCCGCGTTTTGCAGCTCATATTTCGAGGCAGAGAACTTCTAGAGGCGATTTTGGAGGAGATTGTGAGGTTTTGTGAGTTGGTGATTGCTGTTCTTCCCTGTTCTTCTCCCTTTCCTCCCTTTCAATCCAAATCCAAGGTGAGTGCGTGACTGTGGGCTCAGGATTTCCGGATTTAGGATGTTAGATGAATGGATTGTTGTTTCTAGTTGTTGTTCTTGAGTTATATGATGATTTTCGTGCTGATAGTTGTGTTGAATCGTGTGTGTGAATGATTTGGTGGTGATTCTGTGTTTTAGTGCCGATCTGTTGCACTCGGATTCGATCAGACGACCGAGTGTCGATCGACACCAAGTTTGGTGTCGGTTGACACCACCGGTTTTGTCTGGTTTAATCCGATTTGAATTGGAATGATGGTTTAATCGAATTGGAATTGGTTCAATCCGGTTTAATGGTTTTAATTAATTTAATTGGTTAATTGAAATGGTTTAATTAATTATTTTCGGATTAATAATTAATTAAGATTATTATTTAATTATGAGAATTATTTAATAATTATTTGGAATTAATTTAATGGTGGAAAATATTTAATAGTTGTGGAAATTATTTAAAAGACTTTAATTATCTGGAAATTGCGTAATTGGCCCGTGGGCAGAGTGATCGCTTCACTAAGTATTTATGTTAATACTTACGCATCTCCTTTCCTGTGATGCAGGTGGTAGAAATGTCTAAACGCGGAATCAAGGCCGAAGAAGAGGATGATAGGATTTATGTTTTATTACTTTTGCTTAAGTTGTTAGAATTATTTGATATTTGATTCATTTGATTTATTTGGTTATTGACTTCCGTTGTTGAATTGATTTATGATTCATTGAATTATTTATTTTAAGACTTCCGCTAGAATTGTTTAAGTTAAAAAAAAAAAAAAAAAAACAAAAAAGGGGCTTGGTTGTTTCATTTTGGTATCAGAGCCTAGACGGTTTTAGGACGTGCTAGGTTGATAGTTTTAGTATCATCCTCTTCGGGCTTCAGGGGATTCCGCGGTGAGTTTCGTTTGTGTTGTTAGTTTTCGTGTTTTGTATCTCACCTCTTTGTTCCATACAGTGAGATGGACGGTGGTGCTCGAGGTAGAGGTAGAGGCCGAGGTGCAGGTCGCGGTCGTGGCCGTGGCAGAGGTCGTGGAGGTCGGGGACGTGGCGAGCCAGAGGATTCGGGCGAGAGTGTTGCGCCGAGTGTGGCGACTGCGTCGGTGACCCAGTCTGTTTCAGCGGCGAGTGAGGCCGGTTTTGGCGTCGGTGGTGGCGCGGGGGTTGGAGCGGCCTCAGGTGGGGGTGCGGCTCCGGCTCAGGGTCGAGATGACCTGGTTGTGGGGTTACTGACACAGTTGCTGGCACGTTTTCCGCCAGTGGTTCCTCAGCAGGCTCCGGGTGTTCCTCCGATGGCCGGTGTACCGCAGGGTGCGCCAGTGTTTGGGCAGCAGGGTGCTGCAGTGCTTGGTCAGCCGGGTGCGGCTTTTGTTGGGCAGCAGGGTGCTGCAGTGCTTGGTCAGTCGGGTGCGGCTTTTGTTGGGCAGCAGGGAGCTGCGGTGGTTGGTCATCCGTCCTACTTAGAGATGATGGGACAGATGCAGCGTATCAGGACGCCTTTGTTTGAGGGCGGAGTTGGTCCAGAGGTGGCCGATGAGTGGAGATCGAGAGTGGAGCGGAACTTCCAGTCGATCAGGTGTCCGATTGAGTATCAGGTGGAGTTAGCGGTCCACTATCTGAGTGGTGACGCACATTTGTGGTGGCGGGCTGTTCACGATAGGAGAGCTGTCTGGACTTGGGGCGAGTTTGTGGCGGAGTTTGACGCCAAGTACTTTCCTCAGGAGGCTCGAGATAGACTTCATCTGCGGTTTATCACTTTGACGCAGGGAGACCGTTCAGTGCGTGAGTACGACGCAGAGTTTAGCAGGCTAGTGGTGCATACTGGTCCCGGTATAGGCGGCGAGCGCAGTGTTATGCAGAGGTTCCTTCAGGGGCTTCGTCCGAGTATCAGGACTCAGTGCCGAGGTCGTGACTATACCGTGAGAGCTGAGCTGGTGAAGCTGACAGCTTCTATTGAGGAGGACCTTCGTGAGCAGGCTGGTCCGGTGGTGGTGCCGTCTGCGGATGCTCCTGCTATCCAGCCTCGGAGTCAGCAGCAGCAGTCGCAGCAGCGCCGTAGTTCGAGTGTTGGTTCTGGTTCTGGCAGGGGCAGTAGGCCTGCACAGGGTCAGAAGATTAGTCGGGAGGAGTCTTCTTCCGGCAGCCGTTTTCCTCGTGGTTCGTGTTACAGGTGCGGCAGTACGGAGCACCGAGTGTATAGTTGTCCCAAGAAGGAGGTGCCTCGGGATACCAGGGATACTAGAGTGTGCTTCCATTGCGGAGAGTCGGGACATATCAGGCCGAGGTGTCCCAAGATGCAGAGTTTGACAGTGGCGGCAGTCCAGCCGATAGCGGCTCGACCAGTGACTCAGGTGGCAGCGGTTCAGCCAGTGGGCCAGTTGGGGCCAGGACCGAGAGTCTACTCTTCTACAGAGGTGGGCCAGTCGAGTCAGGGCGGGCAGATCACAGGTACATTTATTGACTCAGACTTCGTAAATTCCCTAAGTTATTTTGTGGTTGTTGTTTGTTTGCAATATTTTGCCTGTGATGGGATTAGCAGGGTCTCATAGTTTTAAATGTGTAGGGACCTTGTTAGTCGGTGGCGTTCAGTCACACGTTTTATTCGATTCTGGAGCATCTAATTGCTTCATCACTCCGGAGTGGGCCGAGAGTAGTGGCATCCGGAGCAGCGCGGGTGAGCGTGCAGGCATGGTCAAGGTGGATGGAGGTGGGTTCCTGGCTACTTCGGGCCATGCTAGAGGCGTTGATATTCAGATTGCGGGGCAGTCGATGCCAGCGGATTTGGTGATTAGTCCGGTGGAGTTATATGACGTCATTCTGGGGATGGACTGGTTATCTTTTTACCGGGTTCATCTGGATTGCTACAGAGGCAGAGTGGTTTTTGAGCGTGATGGCGGGAGGTTAGTGTTTCAGGGTGTGAGACCGACTTCCGGGAGCATAGTGATCTCGCCGATTCAGGCAGAGCAGTTGATTGAGCGAGGCTGTGAGGCCTATTTGGCGACGATCTCTATGGCGGATTCCAGTGGTGAGGTGGTTTTCGAGGATATTCGGGTGGTTCGAGAGTTTCCAGAGGTTTTTCAGTCATTGACGGGATTGCCACCTTCGCGGTCAGATCCTTTCACGATTGAGTTAGAGCCGGGGACAGCGCCGATATCCAAGACGCCTTACAGGATGGCTCCAGCAGAGTTGGCAGAGCTGAAGAAGCAGCTAGAGGACCTTTTGAATAAAGGGTTTATTCGACCGAGTGTTTCACCGTGGGGAGCACCAGTTCTGTTTGTGAAGAAAAAGGATGGGAGTTTCCGGCTGTGTATTGATTACCGGGGACTGAACCGAGTTACTGTGAAGAACAGGTACCCTCTCCCGAGGATTGACGAGTTGTTGGATCAGCTGAGGGGTGATACTTGGTTCTCCAAGATAGACTTGGCATCGGGTTACCATCAGATCCCGATAGATGAGGCGGATATTCGCAAGACTGCTTTCAGGACACGTTATGGGCATTTTGAGTTTGTGGTTATGCCTTTCGGTTTGACGAATGCGCCTGAGGCATTCATGAGGTTGATGAACGACGTATTCAGGGAGTATTTGGATGTGTTTGTCATCATCTTCATCGACGATATTCTGGTTTATTCGAGGAGTCCTGAGGAGCATGAGACTCATTTGAGGTTGGTTCTGGAGAAGCTTCGAGAGCAGAAGTTGTATACTAAGTTGAGCAAGTGCAGTTTCTGGCAGCGAGAGATGGGTTTTCTCGGACATATTTTTTCTGCGGAGGGTGTGTCTGTAGATCCGGCGAAGATAGAGGCCATCAGAGATTGGCCTAGACCTAGTAGTGCTACCGAGATTAGGAGCTTTCTTGGGTTAGCAGGTTATTACAGGAGATTCGTCAGGGGTTTTGCGAGTATGGCACAGCCGATGACGCAGTTGACTAGGAAGGATGTTCCTTTTGTGTGGACGCCTGAGTGTGAGGAGAGCTTTGAGAAGCTCAAGGAGTATTTGACTAGTACACCTGTTCTGGCGTTACCCGAGCCAGGGAAGCCTTACGTAGTGTACACTGATGCTTCAGGTATTGGTCTGGGTTGTGTGCTGATGCAGGAGGGCAGAGTTATTGCTTACGCTTCGAGACAGTGGCAGGGGAGCGAGCGTAACCGCCCTACCCATGATCTAGAGTTGGGAGCAGTGGTCTTTGCGCTTAAGATATGGAGGTCTTATTTGTATGGTGGTTCAGTTCAGATCTTCACTGACCACAAAAGTCTTAAGCACATTTTCACTCAGCCGATGCTGAATGCGAGACAGACGCGCTGGGTTGAGTTCTTAGCGGATTATGACTTGGAGATTATTTATCATCCAGGCAAGGCTAACCTAGTGGCAGATGCTTTGAGTCGACGGAGGTGTGATTCGGCTTTAGAGCAGGACGTTGAGGCGTTGGTGGGCGAGATTAGCACTTTGCGCCTTTGTGCTATTTCGCAGGAGCCTTTGGGTTTAGAGGCAGTTGATCAGGCAGATTTGTTGAGCATGATCAGAGTAGCTCAGGAGAGCGATCAGAGTCTGATAGATGCATCACGAGTACCGAGTTCTGAGTATCATGTATCTGAGAACGAGACTATTCTGGTTCGTGGTCGGGTTTGTGTACCCAGAGATGTTGAGTTGAGACAGCAGATTCTGAGAGAGGCTCATTCGAGCAAGTTTTCGATTCATCCAGGAGCGACCAAGATGTACCGGGATCTCAAGAGGTACTATCATTGGGTTGGGATGAAGAGAGATGTGGCTGATTGGGTTGCGAGGTGCAACACTTGTTCCTTGGTGAAGGCGGAGCATCAGGTTCCAGGTGGTCTATTACAGAGTTTACCCATTCCAGAGTGGAAGTGGGACATGATTACGATGGATTTCGTGGTTGGGCTACCTATTTCGAGGACGCATGATGCTATTTGGGTTATTGTGGATCGGTTGACTAAGTCAGCACATTTCTTGGCCATCAAGAAAACAGATGGAGCAGCTGTTTTGGCTAGGAAGCTTGTGCGTGAGATTGTGAGGCTGCATGGAGTGCCAGCCAGTATAGTGTCAGACCGAGATCCGAGATTTGCCTCAGAGTTTTGGAGGGCATTTCAGGCTGAGTTGGGCACTAAGGTGCATATGAGTACGGCATATCATCCACAGACAGATGGGCAGTCAGAGAGGACGATTCAGACTTTGGAGGATCTGTTGAGGATGTGTGTGCTAGATTGGGGTGGTCATTGGGCAGATCATTTGAGCTTGGTTGAGTTTGCTTACAACAACAGCTTCCAGGCGAGTATTGGCATGGCTCCTTTTGAGGCTTTGTATGGGAGGCCATGTAGGACACTCTTATGCTGGACCCAAGTGGGGGAGCGCAGCATTTATGGAGCTACTTATGTTCAGGAGACGACTGAGAAGGTTCGTGTGGTGCGACTGAACATGAAGGAAGCTCAGGATAGACAGAAGAGTTACGCAGATAGACGCAGACGAGAGCTTGAGTTTCAGGTTGGAGATAGAGTGTATCTCAAGATGGCGATGTTGAGGGGTCCTAACAGATCCATCGCAGAGAATAAGCTGAGTCCGCGTTTTATGGGTCCGTTTCCAGTTGTGGAGCGAGTGGGACCGTTGGCGTACAGGTTGGAGTTACCTCCGATTATGAGAGCCTTTCACAAGGTGTTTCATGTGTCGATGCTGAGAAAGTGTCTTCATCCTTCTGAGGAGATAGTGGCTCAGATTCCAGAGGATCTTCAGCCAGATTTGACAGTTCCGGCAGTGCCTGTGAGGATTCTTGAGAGGAGAGTCAAGGTTCTGCGGAACAAGAGGATACTGTTATTGAGAGTTTTGTGGACTTGTGGCGGTATTGAGGAGGAGACTTGGGAGCCAGAGGCAAAGATGAAGTTGAAGTTCAGGAAGTGGTTCGACAAGCAGAGTGTGGAGTGAGCTTCTTTCGTCTTTGTGGCTTGTTTTTGGTTTAGCTTGCGAGCTTTTGTTGTTGTTGTTGTTTTGGTTTACGTTGTAAGACATACATTTTTGAGATTTATGAGATGGAGTTTTGCCTCATTATCCTTGTTATTTAATGTTGTCTTGGATGTTACACTCGTTGACCAGTTGGGTCGTGAGACGTTTTAATCTTTTGTTACAAACGTTTAAGAATTTTTCTCTAAGGGCTGCTGTCCTGAATAACTCATTACGTTTTGGAGACTTTGGTTCTCTGGCAGACTTACCTGAGTGCCGTGGCTTCAGTGTGAGTAGCTTATCCGAGTGCCGTGGCTTCGGTATAAGCGTTGGCGACCCATCTGGGAGGCCGTGGCCCCAGTTTGGGTAGTTGCAGAATTGTTTGGGAGGCCGTGGCCCCAATACAAGTGGTTTGGTTGAGACTCATTTGGGAGGCCGTGGCCCCAATTTGAGTGTTTGGATAATGAGTTAAGAGGAAAATGTCTTGGAACGTGCGTATACATAAGGTTGAGTATGAGTCTCGGGGATCAGGTGAGGATCTCCAGTGTTGTGACCTTGCGAGGTCGGATTGTTGGTCTTGCGAGACGTGTTTTGAGTTAGGTTTCGAGGACGAATCCAATTTAGTGGGGGAGAGTTGTAACATCCGTAAACCAAAGAAGTGGAGTTTTTGCCTGGTGTCGAGCGACACCAAGGCTGGTGTCGATCGACACCGGCCAAATCGCAAATTTCCGGTTTGTTTCTATTTTGTTCGGTTCGCGTGGTTTGGGTTGGAAAACCCTAAGACTCGAAATAAAAAGGGCTGGCCGCGTTTTGCAGCTCATATTTCGAGGCAGAGAATTTCTAGAGGCGATTTTGGAGGAGATTGTGAGGTTTTGTGAGTTGGTGATTGCTGTTCTTCCCTGTTCATCTCCCTTTCCTCCCTTTCAATCCAAATCCAAGGTGAGTGCGTGACTGTGGGCTCGGGATTTCCGGATTTAGGATGTTAGATGAATGGATTGTTGTTTCTAGTTGTTGTTCTTGAGTTATATGATGATTTTCGTGCTGATAGTTGTGTTGAATCGTGTGTGTGAATGATTTGGTGGTGATTCTGTGTTTTAGTGCCGATCTGTTGCACTCGGATTCGATCAGACGACCGAGTGTCGATCGACACCAAGTTTGGTGTCGGTCGACACCACCGGTTTTGTCTGGTTTAATCCGATTTGAATTGGAATGATGGTTTAATCGAATTGGAATTGGTTCAATCCGGTTTAATGGTTTTAATTAATTTAATTGGTTAATTGAAATGGTTTAATTAATTATTTTCGGATTAATAATTAATTAAGATTATTATTTAATTATGTGAATTATTTAATAATTATTTGGAATTAATTTAATGGTGGAAAATATTTAATAGTTGTGGAAATTATTTAAAAGACTTTAATTATCTGGAAATTGCGTAATTGGCCCGTGGGCAGAGTGATCGCTTCACTAAGTATTTATGTTAATACTTACGCATCTCCTTTCCTATGATGCAGGTGGTAGAAATGTCTAAACGCGGAATCAAGGCCAAAGAAGAGGATGATATGATTTATGTTTTATTCCTTTTGCTTAAGTTGTTAGAATTATTTGATATTTGATTCATTTGATTTATTTGGTTATTGACTTCCGTTGTTGAATTGATTTATGATTCACTGAATTATTTATTTTAAGACTTCCGCTAGAATTGTTTAAGTTAAAAAAAAAAAAAAAAAAAACAAAAAAGGGGCTTGGTTGTTTCACATGGTAAGTCTCAATTAAGCCCTGTTCTTTCACCATGCTTTTCACATTTGCAAATGTTACATGACTTTTTATTCCAATGTAGGTTTCGTGCTAAAAGGAATAGGACTTCTAAGGCCATTATGAAGATGATCCAAACACAACTTAGGGACGCCTACGAGTTACTTTCTTCTCTCTATGAATTACTTCCTGTTTTGTTTTAGCTTTTAACTAATTTGATCCGGTTGTCTTTTAGATTTTAATAAGTTTGATTCTCTTGTTTCCAAGACGATCAAGGCTGGAGGAGTTCCCCCTGATTACATCCAATTGATTGAGGATGTCCACACCAACAAAAAAACCAAGCAAATTCAAGATCGTAAGGCGCGTGAGTTTGTGGACACCGTGAAGAATATTGTGGATGAGAGAATCACACAACGCACACAAGAGGGCTTGGGCCCGCTGACTTGAGAGGATATCAACCAAGTGGTTATTGAGGTAATTTTATATTTTTGCAAACACATTTCTTGTTTTTTGTGAAGAATTTGCCGATACCACTTTAGGAATTCTTTATAGGCAATGATTAGGTTGTTAGGTATTAATTTATGGATTTGTGGACTAGGTTGTTAGGCGATGTGTTTGTGAGTGTTTGCACTTTTTTCTTTCACATCTATAACTCATTTAGCGAAGAGCTTAGACTCATAGTTGGTTTTGATCTCTTGCTGTTTCCTTTTGCGTTATCTCTAATTCTTGTGTTCGTTCTAACTGTTAACATACTATGTGTCTTTTGACTGAAACTAGTTTGGTTGTTAACTTATTGTCATGTCATAGTTGTGATTGAAAGTAATGTGTCTTGACTGCGAAAGAATGCTCCTGTCAGCAAAAACCGCACTTACTGTTTGGGAAAACTAGTTGATCGTAACCCAACTTCTTCTAGCTATCCACACAATTCTAGCCTTGTTGAAGAAGTGAAGATGCTCAAGGAACAACATTTGGAAAAGGACGCAAAGCTGAACTCATTGCAGTCACAGGTTGAAACCCTTCTTAACATAGTGAAAGAGAACTTTTCCTCTTCTTTTCCACCAACCCAGCAGTAAACTCTAAATTCTTACCTCTTCTTTTGTCCAAACTCTTTTCCACCAAAAACTAGTCTTTTGTATGTAAAATATTAATTTCGTAATTTATATTTTAGCTTCTTGAAATTGTTTAATGTTTTCATTATTAATCGGTATTATAACAGCAAAACCGGTTCCACCATTTTTAATCCCGTCGCTAATCCATCAGAAAACTCGTCTAAAATCCGTCAGAATTATGGAAATAATTCCGTCACAAATCCGTGTAAATTCCGTCGGTAATAATTTCGATGCATTTACGACCAAATTCCGATGACACAAATAACCGACGCATTTCCGACGGATATCCCGATTTTGACTGTTGTGGAAACTTTCTCGGTAATCTGTCAGAAAATTGTTTCGACGGTTTCCGACGGATGCTTAGCGACGGATTATCGACGGAACTCTCGACTAAGACCGTTGTCGATACTGTCTCGGTAATCCGTTGGAAATTATTTCCGACGGATTCCGACGGTGTTTTACGAAGGATTTCCGACGACCTTTATTTTTCCGACGACATGGAACTGACGGCTTGAAATGGTCGGAAATCCGTCGAGACAAAGGGTTTCCGACGGAGTATCGACGGTTTTGTCCGTCGGTTTGACGCTGTATTCTTGTAGTGATCGTTACAATGGAAACGAAAATACATAACCACAACAGAACAGACTGGAACCACAAGGATGAAAAAGCTCCCTCCTCGACCTGCTTGTTGAACCACTTCATAAATTTCAGCTTCATCTTTGCCTCAGAATCCCAAGTCTCCTCTTTTGTACCGCTACAGTCCCACATGGCTCTCAACAACGGCACCTTCATGTTCCGCAGAACCTTGACTCTCCTCTCGAGAATCTTCACAGGAACCGCCGAAACCGTCAAATTAGGCCTAAGATCCTCTGGAATCTTAGCCACTAACTCCTCTGAAAGATGAAGGCACTTCCTCAACATAGCCATCTTGAGATACACATGATCTCCCACTTCAAACTCAAGCTCTAGACTACGCCTAACAGCGTAACTCTTATGTCTATCCTGAGCTTCCTTCATGTTCAGTCTCAAAACACGGGCCTTCTCCGTCGTTTCCTGAACATAAGTAGCTCCATAAATACTGCGCTCCCCCACTTGGGTCCAGCATAAAGGCGCCCTACATGGCCTCCCATACAAAGCCTCAAAAGGAGCCATTACGCTCCTCGCACTTTGGCGACCAAACAATCAGAACATCCTTGCCCGTCAACCTTGTCATAGGTTGCGCCATACTCGCAAAACCGTTGACGAATCTTCTGTAGTAGCCTGCTAAACCCAGAAAGCTCCTGTTCTCGATAGCACTACTCGGTCTAGGCCAAACCCTGATAGCCTAAATCTTCGACGGATCTATAGAAACTCCCTATGCAGAAACGACATGACCCAGGAAAAAAAACATATGTCGCTGCCAGAAACTGCACTTGCTCGAGTTAGCATAAAGCTTCTGCTCTTGAACAGCTCAAGAACACAACCTAAACTAAACTTACACAAGCAATCTCTAGTGAATCACGGACCTACGGTCACGCACTCACCTTAGAACGGATTAGAAACGAAGGGAAAGATGGAAACCACGAAGAACAGCCACGAATGACTCCAAAACTCCAGAAATCGCCTCCAAAGTTCCAAAATCGCCTCTAGAACTCTCTGCCTCGAAAACTGTGCAAAAAACGCGGCTACAGTATTTTAAATCTCGAGAATAGGGTTTCCTCGCCCTAAACCGGACAAAACCAGCCGACTTGAATCGAACCGGTCGATTTCTCGATAACCGGTGTCGAGCGATACCTACACTTGTGTCGGTCGACACTACTCGACCAAACCAACAAAACCGAACAACAATCGATTTAAACCGGAAATCGATTCCCAAACCGGTGTCGATCGACACCCTCCTGGTGTCGCTCGACACCAACTAACCAGAAGTCGTTTTACACATTTTTCTACACAATGCTTGAACCTGTAGACCGACTGCACAGCAATCAAACAAGAACATGCACAGCCAACCCGAGATTCACACTGTATAGAGCATATGCAAACACCCGGTCACTTGGTGTCGTCCGACACCACTTCCAAAACAGCACTTCAGGTTTACGGATGTTACAATTCTCCCCCACTAAACTGGATTCGTCCTCGAATCCCAACACAATGTGTATACCAAAGACCACAAAACCCGGCCCCAACATGAGAGATCCTCCACTAATCTCAGAGAGGACACATCGGCCTGATATGCCTTGGCTCCATACAATAGAAACACACCGTAGCTTCTCTGGATGCCTCCCTCTTGGGACAACTAGTGATATATCATGGTTTTTATGGGTTTTTGCCATGATATAAGTGTTGTTTTATAGAGTCTTTTTAGTGTTTTTGGAGTCTTTTCTAGTATTTACAGGTCTTAGGCACATTTGGAGCTGAATTGGAGATAATAGAGCTTATTTGGGAGTTTTTGCTGCAAAACTGAAATCACTGCCGTTGCTGGACATTGGTGTTGGTCGACACCCCCTTGTTACCAGAAGAGAGACACGATTTTGAAGACTTTTGAAGATTTGCAGTTTTGGCCCAAAGTTCCACTTATTTACAAGAAGGTCCAGATCGTGTTTTAAGAGATTTTTATGTTTGTAAGCCATTATTTAGGCTTTTTCTATTTGGTATCTTATTTTCTATTGAGATCTAGAGAGAGATTTGTAGCAGAGCTTTGGTGAGACAAATCAGACTCCTTCAGAGAAGATTTTGAACTCCTTTAATCTCTATTCTTATTTCCTTTATGCAATCTTTCTTATTCATTATGTTTGTTTCAATCACCATGTCCGAGTAGTTTGTTTGTTAGGTTAAGGGTTTTCAAGGGTTGAAGAAGAATTGCAATATTGTTAGGATAATCATTAGAGTTCTTCATCTGGATTATGTTAAATGCTTATTCTAGCTTCGCGACATAGAATCTGAACTTAGGTTAATTGGTAGACACGAAAGTGTTATTGATTTCCTGAACTATCCTAGATGAGCAAAATACCTATCTGCAAAGGGATTTGGTTTAGGGATTTTGTGAACAATTGAACCTGGAATTAATGCTTGTCTAGTTTATTGAATTTGCAAAGAAATTTGGAATTCTAGGATTTAGACATAGATAATCTCTGCAGCGAAATCTGGTTGATTTTACATTAGTGTTCATGTTCGAGAACGATACTTAATTAATATCCTGATAGATTTCACTCTGCAATTCGGAATCAACCTGAGAATTTCCCAAAGCCTAACCTTTGTCTCTTGAATTTAAACCTCACAAATCGATCACTTGCTGCTTTTAGTTATTTAATTTGCATTACATTTACACTCTTTCTCTTAGCTTGATTTGAATCTAGGAATTTACTGTGCAATCGATAGACATTTGGATTCGATACCCTATACACTACAACTCATTTGCTGTGCACTTGCAGTTATTTTTAGGGAGAACTTTACACCTATCAAGTTTTTGGCGCCGTTGCCAACCGTCTCTTTCGTTGCCGTTAGATTTTTAGTTTTAGAATTTTGTCTAAGATTTTCTTTTTATTTTGTTACTCACGCGCTCTATAACTTTCTTTTTGCTGTTTCAGGTGTATGCCTAATCGCAAAACCAGAAGCAACAAGGACAAAGAGCTAGTCAATCTCAGTAATCAAGAGCTCGCACACTTAGAGCATACAAACAGAAAAGCGAAGAAGCCAGTTGAGATGAACGGGCCACTGGTTTTGGTTCGACAGGCTGATGGCACTCTGTTTGACAGCGAAGGAAACAAGCGCAATGCGCAAGGGCAGAAACTCGATGATGATGGGAATATGATAGCTGAGGCACCCCCAGTTCAGCCTGCACTTAATGTTGCTGCACAAAACTAGGCTGTACCGAATCGCACTCTTGGTGACCACAACAGGCCTGATTTATTCTATGCTAATTGGTCTGCGATTCGCCCTCCTTCGTTCCAGAGGAATGACTTTGAGCTGAAGCCTGCATTCTACACTCTTGTGGGTCAGCATCTCTTTCATGGTCTTCCTCATGAACACCCCATGGATCACATCGAGAGGTTCGAAGATCTGGCCAACAGCATCAAGGCCAATGGAGTCACTAGTGACTACCTTTTCTGCAAGCTGTTCCCTTACTCTCTTTCTGGGGATGCAGCTTACTGGTTGAAGAAGTTGCAGCCAGGATCTTGGACAAATTGGGAAGACACCAAGAAGGCATTTCTGAACAATTTCTATGATGATGCAAGGTCCGAGGAGCTGAGAAATAATATTTCACAGTTTTCTCAAGGACCAACTGAGGCATTTAAGGCTTCTTGGGTGAGATTCAAGTCCTACCAGAGAGATTGTCCACACCATGGTTTCACTGAAGTTCAGCTGCTGGGCATTTTCTTTAGAGGAATTGATTGGAGGTATCAGATGGCTCTCGATGCTGCGAGCAATGGCAACTTCAACACCAGATATCCAGATGAAGCTTACCAGCTTATAGAGAACTTGGCATCCAGTAATAGTACCAAGAATGCAGATTTTGAGAGGAAGAAGCTTGGTGGAAATATGGATGGAAGCCAAATTGCTGAGGTTAAGGCTAAGCTAGACTCTATGCATAGCCTTCTTGTGGGGAAAAAGTCAGTTCAGTTTGCTGCAGAGGTGGAATCTTTTGAGCCAGTGGAAGCGACAGAAGAAGAAGAGGTTAACTACATCAATGAAGCTGGTTTTTAGGGTCAGAGATTTGGTGATCAGCAAGGTAATAGAGGCTACAATGGAAGCGGGCAGAAGAGTTCTTTTGCAGGAAATCAGAGTTCTTCAGGGTTCACCAAGACACAGTTTCATAAACCTTTAACTTTCAGCAACTTCACAAGGAAATATGGTTCCTCTTCTTACAAATCACCTCCTGCGCAAACACCGGACAGCGAGTTGAAGTCAATGTTTGAGCAGATTCTAGAAGGACAACAGAAGATCACAGTGGACTTCAATGGAAAGATTGATGACTTATACACTGATCTGAATGGAAAAATTGAGTCTTTGAGCACTCATGTCAAGAAGTTGGATGTTCAAGTAGCTCAAACTGTTGATTCTGTTAGGAGACAAGAAGATTTCCTTCCTGGACGAACTGATGTCAATCCCAAGCACTCTTGTCATGCTGTTATGGTGGAAACTGGAGCTACCCTCGCGAAATTGGAGGATATTGCAGGTGATTTTCGCCCTGCAGAGGCAGTGTCGATTGACACCACTGATGCGTGTCGATCGACACAAGAAGATGCGAAGACGTATGACGGGCGTTTGTCGACCGAGCTGCTCGACACGAACACAAAGGTATCGACCACAGAACCCAGTGTCGATCGACACCACCAGGGTGTCGGTCGACACCAGACTCAGACGACAACAGGAAGTCGAGGAGAGGGTCTACAAGCCCAAGATACCTTTTCCTAAGCCTCCCAGGAAGTCCAAACAAGAGCTGGAAGATGCTAAGTGCAAAGCTATCCTGGATAAGCTTATGGTTGAGATTCCTCTTGTTGATGCAGTCACTATTTCACCTGCACTAAAGCGATATGTTAAGAGAATGGTGATGAATGGTGTGAGTCCTGAAGAAGGAGCTTTGCTTACTAGAGACATTAGTGCAGTTCTCTTGAACACAGTGCCTAAGCAGAAGAAGAAAATGAAGGTCTCTGAACAAGTTAGTGCTGTGATTCGGAACAAGGTTCCAGAGAAGCTACATGATCCAGAAAACTTTGTGGTAGATTGCTCCATCTCCAAAAGCAAGTTTCCACATTCTCTTTGTGATCTAGGTTCAAGTGTTAACTTTATGCCTCTCTCTGTTGCTACAAGGCTTGGAATGACTGATTTCAAGCCAACTAGGATCTCTGTTATCCTAGCTGATAGATCCAAGAGAATCCCACTTGGTGTCTTAGAGGATGTTCCACTCCAGATTGAAGGTCACATGATTCCTACAGACTTTGTGATTTTGGACTATGATGAAGAGCCTATAGATCCTCTTATCCTGGGAAGATCATTCTTAGCTACTGCTGGTGCTATCATTGATGTAAAGAAAGGGGAAGTAGAGCTGGAATTGGGTGATATTGTCCTGCATTTTGACATGGATAAGTTACGGCGACAGTCCACCATTGATGGTCAGAGTTTTTCTATAGAGATCTCTAAAGATGATGATCCTATCCGAGGCCATTCGAATGACATTACTGCTGGGTATGTCAAGGAGCTGGTTACTAGTGAGCAAGTGAACAATGGGAATGGACCGTCAGTTCCAGATCATGTCATAGCCACACAGCCTCCCTTACAGCAAATGTATGCACTCTCTAGAATACATTCAAAACCCCCTGATATCATCAATAAAACTTTAAGAAGTGCAAAACCTGTTTTACACTTATGCAAGCAACGAGTTTCTCGAAGAAGGCTTGGTTTTTCTTTTGATGATTCTGCAGGAAAACGAAGTCTCCCACCCGTACTCAAATCCCACCCCGCTGATGTTCCTCACTTCCTTGGTCGATCTCACGCACCAAATGCTTATACACCACCATGCATGGATGAGGAGACATTTTTCTCCGAGGCATTTCCTGCCACTCTCTCATCCACCAGATGCCTAAGCTCGACACAGTCCAACTAATGACTGAAAACAAGCGCTTAGTGGGAGGCAACCCACCTGTAGGTGAAATTCCTTTGTGATCTTCATTTTCTTTTCACTAACTTTTGGTTTTGTTTTATTTTTGAAAAAAAAAAAAAAAAAAAAATCAGGGCCGCCACAAGATAGTGTCGATCGACACCAATGATGAGACGGACCAATATCGTGCAGGACTCGATACGCAGGTCGACACAAAAACGCTGGTGTCGACCGACACCACTTATGGTGTCGATCGACACCGTTCAAAATCATACGCAGTCGTTTTGATTTCCGCGAGGTACGTTTTTAACTTCTCTTTTCTTCTCCGCGGCCACTTCGTCCTTCACATACCAAATTCCGAAAAATCGCCTTTCTCTATAACTCCCTTGATTCTTAAGCGTTTTGAGTGATTTAAGAGCCTAATCTGCTCGGATTTTTGCCCTCTAACTCTCTATATCACTCATTCGTTCGATCTGCAAGGTATGTGTTCTCAATTTTCACTTTTCGATTTCGGCTATATGGTTTGTAAACTCGAAATTTACCTCTTTCCTCTTGACTTTAAGCTTGAATATTGCCTATTTAGGTTGTTTTAGAGGAATTTAGACATACCCATGTGCTATTCATTGTTCAATTTCGCCACAATTGAGAATTTGGAATTTTGGTGACGAGACTTGCGAAAATTGTTGATTAGAACCGGTTTAGGAGTTTCTTGGGACTGATTGCTGCGGTTTTTGTTGTTTTCAAGCATGATATTGAAGTTCCACTGATACATTTTTGATTTTAGAACTTTTGGTTTTGAACTAATTTTTCCAAAATTTGCTTGTTTGGTCTTTGGTTGATTTTGCTTGCAGATGCCTCCAAAGCAACCACCACGCCGCAGCAAGAAACGCCAACACTCATCATCCTCTTCAATGCCTGGCTGGCTGGCTGAAGTTTGGAATTGCAGCCACTCGATTTGCTGATCCGGTTATTGTGCGGAGGATGGGCATTCTGGATGGTGTCCTTCAGATGTTGGAGAGGATTGGATTGGGTACCATGTGTACCAAGCACTACACCGTCTATCCGGACTTGGTTCGTCAGTTCCTTTCCACAGTTAGTGTCTACTACACTTCCCCTGCGAGGCAAGCCAACGAGGGTACCTTGACTTTCATGCTTCAAGGACAGAGGTACAGGCTGTCTATCCCTGATCTATGCGACCTCTACGGTTTCGACAAGGCGTGGTATAATGTTGCTTGGCCATCTGAGTTCACGGATCAGCATCGAGTCTGGTCTTCTTTTGCGACTGGGCGCTATGACAGCAAGCATTCCACTCAGACAGATGTGCGCCACCCTGTAGTGAGGTATGTGGCTAGGCTCCTTGCTAACACCATTTTATGCAAGTCTGAGCCAGGTAAGATGAGGCTCATTGAGCTCATGCTGTTGAGCTATGGCGTTGAGGACCTATATGAGCCGGGAGAGCCTGATTTGCAGAGGATTGCGATTTTTGCACAACACTTAGTCTCCTTGAAGAGTAAACCATTCTCCGGCACTCAGAAGAAGCCTGAAACGGTGGGGAGTCTTTTTACTCCCATTTTCCAGCATTTTGCCATCCCTTTGGCCCATCTTCAGCGTATTTCTGCAGCATCTCTTATGGATGAAGAACACTTGAAGAGTGCTAAATGGCTAAAGGCAGATTTACTTTGGTGCTACCGCGCTGCTTCAGGAGATCACATGGTCCAGCTACCTAACCCCGACCTCAACACCATCACCGAGACACAGAGCTGCCTCCGCTTTCTCCCCGATCCTCCTATTCGTCTACCTGCCCTGCCGGCCCGTGCTGCTACAGGCTCGACTCGCCGCGCACCTCACTCTGCAGCCGACATTGCTTACACTTCTGCATCTGCTTCACTCGCCGCTGCACTCGGTTTTCCACCCACTCCAGAGATTCCCATGGAACCGGCTGTTTTTCAGAGATACATGGTTGAGAGCTTACATGCCTTATGGGATAGGATTTCTCGCTGCACCTGCATGCGCCCACCTACCACCGACTCTGCTGCTGCACCAGAGGCTGATGACGACAACGATGAGGACTAGTTCCTTGTCGCTGATTTATCCTTTATTTTCTTTTGCATTTTATCTTATTTTTCTTCTAACTTTGAGTCAGTCCCTCATTCTCTTTTGATTTGGATTTGGAATTTGTGTTGAGCTATGCTTTGATGATATCTATGTTTGTTTCTGAATTGTGTTTGAGTACTTTTACAGATTACTTGATGTGAAAACGTGTAGACATGTGTCTTTACACTTTTCTGGACTTCATTCACATTCAACGAACTTATTGGCGATCTCTGTTGCTGGTGTCGATCGACACCATCCTGGTGTCGGTCGACACCAGCCCGCCAGACAGGTACCACGCTCAATTTTTATGATTTTGACTCAATTCCAATTCTTTCTCTTTGTTTCCTTCGGCTGAATACCACTGGGGACAATGTTGTTTAAGTCTGGGGGAGGTAGTTGCTAACATTGTGTTTGTTTTTGAGGGTTCTAAAAAAAAAAAAAGGTTTTTCAAAGTGTTTTATTGAGTCAAAACCAGTTAGGAAATTAGGACATTTTCTTGGAGCTTACCTTATCAACCAATGTTCTTGCAATCACAAGGGGCAGACATCAGCAGCGGACTTAGCCGAACAGAATGGCTCTAGCGGACCGATTGCTGGATCACAACCGTATCTTTAAGGTACTCAACTCTCTGAAGTTTAACTCCTCGCATAAACCTGACTTTTAAATTTCTTAGCAAGGGGTTTGGTATACATGAGTATGATTTCTCTTTCAGTCCAGTCAAGACAGGCTTATGCATTTACATCATGTTTATTTATGGCTTTACATTTAGTTATATACTCTCTCTTTTCTTAAACCCAAAGGGAAGTCTAACGACACCCTCGGGAAAACGAAGTGGATGAAGGTCAGTCCAACTGGTCTTCTGACTCCATGGAAACCCGCCGGATGAAAGTAATAAAAAGGACCGGTAATAAAAAGGCTCGGACCATCACTACTCGCGCTCTAAATAAAAACTGATTCCAAATCATAAGGGAAAGAGAGAGAGAGAAGGAAAAAAAAAAAAAAAAAAACGAAAAAAAAAAAAAATGCATTCATGTTTTAGTTTTAGAAGTTTGTCTTGATTGTACTTGGAGGGGTAAAAATCAGAATGCTATTTGATCGATAACCCCTTGTTGAGAACTCACGCTTTTAATTTTTAAGGAGTTGGCTTTAGAGTTTTGAGTTATCTCATGAGATTTAGTGTTTGGTTTGGTTTGAATTGCAAGTTAGTGTCCACTATGTGAAACTGGTCTAATGTTGGTTATGTTCTGAGTGAGAGCAGGTGCAAAGGTTGGTACAAGTTCTAAAGAGTAAGTGAGTTTCTGCTTTTAAAACCTCTTTCTCAAATGTCTTAGATTCGATTTACATGAGGACATGCAAAGATCTAAGTCTGGGGGAGTTGATATATCATGGTTTTTATGGGTTTTTGCCATGATATAAGTCTTTTTTTATAGAGTATTTTTAGTGTTTTTGGAGTATTTTCTAGTATTTACAGGTCTTAGGCACATTTGGAGCTGAATTGGAGATAATGGAGCTTATTTGGGAGTTTTTGCTGCAAAACTGAAATCACTGCCGTTGCTGGACATTGGTGTCGGTCGACACCCCCTTGTTGCCAGAAGAGAGACGCGATTTTAAAGACTTTTGAAGATTTGCAGTTTTGGCCCAAAGTTCCACTTATTTACAAGAAGGCCCAGATCGTGTTTTAAGAGATTTTTATGTTTATAAGCCATTGTTTAGGCTTTTTCTATTTGGTATCTTATTTTCTATTGAGACCTAGAGGGAGATTTGTAGCAGAGCTTTGGAGAGACAAATCAGACTCCTTCAGAGAAGATTTTGAACTCCTTTAATCTCTATTCTTATTTCCTTTATGCAATCTTTCTTATTCATGATGTTTGTGTCAATCACCATGTCTGAGTAGTTTGTTTGTTAGGTTAAGGGTTTTCAAGGGTTGAAGAAGAATTGCAATATTGTTAGGATAATCATTAGAGTTCTTCATCTGGATTATGTTAAATGCTTATTCTAGCTTCGCGACCTAGAATCTGAACTTAGGTTAATTGGTAGACACGAAAGTGTTATTGATTTCCTGAACTATCCTAGATGAGCAAAATACCTATATGCAAAGGGATTTGGTTTAGGGATTTTGTGAACAATTGAACCTGGAATTAATGCTTGTCTAGTTTATTGAATTTGCAAAGAAATTTGGAATTCTAGGATTTAGACATAGATAATCTCTGCAGCGAAATCTGGTTGATTTTACATTAGTGTTCATGTTCGAGAACGATACTTAATTAATATCCTGATAGATTTCACTCTGCAATTCGGAATCAACCTGAGAATTTCCCAAAGCCTAACCTTTGTCTCTTGAATTTAAACCTCACAAATCGATCACTTGCTGCTTTTAGTTATTTAATTTGCATTACATTTACACTCTTTCTCTTAGCTTGATTTGAATCTAGGAATTTACTGTGCAATCGATAGACATTTGGATTCGATACCCTATACACTACAACTCATTTGCTGTGCACTTGCAGTTATTTTTAGGGAGAACTTTACACCTATCAAGTTTTTGGCGCCGTTGCCAACCGTCTCTTTCGTTGCCGTTAGATTTTTAGTTTTAGAATTTTGTCTAAGATTTTCTTTTTATTTTGTTACTCACGCGCTCTATAACTTTCTTTTTGCTGTTTCAGGTGTATGCCTAATCGCAAAACCAGAAGCAACAAGGACAAAGAGCTAGTCAATCTCAGTAATCAAGAGCTCGCACACTTAGAGCGTACAAACAGAAAAGCGAAGAAGCCAGTTGAGATGAACGGGCCACTGGTTTTGGTTCGACAGGCTGATGGCACTCTGTTTGACAACGAAGGAAACAAGCGCAATGCGCAAGGGCAGAAACTCGATGATGATGGGAATGTGATAGCTGAGGCACCCCCAGTTCAGCCTGCACTTAATGTTGTTGCACAAAATCAGGCTGTACCGAATCGCACTCTTGGTGACCACAACAGGCCTGATTTATTCTATGCTAATACTTGGCGTTGAACTACGCTATGAATTCGCCCCAAGTCCACACTGCCCTCCGAGTCACAACAGATCTCCACCACAAATGCACGTCTCCACTAAGGTAATGCACCGCTAGCTCAACCCGATACTCCTCTGGACACCTGACTGAACCAAAGTTCCGCTCTAGTCTCAGCCGCCACTTATCGGCCTGCTCGGGCCCACCTCTACCCTCAAAGAATGGTGTCCCAATCCTCTACATCTCCCTCAACATCTCTAGATAAGACGGATTGATAAGACGGATGCCCAAACACCGCAACTCCATGCTGCCCAACGAAACCCGCAGCCCCTTGCTGCCCGACAAAACCGGCACCCACCTGTGCCCCGGCCACTGGAGGTGCACCCGGAGCCTGCTGTGGAACCGCTTGCGGAAGACGTGCCAACAGCTGCGTCAGTAGCCCCACAATCAAGTCACCCTGAGCCGGAGCCGCGCCCCCACCCTGAGCCGCCCCAACTCTTGCGCCACCACCGGCACCCAAACTGGCCTCACCCGCCACAGAATGTGTCACCGACGCCACCGCCACACTAGGCAATGCACTCTCCGCTGAAGCCTCCGGTAATCCACGACCCCGACCTCCACGGCCCGCAGCTCGGCCACCACGGCCAACTGCTCTGCCCCCACGGGCTCTACCGCGCCCTCTCGCACCACGACCTCTAGCACCTGCGTCCATCTTGCTGCACTACCAAAGCACACAAGATAAGCAACTAGACTAACACCAAAGCAAAACCATAAAAACAACTCACCGCGGAACACTGGAAGGCCGAGAGAGGATGATAATAAGACTACTAAATTGAGTAACCACAATAATCAATTTAACCACATAGTCTCAATTCACCCAATCTAACAGTCCTAAAACCGTCTAAGCTCTGATACCAAAATGAAACAGCTAAGCTTTTTTTTTTTTTTTTAACCAATTAATTAAATCAACCACCATTTAATTAATTTATACCACAAATTAATTAATTTAAATCATTTAAACCAAGCACTTAAATTAAACCACAAATTAATTGATTTAAACCACTTAAACCAATCAATGAAATTAAACAACAAACTAATTGATTTAAACCACTTAAACCAATCAATTAAATTAAACCACAAATTAATTAATTTAAACCATTTAAACCAATCAATTAAACTAAACCACAAATTAATTGATTTAAACCACTTAAACCAATCAATTAAATCCAACAGAACCGCACTGAAACAACCAAACTTTTTTTTTTTTAATCAATACTCAGCGGAAGTCTTTAAATAATAAATCAATAATTAATACATCGAATCAATTCAACAGCCACGAATCACTCCAAAACTCCAGAAATCGCCTCCAAAGTTCCAAAATCGCCTCTAGAACTCTCTGCCTCGAAAACTGTGCCAAAAACGCGGCTACAATGTTTTTAATCGCGAGAATAGGGTTTCCTCGCCCTAAACCGGACAAAACCAGCCGACTTGAGTCGAACCGGTCGATTTCTCGATAACCGGTGTCGAGCGACATCTACACTTGTGTCGGTCGACACTACTCGACCAAACCAAAATGATGCGGGATAAGCTTTTCCCAATTTCTATCCCTTTTCTGCAAGTGCACAGATCGAGAGTAGTAACGGGTTTATCGAACACAAGGACCAGTTAGTGCACTACAAGGTATGAAATTGAGATTTAGCTAGGAAAGCAATATGAGTTTGGTTGTTGTAACGATTAAAGCAAGTAAAGTAAGCAAGTAAACAAAGAAAATAAAGTTGTAAACCAATGGATGGAAGGCGCTAAGCAATAGGATAATCGCGGGATGAGTGATTCAAGCAAGCAAGTTCGACTTGTTAGGGTTTTAAGAATGTGTACCACCTAGAACTCAAGACACTAATTTAGATCGTTCCACTTCCGTGGCTCCGACCCCTATGTTGATCTATCTAATCGCTAAACTTTCGGTATGTCCTTAGATAATCAAACAAGCATTAATTCGATCAAGTCTCAATTGTTCACAACCTCTAGTAAATCAACTTCCGCAGTCTAAGAGAGTTTGCCCACCAAATACTAGTTCAGGCGAATGATTCATCACTTCCGTGGCTCAAATCTACCTAGGATCATATGTTGATTGGCCATATCAACACCAAGCAATGAACACAAGCAAAGGTGAAGAGTTTATGTAAACCCTAATTCTATGTATCGATTATCAAGCAAGCATGAACACTATCCTTTGATTTCCTATCCCTTAACAAGGTAACTACTCAGATATAGAGAAGGAAGTCGAACTCATATTCATAAGAACAGAGGTTCGAAATCCTCTCTTGAAAGAGACAAAGAAAGAAAGTAAAACTAGAAGAACTTGTATTGAAATTAATATGTTATTGTATCTCTATATGTGGCTCTCTCTTTTACAAGGCTAAAAAGATATATTTATATTGCTTCAGAAGTTGAAGGGCGGCTTGACCTAGGTCTTGGTTGAAGAATAGAAGCCGGCGTGAATTTGGGCTTGAAAATGCGCAAAACGGGCTTCGGAAACGAGCCGGGTCGATCGGGACATGTCGTGGTCGAGCGGGGCGGTCGACCGGTCGGTCGGGATGGCGTCTGGGTCGAGCGGGGCGGTCGAGCGCGCGTGGAATGGTGAAGAAAGGTTGGGTCGGACGAGGGTCTTGGAGTCCATGTCCGACCGGCTTCGGTCGACCGGATGGTCGTCGTCGTGAAGGAAGGTCGGGTCGGACGAGGGCCATGGAGTCCCTGTCCGACCGGCTTTGATGATGTCCGGTTTTCGGCTCCTTTGACGCTCTTCACTAAAACGATCATATCTCCCATTCTACATGGACAAATTGCATGATTCCAATTGCATTGGAAAGCTAACTCACGTAGGCATCGCGGAGAACTGGTTTTGGTGAAATCCATTGAGTATAATGTTTTTGAGGCTCCTCCAAAGTTAATGATAGTGCAAGAGGCTGCTTTGAGGACCTTTTCCTTTTTTTTGCTCCAAATTGCATTGTTTGACCTGAAATGACTCTTGGCACTATATATGCATAAAAACTACATTTTAAAGCAAAAAGCCACGGTAAAACCATGCATAAAGTATATAAAAACGATGTAAAAAGGGTGTAAAATAGAGGTATATCAACTCTCCCAGACTTAGATCTTTGTTTGTCCCCAAGCAAATTGAATCTAAATTAGAGAAAGAGGTTTGAAAACGTAGAAACTCCTTATCCTTTTGAGAAACCTGTGGTGGCTTCCTCTCCTGTATTCCACTAAAAACATAACCAATGTTAGACTAGCTTCACATAATGCTCGGCAAGCTTAGCGAACCATACCAAACTCAACTAGTCTCATCCATCATTCCAGACTTTCCATTGTTAACTCCTTGCATAAATTTAAAACGTGCGGTCTTTATCAAGGGAATATCGATCATTAAGCACTTGTTCTTACCCACTTGAGTCTCTCCAGGATAGTCCTTTTTGAAGCTTTTGAGTTCTTTTCCTCTCTCTTTTCTTTTGAAGGATCGATCTTTCCCTACTTTTCTAGGGCATCATTTTATTTTATCTATCGATCCTTCTTCCCTTTCTTTTTATTTTGGGGAATAACATAGGATAGGCTTTTGCTTTTTCCTTGTTTTTGGTAGGTCTTCATAAGACAAGAAGGTGCAGACGTATGCATTCCTATTGCTTACACGTTTTCCTTGTGCTTAGAAGCTTTTGATTTTCATTTTTCTGAGAGAGAGGAGAACTGCACTTTGTATTGGACACACCCTTTTGAGATCAAGTGAGGAACGACTCATATGTATGCCAAGTCCCTTGACAAGAAAAACTAAGTTGATTAGGGTGGAGTTAATGTTAGATTGTCCGGATACCTTAGAAATGTCGCCGAGTCGGTAGGTCGATCCACCGTTAGAGGTTCTGTTAGGCTTACGTCTGCAACTGATGTCCGCTCTCGGGTCATAGATTGTTAGCAGAACACCGGAGAATCATAGAGATAGATCATAATTTCCAACTAAGGTTTTGACTCAATAAAACAGAAGTTTTGAAAAAGGTTAATAAGAGAAATAGATATGAGATGAAGACAAGACATGAACAAATGCATTAGTACCGACAATCCCCCCAGACTTAACTTGCACCGTCCCGGTGAAAGAAAATCCGATTAAGGGAGGTAAAAGAAAGAGGTAATAAGGCGTTTGTGAATGAGAGGAAAGATGTAACCTGATATGGTATTAGAAACCGAAGAATGGTGTGATGGATGATATGTCCAGCTACTATGTTGCTCCATAATGTGGATGAGATCCCGGCTTAGATGGTCAAGTGCTGTTGTACACCAGAAAAGAGCTTTAAGGGCCGCCTGAGTGTAGGTGAAGTAGGATCATCATATGGTGGAACAGCAAGTAGGCGTGGTATGTGATGGGCTTTGGAATGAAAGTGTGGTGGGATGATGGTGGGGTGATATGCAAATGAGGTGGGATGGTATGCAATGAGGTGGGATGGAATGAGGGGATGGTGGGTCGGCAAGAGGGGATACGGTCGATCGGGCGAGGCACCGGTCGATCGTCCTGGTCGACCCGACCATGGTGAGTGCTGCATTCTTCTTTTCTGAGGTTTCTCTCTGCTTCTTTCATGCTGGATTCTCAAATTTCTGTATCCAAAACTTCAAAACAAAACTATTAAATAAAAACAAAGATTAAAAAGGGATAGAAAAGACCTTATGGGTTGCCTCCCATACAGCGCTTGTTTATGGTCTTTAGCTTGACCGTTTAGCTCTTCTAAGAAGAAATGGAAGGACATGACCTGAGACAAAGCATTTTTGTGCGTGTCCCATCACGTCCTTGTTGATGATCAGGTGGTTCATGAGGAGATATGAACCGAGAATGCTTGGTAGAAGTGAAAACGGGGACGGCATCATAGAAAACAGATTTGTTGACATTGGCAAGAGAGATGCGGCGGTTTGGCCAATCCATGATGGGTCCAGCAGTTGCCAAGAATGATCTTCCAAGTATAATAGGCATGTCACTTCCTCCTTTGATATTCATGATATGAAAATCCACCGGTATCTTTGTATCTCCAATTTCGAGCAAGACATCATAAACAACACCTCTGGGTTGTGCAATGGTGAGATCATCAAGTCCAATGCTGATTTGTGAAGGTTGTAGGCGTGTGATCCCAAGGAGTTTGGCAGTGTGTGTGGGCATCAGGTTTATGCATGAACCAGAATTACAAAGGTAGCTATCAAAGTACCTTCCATTGATTGTGCAGGGTATGGTAAACTGTCCTGGGTCTTCTACCATGTAGAGGGTTCTGAAAGAAGGTTGCTTCTTAGCTTTCTCAAATAGCACCTGAATCTCTTATGGGGTCTCTTTGCAGTTGTGGAAGAAGTTGGTGAGTGGGTGGTTCTTCCAGGCCTGATGAAAGGTCATGCTTGCTGGTAGTGTTTGGACAAAGCGGTTGAATTCAGCTAGCTTCTCTCGGGAGATGGGGTTGCTGTACCACTTGGGAGGAGGTGTAGAGGGCGGAGATGGGGGTAGGGTTGCTGCATAAGATGACATAGAGAGGCGGGCTTGCCTAAAGAGTTGCTTAATCTCATCCTTGGTTTCTTTGCTACTGAAGAAAAACTCAACCAAATCATGGTTGTTCCAAGCTTCTTCAAAGGGGACATAGAATGGTATGGACTTCACCTTCTTGTTAAACTCCTTGAGCTTCTCTGGGCTTATCTTAGTAGGGTCGATGGGATCATATTGGAATGAATCCTCTGGTTCATCCAGGATGGTTCTCTTTCCTTGAATGCCGGTGATTCTAGGAAGGGTGAGTGTGCGAGCTGGAGGTGGAGAGAATCGCGGATCAGTTTGCTGTGGACTAGTTTCACTTCCTCTAGAGCTTGCATTTCTATTAAAACTCTGCTTCTCTTCTTCATCATCTTTATAGTCTTCCTCATACTCTTGATCTTCTTCTTCTTTTCTTACAAGATGTGATGAGTTTTCCTTGGAGATTGCTGTGATGACATTGCAAGGGAAAGGAGGTGGTTTGGGTGTGGGGCTTCTTTCTCTCTGGTTCTTAGAGAAAAGAGATCCTTCTACAGCTGACAGCCGGTTATAGATGATTCCAAGATGTTTGCAATTATCATCATTGAAGCTATGGGCACCCATGCTCTTGCTAAGTAGCTCATGGTATTTTGCGGCAACATCTAGCATGACAAGGTTGAGTGATCGATCATGGTCTTCCTTGAGTTGCTTGATATCTTTGTCAAGCTTGATAACTTGGTTAAAAAGAACATCCATATTTTCTCCAAGGGTGAGCTGAACATATTCGATCTTCTTCTCCATCTCTCTTGTACTTGTGACTTGATAGTCAAGGTACTCTTGTAGCATCTCTTCAAGCTTGGTTAGGCGTGGGCTGTGGGGTAATCCTTCTGTGGCTTGGGGAAGCTGCTCAATGTGCGGTGGAGGTTGGTGGTTTCTATAGGGCGGGTGGTAGGGTTTGAGTAGCGGCACATAGGGTTGTCCACGGGCAAACTTGTTGAGGAAAACTTCCTTGTATCTTCTCCATGTCTTGAAATCATGTTGGGCAGAAAATCTAACCCACTCTTGAGCTCGGCCAGCTAGGGATGTTTGGAACAAGTTGATCTTGTTTGGGTTCTCTCCCAAACCATAGTAATCACAGAGATTTTCGAAGTTCTCAACATGTTCTTGAGCACACTCCGATATGAAGTCATGGAAAGGATCTCTTACTACATACTTGATCAGGTCGCTATTGATGGACTCCGGTGGTGAAGAGGCATCATCTTCTTCTTCATAAGATTGGTTGTGGTGAGGGTAAGAGCTTTGGTTATACTTGGATTTGAAAGGTGGGTTCCTGCTTAACCTCTTCAAGAAGGCTCTCTGCAGTCTAACCAAGTGTTGATCTGAAAAGGGGGAGAGTATTGCGCCCACTCAAGAGCTCTCCCAGCTAAAGACATGCTAAATAGCATTAGCTTCTTCTCAAAATTATAGACTCCATAAGAATCACAAAGACCTTCAAAGTGATCAATGTGTTCTAGTTCATGCTCATTGTAGAGATCATGGAATTTGTCTCTCTTCACAAATTCAATCAGCTTCGGATCTATTTCTTCTTCTGGTGAGGCTAGAAGGTGTTCTTCTTTTTCATAGTATTGGCTAGACGTCTCCAGTTCGGCCGCATTAGGGTAGGGGAGAAAGTTCTTCTTGGTCTTCAAGGGTGCTAGTCCGGGATGACTACTGCGAGAATCCCATGAAGGTGAAATAGCTCGAGGGTTCGACATCCTCTTCTCTGTTGGACTATCTCTAGGAGAAGATACATGGCGTATAGGAATCGCCATTATAGGACTAGGACTTCTCAAATCCTCTTCCATCTAGGAGAAAGACTTAAAACCTGAAAAACCAAAAACAAAAAGGAAAAACAAGATTAAATAACTTAAAACAGGAAAAACAACATAGACTAGATCTCTTTCAAGAACTTGTAGGCACGATTTTGGTCCCCGGCAACGGCGCCAAAAAGCTTGATGCGGGATAAGCTTTTCCCAATTTCTATCCCTTTTCTGCAAGTGTACAGATCGAGAGTAGTAACGGGTTTATCGAACACAAGGACCAGTTAGTGCACTACAAGGTATGAGATTGAGATTTAGCTAGGAAAGCAATATGAGTTTGGTTGTTGTAACGATTAAAGCAAGTAAAGTAAGCCAGTCAACAAAGAAAATAAAGTTGTAAACCAATGGATGGAAGGCGCTAAGCAATAGGATAATCGCGGGATGAGTGACTCAAGCAAGCAAGTTCGACTTGTTAGGGTTTTAAGAATGTGTACCACCTAGAACTCAAGACACTAATTTAGATCGTTCCACTTCCGTGGCTCCGACCCCTATGTTGATCTATCTAATCGCTAAACTTTCGGTATGTCCTTAGATAATCAAACAAGCATTAATTCGATCAAGTCTCAATTGTTCACAACCTCTAGTAAATCAACTTCCGCAGTCTAAGAGAGTTTGCCCACCAAATACTAGTTCAGGCGAATGATTCATCACTTCCGTGGCTCAAATCTACCTAGGATCATATGTTGATTGGCCATATCAACACCAAGCAATGAACACAAGCAAAGGTGAAGAGTTTATGTAAACCCTAATTCTATGTATCGATTATCAAGCAAGCATGAACACTATCCTTTGATTTCCTATCACTTAACAAGGTAACTACTCAGACATAGAGAAGGAAGTCGAACTCATATTCATAAGAACAGAGGTTCGAAATCCTCTCTTGAAAGAGACAAAGAAAGAAAGTAAAACTAGAAGAACTTGTATTGAAAATAATATGTTATTGTATCTCTATATGTGGCTCTCTCTTTTACAAGGCTAAAAAGATATATTTATAATGCTTCAGAAGTTGAAGGGCGGCTTGACCTAGGTCTTGGTTGAAGAATAGAAGCCGGCGTGAATTTGGGCTTGAAAATGCGCAAAACGGGCTTCGGAAACGAGCCGGGTCGATCGGGACATGTCGTGGTCGAGCGGGGCGGTCGACCGGTCGGTCGGGATGGCGTCTGGGTCGAGCGGGGCGGTCGAGCGCGCGTGGAATGGTGAAGAAAGGTTGGGTCGGACGGGAGCCTTGGAGTCCCTGTCCGACCGGCTTCGGTCGACCGGATGGTCGTCGTCGTGAAGGAAGGTCGGGTCGGACGAGGGCCATGGAGTCCCTGTCCGACCGGCTTTGATGATGTCCGGTTTTCGGCTCCTTTGACACTCTTCACTAAAACGATCATATCTCCCATTCTACATGGCCAAATTGCATGATTCCAATTGTATTGGAAAGCTAACTCACGTAGGCATCGCGGCGAACTGGTTTTGGTGAAATTCATTGAGTAGAATATTTTTGACGCTCCTCCAAAGTTAATGATAGTGCATGAGGCTGCTTTGAGGACCTTTTCCTTTGTTTTGCTCCAAATTGTATTGTTTGACCTGAAATGACTCTTGGCACTATATATGCATAAAAAATACCTTTTAAAGCAAAAAGCCACGGTAAAACCATGCATAAAGTATATAAAAACGATGTAAAAAGGGTGTAAAATAGAGGTATATCACAACAAAACCGAACAACAATCGATTTAAACCGGAAATCGATTCCCAAACCGGTGTCGATCGACACCCTCCTGGTGTTGCTCGACACCAACTAACCAGAAGTCGTTTTACACATTTTTTCTACACAATGCTTGAACCTTTAGACCGACTGCACAACAATCAAACAAGAACATGCACAGCCAACCTGAGATTCACACCGTATAGAGCATATGCAAACACACCCGGTCACTTGGTGTCGTCTGACACCACTTCCAAAACAGCACTTCAGGTTTACGGATGTTACACGCACAACCAGAAGTGTCGAGCGACACCAACACACTCGCCTCTTGGTTTCGACTGAGACCAAATGGTGTTGCTCGACACCAATTCGCAGATGTGAATTCCATCACGACTAACAAAAACGGAAAAACACCAAATACTCCAATTTTCTCATAATGAACACGATTAAACCCAATAATCAACACAAAATCATCACACAATCAATCACAAAACAACAGATCTAGGATTCACGGGCCTACGGTCACGCACTCACCTTTAAAATGGATTGAAACAAGGCAAAAGGAGAAGGTGATGAACAGTGCCATGAACAGTGCGATGAACAGTATGATGAACAGTATGATGAACAGAACGGTGAACAGTACGGTGAACAATGCGATTTCTCTCCAAAATCTCCACTTCTTCTCCTCTGAACCTTTCCACTCGAAAATTGTGACAAAGAAAGGTGGTTGTACCTTTTAATCACGTAACTAGGGCTTTCCCTGGCCAAACCAACAACTTAAATCGAACCAGAATTCAATTCCAATAACCGGTGTCGCCCGACACCAACTCCAAAAACCAGGAAAATGGTTCACAGATGTTACATTTCCCCTTAAACCAGCCAATAAACCGGATAAGTTAAATCGAACCGAGAACTGAAATTCCGGACCGATGTCGACCGACACCCTCCTGGTGTCGCTCGACACCACTCGACAAAACCACTTCTTTGGTTTGCGGATTACAATTCTCCCTGTAACATCCGTAAACCAATTCTTTGGTCAGTTGGTGTCGAGCGACACCAGGAGGGTATCGGTCGACATCGGTCCGGAATTTCAATTCTCGGTTTGATCTGATTTCGTCCGGGTTTGCTGGATCTGGCGTGTGGTGTCGAACGACACCAGGGAGGGTGTCGAGCGACACCAGGGAGGGTGTCGGTCGACACCGGCTATTGAAATCGATTCCCGGTTAGATTTAAGTCGTTGGTTTTTTCTGGTTTGGGTTTGGAAACCCTAAGTCGCGAAGTTATAAGCGAAGGAGGCCGCTTTTTCTTCTGGTTTTCGAGAGTTTGAGAGGAGAAAAGGAGATTGGAGGTTTTTGGGTGATACATGGAGTGTTGTGGCTTGACCTGGAGCTATTTGTTGCTGTTCATCTCTCCTTTCTCTGTTTCAATCCATTCCAAGGTGAGTGCGTGACCTTGGGCTCGTGAATGCTAGATCGAATTATTCCAGGAGGATAAGTGTTGGGTTTTCGTGTTGTTTATGTGATAATTGTGCATTTGATCTGTTTGAATTGTGTTAATTGTCGAGTTGGTGTTTTTGTACTGTTTATTCGTCTTGTCTGTCGATCTGTGGGATCGGTGTCGGGCGACACCAAGTGGTGTCAAGCAACACCAGGTGGCGTCGGTCGACACTGCCGGTCTTGTGGTTTAATTGAACGGTTTAATCAACGAGTTTAAATTGGTGTAATTGTTTAATTGGTTAAGGGGTTTTAACTGAGAATTAATTATTTAATAGTTAATTAATTGTTTAAATGTTCAGAAATAATTGTAGAAATTATTTGTTTTAATAATTTAGCAATTTATTTAATAACTATGAGCATTATTTAAATTGATTGTCTGTTATTTGCGTAATTGGCATGTAGGCGGGGTGATCGCTTCACTAAGTATTTGTGATAATACTTACGCATCTCTTTTCCTGTGATGACAAGATGACAGGATGTTATGTGTTTGATCTATTTGCTTCTGTTGTAGTCTAGTAAACCTACTATTTAGGTTGCTAAAGTTATTTATTTATTTCTGGAGTTGAATTAATTGATTATTGTTGGTTGATTTAATTATTTATTGAATTAATTTTATTTGATTTATTGATTGAGAATTTCCGCACTTAGAGTTATTTAATTAAAAAAAAAAATTGGTTGTTCACTATCCCACTAAACTGGATTCCACCTCGAATCCCAACATAACATGTGTACCAAAGACCACCAATCCGGCCCCATCTGGCCAAACCACTAGAGATCCTCACCTGACCTCAGAGACTCGTATCTAAACCTATATTATACACATGTTCCCATACATCATTACTTTTAACTCATTATACTAACCACTTATACTTGGGCCACTACACCCAGATAAGTCGCTCATACTGAGGTCACTACACTCAATAAGCATTCCCAACCACTTATACTGAAGCCACTAAACTCGGATAAGTCTGCCAGAGAACCATCGTCTCCAAAAGTGTAAAGAGTTATTCGGGGACACCACAGCCACTAGAGTAAATATTATGAAACGTCTATAACATATCCGACTATAACTGCCTCACCACCCAAACTGGTCGATAAACTCGTAATATCCAAAACTCAAAAATTTAAGGAAAACTCCATCTTATTATCTCCAAACATGTATGTCGTTACAACGAAAATGAAAATACATGAAACAACATAGCACAAAGCAAAACAGCTGGAACCACAAAGATGAAGAAGCTCACTCCGTGACCTGCTTCTCGAACAACTTCCTGAACTCCAGCTTCATCTTTGCCTGAGGCTCCCAAGTCTCATCCTCTGTACCGCTACAGTCCAACAGAACTCTCAGCAACGGTATCTTCTTGTGCCGCATAACCTTGACTCTGCTCTCGAGTATCCTCACATGAACAGCGAGAAACGTCAAATCAGGCTTAAGATCCTCTGGAATCCTAGCCACTAACTCCTCAGAAGGATAAAGACAATTCCTCAACATCGAAACGTGAAACACCTTGTGGAATGCCCTCATAATCGGAGGTAACTCAAGCCGATACGCCACTGGTCCAACTTGCTCCACCACCGGAAACAGACCCATAAACCGTGGATTCAGCTTGTTCTCAGCTATGAATCTGTTAGGACCCCTCAACATAGCCATCTTGAGATACACACGTTCTCCAACCTGAAACTCAAGCTCTCGTCTCCGCCTATCAGCGTAACTCTTCTGTCTATCTTGAGCTTCCTTCATGTTCAGCCTTAAAACACGGACCTTCTCAGTCGTTTCCTGAACATAAGTAGCTCCATAAATGCTGCACTCCTCCACTTGGGTCCAGCATAAAGGTATCCTACATGGCCTCCCATACAAAGCCTTAAAAGGAGCCATCGCAATACTCGTTTGAAAGATGTTGTTGTAAGCAAACTCAACCAAGCTCAAATAATCTGCCCAATGGCCACTCCAGTTTAACACACACATCCTCAGCAAATCCTCCAAAGTCTGAATAGTCCTCTCTGACTACCTATCAATATGTGGATGATAAGTTGTACTCATGTGCACCTTAGGGCCCATCTCTGCCTGAAACGCTCTCCAAAACTCTGAAGCGAATCTAGGATCCCGATCTGACACAATACTGGCTGACACTCCATGCAGCCTCACAATCTTTTTCACAAATTTCTTAGCCAAAACAGCAGCTCCATCTGTCTTCTTAATGACCAGAAAATGTGCTGACTTAGTCAACCGGTCCACAAACACCCAAATAGCATTATAGGTCCGCGAGATAGGTAATCCCACCACGAAGTCCATCGTGATCATGTCCCACTTCCAATCTAGAATGGGCAAATTCTGCGAAAGACCACCTGAAACCTGATACTCTGCCTTAACCAACGAACACGTGTTGCATTTCGCAACCCAATCAGCCACATCTCTCTTCATCCTGACCCAGTGATAAGACCGCTTGAGGTCATGATACATCTTGATCGCTCCTGGATGAATCGAGAACTTGTTCGCATGAGCCTCTCTCAGAATCTCCTGTCTCAACTCCTCAACCTTGCGTACAGAAACCCGACCGCGAACCAAAATCGTCCCATTTGAAAAGTCCTGATACTCAGAACCAACTGCTCGCGATGCATCAATCAAACTCTGATCACTCTGCTGAGCCACTCTGATCCTACTGAGTAAATATGTCTGATAAACTGCCTATAAGTCCAAAGGCTACTGCGAAATAGTTGATATCATCATATTTTACATGTTTTCACTAAGTGTTTATTGGTGTTTTCAAGTTTTCAATAAGGGTCTATGCCTTTAGAGGTAGTTTTCTTGTATTTGTTGGTTTTGGAGTCTTAACAGGTTAAACTACCAAAAAGGATTCAAAAAGGAGCAAAAGAGCCTCAAACCATGATCCATGCAAGTTTCCAAGTCAAGAGCATCAATATAACTCCCTTTGTCCGATTCTCGCATTTGGACAGAACCGGAGTATCCGAAAGATAGCCGCGGCAAGGGGTCTTCCCGACGTCCAAAAATCATGATCTTGGTCTTTCTGGATAGATATTGGAGTCATGCATCACGGCGAAGTGGATCCAAGCCATTTGGATCAACCATCACGGAGATACTATTTTTCTCCCAGGACGTGTCCGCCAGGCGAGTAAACGAAGCCCATGGAGACTTGGCGCCACCAAACGGCCCGGGATTCCGCGGCATGGACCTTTTCTCGACTTAACACAAGCCCAGATTGCTTTTGGTGGTTTACTTGTCCTAAACCCGGTCCAATCACGTCGCAAATCATCAAAGCCGGTTAACCGGAAAGTTTCCTTTTTCAGCACTTCAATACCCTAGCGACTTCAAGCTTATAAATTCTTGCTTTTAGCCTCTGCAAGGGAGAGAGCCGCGAGTGTATTGTGCAACAGAGAGAGCAGCCGTCAAGGAGGAGAAGCCCTAGGTGGTGCGTCGTCCAGAAGGAAAAAGGAGGCGCCGTTCAACTCATTGCACTCGCATCTCATCTTTGTTCTTTCATCTTTTCCTTTTCTCTTTTGTACTTTGGATCGAAAGTTATCAAGGGATTCGACTTGTTCTTCATCAGAGAAGCCTCTTTCAATCCTTTATCTCTTTTCATACTTGCATAATGATATCAATCTCGCCTTGCTTGCTTGATCTTAGTATGTCCGAGTAGATCCCCTCGTTAGGCCGAGGGAGATCGATGGACTCTAGATATGATTAGACTTGTTTGATTGCATAAAACGGGATTTACTCTTTTGGTTCTTCATCTTTGCTTGCTCTTATTGCTTGTTGTTAGGAAAGCGCGCCTCAACAACTCGAACTTAGGTTGATACACTCTCCAAAAGCTTGTTGTATTGCCGAAACTAGTATTTGATGAGCTAAGTGTTTTAGGCTTCCAAAAGTCGACCTAAGGAACTTAGTGAACAATCACAACTTGAACATTGATTAATGCATGCTTATAACTTGTAATAACCATCGAAAGTTGAGTCTATTAGGTTGTTTAAGCATAGTGGCCGGAGCCACGAAAGTGGAAAGGCTATACCTTAGTGTTGTGAGTTCAAGGCGGTTTATAAATTATCCCATGCAATCTCTTGTCATTTCATTGAAGGTTTCCATTGATTTTCCCTTGCCTAACATCTTTCTCATCTTGTTTACAATCTCATTCGCTTACTCACTTGTTTTCATTGAATATTAAGTTCACCCCAAATCATATTCTTCGTTCTAGCTACTCATCACTCAACATAGACTTGAAACGAGATCACTCTTCCTTGTGTTCGACCCCGACTTACCACGGCTGTGCACTTGCAGCTCTACTAAGTTGGGTTATAAATTGTATTAGTTTGAAGCATAAAACCCAACGCATCAATAGCAAAAAGACGCAACGTAATAATCTCGCTCACCAAGGCCTCAACATCCTGCTCTCGAGCTGAATCAACCCTCCGTCAACTCAACGCATCTGCACATCTGGTTAGCCTTATCTGGATGATAGATGATCTTCAAGTCATAATCTGCCAGAAACTCAACCCATCGTGTCTGTCTCATATCCAGCAATGGCTGAGTGAAGATATGCTGCAGACTCTTGTTATCCGTATAGATCTGCACTGATCCGCTATACAAATAAGACCTCCAGATCTTAAGCTCGAAGACCACCGCTCCCAAAAAGATTATGCGTAGGGCGACTACGCTCGCTGCCCTGCAACTGCCACGAAGCATAGGAAATCACTCTACCCTCCTGCATCCAGACACAACCCAGAACAACTTCTGAAGCATCTGTATACACTACATAAGGCTTTCCCGGCTCGGGTAATGCCAACACTGGTGTACTAGTCAACATCTCCTTGAGCTTCGTAAAGCTCTCCTCGCATTCCTGCAACTAAACAAACAGAACATCCTTGCCAGTCAACTACGTCATAGGTTGCGACATGCTCGCAAAACCCTTGATGAACCTCCTTAATAACCTGTTAAACCCAGAAAACTCCTGATCTTGATAGCACTACTCGGTCTAGGCCAATCCCTGATAGCCTCAATCTTCGCCGGATCTACAGAAACTCCCTCTGCAGAAACAATGTGACAAAAAAATCCCATCTCTTGTTGCCAAAAACTGCACTTGCTCAACTTAGCATACAACTTATGCTCTCGAAACTTCTCCAGACTCAATCTCAAATGAGTCTCGTGCTCCTCGAGACTCCTCGAATATACTAGAATGTCGTCGATGAAGATGATAACAAACACGTCCAAAAACTCTTTGAACACGTCGTTCATCAACCTCATAAAAGCTGTCGGCGCATAAGTCAAACGGAAAGGCATGACCACAAACTCAAAGTGCCCATATCTCGTCCTGAACGCTGTCTTGCGAATATCTACCTCGTCTATCGGAATCTGATGATAACCCGATGCCAAGTCTGTCCTGGAGAACCAGGTACCTTCAGCGGTTCCAGTAACTCATCAATCCTCGGGAGAGGGTACCTGTTCTTCACAGTGACTCGGTTAAGTACTCGGTAATCGATGCACAACTGGAAACTCTCATCCTTCTTCTTCACGGACAACACTGGCGCTCCCCACGGGGAAACACCTGGCCGAATAAAACCCTTACTCAAAAGGTCCTCGAGCTGCTTCTTCAGCTCTGGTAACTCTGCAGGAGCCATCTTGTAAGTCGTCTTAGGTATTGGAGCTGTCTCCGACTCTAACTCATTCGTGAAAAGATCAGACCGAGATGGTGGTAATCCCTTCAGCGACCAAAACACATCCTCGAACTCCTGAACAACTCGGATATCCCCAATAGCAACCTCACCACTAAACTCCGACATAACAATCGTCGCCAAATAAGCCTCGCAACCTTGCTCTATCATCTGCTCTGCCTGAATAGCCAAGATCAAAAGACTCACGGAAGTCGGTCTCACTCCCTGAAACACCAACCTCCCTGCATCACGCTCAAACACCACTCTGCCTAGATAACAATCCAGATAAACTCGGTAGTACGCCAACCAGTCCATCCCCATAATAACATCATACAGCTCCACCGGACTGATGACTAAGTCTGCTGGCATCGATTGCCCCGCAATCTGCACATCCACTGCTCTAGCACGGCCGGAAGTAGCCATGAATCCTCCACCAGATACCTTGACCATGCTCGAACGCTCACCAGCGCTGCTCCGAATACCACTGCTCTCAGCATGCTCCGGAGTAATGAAACAATTCGATGCTCCAGAAACAACATGTGAGACTCAAAACCGCCCACTAACAAGATCCCTGCACAATTCATATGCGTTGAGAACCCTAAAACTCTATCACAGGAAAATAATTAAAACAAACAACAACAACTCTACCACTAAGAATTTACGAAGTCTGAGTCAAGATTTTTACCTGTGATCTGCCAAAGAGTACACCCGCGGTGCTGCTCCAATCTGCCCTAACGGCTGCACCGCTGTGATTTGAGAAACTGGCTCAGCCACCACTGGCTGAACCGTCGCCACCGACATATGCTGTAACTTGGGACACATCGGCCTGATATGCCCCGACTCCCTGCAATAGAAGCACACCTTGGCATCCCTGGATGCCTCCCTCTTGGGACAACTCGCCACTCTAAACTCTGTGTTCCCACAACCATAGCAACCGCCACGACCACTCTGGTTGCCTCCAGAAATCTCATCTGACCTCCTCTTCTGGCCCTGCGCAGGCTTGCCGCCCTTGCCAGAACCAGGATCGAAACCCGAACCTCTACCCTGCTGCTGCTGCTGTCTCCTTGGCTGGATAGCAGAAACAACTGCAGCTGGAACAGCTACCAGACCAACCTGCTCACGCAGATCCTCCTCGATCGAAGCCGCTAGCTCCACTAAATCCGCCCTCGAAGTGTAGACGCCGCTTCTACACTGAGTACAGATACTCAACTGAAGCCCCTGCAAGAACCTCTGCTGAAGAGCCCGCTCTCCTCCATAGCACCACCCGTATGGACCACCAGCCTGTTGAACTCAGCGTCATACTTCCGCACTGAACGCTCCCCCTGGGACAGTGCCATAAACCTCATCTGAAGATGATCTCGAGCCTCCTGAGGAAAGTACTTGGCGTTGAACTCCGCTAGGAATTCGTCCCAAGTCCACACTGCCCTCCTAGCCTCAATGGCTCGCCACCACAAATGTGCATCTCCATCCAGATAATGCACAGCTAACTCCACCTGATACTTTTCCGGACATCAGATAGACCGGAAGTTCCGCTCCAGTCTCAAACGCCACTCATCGGCCTCTTCAGGACCAACTCTACCCTCGAAGAAAGGCGTACAAATCCTCTGCATCTGCCCCATCATCTCGAGATAAGGCGGATGCCCAATAACCGCAGCCCCCTGCTGCCCAACAACTGCAGCACCCTGTTGCGCCCCAGCCACTGCAAGTGTACCCGGAGCCTGCTCTGGAACCGCTGGCGGAAAACGTGCCAACAGCTACGTCAGTAACCCCACAACCAGGTCACCATGACCCTAAGCTGGAGCCGCGCCCCCACCTTGGGCCGCCCCAACTCCCGCGCCACCACCGGCACCCAAACTGGCCTCACCCGCCATCGAAACAGACTGATTCACTGATGCAGTCGCCACGCTAGGTGCTGCACTCTCTCCTTAATCTGCCGGTAATCCACGACCACGACCCCGGCCTCTACGGCCCGCAGCTCGGCCACCACGGCCCGCAGCTCGGCCATCACGGCCAATTGCTCTGCCCCCACAGGCACCAGCTCTACTGCGCCCTCTCGCGCCACGACCTCTAGCACCTGCATCCATCTCGATGCACTTCCAAAGAACATAAAATGAGCAAGCTAGAAAAACACAACCAAAAACACAAAACACACAACTCACCGCAGAATCGCTTGAAGGCCGAAGAAGATGATACTAAGACTACTAACTGACTAAAGCACAAATAATCAATTAACCACATAGTCTCAATTCACCCAATTCTATTAGTCCTAAAACCGTATAGGCTCTGATACCATAATGAAACAACCAAGTTTTTTTTAATTATTATTATTAACAGGTGCATAACTTCTCAAAAAAATAAACCAATGAAAAGTAATTCAATAAATAATAATTAATTCAACCAACAATATTTAATTCAACTCCATAATAATAAAATAAATCAAACAACCTAAACACCAGGTTCTACTAGACTATAGCGGAAGCAAAGAAATAAAACTACTCCTATCATCCTCTCCTCGGCCCTGATTCCACGATCACACTTTTGTTTTACCTGCATCACATGAAAAGAGATACGTAAGTATTATCACAAATACTTAGTGAGGAGATCATCTCGCATACAGGCCAATTACGCAATTTCCAGATAATTAAATATTATTTAATTAATTAATTTTCATAATTATTAAATAATTTTCCAATAATTAAAATTATTTCCAAAATTATTTTCGAACCAATTAAATAATTAATTAAACCAATAAATAATTAATTACTCAATTAAACCTGTAACATCTGTAAACTAAAGTGTCGTTTTTGTGAAGCAGTGTCGATCGACATAGGGATGGTGTCACTCGACACCACTGGTTAAAACCGAGTTCGGTTCGTTTTGAGTGGCCCGGTTATCGCCAGTTAAGTGGAGAAACCCTATGTCGCGTTTATAATTGTTGTGGCCGTACTGTTTGGTGTTTTTTGGCGACTGTGGAAGAGAAAAGAGGCTGAGAAGAAGAAAGGGAATTTTGGGGTGATTTATGGGTGAATCCTTGCTGTTCTTCATCATCTTCCTTGTGTTCTTCCTTTCAATCCGTTATCAAGGTGAGTGCATGACCGTATGCTCGCAATAAAGAGATTTGTGGAATTGATTGTGTCTTTTGGGTGAAGTTTATATGGTTTTCGTGTTGATTATGGGGTAATCGTGCCTTGAATCGTGTTGATTGTTGTTTGAGGTCGTTTTTCGTGTTTTGTGTCGAAAAATCGATTTGGGCGTCGATCTCCTGGAAGCTGGTGTCGCTCGACACCAATCGGGCCGGGTGTCGGGCGACACAAGTGGTGTCGATCGACACTGGTCCGGTTTAACCCGGTTTTCTGGCGATTAAATTAAATTAATTGGATTAAGTGGTTTAATCTGGGTTAACTCGGTTTAATTGGAATTAAGTGGTTTAATTCGATAATTAATTATTAAATGGTGAATTTAATTAATTAATTGATTTAAAATAATTGTGAAAAATATTTAAGTGATTAAAAATTATTATTTAATTGTGGTAATTATTTAATAATTAAAGTGAAGTGTTTTTAATAATTGTGGTAATTATTTATAATATTTAAAAAATGTTAAAATTGCGTAATTGGCCTGTAGGCGGGGTGATTGCCTCACTAAGTATTTATGAAATACTTATGCATCTCTTTTTCCCTAATGTGATGCCGGTAAAAAGAAAGTGTGATCGCGGAATCGGACCAGAGAGAGGATGATATGATTTTGTGATGATCGTATTTGTTTATATTGTGGTTGCAAACCTGGTGTTTAGGTTGCTAGTTATTTTTAATAATATTATGCAATTGCTTTTTGTTGTGTGATTTAATTGTTTAATGATTATTATTGGGGTTTTTTTAATTGAGTTTTTCTGCATTTAATTAATTATTAAAAGAAAAGCTTGGTTGTTTCAAAACCACTTAAACCAGATTAAACCATTTAATTTAATTAAACCATTTAATTAAATTAAGCCGATCGATTACACCGCCAGAACCACCAGTGTCCGACACCACCTGTGTCGCTCGACACCGAGCTCACAGATGACGCCAAAGACGATAAACAACACATAAACACGAAAATACTCAAATCCAACACGATAACTCAATGAAAACACGATGATCAACACAATATCACATGAACAATTACATAAAACTATTCTTAATCAATTCACAATCACTTTCTCTGTCAATCACGAGCCTACGGTTACGCACTCACCTTGACAAAGGGATTGAACAAAAAGGGGAAAGAGAGAACAACGAAGAATCACGAAAAAAGTCTCAGATCGAACACACTAACTCAATCAAAACACAATTATCAACACCAATATCACATAAACAATCACAGAAAATTATTCCTAATCAATTCACAATCACTTTCTTTGTCAATCACGAGCCTACGGTTACGCACTCAACCTGACAAAGGGATTGAACAAAGGGGGAAAGAGAGAACTATGAAGAATCACGAAAAAAGTCTTAGATCGAACCACAACACTCCAAAATTGCCCAGAAATCTCCTTTTCTCTTCTCTGCTTCTTTTTCTCTCGAAAAACTCAACCAAAAAGCGACTCAAACACTTATATATCGCGACACTAGGACTTCTTCCACTTACCAGATGATAACCGGACAATTGAATAAAACCATAAATTAATTGTCGGACCGGTGTCGACCGACACTACTACTTTAGTGTCGATCGACAGCACTCACCCGCGTGAAGTTTTTTAATGATAAGTCGTTTTGCTGCCAAAAAAAAAAACATTGGCATTCATGAATATACTTTTAAACTTTTTTTTTATCATAATACAATGACCTCAAAATGGTAGTTGTAGTGTTATAACCGCATTTGTCATTTTCACCTTTATACCGGTCCGAAAAATCCAAAATGGTTTTGATCAGAAAGTAAATCCATCTAATATTTATTTGTCGGATTGATTTGACATAATTGTTAGTTTGGCCAATGGAACTTTAAATCGGTTGAATTTGTTCTGATCAGTTTTTGATGCCACGCGTATTAGGTTTCTGTCGAGTTTATTCTCTTAATAATGCCTATTACGTTCTCTAGTTTAAATCGATTTATTCTCTCAGACTATTGAGTTATGTTGATTAGATATCATGTACTAAAAATAAATAACAAAAAATGACACAAGAAAAATAAGGCTGTTAAGAAGCTATGTTGCATGGAAACTCCGTCCGAGTCACGTTTCCCGTTTCCGAAACGTTTCCGAAACGGAAACTCTTGGAAACTTGTTGGAAACTCGTTTTTTCACGTTTCATAAAATTTGTAATTTGGAAACTTGTTGGAAACTCATTTCCATTTTGGAAACTTGCGTTTCTAAAATTGACAAAAACTTAGTTCTTAGTTTTTGAAAACATAATAGCTAAATAATTACATAACAAATAATAATATTAACTGATTAATATAATTATTTAAGATAACTAAATGATTAATTTGATTCATTAGATTATATGAGATTAGTCTTAGCATTATATATGGAGTTTTAAGATCTTTATGTCGATGAAGATAGTTCAAGATAGTTTCAATTGATAGAGCGTATAACAATAATAATAAAAAATATTTTAAATATTTTAAAATTGAACATTATGATATTTATCTTTAGTTAAACTATTTAATATTTAATATAATATATATATATATATATATATTATTTTTTATTTATATATATACACATTTCCAAAACGTTTCCAAACTTAAATTTTCCAAAATGTAAGTTTCCCGTTTCGGAAACGTTTATTTTCCGCATTTCCGTTTCCATGCAACATAGTTAAGAAGTTTCTTTTATTTTTTAGAAAGTAACAAACATAATAGAAAGTTCAAACTCAAAATAGAAAGTTCAGCCAGAACAAGAACATCCCACATGGCTTTGTCCAACCATTTAATGGATCAAAACGAAGTGCTCCCCATCCGCTTTTATAATATCAGATAGATGTTTTAGGAAACAACAATTGTTTCATAAATTAATATGTTTTGTATTTTATATGCAAAGTATATTTATTACTTCTAATAATCTTTTGTTCGTTATAATTAAAACAAAAACACAACCAATAAATAATAATAATAATAATAATAATAATAATAATAATAATAATAATAATAATAATAAATTGTATAGTGTTGCAAATAATTTTTCAAAACATGGTTAAGAATAATTAAAGCCTTTTTGTTAGAGAAGAATAAACAACAATGTGGTTATATTACAATGCACTTTATGATCACTAATCAGAATTCACCAAAAATAAAGAAGGTTTCGTTCCGCTATGGTTGTGACTTTACGTTGTTAAATTGTGACTGTTACCTTTAATATTTTTGAAAGTCTTATTGGTAACAAAAATTGTAAAAGCTGTGACTATTATTTGAAATTTTTTTTAATCATAAATCATACAACATATTGACAAAATTAACATAATATTTAAATAATAATTTTATTATTAAAAAACAAACACCAAATTATTAGCAGAAATAACCAATACAAAATATAATTAATTAAAAACAAAACTAAATCAATAAAAAATATTAAACTATAATTATTATTTCATATATTAGTTCAATAACCAAAAATTTCCTTTAGCAAATCAAGGTTTTTCAATGGCTTTTTGCTTATGTGATTTGCCCTAATAATTTTCTGAAACGAAATAATATTGGTCTAGAATCTCCAAAAACTAATTTCAAAATTAATATGCTATTATGGATCTCAAAATAAATGGAAAATAAAAGATTATGATTAATTGGTAAAAGACATTTTGTGATAAAATTTATAAATATCTTAAAATTACTTTTAGTTACTCATGGGAAAGAAAAAGAAAAAAAAATATTTCAGTTCTCACAGCCAAATTTTTTAAAATTAGTTTAAAGACTTTAAAAATAAATAAATAAAAAGTCAAAAAAGCATATTTGGACAAAATCCCTCATGTTAAGTGAAATAACCAAACTTTTCTTTTTTTTTTAATAATTAAATCAATACTCAGCAGAAGTCTTTAAATAAATAAATTACTAAATAATAAATATCAGTTCAACATAAAAACCAATAATCAAAAGAACTCAAATTTTAAACAAGTCTAGCAACTTAAGCAAAACAAAAAAGCACATAAATCATATCATACTCTTCTTCGGCCTTGATTCCGCGATCACACTTTACTTTTACCTGTATCACAGGAAAATAGATGCGCAAGTATTATCATAAATACTTAGTGAGACGATCACTCTGCCCACGGGCCATTTACGCAATTTCTAGACAATTAAAGTCATTTAATTAATTTCCACAATTATTAAATATTTTTTACATATTTAAAATATTTCCAAATAATTATTAAATAATTCTCATAATTAAATAATAATTTTAATTAATTATTAATCCGAAAATAATTAATTAAACCAAACCAATTAACCACTTAAATCAATTAAATCCATTAAAGCGGATTAAACCATTAAATTCCAATTAAATCAACTTGAACCGGTTTAACCAACCCGAACCAGTTTTCGGTGTCGACCGACACCCGCTTGGTGTCGCTTGACACTAACAACTTTGGTGTCGACCGACACCAGATTGGTGTCACTCGACACCCGATTCTCTGGGCGAATCCGAAAGCGATGAAACAACACAATAAACACAAAATCATCACAACTATCACCCATGACATAATCAAACACCACAATCAACACATAAGCTCACGAAAATCACATAAACTTATCTATCGATCAAACTCACACACAGATCTAGAGAACCACAGACCCACAATCACGCACTCACCTCTAGAACGGATTGAAACGGAGAAAGGGAGTGGAAACAGCAAGGAAACACGAACGGCACTTCGATTCAACACCTAGAACTCGAATTTCGCTCAAGAACTCCTCCAATCGTCACTTTTCTCCTCTCTAATGTCGCTACACTACAAAAACCAGGCGGCCTCACCCTTTTAACGCGAGCCTTAGGGTTTTCACCCTTTAACCGCCCCCAAAACAATCACTTGAAACAAACCGAAATTGAATTCCAGAACCGGTGTCGATCGACACCTGACACCAAACAAAAATTTCACTTCTTTGATTTACGGATGTTACAACTCTCCCCCACTAAACTGGATTCGACCTCGAATCCTCACAACACACGTCTATCAAAGACCACAAAAACCCGACCTCGTAAGGCTACAACACTGGAGATCCTCACACGATCCCCGAGACTCACATTCAATCCCATGTATACGCACGTTTCAAGACATCTTTCTCTAGACTCATTATCCCAAAACACTTATATTGGGGCCACGACTCCCAAAAAAGTATAAACCAAACCACCTGTATTGGGGCCACGGCTCCCAAACAAGTCTGCAACTATCCAAACTGGGCCACGGCCTCCCAGATGGGCCTGCCATCGCTTATACTGAGGCCACAGCCCTCATATAAGCTACTCACACTGAAGCCACGGCACTTAGGTAAGTCTGCCAGAGAACGAAAGTCTCCAAAATGTAATGAGTTATTCAGGACCGCAGCCCTTAGAGAAAAATTCTTAAACTCCTATAACAATAAGATTGAAACCGTCTCACGACCCAACTGGTCAACACGTGTAACATCCGAAACAACATTAAATAACACACACAATGTGGAAATACTTCATCTCATAAATATCCAAAATGTATATCGTTAAAACGAAAATACAACAACACCAAAAACACACGCCAAAAGACAAGAACCACAAAGAAAAGGAATCTCACTCCGCGACCTGCTTGCCGAACCACTTCCTGAACTTCAACATCATCTTTGCCTCTGGCTCCCAAGTCTCATCCTCAATACCGCTACAATCCCACATAACTCTCAGCAATGGTATCCTCTTGTTCCGCAGAACCTTGTCTCTCCTCTCAAGGATCCTCAATGGAACTGCCGGAACTGTCATATTTGGCCTAAGATCCTCTGGAATCTTAGCCAGTAACTCCTCTGAAGGGTGAAGACACTTCCTTAGCATCGCGACACATGAAATACCTTGTGAAAGGCTCTCATAATAGGAGGTAACTCCAACCTGTACGCCAATGGTCCAACTCGCTCCACTACTGGAAACGGACCCATAAAACGCGGACTCAGCTTGTTCTCTGCTATAGATCTCTTAGGACCCCTCAACATAGCCATCTTGAGATACACTCTATCTCCCACCTGAAACTCAAGCTCTCGTCTGCGTGTATCTGCGTAACTCTTCTGTCTATCCTGAGTTTCCTTCATGTTCAGCCTCACAACACGAACCTTCTCTCTCGTCTCCTGAACATAAGTAGCTCCATAAATGCTGCGCTCCCCCACTTGGGTCCAGCATAAAGGTGTCCTACATGGTCTCCCATACAAAGCCTCAAAAGGAGCCATGCCAATACTCGTCTGGAAGCTGTTGTTGTAAGCAAACTCAACCAATCACAAGTGATATGCCCAATGACCACCCCAATCTAGCACACACATCCTCAGCAGATCCTCCAAAGTCTGAACGGTCCTCTCTGACTGCCCATCTGTCTGCGGATGGTATGATGTACTCATGTGCACCTGAGTGCCCATCTCTCTCTGAAATGCCCTCCAAAACTCTGAGGCAAATCTCGGATCTCGGTCTGACACGATACTTGCTGCCTCACAATCTCCCGCACAAACTTCCTGGCCAAAACAGCTGCTCCATTTGTCTTCTTGATGGCCAAGAAATGTGCTGACTTGGTCAACCGATCCACAATGACCCATATAGCACATGCGTCCGTGAGATAGGTAATCCCACAACAAAGTCCATAGTGATCCTATCCCACTTCCACTCTGGAATGGGTAAGCTCTGCAGAAGACCACCCGGAACCTGATGCTCAGCCTTCACCAAAGAACACGTGTTGCACCTCGTAACCAATCAGCCACATCTCTCTTCATCCCGACCCAATGATAATACCTCTTGAGGTCATGGTACCTCTTGGTCGCTCCTGGATGAATCGAAAACTTGCTCGAATGAGCCTCTCTCAGAATCTGCTGCCTCAACTCCTCCACCTTGGGTACACAAACCCGACCACGAACCAGAATAGTCCCACTCTCAGATACTTGATACTCAGAACTCGGTACTCGTGATGCATGAATCAGACTCTGATCACTCTACCGTGCCTCTAAGCTCAAAGGCTCCTGCAAAATAGCACAAAGGTGTAAAGTACTAATCTCGCTCACCAATGTCTCCACGTTCTGCTCTAAAGCCGAATCACACCCCCGTCGACTCAAAGCATCCACCACTAGGTTAGCCTTGCCTGGATGATAGATTATCTCCAAGTCATAATCTGCCAAAAACTCAACCCAGCACGTCTGTTTCACATTCAGCATCGGCTGAGTTAAGATGTGCTGTAAACTCTTGTGGTCAGTGAAGATCTGCACTGAACCACCATACAAATAAGACCTCTAGATCTTTAACGCAAAGACCACCGCTCCCCATTCAAGATCATGTGTAGGACGGTTACGCTCACAGCCCTGCCACTGCCTCGAAGCATAAGCAATAATTATGCCCTCCTGCATCAGCACACAACCCAGACAAACTCGTGAAGCATCAGTATACACCGCATAAGGCTTCCCTGGCTCAGGTAATGCCAAAAGAGGTGTACTAGTCAACATCTCTTTGAGCTTCCCAAAGCTCTCCTCACACTCCGGCGACCAAACAAACGAGACATCTTTCCCAGTCAACTTCGTCATCGGCTGCGCCATACTTGCAAAACCCTTGACGAACCTCCTGTAAAAACCTGCTAAACCAAGAAAACTCCTGATCTCGGTAGCACTACTCGGTCTAGGCCAATCCCTGATGGCCTCAATCTTTGTCGGATCTACAGACATTCCCTCTGCAGAAACAATGTGTCCGAGAAAACCCATCTCTCGCCGCCAGAAACTGCACTTGCTCATCTTAGCATACAGCTTCTGCTCTTGAAGCTTCTCCAGAACCAAACTCAAATGAGTCTCATGCTCTTCAGGACTCCTCGAATACACCAAAATATCGTCAATGAAGATGATGACGAACACATCCAAATACTCCCTGAATACATCGTTCATCAACTCATGAATGTTGCTGGCGCATTCGTCAAACCAAAGGGCATAACTACAAACTCAAAATGCCCATACCTCGTCCTGAAAGCAGTCTTGCGGATATCCGCCTCGTCTATCGGGATCTGATGATAACCCGATGCCAAGTCTATCTTGGAGAACCAAGTAGCACCCCTCAGCTGATCCAACAACTCGTCAATCCTCGAGAGAGGGTATCTGTTCTTCACAGTGACTCGGTTGAGTCCCCACGGTGAAACACTTGGTCGAATGAACCCTTTGCTCAAAAGGTCCTCTATATGTTTATTCAGCTCTGCCAACTCTGATGGCGCCATCCTGTAAGGCGTTTTGGATATCAGCGCTGTTCCTGGTTCTAACTCAATCGTGAAAGGATCTGACCGAGATGGTGGTAACCCTGTCAACGACTGAAATACCTCCAGAAACTCCTAAACCACCCGAATATCCTTAAAAACAACCTCACTACTGGACTCCGCTATAGTGATCGTCGCCAAATACGCTTCACAGCCTCGCTCAACCATCTGCTCTGCCTGAATCGCCGAGATCACTATACTCCCGGAAGTCGGTCTCATGCCCTGAAACACTAACCTCCCGCCCTCACGCTCAAAGACCACTCGCATCTGTAGCAATCCAGATGAATCCGGTAATAAGATAACCAGTCCATCCCCAAAATGACGTCGTACAACTCCACCAGACTAATAACCAAATCTGCTGGCATCGACTGCCCCGCAATATGAATATCGACTCCTCTAGCACGGCCCGAAGTAGCCAGGAATCCGGCTCCAGCCACCTTGACCATGCCCGAATGCTCATCCGCGCTGCTCCAGATGCCACTACTCTCGGCCCGCTCCGGAGTAATGAAGCAGTTAGATGCTCCAGAATCGAACAAAACGTGTGACTCAACGCCACCTACCAACAAGGTCCCTACGCATTTAAAACTATGAGACCCTGCTAATCCCATCACAGGCAAAATATCAAAAACAAACAACAACCACGATTTAAGGAATTACGAAGTCTGAGTCAATAAATGTACCTATGATCTGCCCGGCCTGACAAGTATGGCCAACCTCAGTCGAAGAGTAGCCCCGCGGCCCTGGCCCAAACTGACCCACTGGCTGAACCGCCGCAATCTGAGTCATTGGTCGAGCCGCTAATGGCTGAACTTCCGCAACTGCCAAACCCTGCATCTTGGGACACATTGGCCTGATATGCCCTGGCTCCCCGCAATAGAAACACACCCTAGTATCCCGAGGCACCTACTTCTTGGGACAGCTAGACACACGGTGCTCCATGCTCCCACACCCGTAGCACGCACCACACGGAAAACGGCTACCGGAAGAAACCTCCTCCCGACTCCTCTTTTGACCCTGCGCAGGCTTGCCGCCCTTGCCAGAACCAGAACCAACACTCGAACCCCGGCGCTGCTGCGACTGCTGCTTCTGACTCCGAGGCTGGATAGCAGAAGCAACTGCAGACGGCACCGTTACCGGACCAACTTGCTCACGAAGGTCCTCCTCAATCGAAGCTGCCAGGTCCACTAAGTCTGCTCTCGTGGCATACATACGACCTCTGCACTGAGTCCTTATACTCGGGTAAAGCCCCTGAAGGAACCTCTGCAAAATCCCGCGCTCACAGCTTATACCGAGGCCGGTATGCACCACTAGCCTGCCAAACTCGGTGTCGTACTCATGCACCGAACGGTCTCCTTGTGTCAACGCAATGAACCGCAGCTGAAGTCGATCCCGAGCCTCCTGAGGAAAGTAATTGGCGTCAAACTCCGCCACGAACTCGCCCCAAGTCCAAACAGCTCTCGTCCCCTGAACGGCCTACCACCACAAATGCGCGTCACCACTCAGATAGTGGACTGCTAACTTCACCTGGTACTCTACTGGATATCTGATAGACCGGAAATTCCGCTCCAGTCTCGATCTCCACTCGTCGGCCCCCTCTGGACCAACTCCACCCTCAAAGAAAGGCATCCCAATACACTGCATCTCATCATCTCCAGATAAGGCGGATGCCCAACAACCGCAGCCCCATGCAGCCTAACAAAAGCCGCTCCCGGTTGACCAACAACCGCAACATCCTGCTGCCCAAACACTGTCACACCCTGCGGTGCTCCGGCCATCGGAGGAACACCCGGAGCCTACTGCAGAACCACTGGCGGAAGACGTGCCAGCAACTGTGTCAGTAACCCCGCTAACAGGTCGTGCTGACCGTGAGCTGGAGCCGCACCCCCACCTGGGGCCGCCCCGACCCCCGCACCACCCTCGACGCCCACACTGGCCTCACCCGCCAAAGAAACTGTCTGGGTCCCCGACGCAGTCGCCACACTAGGCACTGCACTCTCGTCAGACTCTGCTGGTATTCCGCGACCCCGGCCTCCACCACGGCCTCTGCCACGACCTCTACCGCGGCCTCTACCACGACCTATCGCAACACCGTCCATCTCACTTTACGGAACAAAGAGATGAGGTACTAAACACAAACTAAACAACACAAACAACTCACCGCGGAATCTCCTGAAGCCCAAAGAGGATGATACTTAACTATCAATTTCTAACAGTCCTAAAACCGTATAGGCTCTGATACCAAAATGAAACAACCAAGCTTTTTTTTTGTTTTTTTTAATAATTAAATCAATACTCAGCATAAGTCTTTAAATAAATAAATCAATAAATAATAAATATCAGTTCAACATAAAAACCAATAATCAAAAGAACTCAAATCTTAAGCAAGTCTAGCAATTTAAGCAAAACGAAAAACATATAAATCATATCATCCTCTTCTTCGGCCTTGATTCCGCGATCACACTTTACTTACCTGCATCACAGGAAAAAAAATGCGTAAGTATTATCATAAATACTTAGTGAGACGATCACTCTGCCCACAGGTCATTTACGCAATTTCTACACAATTAAAGTCATTTAATTAATTTCCATAACTATTAAATATTTTTCACATATTTAAAAAATTTCCAAATAATTATTAAATAATTCTCATAATTAAATAATAATCTTAATTAATTATTAATCCGAAAATAATTAATTAAACCAAACCAATTAACCACTTAAATCAATTAAATCCATTAAAGCGGAGTAAACCATTAAATTCCAATTAAATCAATTTGAACCGGTTAACCAACCCGAACCAGTCCTCGGTGTCGACCGACACCCGCTTGGTGTCGCTCGACACTAACAACTTTGGTGTCGCTCGACACCCAATTATCTCGGCGAATCCGAAAGCGATGAAACAACACAATAAACACATAATCATCACAAATATCACTCATGACATGATCAAACACCACAATCAACACATAAGCTCACGAAAATCACATAAACTTATCTATCTATCAAACTCACACACAGATCTAGAGAACCACGGACCCACAGTCACGCACTCACCTCTAGAATGGATTGAAACGGAGAAAGGGAGTCGAAACAGCAAGGAAACACGAACGGAACTTCGATTCAACACCTACAACTCGAATTTCGCTCAAGAACTCCTCCAATCGTCACTTTTCTCCTCTCTAATGTCGATACACGACAAAAACCAGGCGGCCTCACCCTTTTAACGCGAGCCTTAGGGTTTTCACCCCTAAACCGCCCCCAAACCGATCACTTGAAACAAACCGATATTGAATTCCAGAACCGGTGTCGATCGACACCAACCTTGGTTTCGCTCGACACCAAACAAAAATTCCACTTCTTTGGTTTACGAATGTTACATTAAGATACTTTCTAAAACCCTCATGAGTAACTCATGCGTGTGGGTTTATACTTCATGTAATAACCTACCTAATGACCTGCAAGACAGCAACGAGGTAAGTATAGTATGAGATCGAATCCACAAGGACCTATCGGTTGTACTACAAATGATAAGTGTTGAATCAAGCTAAAACAAAATAATATTTTGGTTTGGGTTTTAAAGAGATTAAGATAGTAAACAAGTAAATAACAAATGAAAACAGTAAGAGAAAATACTAGGCATTAGGAAAATCTCAAAGCATCACCAAGCATCAACAATTAATCAAGAGAAAGGGATACATTACAAACCGTTCTTGAACTTAAATCACTAAGGTATAGTTTTCCCACTTTCGTTGCTCCAACCACTATGTTTAATCAACCTAATATACTCAACTTTCGATGGTTATTACAAGTTGAAAACATGCATTAAATTTAGATTTAATTGTTCACAATAGTTCACAGCTCAACTTTCGATGGTTGTAACTTATTGCTCACCAAATACTAGTTCCGGCAATATAGCAAGCTTTTGGAGAGTATATTAACCCAAGATCCGATGCTAGTTGATAAGAAAAGCAAGCGGCATTATGCTCAAGTAAAGGTGAAAAAACCAATAGATTATCCCAATTCAAAAGATTAATGTTAACAATTTATGAACACATTGATTTACCATTAGCCTAGCAAAGGATATACTCAGCCATAGAACAAACAACACAAGACATGATGAATAAAAACATGATGAGTATTAAAAGAGATAAGGGAATAAGAAAGCTTCTCTATTTATGAAGAACAAAGTCGATTTGCCTTTGAAACTCTCTCGGATCCGATACAAACTTGAAAGAAAGAAAAGTGTTTAAAGATTTTTGTGTAAGTGTGTGTGTGCGCGCCTTGGATCTTGAGAAACGCCTCTTCTCTCTGATCTCCAGGACGGCTCTCTCTCGGCTCTCTCTCCTTATCTGACGGCGCACACCCAGCTCTCCCTTTCGTGAGGCTAAAACCATGTATATATAGGTAAGGGGTCGGTTAAGTTTTTGAAGTGCCGAAAAATGAAACTTTCCGATGAGCCGGGCTTGATGTTTTGCGATGTGTATGGGCCGAGATCACAGCAAGGAAACCACCAAGAACAGGCTAGGCCTATGTCAAGTTGATCCAAGGCCTAAACCGCGGAGCTCCGGGCCGTGGGTTACATCAAATCTCCATGGGCTTCATTTCCTCGCCAGACGGACATGTCTTGGGAGAAAATAATTATAGTCCGGATGTGAACTCCAAATGACTCTATTCCAATTTGCCGTTATGCTTGACTCAATTATCTATCCAGAAGTATCAATATCATGATTTTTGGACATCGGGAAGACCTTCTACCGCGGCCATCTTTTTGATGCTCCGGTTCTATCTGATTGCGAGAATCAGATATTTGGAGTTTTATTGATACTCTTGATTTAGAAACTTGTATGGATCATGGTTTTAGACTTTTTTGCTCTTTTTCTATCCTTTTTTATTTTTCAACCTACAAAGATTCCAAAACTAACGAATACAAGAAAACTACCTTTGCATAAAACCTTATTGAAAATATTTTAAAATATAAATAAATACTAAATAAAAATATGTAAAATATAGTTATATCAGTAATTTTAAGATATTTATAAGCCTCTAAAAGTTACTTTTACTAACTCATGACACATGAGTGCTTAAAATTACTTTTAGTTGTTCATGTTAAAGCCCTTAGAGTCTATCCACCAAGTACCCCTTCACTTTCTTCACTATTTCATATATCCCTCGTACCAACAACACAAAAACGGTAAGTCAGTACATATAAAATACAGTTATGTTGTAATTCATTTGGCACTTATTTATTTGAAAAATATAATATAAAAATACTTATTAATTATTTATTATTTATTATTTATTATTTTTAGTTAGTTTTGGTTTAAGATTATTAATTAGATTTTATTTTAATCTCAAAATGTTGCTTAGATTTGATAACTTTATTATCAGTATGGCTATTAACAAGTCATAGCCGAGAATTATAATACCTACATTAATGATATCCATTTCATTTTGATATCATGTCAATTTCTGTAACCATATTTTCTCGCTTATTTTTAGAGATCATATACAATGTTGTGCTTATTGTTATATGAAAGAGACATCCGCCTCGTGAGCCCTATTTTAATTAATCTATCTATCTATCTATCTATTATAATATTATAAGGTTATTTACAATCATATTTCATGATATACTGCCATGTGTCATCCTAAACTTTTGACATGTGTCTTCTTTAAACATTTGTCATCTTCTCTTGACATTAAATATTTAGTTAAATTTATTAAACAATTAGAAGATTTTATTAGACCACTAACTCATATATTTAAATTAGTTTCACAGGTCAAGTACACAACTAAAACATTCAATATTTTATTTAACATTATTAGAAAAAATCATATATATACTTTTACAAAAACTAAATATTAAAAACCGTATCAAAATTAATTTACAATCAATTTTAAAAATAATTTTAACTATACAATCAAGCAAAAAAAATCGTGATTACTCAATTAGAGAATTTAGTTAGACCACTAACAAAACACTCAATATTTTATTCAACATTATTAGATAAAAATCATATATGTACTTTAACAAAAAGTAAATAATAAAAACCATCTATATCTATCTAATATATAATAAGGTTATACTTACAATCCAATTCATGATATGCTACCATGAGTCATCTTAAATGTATGATATGTATCTTTTTCTCTAGAAAAAATCATATATGTACTTTAGCAAAATCTAAATATTAAAAATCATATCAAAAATAACATTCAATCAATTTCAAAAAAGAAATTTAACTATACAGTCAAAACTCTATAAATTAATAATATCGACACTTTGATATTTTATTAATTTATCATATTTGAATAAAATAATTTTTGTTAAGAAATAACTAAAACTAATATGTTTTTTAAAAATTATAATATTTAAAATTTTATTCGGAAATTAGAGATAAGTTCTAAAAATATTTAAATGTTAAAAAACAAATACTATACTTTTAGTATATTAGCATAGGTTATATTTTCATATAAAATTTATTTATGGAATTTATTAATTTATGATATTAATGGGACTATATATTTACATATGTTTCTTAAAAAATTATTATCTTATCGATTTGTGTAACATCCGCGAACCAGAAAGTTGTGTTAGAGTTGGTATCGGACGACATTAGGGATTCGGGAGTCGATTACATACGCTCTTTGAGGTGCGAATCGAGGATTGACTGTACATGTTCTTGTTTGATTGTTGTACAGTTGGTTTAAGGTTCATTTATCTCGAAGAAAATGTGTGAAAAGCTTCGGAATGCTTAGTGTCCATCGACACCAAATGGGTGTGTCGATCGACACCGGTTATCAGGTTCGATTCCGGTTTAAGTCGATTACGCGTTTGAATTGTGGTTTGAGTTGGTTTGGTTTTGGTCGATGGGTGTCGACCGACACCAAGGAAGGGTGTCGATCGACACCGGTTATGGTGAAATCGACCGGTTTGATTTAAGTCGGCTGGTTATGTTCGGTTTGGGCGAGGGAAGCCCTAGGTTCGCGATAAAACACTGTAGCCGCGTTGTGAAAGTCACTCTTCGAGTTTTTCACTTTCAGAGCAAGAGGGAGGCGATTTTAGGAGAGAAATCTGAGTTTCTGGGTTGAATCTGTTGATGTTCTTCATTGTTCCATCTCCTTTCCTTCCTTTCAATCCTTTTCAAGGTGAGTGCGTGACTGTAGGTCCGTTAATCGTTAGAGATTGTGTGATTTCGAGTTTGTATTGTGTTCTTGAGTCGTTCTTATTGGAAATCGTGTTTTGGATTGTATTGGGGCGTTGAAAACCCTTGATTGCGAGTTTGTACTTGTTGGATTGCTCTTTTTGTAGCTTCTGGTGTCTGAGCGTCGGGCTGGTGTCGACCGACACTCAGGAGGCTGGCGTCGATCGACACCATAGAGGTATCGGTCGACACCGACCTGGGTGTCAGGAAACGTGGGTGTTTCCTGACAGGGAGTTGTTATTGTTGAGCTTTGTTCTTGTTGTTGATTATTGTTGATGTATTGTCTAGTGCTTGACGTACTTGGCCTGTAGGCAGGATGATCCACTCACTAAGTATTTATGATAATACTTACGCATCTCTATTCCAATGTGATGCAGGTAACAGTAATGTTCTTCCGCGGAAAGAGACCGAGAGAAGAGGATGATGAGATTAGGAATTTGATATTGGCAATCTTGTTGTGGTTGACAAGGAATTCATGATTAGGGTGTTAGTCTTATTTTAATAATGTAGCAAACCTGGTGTTTATGTTGCTTATTCTTTATTGGTTTTCATTGGTTATTGGTTATTTGTTGAACGGTTAATTTATGATTTAATATTATTGATTTCTTTCGAGAATTTTCGCATTGATAATTTATTATAATCGTTTATAAAAAAAAAAGCTTTGTTGTTTCATTTTGGTATCAGAGCTGAAACAACCAAGCTTTTTTTTTTTTATATAAAATATTATCAATGCGGAAATTCTCGAAAGAAATCAATAATATTAAATCATAAATAACCGTTCAACAAATAACCAATAACCAATGAAAACCAATAAAGAATAAGCAACATAAACACCAGGTTTGCTACATTATGAAAATAAAGACTAACACCCTAGAATCAGGAATTCCTTGTCAACCACAACAAAATAGCCAATATCAAATTCCTAATCTCATCATCCTCTTCTCTCGGTCTCTTTCCGCGGAAGAACATTGTTGTTACCTGCATCACATTGGAATACAGATGCGTAAGTATTATCATAAATACTTAGTGAGTGGATCATCCTGCCTACAGGCCAAGTACGTCAAACACTAGACAATACATCACAATAATCAACAATAATCCACAACAAGAACAATGCTCAACAATAACAACTCTCTGTCAGGAAACACCCACGTTTCCTGACACCCAGGTCGGTGTCGAACGACACCTCTATGGTGTCGATCGACGCCAGCCTCCTGAGTGTCGATCAACACTCATCGAGTGTCGGTCGACACCAGCTCGACGCCCAGACACCAAAAGCTACAAAAATCGCATAAACAGGTAAAAATCGTGGGATTCAACCCCCACATCGATCAAACAACAATATAACTCAACCATACTCAAGAACAACTCGAAAAACTCAACAACAAACTCGAAATCAATCAAACTCCAATGAATAACGGACCTACAGTCACGCACTCACCTTAAAACGGATTGAAAGGAAGGAATAGAAGATGAACAGCAACCCCAAGCCTCAGAACAAGCCTCCCAACCTCAGAAATCTCCCAAAATCGCCTCTGAAAAGTGTCTCCTCGAAAACTGAGCCTTTTCACGCGGCCACAGGGTTTTAATCGCGACTTAGGGCTTCCAAACCCTTAACCGGAACAAAACCAGCCGACTTGAATCAAACCGGTCGATTTCACAATAACCGGTGTCGATCGACACCCTTCCTTGGTGTCGGTCGACAACCATCGACCAAACCAACCCAAACCACAATCAAATGCGCAATCGACTTAAACCGGAATCGAACCTGATACTAGTCGTTCAGAAGGATTTAACACACTTTCTTCGCGATGCTTGAATCTTAAACCGACTGCACAACAATCAAACAAGAACATGTACAGCCAATCCTCAATTCACACCTCTAAGAGCATGTGCCAACTACTCCCGAACCCCTAGCATCGTCCAACACCACTTCCCAAAACAACTTTCTGGTTCACGGATGTTACAAGAGCGAATACGGTTTTAGGACTGGTAGTATTGGATGAATTGGACTATGTGTTTAATTGATTATGTGAGTTAGTCAGTTAGTGGTCTAGTCTCATCCTCTCGGTCTTCCAGTTTTCCGCGGTAAGTAAGTTGGATATTTGGTGTGTTGTGTTTTGTGTTTGTGTGTTGACTTTGCTCATTTTCTGTACTTGGTGGTAGTGCAGAGAGATGGATGCAGGTCGTGGTCGTGGTCGCGGTGCAGCCCGTGGGGGCAGAAGAGCTGGTCGCGGTGGGCGAGCAGCGGGTCGTGGAGGTCGGGGTGCTGGTCGTGGTGTGCCAGAGGCTGAAGTCTCAGTGGAGAGTGCAGCGCCGAGTGTGGCGGCAGCGTCGGTGACACAGTCGGTTTCGTTGGCCGGTGGGGCTAACTCGGGCGCCGGTGGTGGCGCGGGAGCTGGAGCAGTTCCCGGTGGGAGAGCAGCTTTAGCTCAGGGTGAGTTGATTTTGGGGCTACTGACGCAGTTGTTGGCACGTCTTCCTCAGGCAGTTCCACAGCAGGCTCCGGTTGCACCTCCAGCGGCCAGGGCACAGGTTGGTGCCGGGGCACAGGTTGGTACCGGTTTCGTTGAGCAGTAGGAGGCTGCGGGGCAGCAGGGTGTTGCGGTTGGGTATTCGCCTTATCGTGAGATGATGAGGGAGATGCAGAGGTTTGGCACGCCTATGTTTGAGGGCGGTGTTACTCCAGAGCAGGCTGACGAGTGGGGTCAGAAGTTAGAGCGGAACTTCGATTCAGTTCGTTGTCCAGAGCAGTTTCAGGTCGAGTTGGCACTGCACTACCTTGGAGGTGATGCACATTTGTGGTGGAGGTCTGTTAGGACCAGGAAAGAGGTTTGGACTTGGGTTGATTTCGTCGAAGAGTTCAACCACAAGTTTTTCCCTCATGAGGCTCGTGACAGACTGCGGTTGAGGTTTTTAGACTTGACTCAGGGAGAGAGGTCTGTTCGAAAGTACGATGCAGAGTTCTGCAGATTAGTTGTTCATTCCGGTGGTGAGCTGGTGAGTGAGCGGGCATTGATGTCGAGGTTTCTTCAGGGACTTCGGAGGAACATCAAGACTCAGTGCAAAGGTGGTATGTACCACACTAGAGCTGGTTTAGTGGAGTTGGCAGCTTCCATTGAGGAGGATTTGCGTGAGCCGGTGAGTTCGGCAGTGGTTCCAGCTGTAGTTGCTTCTGCTACCCATCCTCGGGGCCAGCAGCGTAGAGGTTACGGTTCTGGTCATGGCAGGGGTGGTAGGCCTGCGCAGGGCCAGAAGAGGAGAGCAGAGGAGATATCTGCTAGTAGCCCGAGTATGGGTGGTTGCTTTGGGTGTGGGAGTCTGGATCACAGAGTTGCTACTTGCCCCAAGAGGGCGGGATCCAGAGAGACTTCAGTGTGCTTCTATTGCAGGAAGCCAGGGCACATCAAGCCCATGTGTCCCAAGTTGCAGCAGAGGGCAGTGGCAGCAGCGATTCAGCCGTTGGCTATTCAGTCAGCAGCTCAGGTTGCAGCGTTGCAGTCAGGTGGAGCGCCGCGTGTGTATACTCCGGCAGAGGTGGGCCAGACCAGTCAGTCAGGCCAGATCACAGGTAAAATCTTGACTCATACTTGTAAATTCTTAAAGGTAGAATTGTTGGTGTCGTCTGTTTCTGTTATTTTACTGTGATAGAGTTTAGAGGTTCTCAACACTTGTGGTGTGTGTAGGGACCTTGTTAGTTGGCGGTTTTGAGTCTCACGTGTTGTTTGACTCGGGAGCATCTAATTGCTTCATTACTCCGGAGAGAGCTGAGAGTAGTGGTATTCGGAGTGGCGAGGGCGAGGCTTCAGGCTTTGTCAAGGTGGCCGGTGGTGGTTATCTGGCTACTTCGGGCAGAGCTAGAGCAGTGGATGTGCAGATTGCGGGGCAGTCTATGCCAGCGGATTTGGTCATCAGTCCAGTGGAGCTGTATGACGTGATTTTGGGGATGGACTGGTTATCCTTATACCGAGTTCATCTAGATTGCTACAGAGGTAGAGTTGTGTTTGAGCGGGATGCAGGGAAGTTGGTTTATCAGGGAGTGAGACCGACTTCGGGGAGTATAGTGATCTCAGCTATTCAGGCAGAGCAGTTGTTAGAGCGGGGCTGCGAGGCCTATTTGGCGACGATTACTATGACAGAGTCCAGTGACTTAACCGAGTCACAGTGAAGAACAGGTACCCACTTCCGAGGATTGATGAGTTGTTGGATCAGTTGAGAGGTGCTACTTGGTTCTCCAAGATTGACTTGGCATCGGGATATCACCAGATTCCGATAGATGAGACAGATGTTCGGAAGACGGCTTTTCGGACGAGGTATGGGCATTTCGAGTTTGTGGTCATGCCTTTTGGTTTGACTAATGCGCTGGCAGCTTTCATGAGATTGATGAACGATGTGTTCAGGGAGTTTCTGGATGTGTTCGTCATTATTTTCATAGATGATATTTTGGTGTATTCGAGGAGTCCAGAGGAGCATGTGACGCATTTGAGGCTTGTTTTGGAGAAGCTTCGGGAGCAGAAGCTTTTCGCTAAGTTGAGCAAGTGCAGTTTTTGGCAGAGAGAGATGGGTTTTCTTGGCCACATTGTTTCTGCAGAGGGAGTTTCTGTGGATCCGGCTAAGATTGAGGCTATTTGAGATTGGCCTAGACCGAGTAGTGCTACCGACATCAGGAGTTTTCTGGGTTTAGCAGGCTACTACAGGAGGTTCGTCAAGGGGTTTGCGAGTATGTCTCAGCCGATGAAGAGGTTGACTGGCAAGGATGTGCCGTTTGTGTGGTCGCATGAGTGCGAGGAGAGCTTTGGGAAGCTCAAGGAGATGTTGACTAGTACACCAGTGTTGGCATTACCCGATCCGGGGAAGCCATATGTTGTGTACACAGATGCTTCAGGTGTTGAGCTTGGTTGTGTTTTGATGCAGGAGGGCAGAGTGATTGCCTATGCTTCGAGGCAGTTGCAGGGCAGTGAGTGTAACCGTCCTACGCATGATCTTGAGTTGGGAGCAGTGGTTTTTGCACTCAAGATTTGGAGGTCTTATTTGTATGGTGGTAGAGTGCAGATCTTTACAGATCACAAGAGTCTACAGCATATCTTTACTCAGCCTTTGCTGAATGCGAGGCAGACGGGTTGGGTGGAGTTTCTGGCAGACTATGACCTGGATATTGTTTATCATCCGGGCAAGGCCAATTTGGTGGCAGATGCTTTGAGTCGACGGAGGGGTGATTCAGATAGAGAGCGTGGTGTTGAGGCTTTGGTCAGCGAGATTAGTACATTGCGTCTTTGTGCTATTTCAGAGGAGCCTTTGGGTCTAGAGGCAGCTGATCAGGCAGATTTACTCAGTAGGATCAGAGTGGCTCAGCAAAGTGATCAGGCTTTGATTGATGCTTCGCAGGCGGTTGGTTCTGAGTATCAGGTCTCTTCGAATTGGACTATCTTGGTTCGTGGGCGAGTTTGTGTGCCCAAGGATGTGGAGTTGAGACAGGAGGTTTTGAGAGAGGCTCATTCGAGCAAGTTTTCGATTCATCCGGGTGCGACCAAGATGTACCGTGACCTCAAACGGTATTATCATTGGGTTGGGATGAAGAGAGATGTGGCAGATTGGGTTGCGAGGTGCAACACTTGTTCTTTGGTCAAGGCAGAACATCAGGTGTCTAGTGGTCTTTTGCAGAGTTTACCTATTCCAGAGTGGAAGTGGGATATGATCACTATGGATTTTGTTGTGGGATTGCCTATCTCACGGACATTCGATGCTATTTGGGTCATTGTGGATCGCTTGACCAAGTCAGCACATTTCTTGGCCATCAAGAAGACAGATGGAGCAGCTGTCTTGGCTAGGAAGTTTGTGCGAGAGATTGTGAGGCTGCATGGAGTGCCAGCCAGTATTGTGTCGGATAGAGATCCGAGGTTTGCTTCAGAGTTTTGGAGGGAATTTCAGACTGAGATGGGCACTAAGGTGCATATGAGTACAGCGTATCATCCGCAGACAGATGGGCAGTCAGAGAGGACTATTCAGACTTTGGAGGATCTGCTTAGGATGTGTGTGCTGGATTGGGGTGGTCATTGGGCTGATCATTTGTGTTTGGCAGAGTTTGCTTATAACAACAGTTTTCAGTCTAGTATTGGCATGGCTCCATTTGAGGCTTTGTATGGGAGGCCATGCAGGACACCGTTATGCTGGACCCAAGTGGGGGAGCGCAGCATGTTTGGAGCTACGTTTGTTCAGGAGACGACGGAGAAGATCCGTGTCTTGAGGCTGAACATGAAGGAGGCTCAGGATAGACAGAGGAGTTATGCAGATAGGCGGCGACGTGAGCTTGAGTTTCAGGTGGGAGATAGAGTTTATCTCAAGATGGCTATGTTGAGGGGCCCTAACAGATCCATATCAAGATGGCTATGTTGAGGGGCCCTAACAGGTCCATAGCAGAGAACAAGCTCAGTCCGCGTTTTATGGGTCCGTTTCCAGTGGTGGAGCGAGTTGGGCCAGTGGCTTATCGGTTGGAGTTGCCACTGATTATGAGCGCCTTTCATAAGCTGTTTCATGTTTCTATGTTGAGGAGGTGTTTGCATCCTTCAGAGGAGTTAGTGGCACAGATTCTAGAGGATCTTCAGCCAGATATGACAGTTCCGGCAGTTCCTGTGAGGATTCTTGAGAGGAGAGTCAAGGTTCTGCGGAACAAGAGGGTGCCATTGTTGAGAGTCTTGTGGGACTGTAGTGGCACAGAGGAGCAGACTTGGGAGCCAGAGGCAAAGATGAAGCTGAAGTTCGGAAAGTGGTTCGACAAGCAGGCTGTGGAGTGAGCTTCTACATCTTTGTGGTTCTAGTCTTGTTTTTGGCTTTTGTGTTGTTGGTTTTTGATTTATGTATTTTTGTTTTCGTTGTACGATATACATTTTTTGGAGTTATATGAGATGGAGTTTTGCCTCATATGTTGGTTCGTGTTTGGGTGTTACGAGTTTCTTGGCCGGTGGGGTCATTGAAAATTTTGGTCATATGTTGATACGCGTTTCAGTGTTATTACTCGATATATCTAGAGGCGGTGGGCCTTTAGAGTAGACGGTGGGTCTACTTTTGTTGGGACGGTGGGTGCCCGACAGACTTATATTGGGGGTCGCTACCTCAGTATGAGTTGTTTTTGTGACGGTGGGTCACATTTTGGTTTTCGTGACGGTGGGTCACGGTTGAGATATTGTGGCGGTGGGCCGTAATATAGATGTTGTGACGGTGGGTTGCAGCATAGATGTCGTGACGGTGGGTCGCGGTATCGAGGAGTAATAATGTCTTGAAACATACGTATAACATAGGATAAAATATGAGTTTTTGAGGTCTTGGAGAGACGTTTGTGTTGGGATTCGAGGACGAATCCAGTTTAGTGGGGGAGAATTGTAACATCCGCGAACCAGAAAGTTGTTTTAGAAGTGGTATCGGACGACATTAGGGATTCGGGAGTCGATTACATACGCTCTTTGAGGTGTGAATTAAGGATTGATTGTACATGTTCTTGTTTGATTGTTGTACAGCCGGTTTAAGATTCAATCATCTCGAATAAAATGTGTAAAAAGCTCTTGAATACCTAGTGTCGATCGACACCTGAGGTGTGTGTCGATCGACACCGGTTATCGTGAGCGATTCCGGGTTTAGTCGATCGAATTGAGGTTGGTTTGGTTTTGGTCGATGGGTGTCGACCGACACCAAGGAAGGGTGTCGATCGACACCAAGGAAGGGTGTCGATCGACACCGGTTATTGGAAAATCGACCGGTTTGATTTAAGTCGGCTGGTTTTGTTCGGTTTGGGCGAGGGAATCCCTAGGTCCGCGATTAATCACTGTAGCCGCGTGGGAAAGGCTCAGTTTTCGAGGCAGAGAGTTTTCAGAGAGAAGGAGGTGATTTCTTTGGCGATTTTGGAGTTTGGAGGCTTATTCTGTTGCTGTTCTTCGTTGTTCTCCTCCTTTTCCTTCCTTCTAATCCTTTTCAAGGTGAGTGCGTGACTGTAGGTCCGTTTATCACTAGAGATTCCTTGGATTTGAGTTTGTTATTGTGTTATTGAGTTATTCTTATTGGAAATCGTGTTTTGGATCGTTTTGGGGCGTTGAAAACCCTTTGACTGTGTGTTTGAGATTTTGCTATGCGCTTTTTGTAGATTCTGGTGTCTGGGCGTCGAGCTGGTGTCGACCGACACTCGATGAGTGTCGATCGACACTCAGGAGGCTGGCGTCGATCGACACCATAGAGGTGTCGGTCGACACCGACCTGGGTGGTCAGGAAACGTGGGTGTTTCCTGACATGGAGGTTTCAGTTGTTGTTTATTGCTCTTGTTGTTGATTATTGTTGATGTATTGTCTAGTGTTTGACGTACTTAGCCTGTAGGCAGGATGATCCACTCACTAAGAATCTATGATAATACTTACGCATCTCTATTCCAATGTGATGCAGATAACAGCAATGTTCTTTATGATCCACTCACTAAGTATTTAAGTCGGTTGGTTTTGTTCGGTTTGGGCGAGGGAATCCCTAGATCCGCGATTAATCACTGTAGCCACGTGGGAAAGGCTCAGTTTTCGAGGCAGAGAGTTTTCAGAGAGAAGGAGGTGATTTCTTTGGCGTTTTTGGAGTTTGGAGGCTTGTTCTGTTGCTGTTCTTCGTTGTTCTCCTCCTTTTCCTTCCTTCTAATCCTTTTCAAGGTGAGTGCGTGACTGTAGGTCCGTTTATCACTAGAGATTCCTTGGATTTGAGTTTGTTATTGTGTTATTGAGTTGTTCTTATTGGAAATCGTGTTTAGGATCGTTTTGGGGCGTTGAAAACCCTTTGACTGTGTGTTTGAGATTTTGCTATGCGCTTTTTGTAGATTCTGGTGTCTGGGCGTCGAGCTGGTGTCGACCGACACTCGATGAGTGTCGATCGACACTCAGGAGGCTGGCGTCGATCGACACCATAGAGGTGTCGGTCGAAACCGACCTGGGTGGTCAGGAAACGTGGGTGTTTCCTGACATGGAGGTTTCAGTTGTTGTTTATTGCTCTTGTTGTTGATTATTGTTGATGTATTGTCTAGTGTTTGATGTACTTGGCCTGTAGGCAGGATGATCCACTCACTAAGTATTTATGATAATACTTACGCATCTCTATTCCAATGTGATGCAGTTAACAGCAATATTCTTCCGCGGAAAGAGACCGAGAGAAGAGGATGATGAGATTAGGAATTTGATATTGGCTATTCTGTTGTGGTTGACAAGGAATTCATCATTTTAGGGTGTTAGTTCTATTTTTAATAATGTAGCAAACCTGGCGTTTAGGTTGCTTATTCTTTATTGTTTAATTGGTTATTGGTTAATTGTTGAACGGTTTATTATGATTTAATATTATTGATTTCTTTTGAGAATTTCCGCATTTATAATCGTTTATAAAAAAAAAAAAAAAAAAAAAAAAAAAAAAAAAAAAAAAAGGCTTGGTTGTTTCAACATCGAACTTGATTAGAAAAGATCTAGCATTAAGAACACCGATTAAATAAAGATTAATAACAAACTAGTCCTAAGCATAAGAGATTAATCATAAGAACTTTGTAATCACTAATCATGTTCAGAAACACAAACTCGGAAGTAGAAGTAGAAGGCTGAAGGTGGTTTAGGTGTGAGGAGCCTTCGGAATTCATCCCTCGTTTTTGCTTTAAATCTCATATGGCGGTTATTTTCCTCCTCTTGATCTTTATGGGTGGCTTGGGTGAAATGTAGCTTACTGAAGAATGGATCCTTTTGGGCGGTCAAGGAGGGCACTAGTGGTTCATGGGTCTGGCGTAAATTGCTCAAGCTGCGTCCCCTAGCGTACTCTTTTATCCGTTTTGAGATTCGAGATGGCTGGACTGCTTTCTTTTGGTATGACGACTGGCTACAGCAAGGTCAACTGCTGGACGCTCTCGGTGACTCTGGTACTCGACTTTTTGGGCTTCATCGCCTGGCTCACGTGGCTGAAGCTTCCACTGCTGAAGGTTGGCAGCTGCGTCAATATAGAGGTCTAGTGCCTCCAGGGCTGGCCCCGAAGATCAGAGCCAGTCCGGTGCCCCGAGCAATTTTGGGGAATGACGTAGAAGCAGAGTGAGGGAGAGTATAGGGACAAATTCTCGTCCTATCACACCTGGGAGCAGATACGCAAACGACGAAGTATGGTCCAGTGGAGAAAGGTTATTTGGTTTGCACAAGCAGTTCCGAGGTGTTCCTTTATAGCATGGCTCGCTGTGATGAACAGGCTGTTAACGGGTGATCGAATGCGAGCTTGGGGGTTTGACCAACCCTGCCTTCTCTGTGGCGAGAGGAAAGAGACCAGAGATCACCTGTTTTTCGCATGTCCTTATTCCTACACAGTCTGGCTTGACCTAGCGGGTAACCTGTTGCGAGATTCAGCTACACCGGATTGGGAGGAGACTCTTGCTTTCCTCAGCTCCGTCGATGTGCATGTCTTGGACTCGATTCTGATGCGTCTCTTATTTCAGGCTTCGATCTATCACATTTGGAAGAAGCACAAAGCCCGTCGACACGGGAGCAGTATTGTCACCGTACCAGTCATGAAACGCCTCATAGACAAAGCTATGCGTAATAGAATTGTGTCATTGCGATATTGCTTCCCACACAAACTGGAAGGCCTGCTCAGGAGATGGTTCGCTCTTCGCGGATCAGTCTAATGTAGCTTTCGTTTCAAGGCATTCGTCTCATTGTTTCCTCGTTTCATTAATTATTATTAGTTGCTGTAGATAACTCTTTTCCAAGATGATCAATAAATTTGAAATTTCATAAAAAACAAAAAAAGGTGTTAAACATGATTGAGGAAGTAAAATAAACATTATTGAAAAATCAAACACACTCAAATTAACAAACACTTAAGTATATCTTACAAATTGTATCAAGAACAAAAGAGGCAAATATTTAGTCTAAGAACCAAAGGATTACAAGATAACGCATAAATTATATAGTGAACAGTAGTGATGTAGACTTGGTCAACCCTTGAAATCTCGTGTCTTGACTTTTTTGAGGGAGGACCGTTGCCGTTGGTCTCTGGGTTGGGTTGGTCGGCAACGGCTAGACAGACTGTTGCCATGACCATTGCCTTTAGTCTTGCTTGCGCCAAGGCGGCAACGGTCGTCCATTGTGGTTCCTGACCGTTGCCAAGACCGTTGCACCTCTTCAAGCCTTCTTTTCTTTTTCTTCTTGATCCTTCTCTATTCCTTTGGTCGTCAAGTCTTTGTTCCACCACTACCGCCAAGTCTCCATAGCTCAAAAAACTCCTACAGCACATGGTCTCAACTTTGTATGCAATCATGTATGCAGTGCTTATCATAAGACTTGCTAACTATAAATTGAATGGACAATGGATTATGAATAATTAATTGTTATAGTCTAACGATAGTACTGTGACATCCCGGTTTGTGGTAAATGAGGAGAGGTTTAAGAGAATTGATTTGGCTACCTATGTCAACAAAGTGCACTTACCTTTTCGGTCTAAGGCCCATAAGTAACTCCAGAGTTAAATGTGTTTTGGCTGGAGTAGTGGAAGGATAGGTGACCTTCCGGGAAGTGGTCTGCGGAACCGTGTGAGTTAGGAAAAAACACGGGGAAAGGTCGGGTGTTGATTGCAGGGACAGTAAACAAGTCTCGGTAGAGCCTCTCAAAAATAACAAATCGACCGTCGGACAGGGGTGGGGCCCACGGGCCAAGAGAGGGCGTGGGTGACTCACTGGATTTTCAATAATGAACTTTTCACAGATTATACTCTACGGACACGGTCACCGATCTACAAGTAATTGTTGTTGAATGTGGATATTGATAGGTGATAACGACTCAACCACCAATAATGTCAACTCCATAGTGCGACAATAAGACAAGGTGCACGTTGGTTACAAAGATTGTAGTGATACTTGTCTATATTGATTATTTCTACAACACCTCTTACAACGAAGTCACTTTCTCACTCTAGAGCCATCACTAAAGCTCTCTAGTCTTTGTTAAAGAGTGTCATGGGGTGGAAAAACGTGAACAACCTTTTTGTAATTATTTAGTGAAACTATTAGGAAAAAATATGGTACAAATATGCGGTAAGAAATTGATGGTATAAAGTAGAAAAACCAAGATCTTTTTTAAAAAAAAAGAAAATCACTATATTTTTCTTGTTTCCATTACCATTTTTTTTTAACTAAACCGTGGAACTTTCACCAAAAAAAACCACAATATTCTTTTTTTTTTTGGTTAAAAAACCACCATCCTTTACTACTACTATAATTTTACCATCTCTATATACCGTCATCTCGTACTATTATTTTGTTTTCATCATCTTGTGTCACTAATCGGATCCATAAACTTGTATCTAGCAGAGTAGGACTGTAGGAGCAAGACCATAATAAGGTGGTCAAGTCGTTTGAAGTTATAGAAATCAAATACATCTATGATTTTTCGATATCGTGAAATGACTTTCAGGTGGAATAAAAAAAAAGTACTACAAATTAAAGAGAATAAAGGTCACAAAAGCTATAAGGTCAATGAATCTTGGTGGGAACTTAATTAGTGGATTCAATCAAGCCTTTAATAGTTCGATACGGCTATGTATGATGTAAGATGTTATTAAAGAAACCATGTCGTGGTGGCATGGCATGACTATGACACTGATTATTGTCAAATATCGAATGAGGTCCAAAGAGTAAAATCTATAATTTGAATTGAAACATCATTCAGAAAAAGAAAAAAAAAAACGAAAAACCAGAAAAGTACCAAAATTTTCAGTGATTGTCGTCGACATAAAAAGGATGTCCAAATATATATCTTTTGGGGTCTCTTGATTCTATCATACTAAGAAATATCTAAAATAATTTATCAACTAAAATTGGAAACATGTATTGTAAGTTGAGATGGGTGGTGTTAGTGAGATTGAGATGATGTATTTTCTACAACTTGTTAACGTGCATCTTTAATCCTTTTTAGGGTGGAGATATCTGTACAATTTCTATTTTTAGAATTCAAATCAAAATGAGGATTATATAAAACAATCGACAAAAGTAGGAAAAGGAAATAAAAGCGAATGATGTTAGTGTGTGGGTAGAAAAAGAGAGGTCAAAGATAAGTATTTTTACTTTCCATGCACGAATCAAAGAAAAACCTGAAGAAAAATTAGAAATCTTTCTAAAAAAAAAAAACTAAAAAAAAAACCATAGGAGTCACAAAAGCATACTTGTCTTGTCACTTAGCAGTTTCTTTACTTTATAAAACCACTAAATAGGGTCGGTCCCTCTCCTCTTCACTAAACGATGAAAACAACTCTGCTTTTGACATGACAATCTCACTATCAAACCATAACTTCTCCTATTCTTATCACACAGTCACATACAAAAGGACTTTGCAGGTAAGTGTAGTCTGTAGATATCTCCAAAAAAAAAAAAAAAAAGAAAAGAAAAGAGAAAACAACAAAACAGACGTTACAAGACCATTGCACCGCACACCATACCTATGTTCTCTATGAATCCGAATGGTTCAAACCCGAGGTAGAACCAGACTGATCTATATGTGTCGTTGTAGGTCAACGAGTTGAATACTTGACGGGACAAGTAACAACAAAGTCTTTTACAAAAAAAAAACAAGTAACAACAAAGTCTTTTACAAAAAAAAAAAACAAGTAACAACAAAGTGGGGTTGGGGTTACTTGAAAGGACCAAGCAGATAGAAAAGAAGGTGGGGAACAAGGGAGATATGTACTTAATTGAGTTCTATCTTTCTAATTTGATAAAAAGAGATATTGATAGACCCACAACAATGGCTGGACCCTAGCTCCGAATGGACTACGTTTCAACATCGGGTTCGTCACTCACAAATAGGACACAACACAGTTTCTCTTGTTTATCCACTTGGCAAAATAATTACCTTTCTTTTTCTCCTGTGCGATTATTGAGTGGGGAAAGTGAGAGAGAGATAGTATTTAACTGATGACACACTAGACATGAGGGGGCAGATATGATCTCCAATAGATCTTTGTTTCTTGATTCCCCAAGAAAAAGACATGACTTTATTCACTAATAACGCCAAAAGTGTGTCTCTCACTGTTTAGGATAATATAATGCGACCAGGCGTTTGTGCACATAACATAATATGAAATAGACAGGATGCAAAACAAAAACAAACAAATGAAAGATCTTTACTTACCAAGAATATTATTTGTACCTATGAACAAAACACTAGACTACTTGCAAATATATGTGTGAGGTGGTGGTGACTGCTGAGTAAGTGCTGCTACACAAAACCCATCACATTGAATAAAAATTTGTCTTGAAATAGAAGAGTTTCTAGTTTCTATCCCTTCCATTCTCTTTTTTCCTTTCTATATTTTAAAACCAAACATCCCAGATATTTGATATTGGTGTGTGTGTGTGTAGTGGAAGTCTTACTTGTACTGCAAATGGACTGCTATGTGAAGGGCAATTGGGAGATGGTCTCTATCATGGATACTTGTCAGCTAAAGGAGCCTGCAAGTACACATAGATGGGAAAAAAAAAAAAAAAAAACAGTGTAGCTTATCTGCTTTCTTATCCACCTGACTCACTGCAACTGAATATTCACTTGGTCTCCTCCGAGGAAAAAGACACACCAACGAAAGAGTAGACAAGAGATAACAATAGAGTTCAAGATTCCAATAACAAGCAGCATAAGAGAGAACTGTTCTCAACATTAAGGTACATGACAGTGGACACAATAGCATCTAGTGACTAGTGAGGTGGTCCGGCCAATAACGAATGATTTTATAGCCTGAGAATTATCGTAACGACTTTGATTGCCATACATAGTCATGAATCATCAGAAAACATGACTCGACAAGTGAAGGATAAGATATCCTTTTTTATTTCTGTAGAAAGATGTATATAAGTTACACAGATAAGCATTTTTCACTGCTCTGGAATTTTCAAATAAACATGGCAGACAAAACTGAAGAATCCAACTTGCCTTTCACAAGGACCATGTTCATTGGAGCTGAAAATCGGACACAGACTAGTTTTTTCTTCTATGTAATGACAGTGGGCTTCTCCCTCCCTGTGAAGTCCTTCAGCTTTGATACAGACAATGCAAGATCTGTAACAATGACAAGGAGATAAAAGTCATTACTAAAGTCATGACTGGGACATCTTTAAGTCTCCTGAAACAAAACAAGAACCAACCAATTAAAGGTTTTAGAGCTATTTGTGCATCCACATTATGCTTTGAAACATCTGGCTCAAACTGTTCAATGTATATTCTTACTGTAGCACCAGCTGAACCAGTTCCCTAGAACAATAAAAAACAAAAAACTCGAAGTTGATAGGGGCCAATGAGTCTCTCTATACATATGAAACTAAGAATTTGATTTTAAAGAAAAGAACAAGAATCTACAACATACGGATAAACGAAATATGATTCTGGATCCATCTGTAAAAACAAATCGAACACCTTGCTTGGATGCAACACTTCCATCAACCTAAACAGAAATATATAAAGCTTATCAGAAGTACACGCATTCTTGAATTATCATCATCAACATTTTTTTTTATTATCGGACTTACAGGATCCGTGTATGAAAAGTCATCTGCAAACTGGAGGACATAGTCTCCTGATAGATGAAAGTTGTTATGAACAATAGAAATAAGTGATCAAGTACAGAAAAAAAAAAAAAAAAATGGAATGTGGTGAAATCTAACCATAACTTTCACCAGCCTTGCTCTTAGACACGATATCTCTAACATAGTCCATCATTTTATTGGCTCCTTCAGATTCACATTCCTGATTACACAGTCAATGAAAAAACACTGAGGGTTTAGTTAGTTTCACAGAGAGCTGTTACAAAAATCATACACGAGCTTACTTCATAATCGTATCTGGAAAAAAAGTTTCTTCCGTATGTTGCCCAATACTCTTTCACAACATCTGCAACAGAAACCAACTTTTCCCCTGGTTTCTTGTCCTTGTTGCGATGAGCTAAGATCGAAAGCCACGCCAACACAGCCCTGTCATTTAAGGTTAGAGCCATCTTACAATGTGAAAGCAGAGTAGTACATCCAAGGCTATGGAATGATGGGATTGGAAAAAAAGCCATATAAGCAGAAAGTTGCTAAATGAAACCAACTTCAGTGACAACTTATATAGAAGAGTCAGAATTTTTTTTCAAATGAGACCTTAAATCTTAGTAATGAGTTGAATAGCTAAATGATTAATTAATTTATGGGAGATTTCTACCATACAAAATCAAAAAATGCATGTTGATTCAGGTCAGATTCTCGGGAGTTTTCACTCACTAGAGTACCAGAGATCAGGATGTCATAAAACTTGTTGAAAATGCCATGATGCAATGCACAGTAGATCTAAAGAGCCATGAAGACGACAACTATCCTAGATAAACTGCATCAAGATCTTCATTAGTGAGCATTGTTAGGTTTAAAGAAGAGAGTACCATATGCCATCCTTCTCACGGATGTGATCAGAACCTGTGCCAAAGCTCTCTTCTCCACAGATTGATAATTTTCCAGCATCCATAAGATTCCCAAAAAATTTCCATCCGGTGGGAACCTAGAAAATACAAGTTACCTTGTCAAGATAAAATTATCTGGCTGGTGAATAATAAAAAAAAAAAAAGAGTTAACCTCGAAGAAAGGAAGCTTCAACTTGTGAGCAACACGATCAAGAGCACCACTTGTTGGCATCGAACGTGCTAGCCCCTGAGAACAAGATTTGACATCCATTAAAATGGCCAGGCAAGTTATTTGTATCTAAAACAAGAATAATGAAATACAGTTTCTGCACCTTAGGACCATCACGGAAATATGGAATTGCTTCTTGTGCATTGGCTGCAATGATTGCAACAGAGTCTGAAGGAGTGACAAAGAATTTGTTTCCTAAAACCATATTTCTGTCACCATCGCCTGTCAGAAAAAAAAAAAAAAAAGATTATGGTGGTTTTTTTGGGTGAAATTTCCACGGTTTCTCATGAACAAGAAGATTTGGAAGATATCTGTCCACAATCATACCATCACTTGCTGCTCCGAAATCAGGTCCATCGTCACGATACATGACATCAACCAAATCCTTTGCATATCTATATACATGTAACAAGGTTTAATACTAAGTGAGTATGGTGAAACTTGGCTTTCAGTTTGTTTCTTACGTCAAGTTAGGATCTGGATGGCCATGCCCAAAATCTTCCAGAGGAACTCCGTTGGAAATTGAATCCTACAAAACATGAATCATCTGAAGTGTCAACACAAGCTCAAAACACTAAATGTAATATCTATCTTAAATCTCCAAGTTACGTACCGGTTTGGCTCCAAGATTATCGACAAAAATTGGTTTCGCATAAGCACCAGTAACAGCATGCATGGCATCAAACATGAACCTAGAGGCAATGCAAATAATAGCAACATCAACACCTAAAAGAGAAGACATAACATAGCTTGCTGTAGATGTAAGAACATACCCAAAATCTGATCTTGAAAGAAGACCTCTGATGAGATCAAAGTCGAACACATCCTGCACAGAAGACCATGGAGATATCTCATGTCCAAATATCATAAGGAAAAAGAAGAGAAGAAGCTTGTGAGTATATATATATACTCTTACCTCCATGAGCTCCAAGTAGTCGGAAACGGCATCTATAACTTCCACACTGAAATCCCCATATTTTGTAACTCCAACATGAGAAAGATCAGTGTCTGGTATCTCTCCCACCTTAATCTCAGAGATCTAATAATATGTACCAAAAAATGAGACCTTTATACAAAAAAAAAAAAAAAACTTGACCAATTTTCAGTGATAGCTAAATACTCACTGAAAGTGTATTTCCATAAATCTTGTCAGTAATTGATTCAGGAGCCGGCTGGCCACTGCTGTAATTGAACTGCAAATCAACAAAGATCAAGATATAAAGTATAAGTCATCTTCGTTTAAACTATGATGAACTGTAATCAAAGTTAAGGTTAGAGGAAACAAATTATGTCACCTTGATACCCCAGTCATATTCAGGTCCACCAGGATTGTGACTTGCACTCATAATAAATCCTCCATTTGCCTGTGAGAGAATAATTTTATCAATATGAGTTATGGAGAAAAGATGTTGAGCATGTTAAGAAGATATCAAATGAAAACAGCTTGCCTTTCTCTTCCTGATTACAGCGGAAACCGCTGGGGTTGACAAAATGCCTTCCCTAATAACAAGTATTTGGTTTTTTCATCAACTGATAAGTAAAAGAAACCCAAAGAGGAACTGACACAAGAGCTCAACACCACCACTGTAGTTTCAGAAATGTGAAGGAAAAAAAAAAAAGTCGAAACTTCAAATAGCCAAAGAAACTCACTTTCCAACTAAAATGTTCCCAACTCCATTCCCAGCCGCAATTTTGATAATGATCTGTAAAGGAAAGGAAAGCATCCGGCTTCAAGAAATTTGAGTAAAATTAAGTTGTGAGAAATAAACTGAAAATAATAACCTGTGCAGCCTCTTTGTTGAAGTAACGACCATCACCTCCTAAAACTAAAGTCGCCTTCTGATAGTCCTCCTCCGGCAATGAATTGAACAATGCCTATAACCACAGAAACAATTACACTTTATTTACCACTTTACATGGAAAATAAACAAAAATACATACTTTCTAAATTGCAATCAGAACCTGGATCCAGTTCGCTAGATAATTCTCTTGCTTGAAAACTTTCACCTGGATGTATGAAGAGTAACAGTATGATCACAAAAATGGAGAAAAGAAGAAACAGATAGATATAAGCAGTCAAATAGATATTGAAATAGAACCTTCTTCCTGAGCCCGCTTGTTCCAGTCTTCTGCCCCTCGATGGGCTTCGTCGGCAACGATTTGATCTGCAAACAAAAACAAAACAAAAAACGAATCAACGACCAAGAAAAAAAAAATTCAAAATTTTAGACAAGCAGCTAGAGAATTGATTCATAACCTCAATGCTTTCGGTTCCGGCGATGATAGCCCCAGAAGAGGAAGAGGAAGACGAAGAAGCTACAATCGATTGCAAACGAGAATTCGGCTTGGTTCTAAGCTGAATTCCGGAAGAGAGAAGAGAAGAATGCGGCGACGACGACGACGACGACGGCGAATACTTGGCGGCGGTGAGCCTAGAGAATAGAAATAGGGTGTCGAATCTGGCACAAGTCGACGTCATTTGTTGGGCTCTGGGGAATTTCGATCAGAGTCAGTGACAGTCGAATTCAAGTGTGAGTTTAAAGAGGGAAGGAAGATCTGTGGGAAAAGAGAAAGTAAAAGAAGATACTGTTTATGTGTTGATTCTCAAGTCAAGTCCATGACTGCCACATGTACTTTTGCTTCACTTATCTTTTTGATTTTTTATTTTATTTTATTTCAAGAACCAACGTTTCGAGGATCCACGTCATTGACTGTCTACAGATTCGATGCTATATACTTCTCTAGTACAGAATATTCTAGGTTTTTTATGTTTTTTTAAATCAAAATCACATGTGGAAAACTGGAAACAGATTTTGGGACTTGTGGAATGGCACTATTGGCACATGAATCTTATCTTCTTCTACAAAACAGTGTCGTATGAGTTGAACAATCGTTTTTCCCCCCGATCATATGCAGAAAGAGATTTTCGTAACTTACTGAGTGGTATGATCTTTCTTATGCAAGATAAAAAATGTCTAATGGGTTTTCTTTTGTGTTATTTTTTTTGTCGTGTATATCTTTCTAAAGCGATTCGGAATAGAATTTACAAAATATATATTATATGTAAAATCTTGAGTACTATGTACTAACTTATCTGTCCTCGTAATGTTGGTATTTGAAATGTGTGTAATGAAGCAAAAAAGAACTTCCGCTTACATTTGTCTATTTCCTCCAGTAATACTAAGAACGTCGGCCACTCGAGCGTGCGGCCAATTTGCCACAAACGAAAAAAATAAAGTTTCGAGTGCCACTTTGTAATCTAATAATGCCATTCTTTTATTAGATTGACTTGTAAAATTACAATTTTCTCATTACTCTCTCTTTTAACTTTCCCTATTAATCCTACGAATTTACCTTTCATTTTTACAAAAATGATTAAAAAATTTAATTAATTAAAACAGAATAATAGAAATTGGTTCTTTTTTTGCTCGGAAAATCGCAAAATTTTGGTCGGATATCGTGAGCTCGTTTTCTTCTTCCTTTTGCTGTCGAAATCTTCTTCGAACTCATTGACACTGAATCCGCATTCTATCAATCCATTTTCTTCTCCTCTGTAAATTGATGTCCCCTGTTGCTGATTTCCACCATTGTTGAAGCTTCAATTCCATTAGAGGTGATTTTCTAGCTTTTGTTTATTTGTTTGGTCTATGGATGTGTAAATTGATTAATTGGGTATAGACATTGGAATGGTATACATACATTGATAGAATATGCGTTAGATTAAAGAATTTGACGATTGTAGATTGTAAATCGCAGTGAGTGAGCTCAATTTGAACTCGTAGTACCATAGATCCAAACCTGTAGAGTTGGTACAACTGGTACGAGTAGTACAAATGAGAGTTAGTTGATTAAGTGGTTCAAATGGTTCACATAGGTACAACTGAATATTAAATACTATATGAACTAAAAATTCAACTAGTACACGTAGTACAACCGTGAGATGTTTTGTAATTGGCAATTGATTATTTGCATTATATTTCCAGGGGACAATGAGCATCAACATGACAAACATATTTTTCAACCACGGAGGTTATTATTCATAAGAGGAGTTGAAATGGGTTTCAAGAAATCCCACTTGCGCTATAACCTTCAAGATCTCATCTTGAGATTACCTACTCGGCGGTAGTAGATAAGATACGCAGGAAGATTGCGAGAGATGGAGCTAAGCCTCAGCTGAAATTGAGTTACATTCCAATGTCGAATAATCTTGCCAGAGAGATGTACATTTTCGATGATGAGGACCTATTTGCTAATCTAACGACAATTGATAAACTGGGGATTTATGAGGGTTTTGCATATGGAGGTAATCAATGATTTGAGAATAAATCATAGGAGCGAGCACCTGTCTATAACGGAGGCAAAAAAATTCATTTGGTTTGAATTATGAGGAGAAGCCAGTTCCAAATGGCATAGGTGATGTACCGAAGTAACCGAATGATGGTATCGTTACTATTTTCAGGGAGGAAGGAACAAGAGAAAAACACAGGAACCACATATCGAAGAGCCACATATCGAAGAGCCACATATCGAAGAAGTGGAGTCTGATAGCAAAGAACATGATGGCAATGGTGAGCGTCTAGAACCTGATAGTAAGGAAGACGGGTTAAATGGGTTTGATGAGGATATTGAGCTTTCACGTCCTACAGAAGAATTTCAGTTTGTTGAAGCATGGGAAGATGGTATTGGTCTTGATTTAAGAAAACAATTTCCCTCCAAGGAGGCATTGCAAGATTTACACTACAAGAAATATACCCTAATTGCGACAGAAAAAATCGTCGCAATTTGACGTTTGCGACGGAATTGCGAGAACGTAATTTTCGTCGCAAATCTTTCGTCGCAATGACATTTCTGTCGCAATTCCGTCGCAAACTTGCGATGGAAACAATTCCGTCGCAAGTTTGCGAGAGAAATTGCTCCGTCGCAATTTTGCGACGGTATTGCGTCGCTAGTTTGCGATGGAATGTTGCCGTCGCAAATTTGCGAGGGAAATAATTCCGTCGCTAGTTTGCGATGGAATGTTGCCGTCGCAAATTCCTCGCAAATTTGCGATGGAATTAAATCCGTCGCAATTTTGCGATGGAAAGCAATCCGCCGCAATTCCCTCGCAAGGTTGCGAGGGATTTAATTCCATCGCAAAATTTATGATTTTTTATTAAAAATATTATTTTAACAAATAAATTTAATTTTAAATTTATTAAAACGTAAATAAAAAAAATAATATGAAAAAATTAAAATTTAATTAAAACTTAAATTCAAATATAGTACAAAATACGGAAAAATAGTTCAAACGTAACATTAAAAAACGGTTCAAATATAAACTAAAATTCAGGAGACTGTCCACGGCCCGCTGATCCACCTCCACCTTCTGCTGCATCCCCTCCGCTGCTTCCGCTCTGGAACTGCTGGTTGTCTGGATAGTGGTGCCTCATAATCTCGAGGAGCTTCAGATCGTTAGCGCCCAAATAGCCGAATAGCTCTTCATAGCATGCTAACTTCGTCTTTGTTGCAGTCAATTCCCCTTTTATTTCAGCAACCTCGCGGGGATCCTGGAACGGACTTGAAGCGGAACAACGAAGAGAACCACTCCCAGTATCGATTTGGGATTGGAGAGAACCAACCCCTCTAATTTGTCCCATTCTACGGGGAGCGGTCTGAAAAAAACAAAAAAAAAGTTAAATAAAAAAATTGATAATATAATATAAATATGAATTGATATAATATGAAATAAAAAAACAAAAACAATTACCTCCACAAAAATTTTGTTCCTCACAGACGTAGATAGCTCAACAGGACCAGAAGCTATACTCTCGGGATCATCATTCTGCGTCATTTCTTTTAGCTTGGATTTAACATCGTTGTAAAGCTACTCAGAATCTTCGTCCAAGAAAGTGCCATCCGGGTTTCGCTTTGTGTACGCGAGAACCGCTAGCAAATCAGTCTCTGACTCTCCCTTTTCCTCGGCCTTCAAAATAATTTTAGATTTGATAAGAATGATAAAAATAAATAATATAAAAAACAATTAGGAAATAAAGAAAACTTACGAGCATTCGGCCTCGGGCTCTGAATGAAGTTCGGCCCGAACGATGTGTAGAGTTTTTACTCTTCATTCGAGCCGACTTGCTGTTCCCGCTTCTGGTCTGGTGATCAGGATCCTGCCAAAATGCAACTAAGCCCTTCCAAACATTCACGTCGAACCATTAAGGCATGGCCTTATATCCCTTTTTGATCCAACTCTACTTCCACCGTGATACCATATCAGGCAATCGCTGCCTGACTTTGGCTCTGAACTCCTCGTGAACCCTCCTGGTAAAGCCAGAATCCCAGTGATACTTACGCTTAAACAAAATATAAAAATTAATCATATAATATTAGATTAAAAACAATGAATCGAATTTTGAAAAAGTAAATTAAACTCATGTTAAAACTTACAGCGCAGGTACCGAACCAACGGTCGATGACATACTCCGGTACATCTTTCCACCGGGCATGAGGTTCTTTGAAATCTTTTTCAAAGATTTCCGTAACTGCGGAAGCGACGGATGGATCATCGTTAAACCTGGAAAAAAAAAATATTAGAATTAAGATTTATAAAATGTGAAATATAAAATAAAATAAAAACTAAAACTAAATTTTTTAAAAAAATATGTTCGGCGGACGGTATGGATGAAGATGAGGGAGGAGATGATGACCAGGCTCATATAAAATGTCCCTAATTGACGCATAAAATGCCTCTCTAGTGGCCTGAATCATGGCCGGATCTGCGTCCGAAATATGTGGGGGCGACGTCTGAGCGGGCGGAGATGGAGACCGTGCACGCTGCTCCGTAGAAGCGTGGGAGCTATAAGTGAGCCCATGGCCAGAAGTCGGAGGAACGGAACGCGATGTCGAACCACCATGGCCAGAAGTCTGGGGAACGGAACGCGATGCCGAACCACCATGGCCACGGCCAGAAGAACCGCCACGGCGAGAAGAACCGCCACGTCCAGAAGAACCACGTGAACCGCCTCCTCCCTGACTCAAATAGTCCATGTAACTATCACCCATCTGCCAAAGAAAAAAAACAATATTCAAAATAATAATATAGAAACTAACAAAAAATAATAAAAAGTGTCTACAACTAAAACAAATTTCTAAACTTTCGGGAAGTTTAATAGGGTAACAATACTAGGCATGTGACGGGGTCGGGTTCGGTTAGGAACCGTTCGGGTTTAGTCCGAACGGTATATGAAATTGATACCCAATAGAAACTTTTGGTTTTTTACCTAAAAAATCTACAATTCCAAATTTTGTTGTAATCTCAATTCCAATCGAAAATTTTAATAAGCTAAACAATTCCGAATCTACAACTAATCTCAATTCCACTAAAAAATTGTGTTATTCTAAACCATTCCGTCGAACATAAGTAATTGAATCATAATAAAAAAAAAAAAAAAATTGGCACACATTACCGGTGGTGACGCGAGACGGCGGCGGCGGCGGCGGCGTGAGACGACGGCGGCGGCGGCGGCGTGAGACGACGGCGGCGGCGGCGGCGTGAGACGACGGCGGCGGCGGCGGCGTGAGACGACGGCGGCGGCGGCGGCGTGAGACGACGGCGGCGGCGGCGGCGTGAGACGACGGCGGCGGCGGAGCGAGATAACGGAGAAGCGGGAATCAGCCGCGGAGAGATGAGGCCGGCGGAGAACGAGTGGCGGCCCGAGAAGGGAAGGTCGACCAGGAAGGAATCCCGATCTGCGGCGGAGAGAAGAAGAACGGCCGGAGAAGAGGAATCTGCGCCGGAGAAGAGCAGGCGGCTATAACTCCGGAGAAGAGGAATCCGCGCCGGAGAAGAGCAGGCGGCTATAGAGTTTAGGGTTTACGGTTATAACTCCGGACTAATTAGGGTAACAATATTGAATATATATTGTTATTAGTAGGTGAATAGGAATATGAATAATGATAGTAATCTATTGGTACAGGTAAATATATAGGATCGTTTTCGGTCGATGAAATATGTTGGAATGTTTAATACGTCTTACGCTTCAATGAGTTTTATATGTAAAAAGTGGAATAGAAACATTTTTTAGTTAGTAAAAAGCTTTTAGGGTATAGGGATAGAGAGTAAACTAAGATCATATTACCCTAAACCATTCATATTCGAAAAATGGATACCCTAAACCCTAAATATATAAAATCCATCGCAATTCCATCGCAAACTTGCGATGGAATTGCGATGGACAGTATTGGTATTTTCGCAAATCCATCGCAATTCCGTCGCAAAAAGCCTTAATGTAATTAAAAAAAAATAATAATTATTTTTAAATACATAGGCAAAACCAAATTAAAGAATCAATCAAACTCATTTTCAACATCATTTTCAGATACATATGAGTTTTCACTATGCTCCTGTTCGTCGTCATCAGTATCCGGCTCCTCAAATTCATCGGACTCTCCATCATCGCTTGTATCGTCAACGACGTCTTCTACTTCTCTGTTATCGGGATCAACGTGGATGATGTGTTCTGTGGATTCAATTGGGTTTGATACTTCTGCAACTCGTTCATGTTGCATAGCCACATCATCGTCTAAACCGAGTACACAACCTTGTGGATTGACCTTTATAACCGATAACCAAGTCTCCCGTTTTTGCCTAATTCGAGGATAAGGAATAAAACACACTTGCTCTGCTTGCGATGCAAGGATGAATGGTTCGAATTTGGAAAATTTCCGGTTTGCATTAACGTCGGTGACACTTAACGTCTCGTTTCTGCGAACCCCTCGACCAAGTGTCAGATCATACCAATCACATTTGAACATAATACATTTCAAATTGATAATTCCTGGGTAGGTGACCTCGATGATCTCTTGCAAAACTCCATAGAATTCTGTTTCGCCCGAGACATGAATACCGTAATTTGCTGTCGACTTCCGCATGCCATGCTTATACGTATGGAATACGTATCCGCGAGTGCAGTACATTGGTGTCGTAGTGATCTTTCCTGTTGGTTCGTGAACAATCTCATGCAACCATAACGGTATTTGTTCTGGATGATATCCATTTCTCACCTATAAAGAAATGGTGCTATCATTACACTATATAATTAAATTTAGTGTTAAGTTTAAATATTTAATTTGAAGAGCGCTTACATAGTATTTTAACCATCCAGCAAAATCACGTTCTTTGTACAACTCATACTCATGTTCTTGTAAATCAGGAAATGTCTGTCGGATTTGATTATCAATTATTCTGCACAAAAATCCTCAAGTCATATATATATAGATAAAAACGTATGAATACATAATTGGGAAATAATATAACAAGTTACCTCTCAAATTGGTGCACTTCCTCCAGATTACGTAATATGTAATTGTGAGCCGCACTCCAATGTTTATGATCCCACGTATCTTCCTTCAACTTTCCACCAAGTCTGCCTATTTCTTTGAAGATGTTGGGGACAACATGCCTATATGCAGGTGCAACGCCTCCATCATCGTATCGTTTTGTAGTGGTTCTTCTTGTTCTCACATTTAGGCTAAAATAGTAAGACATGAAGTTAGATGTTTCCTCAGTCAAACTTCTTTGTACGATAGATCCCTCAACTTTGGCAAGGTTTTTGGCCTTTCCCTTCAAGTGTCCCATAAAACGCTCAATGGGTACATCCACCTGAATTGCACAGGGCCCCCAAGAGCCGCCTCATAAGGTAAATGCACCGGTAGGTGCTCCATTACGTCAAAGAATGAAGGAGGGAAGATTTTCTCCAAGTTACATAGCAAGATAGAAATGTTTTTTTGTAACTTCTCTACTCCGTCTTCTGTCAATGTTCGCGTGCACAGATCTCGGAAAAATGCCCCAATACCTTTAATATATAAACACAATAAACATATTAATAAAAACATATTTAATTAATTATATATGTACATAAACTCAAGTAAACGAAATGTAAATACTTGTTTACCTGCAATTGCTCCGTGGACATGAGACGGCAATAGTTCTTGTAATGAAAATGGTAGTAATCGCTGCATGAAAACATGGCAATTGTGGCTCTTCATACCAGAAAATTTTTGTCCTTGCTCTATACATCGTGAGAATTTGGAAACATAGCCATCCGGAAATTTGACATCCGAGGCAACCCAGTCAAACAGAGCTCTCTTCGCGTCGGGAGACAACCGAAAGTTTGGAATTGGCTGTTTTCCATCTCTAGTAATATGCAACTCGCTTCTTTTGCATATTTCTTCTAAGTCCAGCCTCGATTTCATATTGTCTTTACTTTTTCATTGGACATTCAAAATGGTATGCATGATGTTATCGAAAAAATTCTTCTCGATATGCATAACGTCAAGATTATGTCGCAAAAGATGGTCTTTCCAATACGGGAGTTCCCAAAATATACTCTTTTTGTGCCAATTGTGTTCTTGAGAATATTCGTCGGGCATGTTTGCAGTACAATGCCAATTGCCCCCGCGTTTGCATGTTTCCTCACCACCATAATAATCGATCTGATCAAGCAAATCCTGTCCCGAAAGATAATCCGGAGGAGGACCACGGACAACCTTGTTCTTCGTAAATAAGTCCTTGCTTTTTCGGTACATATGATTGATAGGAAGAAAACGACGGTGACAATCAAACCAACATGGTTTTCTTCCATTCCTCAGCTGAAATGCTTCTGACCTATTCAGACAGTGTGGACACGATAGTCTTCCGTGCGTAGTCCACCCCGACAACATTCCATATGCTGGAAAATCACTAATCGTCCACAATAATACTGCGTGCATGTTGAAGTTTTGTTACTGTGAATAATCAAAGGTGTAGACACCCGAATACCACAACTGTTTCAACTCATCAATCAAAGGTAGGAGGAATACATCAAGGGATCGCTTCAGATGCTTAGGACCTGGCACCAAAATAGTTAAAAACAAAAATTCTCGCTGCATGCACATTGTCGGTGGAAGATTATATGGAGTCAATATGACGGGCCATAGCGAATATTGTCTCCCGGACATACCAAATGGACTAAATCCGTCTGTGCATAATCCAAGATAAACATTTCTGGACTCATTAGCAAAGTTTGAATGTACCGTCTGAAAGTGTTTCCACGCCTTTGCATCTGAGGGATGTGTTATCTCTACATGTTGTGTGGAATGTTCTGCATGCCATCTCATTGACGCTGACGTCATTTCCGATTGGTATAACCGTTTCAATCTTTCAGTGATTGGCAAGTACCACATACGTTGGTAAGGGACCCGCCTCCTTCCATTAGTGGGTTTGTATCTCGGCTTCCCACAAAATCGACATTCCTGCAGCTTATCATCATCTTTCCAGAAAATCATGCAATTGTCAATGCATACATCAATCATTTCATACGGTAACCCAAGACCCGCAACCAACTTCTGTATTTCATAGTACACTACAACAAATACCCCCATTGATAGCAGAGAAACATAGCACAATTTTCGTAACTGCTATTGTAAGTTTTTAAGAAGTGTCATTAGCAAAATCATAGCATTACATTTATGCTATGCCCAAATGAAAAGGAAGCGGGATTTATTGACTCACTAATCCGCCAAGTTATTGACCAAAGCGCCAACACTTAGAAAAAAAAAAAGATTTTGCGGTTAGTCTCTATTACAAACATTTTTCATAGCATTAAAAAAAAAAGAGAAATTAAATGAAAAACAAAACCTACCTCGTTCTCTCCGTCTTCCCTATCGCGATTCTCCCTCGCCATCTCCGCCGATTCCATTTCTCGTCAGTTACAGCTCGATCTTCACTCCGACTATGTGCGTTTCTTTCCACGTCTACCTGATCTCTCAATAAGAAATCTCCATTTTCGTTTGCGTCTGATTTCAACCCAAGATTTTCAAGTTCTTATTGTTTGGAATCCGAGATTCGCGAGTTATATCGTCTACTACTGAAAGTGAGTTCATAATTAGGGTTCATATATTTAATAAACTACCTAATCATAATCTAAATCATTGTTCTTTTTGAAACAATTTAAAGAAGCGATTGACAACTACAGCTTCAGGTCTCTGTTCGTGAATTTGGGGGCGAGTTCTGTGAAGTCAGAAGCAGCACATTAAGCCACATCGTTTGACTCAATTGTTATCTGTAATTACACATGCGAGCTTCTATGTATATATAGCTTTTTGTTTGCTTTCTCTGTGTCTTTATTACTTGATGTTTGATTTGTCCTTTATTCTGCTTGAATCATGTCCACAGCAAGCTTTCCGCCATAGTTACTCTGTTTAGGATCAAGACGCATAATGGGTGGTCAGATAAGAGTTTCAATGAGCTACTGGAGGAATTGCCAAATATGTTGCCTGAAGACAATGTCCTCCACACATCCACTTATGACGTCAAAAATTTCCTAAAAACCTTTGATATGGGGTACGAGAAGATCCATGCCTGTGTGAATGACTGCTGCTTGTTCAGGAAAACACTGAAGAAGGTCGAGGTCTGTCCAAAATGCAAGACTTCAAGATGGAAAACGAACATGCACACTGGTGAGATAAAGAAGGGAGTTCCTCAGAAAGTTCTACGGTATTTTCCAATCATCCCTCGCCTTAAGAGGATGTTCAGGTCAGAGCAAACAGCCATGGATTTGAGATGGCATTTCAGTAACAAGAAATGCGCCATCCGGTAGACTCTATCACATGGATGTCTATGAATGACAAGTTCCCTTCTTTCGCCGCCGAGCAGAGGAACTTGCGGCTGGGAGTGTCTACTGATGGGTTTAATCCATACAGCATGAAGAACAGCAGATACTCTTGTTGGCCTGTTTTGCTCGTCAATTACAACATGGCTCCTACACTGTGTATGAAAGAGGAGAATATCATGCTCACTCTCTTGATTCCCGGACCGCATCAACCAGGTAATAGTATAAATGTATACTTAGAACCTCTGGCTGAAGATTTAAATAGGTTATGGGCTATAGGAGAGTTAACTTATGATGCTGTTAGTAAGACAACATTCACACTTAGGGCAATGCTTCTGTGGACTATTAGTGATTTTCCAGCATATGGAAATCTTGCAGGGTGTAAAGTGAAAGGGAAAATGGGTTGTCCTATATGTGGGAAGCATACAGATAGTTTGTGGTTGAGTAATTGTAGGAAACATGTCTACATGAGCCATAGGAAAGGTTTATCTCCGAGTCATAGTTTCAGAGGGAAGAAGACATGGTTTGATGGAAAAACTGAGCATGGGATTAAGGGTAGGATCCTTACGGGTAGGAATGTTTCCATTATGCTGAAAAATTACATAAATGATTTTGGAAATAGAAAAGAGACGGGGAAAAAAAGATCTAGAGCTGCCCGCGTAGAAGTAACTTCTGATAACGAAGCAGAAGATAGTGCATCTGACGAGGAAGAAGACTTGGCAGAAAAAGACGAAGAGGAGTTATCCAGATGGAAGAAAAGATCAATATTCTTCACCTTACCATACTGAATGATGAGTTACTTACGCGCAGAAGAGTAGTCCTCATCAGCATGTGAAAGAAGATCAAAAATGCAGACTGCTGGACATTACTGGACAGAAGAGGGTTGTCGCTGAAGGGCGCTGGTCTTCGAACAACCCTGAACAGCTTGTGCATTTTGTTCCTTTGGGACCTAATGCGGTCCGCGTGTGGGTGGATGTGGTGAAGGTCAATGACGCAGCGGTTTGGAAGCCAACTTCAGCAATACAGTGCATGGAGGATGCTATTGGAACGACAGTAGCATGGCCAGAAGACAAAGTTGTTGTCTTTTGATGTGAAGTAAGTCTTGTGGACTACTCTCTGTTCCCATTCATATCTACATATCTCTTAGTCTCTGATTCACTATGACATTTTGGTATTGTATGATGTATGGATGTTGTTCTTTAAACAAGTTTTATGAGAAATATATGTTTCAATCTCAGTCTTTGTTTGTTCTCCTTGTCTGTAAATCTGGTATATCGTTCCAATCCTTTTGGTTTGTGGTGGTGAACCTATTGGAAACCCGATTGCGTTTGTGACAATAGCGGATAATTGTGGTCATTGAAGGTTGCATTAATAGCAATAACGGTGAGCTATTATCCGTATAGAAACAGCGCTAAACCAGAGCTATAAAATGTGAAAGAATAACTCGTTTATAAAGCTATAACTACTAAAATGATCGCGAAAATTGTAGGCTATGATTGTCATATTCATAGCTACAGAAAATAGCTATAACTAACTTTAATATAGCGTTGTAGTGTTGTCATCAAATAAATTCATATAGCAAACTAAAAGTGCTATTACAGACACTGGCTATTATAGCGGACATAGAAAAACGCTATCATATGGTCGTACTCTATTATAGCGTAGGTTTTTATAGCATATGTGAAAACGCTATATATACCGTATAATAGCGTTAATCGTCTGCTATCAATGGGGGTATTTGTTGTAGTGGTAATTACCAGCAGAAAGATTATCTTCCGGTAAATACTTTTGAAATAGTCCAGCCCACTTATCCATGTTACTTTCGCTGCTGTTATCTTTACTTTTAATTGTCATCATCCTAGCTGCTAGTGACAATCTAGAAAGTCCATCTCTACACCCATCGTAAAACTTTTGTGCTTCAATGTTGGGTTCTTCCAAAATTTCTTCCATAGGATTATCAGCAAGAACAGGTGTAGTTTCATGAAATGCATCCGTAACCATATCATGAAACCTATTTCTTTGCTGATACCCAATATCATTTCCCACTAATATATCAGGATGACCATAATCATAACTAGCGTTATAATTATGTTCTTCAACCCCTTGACTCGAACCACTATTTCCCGCTTCATAATGAGTAGTATTATAATGATTTTCCCCATGAAAATACCACACATAATAGTTTACTAGAAATCCTCTATTAAATACATGTGTTTTCGCAGTATCAATAGCAACATATTTTTTGTTCCCACATTTCTTACAAGGACAAAATATTTTACCAGTTTGCATTGTCTGGGGTTGGTTTGATGCTTGGTTAAAGAATCCATGTAATCCTTCAATAAACTCTCTCCTCACTTCGCCGGTCCCTGGATCTCTTTGATTGTACATCCAGCTTCGTAACTCATATATTCCGTAACTCATTTTTTGGTGTTTTTTTTTCCCTCGCTCTCTTTTTTTCTTTTCTTTTTTCTCTTCTTCTCTTTTTTTCCTCTTCTCTCTAAAATTTATTTTTAGTTTGTGTGAATGTTATGAATTCACGTTGGCTATTTATAGAATTGAAATTTTTTTTGCTACGGAATTGCGAGGGATTTGCGAGGGATTTGCGAGGGATTTGTTGAGCCGTTTGCTACGGACTTGCGACAGCTTTGCGAAGGAATTGCGACTACCTTGCGACAGCTTTGCGACGGAAATAGTCCATCGCAATTGATTAGGTGAAACTCATTTACCACGTGCGTACCGAACAGCTCCGGATGTCGGCCAACAACTTTTCCTCGCAATTCCGTCGCAAATTCATCGCAAACTTGCGACGGAATTGCGATGACTTTTTATTTACTCGCAAGTCCGTCGCAAAGCTATCGCAATTTTGTGACGGCATATTTTCCCTCGCAAATTTACGACGGATTTGCGATAACTTCTCATCTAAGTCGCAAATCCGTCGCAAATCCGTCGCAAATATGTCGCAAAATTGCGACGGAAATAATTCCATCGCAAACGTGCGATGGATTTGCGATGGTTTCAAATTCCGTCGCAAATCCGTCGCAAAGTCATCGCAAATTTGCGACGGAATTATTTCCGTCGCAACAAGCCTGTTTTCTAGTAGTGTTAGTTGACAGAGCTTCACATAAGCATTGTTTTGGTGTCCGCACTTATAAGTCAAATACAGTGCGACTTATTCTCAAGTGCACTCAGGAGAGCAAAGGCTGTAGTTGGTATATACGAGCTGCGAAGATAGTTGGATCAGATTTTTTCAGCGTTAGAAAATACAGGAATAAGCACGTATGCTCTCGGGCTGTTTAAAGTAGTAGCAATTGTAGAAGGAGAGGCAACCTACGATTAGTGGCATCGGTTCTGCATGAAGACTATCCAGGTCAATTCGACACACAGTTCCTAAAACTATTGTAGATGTTGTTCACCGAGAGAAGGTGTCACCGTGTCATACTCTACTGTCTTGAGAGGAAAAAAACTACATGTTAGTGATGTGCGGTGCACTCCTGAAGAAGGCTATAAGATGTTTTTTTTTTTATTTGTACATGCTGGAGCAGGAAAATCCTGGAACAAAAATAAACGTGCAACTAGATGTTGATAACAGGTTCAAGTATCTATTTGTTGCTTTGGGCGCCAGCATTGAAGGGTTTCAATGGATGAGGAAAATGATAGTTGTGGATGCAACGTTTCTGAAGATTGTATATGGTGGACATCTTGTGTTTGCCACTGCTCAAGATCCTAATCATCACCATTACCCTATTGCCTTTGGAATAATTGATAGCGAAAATAATCTTAGTTAGCCCTGGTTTCTGGAAAACCTGAAAGCCGTTATACCAGATGATGCTGAACTGGTTTTTGTGAGTGACAGACACAAAAGCATCATATACGGAGTGTCGAAGGTCTATCCATTAGCTCGCCATGTACTGCATTTGATATCTGGCTCAAAACGTAAAAAGACATGCTCAGAAAGGGCAGGGGTTAAGAGAGATGATGTTGTGGATAAGTTTATCAAATGAGCTCACGCTTATACTGCGTCTGAGTTTAGAAGTGAGTTTGATGATTTCACGAAGATGTATCCTGCGTGTGCTAAGTTTTTGGTTGATAAGATAGAGGTTGATAGGTGGGCAAGGGGCTTCTTTGATGGAGATAAGTATAACTTAGACACCAACAATTCTTGCGAATCTATGAACAGTGTGTTTAGCAAAGATAGAAAGTTGTCACTTTTACCTATGCTTGATAAGATAGTAGAGAAATTCGCTTTTTGGTCCAACAAGTATAGGAGCGAGTGCGCTTCAATGCCAAGCACAAAGGTTGTTGTGCCTTATGTGGAGAATGTGCTTCATGACAGATGTCCAGTAGCTAAGTGTTTAACTGTGAGGGAGGTAAATGGTCTAGAATTTCAGTACGATGTAGTTGGAACAGATGGTGTGACCTACCTTGTGGATTTAGCGAGCACAACTTACATGTGCAGAATGTTTGACATAGACAAGTTTCCTTGTGTCCATGCAATTGTTGCAGTCATGGCAAAGATAAAGAATGATGGAATAACGTCGACTTTCTATATATGATATGTGCTCCAAATACTACTTGGTTGAGACGTGGTTACGAGCATATGTGAAAACGTTCTATACAGTGCCGCATGTTTCTGTTTGGAGTATTCCTGAGGATGTAATGAAATTGTTCGCATATCCATCAGAAGAAGAATGTCGAAAAAAGAAGAAGAAAACGAGTAACAAGTGTAATCGTTACAAGAATTTTGGTGATTGGTTCGAACCAATGAGCCGATGATGTTTGAGTTTTGTTGTTTAATTTGTGTTAGAACTATGTTTGAATAATGTTGTTTGAAGTTTTACTGATGGGTTCTACCATGTTCAAGTATATACTGATAATTCATGGTTTGTATTGTCAAAAGTCCAGAACTATGTTCTACTAGGTTCTATAAAGTTCAACTACGTATAAATGTGTAGGGTTTGTATGATCAAAAGTTCGGAAATTTGTTCTTCTAGGTTCAAGTACGTACAAATGTGAAGTGTCATGGGTTTGTATTCTCAAATGTTAAAGGTCAATGGTTCGTATTATTAAAAGCTCAGAACTAGATTCTACCAGGTTCAACAACGTACAAATGTCGATGGGTTCAATTACCGACTGTCAATTGTTGACAACAGTTATACAAATGTTCAATTCGGCTATGAATGTGGACGTTTTTTGGTTTCTCATTCATTTAGTATAACTGGCTCCAATTTGTTCGACTACTCGGTTCTAAATACGTATAACCAACAAATACATAATAAATAAGCTTATGATATCCAATTTAGACAATTAAGTAAGATAAACAGAGGTTCAAGCATTAGTAAGTAATAAAAAACATCAATAAATTGGAATTACAAAATTATGGTATTAGATAATGGTTTAGTCATCAAACACCCTTTTACATTATATGGAACATATAAGTAATATGTCCATGATATGAAGCAAATTAAGAACAATATTAGATTCCTTTCAAATGAGTACATAAAGATGTGTAGAATGATAAAAGAATATCAGATATCAATTGTTCAACTGTAACATTACAACCTATAGTATGGTTCAACTAGAAAAACACAAAACTCGCAGATATACAACTATTAGTAATTTTGGTTCCACCTTTGCCATGAATACAACTATGTGCACATTTTTTTCCAAAAATGAAATTTTTTCACTTTTCCGCTGGCGGAAAAGATTGGAGGGAACTGAATTTCCAATTTTTTTCTTATTTAATTATATAATTATTTATTATTAATTTTGTAATACTCTAAATAAACACTGAACAACCAGTTCCTTTTTATATAATTAAACAATACTCAGCGGAAGTCTTTAAATAAATAATCAATTACTCAATTCAGTTCAACAACAATTAACTCAATATCAATAACCAAATAAATAACCAATTCAATAGATAATTCCAGAAATATGAATAAACTCTAGCAACCTAAACACCAGGTTCGCTACCAACTTAAACAATGAAACAATAAAACAATATTCCTATCATCCCCCTCTCCAGCCTCGATCCCGCGGTCACCCACTTCTGTTACCTGCATCACAATACGAAAGAGATGCATGAGTATTTAAGAAATACTCAGTGAGACGGTCATTCCGTCTACAGGCCAATTACGCAAACCACTAGACAGAACAATAATCAATAACAACAATAAACAACAATATCAACGATAACCAACACAGCAAAACTTGCGCAAACTCGAAACAGAACAATAGTGTCGACCGACACCTCCCCATGGTGTCGCTCGACGTCCAGCTAGGTGTCGCTCGACACTAGCGCCTCAGTGTCGACCAACACCAAAAGGTGTCGTTCGACACTGCCCCGATGACAACAGACCAATAGCGACGAAACAACATAGAAACACCAAATCCGTGGGATTCAACCCCCACAACGATCAATAACTTGGAAAACACAAGAACAGCTCGATCAAACTCAGTAATAACTCAATGACAACTCAAAATATCAACAACACAACAATTCTCCAGTGATTCACGGACCTACGGTCACGCACTCACCTTGGAACGGATTGAACAAGGGGAAGGGAGATGAACAGCAACCACCAAACCTCAGATCGATCCTCCAAACTCCAAAAACTCCACAAAACACCCTCTTTTCTCTGGAAAAGATCTGCCTCGAAAACTGTGCTAAAACGCGGCTGCACAGTGTTTTATCGCGAGAATAGGGTTTCCTTCGCCTAAACCGGACAAAACCAGCCGACTTGAATCGAAACGGTCGAAAACTCGATAACTGGTGTCGAGCGACACCCTCACTTGTGTCGGTCGACACTACTCGACCAAATCAACAAAACCGAACAACAATCGATTTAAACCGGAAATCGATTCCCAAACCGGTGTCGATCGACACCCTCCTGGTGTCGATCGACACCAACAAACCAGAAGTCGTTTTACACTTTTTCTACACAATACTTGAACCTTTAGACCGACTGCACAACAATCAAACAAGAACATGCACAGTCAACCCGAGATTTACACCGTATAGAGCATATGCAAACACACTCGGTCACTTGGTGTCGTCCGACACCACTTCCAAAACAACACTTTGGTTTACGGATGTTACAATTCTCCCCCACTAAACTGGATTCGTCCTCGAATCCCAAAACATTAATGCATCTTCCAAAGACCACAAAACCCGGCCCCCAACTGGCCCAACATAAGAGATCCTCCACGAATCTAAGAGATTCACATTTAATCCTATGTTATACACACATTTCCAGACATTATTACTCCTCAACTCAACACCACAACTCTAAAAACCAAAACATGAGACCCACCCGTCTCCTCGAGAGATCCACCCATCCCTCGATACCCCTATTGTGACCCACCCGCCACAATAGTAACAACAATAACCACTTATACTGAGGAAGCGACCCTCACATATAAGTCCGCAAGAGATCCACCCATCTCCTCTAAAGACCCACCCGTCTCTTCTAAAGACCCACCCGTCTCTAATACTATGCTGAGTAATAATCTGAAATGCGTATAACACATCCGACTAGGAATACCTCACGACCCAAAACCGGTCAACATACTTACAACATCCGAAACACAACCAAAATATGAGGCAACTCCCTATCATATAATTCAAAAATGTATATCGTACCACCAACGAAAATACATATCCACAAAACACCAAACACCTCAAACCAAAACTAGAACCACAAACCAACTGGAGATAGCCACGATCTTCCCACCTCAAACTCGAACTCTCGTTTTCGCCTAACAGCGTAACCTTCCCGCATACCCCGAGCTTCCTTCTTGTTCAGCCTCAAACACGGAACTTCTCCGTCGTTTCCTGAACAAAAGTAGCTCCATAAATGCTGTGCTCCCCCACTTGGGTCCAACATATAGACATCCTACATGGCCTCCCCATGCAAAGCCTCACCACCTCTCTTACCTAAAATAACTCTCCGTCGACTCAACTCCATGCCACTAACTGCTCTAACACGTACGTAGCCGAAATTCCTCCACCGGTCACCTTGGTCAAAACCCAAATGCTCAGCAGCGCTGCTCCGGATGCCGGTACACTTGGCACGCTCCAGAGTAAGGTAACATTTAAATGTTCCTGAGTCAAACACCTCTGAAACTCAACACCGCCCACTAACAACGTTCTTACACAATTCCACCAATTATGAAAAAGATTCCTAAGCTCTACCACCGTAAATAAAGAAGCAAACAACAACACTAAAATTCTACCACTAAGAATTTACAAAGTCTGAGTAAGAAATTTTACCTGTGATCTGGCCTGACTGACTCGTCTGGCCCAACTCTGTCGTCGACGTGTACACGCGCGCCACTCCTCCAGTCTGATCCAACGGCTGCAACGCTGCGATATGAGCTGCTGACTGAATCGCCAAAGGCTGAACCGCCGCCACTGACATCGGCTGCAACTTGGGACACATGGGCCTGATATGCCCTGGCTCCCTACAGTAGAAACACACCGTAGCCTCCCTGGATGCCTCCCTCTTGGGACAACTAGCAACCCTATGTTCCATGCTCCCATAGCCATAGCAACCACCCTTGCTACTCAAACTACTAACAGATATTTCGTCTGCTCTCCTCTTCTGACCCTACGCAGGCTTGTCGCCCCTGCCAAAGCTAGACTCAACACTCCTGCGCTGCTGCTGCTGCTGCTGGCCCCTCTGCTAGGTTGCAAGAGCAACTGCAGATGGCACCGCTACCGGACCAACCTGCTCACGAAGGTCCTCCTCACTGGAAGCCGCCAGCTCCACTAACTCTGCTCTCGTGGTGTACATACCACCTCTGCACTGAGTCCTGATACTCGACCGAAGACCATGTAAGAACCTCATCGTCAGGGCCCGCTCACCCTCAAAACCAAAACCTGTATGTACCACGAGTTTGCCGAACTCCGGATCATACTCCCGCACTGACCTCTCACCCTGAGTCAATGCCATGAACCTCATATAGAATCTGTCTCGAGCCTCATGAGGGAAATACTTGGCGTTGAACTCCGCTAGGAGTTCGCCCCAAATCCACATCGTCCTCCTCAACACGACAGACCTCCACCACAAATGCGCGTCTCCACAAAGGTAATACACCGCTAGCTCAACCCGATACTCCTCTGGACACCTGACTGAACCAAAGTTCCGCTCCAGTCTCTGCCGCCACTCATCGGTCTGCTCGGGCTCACTTCCGCCCTCAAAGAATGGTGTCCCAATCCTCTGCATCTCCCTCATCATCTCTAGATAAGGTGGATGCCCAAACACCGCAGCCCCATGCTGCCCAACGAAACCCGCAGCCCCATGCTTCCGGACAAAACCCGCAGCCCCATGCTGCCTAACAAAACCGGCACCCACCTGTGCCCCGGCCACTGGAGGTGCACCTGGAGCATGCTGTGGAACCGCCTGCGGAAGACGTGCCAATAGCTGCGTCAGTAACCCCACTATCAAGTCACCCTGAGCAGGAGCCGCGCCCCCACCCTGAGCCGCCCCAACTCCTGCGCCACCACCGGCACCCATACTGGCCACACCCGCCACTGACTGTGTCACTGACGCAGTCACCACACTAGGCACTGCACTCTCCACTAAAGCCTCTGGTATGCACGCACACGACCCTGACCTCCACGGTGCGCAGCTCGGCCACCACGGCCAACTGCTCTGCCCCCACGGGCTCTACCGCGCCCTCTCGCACCACGACCTCTAACACCTGCGTCCATCTTGCTGAACTACCAAAGCACATATGATGAGCAACTATACTAACACAAAACAAAACCACAAACACACTTACCGCGGAATCTCTTGAAGGCCGAAGGGGATGATACTAGACTACTAAACTGACTAACCACAATAATCAATTTAAACACATAGTCTCAGATCGACCCAATTTAACAATCCTAAAAACGTCTAGGCTCTAATACCAAAATGAAACAACCAGTTCTTTTTTTTTTTTAATAATTAAACAATGCTCAGCGGAAGTCTTTAAATAAATAATCAATTAATCAATTCAGTTCAACGACAATTAACTAAATATCAATAACCAAATAAATAACCAATTCAATAGATAATTCCAGAAATATGAATAAACTCTAGCAACCTAAACACCAGATTCGCTACCAACTTAAACAATGAAACAATAAAACAATATTCCTATCATCCCCCTTTCTAGCCCCAATCCCGCGGTCACCCACTTCTGTTACCTGCATCACAATACGAAAGAGATGCATGAGTATTTAAGAAATACTCAGTGAGACGGTCATTCCGTCTACAGGCCAATTATGTCAACCACTAGACAGTACAATAATCAATAACAACAGTAAGCAACAATATCAACGATAACCAACACAGCAAAACTTGCGCAAACTCGAAACAGAACAAAAGTGTCGACCGACACCTCCCCATGGTGTCGTTCGACGCCCAGCTAGGTGTCGCTCGACACCACAAGTGGTGTCGCTCGACACTGCCCCGACGACAACAGACCAACAGCGACGAAACAACATAGAAACACCAAATATGTGGGATTCAACCCCCACAACGATCAATAACTCGGAAAACACAAGAACAGCTCGATAAAACTCAGTAATAAATCAAGGACAACTCAAAATATCAACAACACAACAATTTTCCAGTGATTCACGGACTTACGGTCACGCACTCACCTTAGAACGGATTGAACAAGGGGAAGGAAGATGAACAGCAACCACCATGCCTCAGATCAATCCTCCAAACTCTAAAAACTCCACAAAACACCCTCTTTCTCTCTGAAAAAGCTCTGCCTCGAAAACTGTGCCAAAAACGCAGATGCACAGTGTTTTATCGCGAGAATAGGGTTTCCTTCGCCTAAATCGGACAAAACCAGCCGACTTGAATCGAACCGGTCGAAAACTCGATAACTGGTGTCGAGCGACACCCTCACTTGTGTCGGTCGACACTACTCGACCAAATCAACAAAACCGAACAATCGATTTAAACCGGAAATCGATTCCCAAACCGGTGTCGATCGACACCCTCCTGGTGTCGCTCGACACCAACTAACCAGAAGTCGTTTTACACTTTTTCTACACAATGCTTGAACCTTTAGCCCGACTACACAACAATCAAACAAGAACATGCACAGTCAACCTGAGATTCACACCGTATAGAGCATATGCAAACACATCCGGTCACTTGGTGTCGTCCGACACCACTTCTAAAATAACACTTTGGTTTACGGATGTTACAAACACAAAATCGCTGTTTTTTTTTTTTTTCCCCCAATTCGATTCGATTCAATAGATAGAGAGAGAGAGAGTTCGACATTTATGGGTTTTTAGGGTTCATCTCTTTCATTTCTCTCTTCCATTTCCTAGGTTTTGGGATTAGCTGCAGAGATGAGACCTCACAGTTGGGTTGCAACTTCGTCTTCCTCTTCATATTCCATGGATAAAGGTCTTATCGCAGATGGCGAGTACGGAATGCTACCAAGTGTTACTGCGGTGGTCAGGTTGTCAGGGAGACGTTTCACACCGCCGAAGACCCTGGGAGAAGATACTTATCCTGCGAATTACGAGCGGTTAGTTAAAAATTGGCTCACTTTACTGATTTTTCTATAACTGTTCTAAATGTTAGATTCATGGTATTTAGGGCTTTTGATAATGTTCGAATTTTGGTATTTTGTGCATGTAGAACCCGGGCTATCATATTCGGAAGTAGTGGAATCATGTGGTTGAAGATGAGGTCCAAATCCTTCACTCCGACATTAACCGGATTTCAGAGAATGTCGACAGTCTGCAAACTAACCAGCGTCTCGGAATTGAGGAGTTACTTGCAGAGCTGAAGGACGGTGAATTAACTTTCATAATTATGGACTTGCGTATTGCGGAGAAACAGATTTCGGACCTGGAGGAAGAACACGAACAGAGCAAAGCGGAGATTGCAAGGCTGGAGTTGTCGATTACTGATGTCAACAAGAAGCACAAAACTGTGGAGAATACGTTCGTGATTGCTGCACTTTTTCTTCTACTTTCTTGGTTTTTAACTTGGTTTAAGTAAGAACTTTCATTTGAAAGCCTTTGTTTTTAATTTCATTGCTGCAGATGAAGACCTCTGTTTTTCAAACTTTGCAAGAGGTCTTCTTTAAGTTGTGTTAACTGTCGTGTGTTAATGGTGTTTATGTTCTTTGTAAGACCTAACTAAATGTATTCGGTGTTTATGTTAAATATCCAATGTTTATGTTGTTTATTGTGTAAGTTCATATGGAGTCGAACCACTGTAAACTGAATTGTACCAAACGTACTAATACTGAGTTGTACCAAACAAAGTAGAGTTTCAACAAAATACCATTCATACCCAAAATAACATGAACACATAGTACACAATCCAAACATAGTAGACAATATAGACATAGCGTACCCAAAACACCATTAAACACATACACTTTGTCAATCTTTCTTTTTCCGTGTGTTCTTACTTTTACCTTTTCCTCTAGCTTTAACTTCCGCTTTGCTTTTACCTTTCCCACCTCCTCTTGCCTGACCACGTAAAAATGGACTAAAGACAGCAGTTGAAGGTTTCACAATCCTCTTCAACCTCTCTGTCTTGTGTTATGGAGTTTCTTTTCGTCTCTTCTTTCTCTGAGGTTCTGCTACGTGCTCCATCTCTGCCGCAGTCTCCTCATCCACTCTTCACCAGACTCCTTGTCCTTCTCTTCACTAGACTCCCCGTCATTCTCTTCACCAGGCTCGTCGTCCATCTCTTCGTCTCCATAACCATCACCATGAGCTTTCTTAGCTTTCTTAGTGGCCGGTGTAGGACTCTGAGCTGTCTTAGCTTTCATAGTAGTCGGACTTAGAGCTTTTGTAGTTGCTCCTCCTATATCATGAGCTTTCTTTCTTCGTTGCTCGTTGACATAACATTCAACCACGTCAAGCCTCTCATCCAAATCACCAACCATTACCTTAATCTCTGATGCAATATCATCCATCATATTCTCCATCTTCTCGATTGCTTCCTTGATCAATTCCTTCATCGCTCCCATCAGCTCCTGTATTGATCCACCGTTTCAGCTGCCTCTCTTGGTACTTCATTTGCAAACTCAGGATCCCTCTACCGGCCAAGTCCATCTCGTACAGAGACTCCCACCATATCTTATTCTTCTGCACAATTAGATGGTATCTCCAACATTCAACTAGAGGATCCATAAAACCTATCCCATCATCGCAACCAGGTTCTACGATGCCCTCCATAAGAACTTCCTCATCTGAGGTGGGTTCCAAGATGCTAATGATATCCTGCGAATATGAAAAAAAAAATACAATCAAATATAAGGCTCGCTCAAATAAGATACAAAACGATGACAAAAACTCACCTTGGTACTTATAATTGCCTCGTTTATGTCATCCAATGGATAACCTTTCATGTGAGTCTCTTTGAACATGTGCTTGCACAACCTTGGACAGTCCTTCTCTGCCTCTACAGCTACTCGAAACTTGCGTCTAAGCACCGGTTACATTCATACGCAAAAGTCTATACAGAGAGAGTACAATATCACGATCTTATTCCCTTCAAATTAACATTTTTATACATCTATGGACTAAAATTACCTCAATAGGAAGAATGAAACCATAAAAGGTCCATGAATCTTTCTCCTTCACTATGCCTCTCGTGAACTTCTTCATAATTTTCTTCACTTCATCCAGACAATCATCAAATGTGTAACGGCACCAAAGAATTTTTTCACACAATTCCAAATCATCCACAACTTTAAGAAAGAAGGGCTCTATGTTTCCTTGAACTTTAGACTTTGCTTTCAAGACATTGGTTAAGAAATATAGCGCAGCCATCTTCTTCTTGTTAACAACGCTCTTCATTGATGGTAGTTTCTTCTATCGTTATATTTTTCTTTCTCTTGAACCACTTTTCCACAAACTTGTAATCGCCTTTTTTCTTATCCTTTAGCTCTTCGTAGTTGCTAGGGTACTCATGCATGGCAATCCAACCCATTTAACAGCGCATGCTCCTTAATGGAGTATCTAATAGGTACTCCATTAACCACAAACCACAACTCTCTCTCATTCTCAGTATAATCTAGGTGAAGTAGCAGCATCCACAATCCTTGTGATTTATGGTTTGGCTCGTCCACTAAATGAAATATATGTTTAAATTGAGGATGACTTGTGAACCATTCCAATGCATCCAGAATTTTCTTGATCTCAGACACCGTATCCTTCACGTAACACCTGGACGATATCTTACAACTCTTTGAATATTTCTCTGGACGAAAGTAAAACTTCTCTGGTTGTAGTGGTATATATTCATCATCAACCTGCAGCCAAGTAAAACAATGTGGTACTTAAACTTAACATGTAGTTGAACCTACTCGAACCTACATTCAAATCATTTTCTGAATTAAAATTCTCAAACTCAGTGTACATTACCAGGTACGGTGCAGAACAAGAGACATGTTCTTCTGAAGGCATAGCTTGAGCGTCTTTTGTTAGTGTTGGTATGGTTTGTTCCCGTGGAGGAGCTTCTTCCTGCGGGGTTTATTTTGTTTGAGGAGTTTCTTCCTGCGAAGGTTCCTCACCATCATCCTCCCCGTCATCCTCATCATCATCATCATCCTCCTCATCTTGCAGGTTCAAACAAATATATTTAATTAACCGGTTGAACCTTAGCTGAATCTTAATCTACGTAGTTGTACCCAACATACCCAGTTGAACTTAGCAATAACTGTTCAAGGTAACATATTCAAACGTAGTTGAACCTACTCGAATATATTATTACCTAATATACTAACTACTCAAATTTATCCATGCTCAATCTTCATTCTCCTCTCCATTATCAATCTCAAGGTTCATGTAATAAATAAACAAGATTCAATATCTTATTCACCACTTCGTGACAAGACAAATCCTCAGCCGACTCGTCTTCCTCGTCCTCTTCCTGTTTTTCTTCTTTGTCCTCTTTCTCTTTTTCTGATTCATCCTCTTCTTCTTTTTCTTCTTCCTCTGAGTTCATCTTCTCCTCAGTTTGTGATTTTTTTGGTTTCGGGATTTGCTTCTTCGTTTGAATGACTTGGAAGAACTTTGGTTTCCACCGCTTCTGTCTCCTCCATCGTTTCTCTCGCTTCCGTCATTTCTATCAGAGACTGGATTTCCGTCAATTCTCCTGCCTCCGTTGTTTCTGTCGGCTTCGGGGCTTATGTGGATTCTATCGACTTCGAGGTCGCTTCCGCCGGTTCGGTCGATTGAGCCAGTTCTATATGCTCTGACAATTCTGTTGTTTCTTTGCTGTTTCTCAACTTCACCATTACTCGATTCGAAGCTCCACTCTAGAATTTCAGTTTCCGTTACGAGATTCTTCGATTTCGCTTTCTTCCTTTTTTCGAAACACTCTCTCTTTTCTGATTTCAAATATTTACTTGGAGAAAAAAAACAACAGAAACGGTGAATTTCTTTAGGGATTTTAGGTTTATCCATTAGGTCGGGTCGGGTTTGCGGTTTTCGGATATAACTCTGGTTGGATTCGTATATACCTCAAGTTTCCTTTGGTTCTAATGTATTTTCCATTTTTTAATTTAAAAATGAAAAATAAATTCATTTCCAGAGTGTGGCATATGAGAAACCGGTTCGCTCGTTTGTGGCAAATTAGCATTTCTTTCCGGCTACTCCTCAGGTGTAGACACCATCTTCACCAAATTCGAACGGTCTGTCTCAAAATATATTGTGCGCTTGTTGTGCCTTAACATATTTTGCATGACCCAAACCAGTGCTTTAAACGGTGATAAACTTCTGCGCATATTACTTGCGTCCATAAGTCGTTCACCCATAGATGTGTTATGATAATACCAACTCAAACCTACCCGACATTATGTTATCTTATGGGATCCATCAACCTGGTACACTTTTGCCAACTCTTGGGAACAATTTAATCATTGTATTTGTTGGGCCGTTGCCCAAGCATTTTCCTCTGCTACCGCTAAGGTTATATTTTCCCATTGATCTCGATCTAGATTTGAAAATATCTTATTATTTTTACCTTCTCATATATACCAGATCAACCAAACATGAGTATGCTATCATCTTTTTTGGCAAGTACCAGAAACATGTTTGTAAACAGGGCATCAATTGAGAAGATATGTGTAGGAGTTGGAATTTGTGATAATGCCCAGACTTGAAGAGTCGAAGGACATTTAAATAGCGTATGGTTAATTACTTAATTGTTGTACATAATAGGTCTATCTAGATCTTTTGTGTCGTTTTAATTTTATCAATTATAATAACATTTACATAAATAATTTTATAACTGACAATTCTTTTTGTCTATAAGAAACTATAACAAAATGATACTTATTTGTATTACGAATACAGAGCCGTGCCTACATATATTGATGCCATAGACGGTTAAAAAAATGGTTTATACATATAAATACATTTAAAAAAAAAAAACATCATCATCCCAAATAGATAAAGAATCAGTGTAACAAAAAAAAAAGTTAAAATACATATTAAATAAAACAAAATTTTAATGGAAAACATATTATGTGGTTCTAGTTTGTATATATTGAGAAATCAAAAACTGTAAATTAAGAGATGACCATGAAAAATGATGCAATCGTTTATTAGACATCTCATTAACTCTTTCTGATCACAAGCATCACGTTTATATATCGAAGGTTGCACATAAATTTATAATACTAATGCCCTTTTATTTCTTTTTTAAAAAGTGATGCCGTAAGCGAACGATTATTTTTTCTCCATGTAGGCACGGGCCTGATTACGATCACGATGAACAACTTTATCTTTGACATAAAAATAAAAACGACTAAAAATGATTCTATTTGCATCACGCTGAACTCTCATGTTAATTTTTGTTCATTAGCGTTTTTGAATATCGAACTCTCTTTTTTTACTTGATTTATTATACTATCACAAAATATTAGAAATGTTACTATAAAGAACAATTACGTCTCCTAAAGTACCAGGATCAACAGTCTCGAGCCTCTTACAAGCATGTCTTCAATAATCTGTATAACAGACAATAAATCGTATTTTCTGGGATTCGAATAACAGATTTTTTGGTGTAAAAATATTAATGAATCCATAACCAAACCATTGAAGTAAGGCAACTTCCACAAAATATTGAAACGCTATACTTCCTAAAGTAAAAATATTAATTAAAAAATCACTTTACAGCCACACTTTCTAAAAAAGGAAAATATATATAACGCTAAAGAGAGGGGTCGACCTCTGACCTTGTGGTTAACAGCCACACGCTCTAACTGAGCTACTCTAGCTGATTGAAAGAGAATAACGAGAAAGCAATTTCTTATGTAGACATTATTGATTGGTAATTTTTTTTTTCACTTATTTATTATACTATCACAAATTATTAGAAATGTTATAATGAAGATTTTGCAATGAACAATTCCGTCTTCTTAGGTACCACGACCGACAGTCCCGAGCTTCCTACAAGCATGTTTTCAATAATCTATATAAATTACAATAAATCGTATTCTCTGAGATTCGAACCACAAATCTCCTAATGTTGAAATTTTAATGAACCATTAACCAAACCATTAAGCCAAAAAGGCTTCCAAAAAATGTAATTTATTTATTAACTTATCATATAGTTAATAGAATTTATAATCGTAATTATTCTTAGTTATATCGATTAAATCCAAAATTTTATCGATTAACCTACAATCACTGTTTGTAGGTTAAAGACCTACAAACAGTGATTGTAACACTCTAAACTGTTATAGATATAGACAACTCGATCGTGTCATTTTATGATAGTCGGAGACGATCCGACCAAGATGCCAAAACGAGCTAGCACTTAAGTCAAATCATCCTCGGCTACCTTTCATTTTGATCACAACCTCTGGTTTTTCATTTCATACCGCGATCTCGATTTGTGTTAGTCTAATATTAATAAAGTCGAGTGCTTCACAAAAACACTTTTATTATCAGTATTATTAAGTATGTTCACAAACCGTTACCAAAAATTATAGTTTTGAGCGCTTGAGTCAAAATTCTATATCACAAACTACTTCTTAACAACTGCAACATTATATTAAACTATATTGTATACTGGTAGCCTAACGTCCAATGAACCTTCTAAAACTATCTCAACTAATGATTCCCTACAAAATAAATATCGTTATGATTAATCTATTATTATATAGTGAGTCTATGATCCTCTAAATATGCATTAGTTCCCAAACCCTATTCAAGCACACAACATACACCACAATAATTCGAGAAATGCGTAAGTAGAGCAATCACGGATCCAACACAAATAACCACAAAACTAAAATACATATATGTGTGTGTGTGTGTGTGTGTGCCAACACCTCCATCCACTTGAAACCCAAATTTACATCTATGTAAATCGGAAAATCAATCCAGTTCACCATTCTTCAGATATTTATAAAGCACATAATATCTTAACTTGAGCTTCTTTAGCCTTCCAAATCGGTTCCCTAGTGTTGATTACTTTGGTCCTTCCGACTTTTCGTATTGCTTGTTTTTTAGTATTATTGGCATTTGGATGTTACCACTTTAAAACAAAACTTTAAGTGCTCGTTTTTTCTATAAGTCTCATGAAAGAGAATTTTAAATTTTGTTGCTAAACTATTTTATTTTTATTTTCCTCAGAATTATAGAAATCTCTTAATAAATCACTGTTTCAACAATAATAAAATAAATATATTATAGTGTTTATTTTTTCTTATGTCATTTATAATATTTAAATCAGTCATAATTTACATTCTTAACAAATAAATTTTAGATAGACAATTTTTAAAGTAACACTCACAGCTTCTACCGCTTTTATTATCAATAAGACTTTTATCAATATTTAAAATAACAATCACAGTTTTCACAGCCAAAATATATATCCGAAAATCAATAGTAAAAGCCTAAAGTAACAGTGCGTCCTTACCATGCAAGCCCTAATCATATATATGAATTGAGACCAACTTTCTCCAAATTTTTGACATGTGGACATATGAGAAGGCGACCCGTGACAAGTAGTTATTCATTGAAAAAAAGACAAAATTAAATTATTTTCCTTCTCAAAACCCAAAAAACAAAAAAAAATTAAAAAACAAAAAAATTTGCTTCAGCATTCCAAATGTAGATCTAGGTAATTAGTAATTCGTAGAAACTCACGGTGCCATGTCAAACCTCAAGAAGGTTCACCGGAATCAATGGTGTTCCAATCTCCTGAACTATGAATTGGATAGTAGATGCTAAATTTAATTGTCTATACTAAATTTAATTGTCTATACCAATGGTCTATGTAATCAATTGTTTTTCCAATTTGTAACAAAAAAAATTATCACATATTTCTATGATTCTTACTCATTCTGTCTCAATATATAAGCAGTTTTAGAAAAAAAATTTGTTTCAAAATATAAGCAGTTTTTCGATTCCAATACAACTTTTACTTTATGGGATACTATGTGATCAATTATATTTTGCACTTTTTTTAATCAGGATTTGTTGAATTATATTTTATTTATATAAGATGATATTTTATTTTTTAAAAATAGTTTTCTTGGTTTTTGTGTTTCACGTACAACTAATTATATATTGAGACAGTAATTGATTAAAATTTTAAAGGTTTGAGAGATAGGAGAACCCATTGGGTAATGGTTTTCGAAATATAATCACTTTTTAAAAATGTTAGGGAAAAAATATTTTTAAAAACCTGCGCATATGCGCAGAGTATTGGTCTAGCTCTCTTGAAACACAGTCGGCTAGCTTTAAGTGAATAAACCGAAAGACTGGACCCAGAAGAACCGGAATCAATTCGCACCAACTTTGCCTCTTCATCTCACTTTGCAACAAGTCAACTCTGGCAGCCAAGTGCATATAATTCGTTTCCTTTCCAAGTCTAAGAAATAAGGCTACAGTTCATCAATTGCTTTCGTTGAGTAGCAAAATAAATTATCTCTATTAAGTTTTTGTTATCTCTTAGAAATTTGATGCGAGTTGAAAAGGAAAATAAACAGAGACATAACAACAACAACTACAAAAAGAAATCAGGAACGCAAGTTTGTATATCATTCAAAGAACGAGGTTGCTCCTCTCTAATCGGAGTTTACGGGAAAAAAAACAGAAAACAGAAAACATCCAAATCATGTTTCATGCCACATTAAGCACGCTAGTTTCACTATATAAATATATACGTTATAGAATAACCATATATTAATAACGATTCAAAACATTAAACACAAGTAATAAGATTAACATTATTAAAAAACCAATAAAAGCAAATAAATTCAACTACTAAGTTTCCCTTGGAGATCACGTTGCATAAGATTCTAACATTTTTATTTCCTTCCATATACGAAAAACAAAAAAATTAATAAAAAATAATAATTTCATTTTTAATTCACACTCTCATTCCACCGTCGTCAGTCGTCACACGAGCATGTGTTTTTGTAGTAGACCGGAAAAAAACAACATTGTTGTGACGTCATCATGAGTTCTTACTAATAAATAACCAACTTCGTCTCTTCATCTCTACTAACAATTAGCAAAAAAAAGAAAAAAAGAAGCACACGAATTTTCAAATCGTTCTCTCTCTTCTCGCTCTCTCTCTTAGGAAACTCCTCCGTTTCTACTTCTCTCTGTGTTCTTCGTAGATCACTCTGTTTCCGTCTTTTGTCTTTCGAATCTGAAGATCTCTGAAAATCGAAATAATGGGTGAGAACGCCATCTCAGGTCCGTTTGAAATCTTTCTTTCACCGCTTCCGTTTTTCTTTTGTTCTTGATTCGACGCCGTGAATTGCTCTGGGTTCGAATTGGGTTTTCGGTTTCCATGGAATTAACTATCTGGGTTTGTTTGTTTTCTTTCAAAGCTTTGATCTTTGATGATATCTCTTCTTGGGTTTTAGTCTATAGATCTCTGTTTCCATATAATTATGCGTTATACGAATCTGTGTGTATACGCGAGACATGTCTTTCATCTTTGTATTTGTCGTTTTCAAGTTGTTAGAATTTGGAATATTCTGATTGATAACAGGTAATCTCAAGAACCTAACGATCGACACAGGAGATTCAGAGACTCTCGTGGTCTGTTTCGGCGAAATGTTGATCGATTTTGTTCCAACGGTGGGAGGTGTGTCACTCGCTGAAGCACCAGCTTTCAAGAAAGCCCCAGGAGGTGCACCTGCGAATGTAGCTGTTGGTGTCTCTAGACTCGGTGGCTCTTCTGCTTTCATCGGAAAGGTCTTAACTTTTTCCAAAATCAGAGACCTTCTTGTTTTGAAAATCCAATCTTTAGTTTCCAGTTTTGTTTATTTTTGTTAGGTTGGTGATGATGAGTTTGGAAGAATGTTAGCTGACATTCTAAGGCTAAACAATGTGGATAACTCCGGGATGAGATTCGACCACAATGCACGAACTGCTCTCGCCTTTGTCACGCTTAGAGCTGATGGAGAGAGAGAGTTTCTCTTCTTCAGACACCCGAGTGCTGATATGCTTCTCTTGGAATCTGAGCTTGACAAGAACCTCATCCAAAAGGTAAGATCTTTTAATACCTCTTTTGATCCACAATTTTCTCAATGAGACTTGAACTTTTCCATTGTTTTAAAATCGCAGGCCAAGATCTTTCATTACGGATCAATCAGTTTGATCGAGGAGCCTTGCCGTTCCACTCAGCTTGCAGCTATGAAAATCGCTAAAGCCTCAGGGAGTCTCCTATCATATGACCCGAATTTGAGATTGCCTTTGTGGTCATCAGAAGAAGCTGCAAGGAAAGAGATCATGAGTATCTGGAACTTAGCAGATGTTATCAAGGTAAGAATGATTTTTCTTTAGGTTGAAATATCTGATCAGATCATCTCTAGCTACTTACAATTTGACAAACATTTCAGGTTAGCGAGGATGAGATTACATTCTTGACAGGTGGCGATGACCCTTTTGATGACGATGTGGTGTTGCAAAAGCTGTTTCATCCTTCTCTTAAGCTTCTTGTTGTATCGGAAGGACCTAATGGATGTAGATACTACACCCAGGTTCGCTTGTCCTTTCTTTTGCTTTCTCACTGTTTCAGGAACCTATCAGATTATACTTAGTCTTGTAGCTTTATATTGATCTTTGTAGGAGTTTAAAGGTAGAGTTGGTGGAGTAAAAGTGAAGGCGGTTGATACTACAGGTGCAGGAGATGCGTTCGTTAGCGGTTTATTGAACAGCTTAGCTTCTGATCTCACTCTTCTCACTGTACTTGTCTCTTTCCTTTTACCTTGTTTGGATTTTTTTGAACTTAAAAAGACTGGAATCAATGAGTTTGGTGAACATTTTTTTGCAGGATGAGAAGAAACTAAGAGAGGCGCTTCTGTTCGCAAACGCTTGTGGAGCCATTACAGTAACAGAGAGAGGAGCCATTCCGGCGATGCCTACCATGAAGGCTGTTCAAGACCTTCTCTCTTCTGCTCGCTCCTAGATATGCTCAAAAGTCTCTTTTTGAGCTTTACCACTGTATTTTTGTGTGTTTCTTTTTGTATTTTGTCTTCCGAATTTGTAGAAACTCAAGAATCTTGTGTTCTCTAGTTTGTTCATCTCCCGGAGTTTTTAGTATTGGGGTGTTTTTAGTTTTATGTCAAGTTTAAAGTTAGGTTCCACAAGGAACAAAATATATTCTATGTAGACTGCTTGCCGTTTTGTTGGGCTAAGAACGGCACGCACTCTTCTCTTCGCAAAACGACAAAATCCTCTTGAACGTAAACCGATAGTTGTGGTGAACCGAACGTGAGTAGCACGTGACACGATCATAAATTTTTAATTGGGAATGAGACGGGGGATGTAATCGTCATTTTGTTATTTTAACGGCGTTAGGAACGAGAACGTTGAGTCTTTGGTGAGTGAAAACTTAACGAACTTTAAACTTTATTTTCGCCGTCAAAATCCGGGAACGATAATTTCTCACGTTCTCCATCACTTTCCTCGATCCAGAATCAGAGCGGAGAGTGAGATTTTACGCTGATCACGTCATTTGAATCGTAATGTGAATCATGGAATGTTGAGAAAATTGTTAAGCTTCTGCAGATTTTTGAATTAGAGGAAGAAAGAATTGTGAGCATTTTTGTTCGATCGATTTTTTGGAAGTTGAGAGGAAGGAGGAGATGATGGCTTCGGATCCAAAACTGAAGGCAGAGATCGGGCCCGATGGTCTTGCAAGAGAAGCTCCTGTTATTGCTTACACAGAGAAGGTAAATTAGTATTTACGCTCTAGATGTATGTGTTCTTCTGTATAATCCCACCAAGTGTTCGTGTGATTTCGTATTCACTGAACGCGATTTGTGTTGTTTTGATCGAAACCAGATTATCGAGGAAGAGCAACTTCAGTTGAGGAAGTAAGTACTCGTTTCTTCCAAATTTTTGATTCCATTTTATCGATTTGTCTACTTTGTAAGGAATGTAGTGTGCGTCTTGCGATCTGAGATTTGGTTTTCGAACTCAACGGTGATGGATTCTTGTAGAGAGAGATGATTCTAGTCTCCTAGAGAATATTGGGATCTGTATTAGGAGACTTTTGATGCTTTAAGAATTGGAATGTACACTAGTTGTTTTCTTCAGCTCTTAGCCTCTTATGCAGATAATGAAACTTCGTTTTTAATGGAGATTTCTTCATGTTTGTAGATATATTGAGGAGAACTATTCGAAAATTCGGGATGTCGAGAGGGAATTTGGAAACCTCACCATGGAAATGAAACTAACCGCTGGACCTAAGAAAGCAGGTTGGTTAAAGTTACCATTTTTTCTAACTTGTTCATGGATGTTTGCTGATTAAACTTATATTTCTCTTCTTCTTTTTAAGCACTGGAACACTTGAGAAAGAAAATCGAAGCCTGTACTGAAAAGATCCATGCTGCAAAGTTGAAAGAAGATGAAGCCCGAAAGGTTTTATCATCTCTCTTGACTAATGTTTCTCTACGTTTTCTTCTTTCATGTTTTGGTTAGAGTTGGTTTTTAGCCTTTTGTTTGAATGGATTTCGTTTATATATAAGTTCTTTTACCCTTTTTTTTTGAAGGCATATGAAGCAGCATCAAAAGTTGTCAAGGATGAAGAAGCAGTCAAGCAGAGGCTTTGCGAGGATTTAAACAGTCTGGTACTTACCTTTTTCCTCCCATTGAAAATCACAAATCTTTTCTTCTAAAACTGTAAATCATAGGTACAAGAAAGCAGCAATACACAGTACGCCAGACTTGAGGAATTGAAAAGAAGACTAGAAGCGCTTAATCCAAATAGATCATCTACTTCTATTCAGCAAGTAAAGCAATCTCACCTTCCAGTTTATTTTCCATCTGTTTCTAACAATAAAGGCACCAGATCATTTCTGCATGACTACGTTTGCTAAATCATGGCTAATACTTTGGTGGATGCATTAAAGATATTGAATAGTTTCTGATTGTGATCCATCTTTTAGGTCCATGAACCGGATACTAAATCTGTAGTAGACAGCTCACCAGCAGCCAATGCTAATCAGACTCACCCGGAAAAACAAGAAAGTAACAACGGAGAACATGGACAGAAGCCAGCAACAGCTGAAGGAGAATCAAAAGCGAAAAAGAAACCGCAGATTCAAGGAAAGGGAAGAGGACTGGGAATCATGAACAAAGGCAGAGGAGGTTGGACAGGTTCTGGATTCGATGTTGATGGTAGAAATTAAAATTTTGAAATAGTCACAATACACACATCCGCATATATGGTTTAACCAGGTAAGTTCTCTTCATCGTTTTACATCGATGGACCTGTAGCTACAGAGACCTCTTCATTTAATTGGCTCACATGCTTGTGTTACTGAAAAGATAAACCAGCTTAATCATATTCGGCTTCCTTTATGATCATCATTTACTTCAGGTCTCTAATGTTGTGTTATTGGTTTGATAATCTCAGTACAGTTATTGTCTAAAGATGTTAGAATGGGTCTTGATTGGTACAAAATCATACTATTTTGATTTTAGATAAATAAAGCTGTACAGATATGCATTCAATTTGGGGTTTACTGAATCCAACCAGAGATAACTGAAACTTAAACTGATATCAGATGAAGGAGGATAATTTGTAAATAAAGGGTCAAAAAGAGTAACAGTGTAAATGAATATTAATGATTTTCTAGGAACAAGTGAAACTGTGACCGATCTGTGTCAGAGAGAGTCCATAAGTGAGACCCAGTTTTATGATGTAAAATTTGTTTTTATATTATTAACAAGTTTTGTTTTCTAGTTAAAACTTCTTAAATTTGTGTCTTTGTCTCTTTGAATTTCCTAGTCATGTCTTCATCTCGGAGGCAATAATGGTTTCATTTATTCTCTCTGATCTTCACTAACTACCCTTTTTATTCCATTGCTTGCTGTTTAATGTCTTTGCTGTTTTATTTCCATTGTTCTTTAGATTCATCATTTTGAAATCTCACTACCCAAAAAAACAAAATCGTGTAACTTTTCAAGATTCATATTTTATGGAATCTCATTTACGAGTTACCAGATCCATCCAGTCTAATCGTGGATCAATAAATTAATGACCTCTGAATACAAATATGCATAGATAAATTTTATAAACATAAAAATAAAACTTCTATACCATGTTTTAAGAAAATGATGTTTGTCTAGTAGTAAAATGAAATAGCTTTTAAATCCAAATAAATCCAAGCATAAAACCGCTAAGATACATAGTAATAAATCGTTACTAACATATATAAACTAATACAACAATTTTGACTATCTCCATCACAATATTAATCATCAAATACAATTAATCTTTCTTTATTATTTTCTCTTGCAAGAAGTAGAATATACGATTGAAAGAAGAATAGAAGGCAAACAACTGTTGAAACAACCAAATTTTTTTTTTTTTTTTTTAAATAATTAGCCCAGATTAATATTCCCATAAATATTAATCCTCAACAGCTAATTCAACAACACAAAGCGGAAGAAAACAATAATATTATTAAATCATAAATAACCGTTCAACAATAACCAATAAAGAAATAAACCAATAAAACCAATAACCAATAAGCAATAAGCAACCTAAGCCGGTTTGCTACATTATTAAAATAAAGTCTAACACCCTAAACTCAGGAATTCCTGGTCAACCACAACAACAATGCCAATATCAAATTCCTAATCTCATCATCCTCTTCTCTCGGTCTCTTTCCGCGGAAGAACATTGCTGTTACCTGCATCACATTGGAATAGAGATGCGTAAGTATTATCATAAATACTTAGTGAGTGGATCATCCTGCCTACAGGCCAATTACGTCAAACACTAGACAAACATCACAATAAACATCAACCATAACAATGCTCAACAATACTCAACAATATAAACCATCCCTGTCAGGAAACACCCACGTTTCCTGACACCCAGGTTGGTGTCGACCGACACCTCTATGGTGTCGATCGACGCCAGCCTCCCGAGTGTCGATCGACACTCATCGAGTGTCGCTCGACACCGGCTCGACGCCCAGAAACCAGAAGCTACGAAAAACACATTCCAAAATCGCAATAACACAAAATCTAGGGGTTTTCAACGCCCCAATACTATCAAACACGAAATCCAGCATAAACAACTCAAGAACACAACCAAAACTCGAAATCAAACAATCTCTATTGATCAACGGGCCTACAGTCACGCACTCACCTTGAAAAGGGATTGAAAGGAAGAAAAGGAGTAGGAACAACAACCACAGCCTCAGAAACTCCACAAAACTCCTCCAAACTCTCCAAATCACCTTAGAATCACCTTTTTCTCTCTGAAACTCGAAAAGTGACTTATTCCTGCGGCCACAAGCTTTTTATCGCGAGTCTAGGGCTTTTCTCGCCCAAACCAGCCCAAAACCAGCCGACTTGAATCAAACCGGTCGATTTCACCATAACCGGTGTCGATCGACACCCTCCCTTGGTGTCGGTCGACACCAATCGACCAAACCAACTCCAATTGCAAATCGATCGACTTAAACCGGAAATCAAACCCGATAACCGGTGTCGATCGACACCCTTCGGGTGTCGATCGATACTAGTCGTTCAGAAGCATTTAACACACTTTCTTCGCGATGCTTGAACCTTAGACCGACTGCACAACAATCAAACAAGAACATGTACAGTCAACCCTCAATTCACACCTCTAAGAGCATGTGCCAACTACTCCCGAACCCCTAGCATCGTCCAACACCACTTCCAAAACAACTTTCTGGTTCACGGATGTTACAATTCTCCCCCACTAAAATGGATTCGGCCTCGAATCCCAACACAAACGTCTCTCCACGACCTCAAAACTCAAATTTTAGTCCTATGTTATACGCATGTTTCCAAGATATTATTACTCTCAATGCCATAACCGCAGTCATGACATCCGTACTGCGACCCGCAGTCCAGTACCAAAATGTGACCAAAGTCACAAAACCAAACGTGACCCGAAGTCACAACCAAAATGTGATCCCTGTCACAACCAAAACGTGACCCACTGTCACTAAAACAACCCATATCGAGGTAGCGACCCCCAATATAAGTCCGTTGGGCACCTAACGTCCCAACACAAATAGAACCACCGTCTACAAGGCCCACCGCCTCTAGACAAAACGAGTAATAAAATCTGAAACGCGTACCAACATGTGACTAAAAACTCTCAATGACCCCACCGGCCAAAGAAACTTGTAACATCCAAACCATAACCAAAAATATGAGGCAAAACTCCATCTCATATAACTCCAAAAATGTATATCGTACAACAAAACGAAAATACATAAGTCCAAAACCAACAACAACAAAACCAAAAACAAGACTAGAACCACAAAGATGAATCACTCCACCGCCTGCTTGTCGAACCACTTTCCGAACTTCAGCTTCATCTTTGCCTCTGGCTCCCAAGTCTGCTCCTCTGTGCCACTACAGTCCCACAAGACTCTCAACAACGGCACTCTCTTGTTCCGCAGAACCTTGACTCTCCTCTCAAGAATCCTCACCGGAACTGCCGGAACTGTCATATCTGGCTGGAGATCCTCTGGAATCTCAACCACTACCTCCTCTGAAGGACGCAAACACCTCCTCAACATAGAAACGTGAAACACCTTGTGAAAGGCGCTCATAATCGGTGGCAACTCCAACCGATAAGCCACTGGCCCAACTCGCTCCACCACTGGAAACGGACCCATAAATCGCGGACTGAGCTTGTTCTCTGCTATGGACCTGTTAGGGCCCCTCAACATAGCCATCTTGAGATAAACTCTATCTCCCACCTGAAACTCAAGCTCACGTCGCCGCCTATCTGCATAACTCCTCTGTCTATCCTGAGCCTCCTTCATGTTCAGCCTCAAGACACGAATCTTCTCCGTCGTCTCCTGAACAAAACTAGCTCCAAACATGCTGCGCTCCCCCACTTGGGTCCAGCATAAGGGTGTCCTGCATGGCCTCCCATACAAAGCCTCATAAGGAGCCATACCAATACTAGACTGAAAACTGTTGTTATAGGCAAACTCTGCCAAACACAGATGATCAGCCCAATGACCACCCCACTCCAGTACACACATCCTAAGCAGATCCTCCAAAGTCTGAATAGTCCTCTCTGACTGCCCATCTGTCTGCGGATGATACGCTGTACTCATATGCACCTTAGTGCCCATCTCAGTCTGAAATGCCCTCCAAAACTCTGAAGCGAACCTCGGATCTCTATCCGACACGATACTGGCTGGCACTCCATGCAGCCTCACAATCTCTCGCACAAACTTCCTAGCCAAGACAGCCGCTCCATCTGTCTTCTTGATAGCCAAGAAATGTGCTGACTTGGTCAAGCGATCCACAATGACCCAAATCGCATCAAAAGTCCGTGAGATAGGTAATCCCACCACAAAATCCATAGTGATCATATCCCACTTCCACTCTGGAATGGGTAAACTCTGCAAAAGACCACTAGGCACCTGATGCTCTGCCTTGACCAAAGAACAAGTGTTGCACCTCGCAACCCAATCTGCCACATCCCTCTTCATCCCAACCCAATGATAATACCGTTTGAGGTCACGGTACATCTTGGTAGCACCCGGATGAATCGAAAACTTGCTCGAATGAGCCTCTCTCAAAACCTCATGCCTCAACTCCTCATCCTTGGGCACACAAACTCGCCCACGAACCAAGATAGTCCCATTCGAAGAGACCTGATACTCAGAATCAACCGCCTGCGAAGCATCAATCAAACCCTGATCACTCTGCTGCGCCACTCTGATCCTACTGAGTAAATCTGCCTGATCAGCTGCCTCTAAACCCAAAGGCTCCTCTGAAATAGCACAAAGACGCAATGTACTAATCTCGCTGACCAAAGCCTCAACACCACGCTCCCTATCTGAATCAACCCTCCGTCGACTCAAAGCATCTGCCACCAAATTGGCCTTGCCTGGATGATAAACAATATCCAAGTCATAGTCTGCCAGAAACTCCACCCAACGCGTCTGTCTCGCATTCAGCAAAGGCTGAGTGAAAATATGCTGTAGACTCTTGTGATCTGTAAAGATCTGCACTCTACCACCATAAAGATACGACCTCCAAATCTTGAGTGCAAAAACTACTGCTCCCAACTCAAGATCATGTGTAGGACGGTTGCGCTCACTGCCCTGCAACTGCCTCGAAGCATAGGCAATCACTCTGCCCTCCTGCATCAAAACACAACCAAGTCCAACACCGGAAGCATCTGTGTACACTACATATGGCTTCCCCGGGTCAGGTAATGCCAAAACAGGTGTACTAATCAACATCTCCTTGAGCTTCCCAAAGCTCTCCTCGCACTCCTGCGACCACACAAACGGCACTTCCTTGCCAGTCAACCTCGTCATCGGCTGAGACATACTCGCAAACCCCTTGACGAACCTCCTGTAGTAGCCTGCTAAACCCAGAAAACTCCTGATCTCGGTAGCACTACTCGGTCTAGGCCAATCCCTGATAGCCTCAATCTTAGCCGGATCCACAGAAACTCCCTCTGCAGAAACAATGTGGCCAAGAAAACCCATCTCCCTCTGCCAAAAGCTGCACTTGCTCAACTTAGCAAACAGCTTCTGCTCTCGAAGCTTCTCCAAAACAAGCCTCAAATGAGTCGCATGCTCCTCTGGACTCCTCGAATACACCAAAATGTCATCAATGAAAATAATGACAAACACATCCAGAAACTCCCTGAACACGTCGTTCATCAACCTCATAAATGCTGCCGGCGCATTAGTCAAACCAAAAGGCATGACCACAAACTCAAAATGCCCGTACCTCGTCCGAAAAGCTGTCTTCCGGACATCTGCCTCATCTATCGGAATCTGATGATAACCCGATGCCAAATCAATCTTGGAGAACCAAGTAGCCCCTCTCAACTGATCCAACAACTCATCGATCCTCGGAAGTGGGTACCTGTTCTTCACTGTGACTCGGTTAAGACCCCGATAATCAATACACAACCGAAAACTGCCATCCTTCTTCTTCACAAACAACACTGGCGCTCCCCATGGCGACACACTAGGTCTGATGAACCCTTTACTCAAAAGGTCCTCTAGCTGCTTCTTCAGCTCTGCCATCTCTGCTGGAGCCATCCTGTAAGGTGTCTTCGATATCGGAGCTGTCCCGGGCTCTAAATCAATCGTGAAAGGATCTGACCGAGATGGTGGCAATCCCTTCAGCGACCGAAAAACATCCTCAAAATCCTGGACAACCTGAATATCCTGCAGACTCACCTCACCACTGGACTCTGTCATAGTGATTGTCGCCAAATAGGCTTCGCAGCCCTGCTCTAACAACTGCTCTGCCTGAATAGCTGAAATCACTATACTCCCCGAAGTCGGTCTCACTCCCTGATAAACCAACTTCCCTGCATCCTGCTCAAACACCACTCTACCTCTGTAGCAATCCAGATGAACTCGGTATAGCGATAACCAGTCCATCCCCAAAATCACGTCATACAGTTCCACCGGACTGATGACTAAATCTGCTGGCATAGACTGCCCCGCAATCTGCACATCAACTGCTCTAGCTCTGCCCGAAGTAGCCAAATAACCACCTCCGGCCACCTTGACAAAGCCTGAAGCCTCGCCCTCGCTACTCCGAATACCACTACCCTCAGCTCTCTCCGGAGTAATGAAGCAATTAGATGCTCCCGAGTCAAACAGAACGTGAGACTCAAAACCTCCAACTAACAAGGTCCCTACACAATTCCACAAGTGTTGAGAACCTCTAACTCTATCACAGTAAAATAACAGAAACAGACAACACCAACAATTCTACCTTAAGAATTTAAAAGTCTGAGTCAAGATTTTACCTGTGATCTGGCCTGACTGACTGGTCTGGCCCACCTCTGCCGAAGTATAAACTCTCGGCGCTCCACCCGACTGCAACGCCGCAACCTGCGCTGCTGACTGAATAGCCAACGGCTGAATCGCCGCTGCCACTGCTCTCTGCTGCAACTTGGGACACATAGTCTTGATATGCCCCGGCTCCCTGCAGTAGTAGCACACTGTCGACTCTCTGGATCCCGCCCTCTTGGGGCAAGTCGCCACTCTGTGATCCAGACCCCCACAACCAAAACACCCACCCGTACTCGGGCTACTAGCAGATATCTCCTCTTCTGGCCCTGCGCAGGCCTGCTGCCCCTGCCGTAACCAGAACTGTAACCTCTGCGCTGCTGATGCTGCTGCTGGCCCCGAGGATGGGTAGCAGGAGCAACTGCAACTGGAACAACCGCCGTACTCACCGGCTCACGCAAGTCCTCCTCAATGGACGCTGCCAACTCCACTAAACCCGCTCTGGTGTGGTACATACCACCTCTGCACTGAGTCCTGATGTTCCTCCGAAGCCCCTGGAGAAACCGCGACGTCAATGCCCGCTCACTGATCAGCTCACCACCAGAAAAGACCACCAATCTGCAGAACTCTGCATCATACTCTCGAACAGACCTCTCACCCTGAGTCAAGTCCAAAAACCTCATCTGCAGCCTGTCACGAGCCTCCTGAGGGAAAAACTTGTGGTTGAACTCCTCGACGAAGTCAACCCAAGTCCAAACCTCTCTCCTGGTCCTAACAGACCTCCACCACAAATGTGCATCACCTCCAAGGTAGTGCACTGCCAACTCAACCTTAAACTGTGCCGGACAACGAACAGAATCGAAGTTCCGCTCCAACCTCTGACGCCACTCATCAGCCTGCTCTGGAGTAACCCCGCCCTCAAACGTAGGCGTACCAATCCTCTGCATCTCCCTCATCATCTCACGATAAGGAGAAACCCCAACTGCAACACCCTGCTGCACCACAGCCTCCTGCTGCTCAACAAAACCGGCACCAACATGTGCCCCGGCACCAACCTGTGCCCCGGCCGCTGGAGGTGCAACCGGAGCCTGCTGTGGAACTGCCTCTGGAAGACGTGCCAAAAGCTGCGTCAGTAGCCCCACAATCAAATCACCCTGAGCAAGAGCCGCGCCCCCACCGGGAACTGCTCCCGCCCCCGCGCCACCCCCGACGCCCAAACTAGCCCCACCGGCTAACGAAACAGACTGTGTCACAGACGCTGCCGCCACACTAGGCGCCGCACTCTCCACTGAGGCCTCAGCCTCTGGCACTCCACGACCAGCACCCCGACCTCCACGACCCGCTGCTCGCCCACCGCGACCAGCTCCTCTGCCCCCACGGGCTGCACCGCGACCACGACCACGGCCACGACCACGACCTGCGTCCATCTCTCTGCACTTCCACCAAGTACAGAAAAAGAGCAAAGGTCAAAACACAGACACAAAACCAAAACACACCAAATATCCAACTCACTTACCCGCGGAAAACTGGAAGACCGAGAGGATGAGACTAGACCACTAACTGACTAACTCACATAATCAATTAACCACACAATCCAATTCATCCATTTCTAACAGTCCTAAAACCGACTACGCTCTGATACCAAAATGAAACAACCAAATTTTTTTTTTTTTTTTTTAAATAATTAGCCCAGATTAATATTCCCATAAATATTAATCCTCAACAGCTAATTCAACAACACAAAGCGGAAGAAAACAATAATATTATTAAATCATAAATAACCGTTCAACAATAACCAATAAAGAAATAAACCAATAAAACCAATAACCAATAAGCAATAAGCAACCTAAGCCGGTTTGCTACATTATTAAAATAAAGTCTAACACCCTAAACTCAGGAATTCCTGGTCAACCACAACAACAATGCCAATATCAAATTCCTAATCTCATCATCCTCTTCTCTCGGTCTCTTTCCGCGGAAGAACATTGCTGTTACCTGCATCACATTGGAATAGAGATGCGTAAGTATTATCATAAATACTTAGTGAGTGGATCATCCTGCCTACAGGCCAATTACGTCAAACACTAGACAAACATCACAATAAACATCAACCATAACAATGCTCAACAATACTCAACAATATAAACCATCCCTGTCAGGAAACACCCACGTTTCCTGACACCCAGGTTGGTGTCGACCGACACCTCTATGGTGTCGATCGACGCCAGCCTCCCGAGTGTCGATCGACACTCATCGAGTGTCGCTCGACACCGGCTCGACGCCCAGAAACCAGAAGCTACGAAAAACACATTCCAAAATCGCAATAACACAAAATCTAGGGGTTTTCAACGCCCCAATACTATCAAACACGAAATCCAGCATAAACAACTCAAGAACACAACCAAAACTCGAAATCAAACAATCTCTATTGATCAACGGGCCTACAGTCACGCACTCACCTTGAAAAGGGATTGAAAGGAAGAAAAGGAGTAGGAACAACAACCACAGCCTCAGAAACTCCACAAAACTCCTCCAAACTCTCCAAATCACCTTAGAATCACCTTTTTCTCTCTGAAACTCGAAAAGTGACTTATTCCTGCGGCCACAAGCTTTTTATCGCGAGTCTAGGGCTTTTCTCGCCCAAACCAGCCCAAAACCAGCCGACTTGAATCAAACCGGTCGATTTCACCATAACCGGTGTCGATCGACACCCTCCCTTGGTGTCGGTCGACACCAATCGACCAAACCAACTCCAATTGCAAATCGATCGACTTAAACCGGAAATCAAACCCGATAACCGGTGTCGATCGACACCCTTCGGGTGTCGATCGATACTAGTCGTTCAGAAGCATTTAACACACTTTCTTCGCGATGCTTGAACCTTAGACCGACTGCACAACAATCAAACAAGAACATGTACAGTCAACCCTCAATTCACACCTCTAAGAGCATGTGCCAACTACTCCCGAACCCCTAGCATCGTCCAACACCACTTCCAAAACAACTTTCTGGTTCACGGATGTTACAACTGTATTGTACTTGGAGAGGTAAACCTTGCCCAATGTTAATGTTCATCGAACGGAACTCGCCCAACGTGGTTGTGTCTCTAAATTGACCCCACAGTTTTTATGGTAATTGACAACTTATAGACAATTAGAAAAGATTAAGAAAATTCCTGTTTTTTTTATCCCCAACAATCAAAACCAAAACGTCATGTAACAAAGTTTCAAAATCAATTCTTCTGTTATAAATAGTTTATGTGGAAGCCCATTATCGGCCCATATTCTAGAATATTCTACCTTGTCCACCAAGGGTACTCCTTTACAAGGAAAACCCTACTCTTGTACTCCTATATAAAGGATCTCTCTCTATTAGAATAATATATAACCAATTCCTCTGTTCTCTTGTTCTCTCTTCTTCTATAACACGTTATCAGCACGAGTCTCTAACCATTAGGTTAAAACCCTAGCCGTCTAAGCTAAGAGGTAAGAGGAAATCAAATTTCCTTATTCTTTCTTCAAAGATCGAATTAACTAGATACGATGAGTAATTCATATTACTTTGTTGATCTGTGTTTATCATCTCATTCCCAGAAGGATTAATATATGTATCCCTCTGTGTTTATCATCTCAATCCCAGAAGGATTAATATATGTATCCCAGAAGGATTATTGTTGATATATTGATATGTTTATAAAATAATAAAGCATCAATATATCGATCTATGCTTCTTGAATTGTTAGATCTATGTTTCTTCGATTGTTGCAATTTGATTCAGTTTTTATAACTTTGACTCATATTTCTTCGATTTAATTAGCTTTATTGCCTAATATATGTTTATTAAGATTCATTAAATAAATTTAGTTTTGGTTCTTGTTCGATAATGCATACATCATGCTTTAATATATGATTACTGAATTTTAAATTTATAGAGCATGTTTATAAGAACCAAGAATTCACGGTTAAGCATGTAAAGCAAATTTAGTTTTGTCAAGCACGTTTTCTATACTAGCATCCTATAGTATGAACCATGTAGTTATACATTTGATACATGATCAAGGAGTCTATACCCATCGTAATTATTAAATTTTTAGTTCATCAGATTGGTTCTTGTTATTATATTATTATGATTCAATTCAAATTCGTTAATCTAATAACTAGAGATAGATCAAGTGTTTGCCTTAATTTATTGATCAAGATTTTGGCTGTTTATTTAAAATATGGTCAGCAGCACCATTAACGAATTTGATCTATCAAGCATATAGATCTAGTATTTATGCATATTCTATCTAGTATATATAACTCATGCTATAAGTTCCATCTTTGGTTAATTTGATCGGTACTTACATGTTTGTCATTTAACCTTATTTGATGAATTTATTGATTTATTGGAAACCTAGTTTAATGACATAAGAGTAAGAAATTAATGAATGATTGATTGAGTTATTTTATGTGAATACTATCTTGTTTACAGTATATATAGTTTGACCATATTTTTGGGATCATAATTTTGTGCCCTTTTATGATGAAAATTGAGTATTTGGCTATAAAAGATCCATAAATTCTTTAGAGTAAAATTTATCACCAGAAGTGATATAATCTAAAACATTAATCTAAAGAAAATGAATAATCACCAGAAGTGATATAATGTAAAGAGTTATCTAAAGAAAGTGATTGTATTATAAAATCACATGACTTGAAGTCTATAAGTAAGAATAATACTATTAATACAAAGATGTTAAAATACATCACAAAAATATTGTTGTCCTGCAGACACAATAGCAAAAATATGTTTGAGAAGTAGTTTTAAAATATTGTTGTCCAGCAGACATAATAGCAAATGAATTCTTATTAATAATATTTAATCTGTTATTATTTTATTGAATTTGTCACCTGAAGTGATAATAAGATGATACTTGTTATTGATATTAGTTATTTTTCTTTACTATATTTTGTTTATACATATATGTAGTTTAATAATTTTTATTTCTCTATTATTTTTATATTTATATGAATATTTTGTATTTGATTGTAGAAGAACCTGAAGTTCTTTACATAAATCTAAGGAAAAGTATGATCACTATAATGCGACATTAGTTAAAGCTTATATAAGTCTTTGCATATAAGATTATAAGACCTGAAGTCTATACATAATCATTAATTATCTTGAAGATTATGGGAAGAAAATATCAATGATATAAAGATGCTAAAAAGCATACTCTAATCTTAGACAAATAATATCGTCTTGTAGACAAATAATATTGTCCTGTAGACAAAATATCATTAAAGAAAATTTAAGAAATTATTTTGAGAAAATTATGAAATCATAAATCTTGTCTAATTGGTTATGATTCATTCCCTGAAGTGAATGTGATATGCGAATAAATGATTAAATATGTGATCATATAGATATATGATGGTTAATGTCAAAGTCAAAATCAAAGAGTTTTATTTCAAAAACTCAAATTCTCATAAGAAGTGAGAAAATAAATATAGTAGCAAATAAAATATATATATCTCTGGAAGAATATATAATCATTGATGCATTATATCTCTAAAGTCCCAGAACTGAAAGAGTTAAAGATATAATACAAATATCAAAAGTTTAAAGAATCAAAGATATTAGACATGATCCAACTTGGATTTGTTACTGATTCTATAATAGGATTCAATTCGAGATAGATGAATCTGAAGTGTCATCATCTCGAGGGGGAGAATGGATGAATCTCACAATCAATATATAATAAGTGGAACATCTAGAAGATTATGTTCACACTCAAGATAAACTTGATCATTGATCAAGAAAAATCTAACAATCCCTATATCATAGTCCAGAAGATTATATTCAAAGATAAATGATCTTGATGAATCATATATAAAGTAACTCCAAGGGATTTCAAAGTTAATCAAGTTAAGACAATAGATGTTATATAGTAAACCAGAAGTTTACCGTATATAACATACTTTGGCATGAACTGGTTAGACCATTCCGGTTCAAGAATTATGCGAAGAAAATACAACATGTAGACATATATTGAAGAACTAGAAGATTCTTGTTAATGATTTCTAATATGATATTTTATCATAAGAGATTATGATAATACAACAATTATCACTAGCCAAAATAGATTAATAGTCTTATTCATTTTCTAGAGAGTATACAAGAAACATATGTGGTTTAATAACCCATTTCGTGGACTAATCATCCTCTAGAAGAAAATTTATTGTGTTTCTTTATGCATCAACAAAATGGTTGTATGTATCAATGCTATTAATCTGCAACCTGAAGTTTGTGAGATTACTTGGTAGTACTAGTGAGTTCACATCTTAAGTCTTTGATGAGAAAATCATGTTTGTAAGAATAAATGTCGAACATCCAGTAGCAAATGTTCATACACATAATGCAGAAGCATTAATTCGCATAAAGCCAACGAGTAACTACTAGTTATCCCCATCGAAATTGGTTTTGGGTCAGAAACCTAATAAATTCCATCTCTAAAGTCTTTGGATGTGCAGTATACATCTACATTGCTCCACCACATCACTATAAGATGGATCCTCAAAGGAGGTTGTTGATGTTGGATAATATCGAGAGCTGTCCCTGAAGGATTTAAGTAAAACTCGATTTGTAGACTGTCATTTTAGTGAGCCAGTCTTTCCAACATCAGGGGGAGAAAACAAACAGTTGGAGAAGGATTAAAGTTGGAATGAATTATCATTGATCCTCGGACTATAGAATGTGAAATAGATGTCCTAAAGATAATTCATTCACAAAACTTACTGTATCAGTTGCCAGATACATCTACTGACCCAAATATAGTGATTGAGTCACTTACCAGCTGTAAATGCTCTAATAAGAATTGATGTCCCAGAAGGATGATATCAAGCTGCTAGTAAGTCTAAAGAACGCATGAAGCGTGATAGACTGGTTGGTTCCGAATATTAGAATCCTCAGAAAAGTAAAAAGAGCATAAATTGATAATGGTCAAACCGAGGAAACAAAGAATTTTATATGATCTCCAGAAGAGACATAAACATGACAAAGAAAGAAATTCAGGTACCTGAGACAATGATGAGATCTCGAGAAATTACTTATGTCATGTATAGAATAAAATGGAACCATAAGAAAATCGACGTCGTAAATAAAATATTTGCATGCAATATAGCAGTTGATGTTATGAATGAGAAAGAGGATCACGAAACAAAGTCTATTGCATTGTGTACACAAAGTAATGATTTGGCCAAATCGAAAAGAAGCAATAGACGCATAACTAAAATCTCTTAGAGAGAGAAAAGTATTTGGACCAGAAGTCCTTTCACCTAAAAAGTGTGAAACAAGTGGGTTATAAATAGGCCTTTGTGCCGAAAGAGAATGAATACGAAGAGATACACTCTCATGTAGTGGATGCAACTTTCAAGTTCATTAAGTCTGGCAATGAAAGAAGAACTTGACTTATATGACCCATTAAATAATAATATTTATATAAAAGTCCCTGAAGGATATAATCATTGAACAATTAATGATTTAACCGTTATGTTCCTGGAGAACACTAGCTATTCAATCAAATGAATAGAAATATATTTCATGGGTATAATCACAAAAGTGAATATATAAGGCTAACTAATACCCATGTATATTTATCAAAATATTATGGATCAAAAGAGATTTTAATCTGAACATCAATGAAACTCTTGAAGAGTTATCGAAAATAGTATGATGCAAAGAATATGAGATAAAAGATCTTGGAAGAGTCTTCGGTTATCTCAAATAGAAAATTTAGTAAAAGATATGTTATCTTAAAAGATCTTTGTAGTATATACATAAAGAATGCTCATATATATTTGGTCCCGAAGTACCATATTTAAAATGTTAATTGAGCAATATATTGATCTTTTCATGTGAAATAAAGTTTGGACCCGAAGTTCAAAAGATCAAGAAGTAATTGTTTTTGTGAAAAGTTGTTATGGACCAGAAGTCCAATAACCTAAGAGATTATAAGATAATCACATGACTTTAATCATTAAGCTTATACTTATAATGATTGCCAAAATATGGTATAGATGATTGGAATGCATCTCCTGAAGAAGATGCTTCCAAGGGGGAGATATATGACGATATGTGTGGTTGTACTCTTTTTCCTTATCATGGTTTTTATCCCATTGGGTTTTTCCACGAAAGGTTTCAATGAGGCAACAAAGAACACACAAATGAGAAACACGAAGGTCTATCTCCTTTCCAAAGTCATTGTCTTTCACTTATGAGATCAAGTGGAGTGAAGAGAATGATAAAGTAGATTCAGCACCAAACCCAAGAAGAATGGCGATGTCAATGTTCTAAAGTTGTTCAAGTGAAGATTTTAAAGGAGTTTCTATCTGCTACTTTCAAGAAGTTAGTTCACCTTATTGGATTATATCACGTCAAAGATCTACACGGATGTCCTCATGAGGGGGAGTAGTTGCGCGCTGTACTCTTTTTCCTTAACTAAGGTTTTTCCCATTGGGTTTTCCTGGTAAGGTTTTAACGAGGCAGCATACTACGCACTTTGAAGATATTTTTAGATAATGGACTTCCAAGGGGAGTGTTATAAATAGTTTATGTGGAAGCCCATTATCGGTCCATATTCTAGAATATTCTACCTTGTCCACCAAGGGTACTCCTTTACAAGGAAAACCCTACTCTTGTACTCCTATATAAAGGATCTCTCTCTATTAGAATAATATATAACCAATTCCTCTCTTCTCTTGTTCTCTCTTCTTCTATAACATCTTCTAGATAATAGAAAGGAGTGTTATCTTGATTTAATTAGTTGAATAGCTATCTGACCAAATTATGTGGAATGCCGGTTATGTGGGATAATTTTGGTTTTATCGGTTATATTAGGAGTGTTCAATTTGGTAAAACCGAACTGAACCGCGCGAACCGAACCGAAATAGGTCATATGGTTTGGATTTGGATACACCATATAAACCGTATGGATGCAATTTTATATAAATCGTGGATATTGATATGGTTTGGATATTAACCTCAAAAACCGCAAAAACAGAAAAAAACCGAATAGCTCTTTATATTAATATAATAGTATATTGTATACGCATATGATATATAATAATATAAATTTAGAGTAATCTCATATAAAATTATAGTTCATTAATTTTAAAATAAGACATGTGTTTGCATTTTCTTATTTGAATTTGATATTTTTGATTAGGAGAAAATTTGAAAAACCTAAATAATAAATTAATAATAATATAAAACTAATATAAACCGAAAATCGAGATTATTCGAACCGAAATATATAAACCGAGAAAATCGATAACCGAGACTATCTAAACAAAACCAAACCAAAGTAAGTCTAGATATAATATGGTAGCTATTTTTATTAATCAAAAAATTGAAAATCGAAAAAACCGATCTAAAACCGAACCGATATCCGGATTGAACACCACTAAGTTATATAAGTCAAAAGACTCAAAACATTAGTTTTTGCAATGGACTCCGACCAAATTAGTGATCGGGTCGGGGGTTTTACCGATCCGACCGGCCCAGTCCGAATTGGGTCTGAAAAGTCAAAACATATTTTTTACGTTTTAAAAATAGCATTCCCCTTATATATATGACTGGTTTCCTATATATTTTCTCTTCTGACTGGAAATGAAGTATAAAGCTCCAAAGATGCATCAATTAATACTTGCGAGGATACAAAATAATACTAGTGATGATGTCCATATTTCTTTCAATTTTTTTGGGTAACATAAACATGAAGGATATGATTTATTCAAAAGATATTGAAAACGCGAATATGGCGGGATTAAATAGGACCATCGCGAAACCTGCAGTACAATGAAAAAAAATTATTTTGATTTGCCGTCGACAATACTATAAACACTGACTTTCCTACAAAACAACCATTCTACTATTGGGACATTGTTTAGCAAGAAGACGAATCTTTATTTGTCCCCACGACCTCCAAAACTATATATTATACAATTAACCTATGAATTATATAAGTAAGAGTGGTCCCTTTAATTCGATTTCGACTGTAGTTATGTAATGACACATCGGTCTTCACTTATAGGATCTGCATGACCCAGTAGGATTCTGATACACATCCCTTTCTCTTGCATGTGGGATATTTTTTAGTTTTTGAATTTTAGCAATGGGCAGCTAAGCTTCTATCACTATCGTTTTCAAACCTTTCCTTGATGTTCGATCTTGTCTGAGGTCAATAGATTTGATATATCCTCAAAACCCTATTTTATTGACGTAGGGGCCCTTGCATATTTCATATATTAGTTACTGGCTTTACCGTAGATTTGGTAAATATGGTGTTTTAGAGAAGAGAATTCTCACATTTTCTTTCTTTTGACATTTCATATATACTATCAACAATGTACCAAGAAGGATTCTTTCCAGCCAGTATTCGTTCAACGTTTATTTAATTTTTAATCTTTTTACCAGTACCATTGAACTTATATAACTTATGTTTTCTCAACTCAAATGGTGATGGTCTAGTGGTTTCCATTATATGGAGGAGTTGCTCTGTTGGTCTACGCTATCCTATTTAACCACATGAATATGAGTCCTTGCTTTTAGCCCATTTAAATATCCGGAGAAACGATCTATCATTGGGTCCTTGTTTTAGCCCATTTGAATATCCGGATTAGTTTGGCCCCTTCCATAGGTCTAAGATTTATCTTGAGTTATCAAAAAAAAAAACTCAATGGTAAGACTATGGACACTTATTTTACTTACTAGCTACTAGATAAAAATTGAAAAGATTATTTGAGCATATTAAAATTTAAAATTTGTGCTAGATAACTATATGATTTAAATATTATTAATTTTCTTAACCATTGAAGATTATTTATGTACTCCTTTAACATTTACAAGAATCCATCATGTGAAACTTTCCCATATACGTACCGGTTCTACTTGAATCTGACACATTTGAAATTTTATTGTCCTCTGCACAAGTTAACCCCCAAAAAATACTATTTGTACTGCCTTTTTTAACTATTACGATGGATAATATAGTTGGACGGTCTTAAGCACTTCTACACTCTAAAATAACAAATAAAGTTTTATAAGTTTTTTTGTTTTTTGTTTTGGTATGAATAAGTATTGTTTTGATAGAGTATTAAGTCTTATATAATTCGATTCATAGGTAAGCTGTTATCAAAGAAATGTTTTACCATAATATTTCCTAAAATTTTTAAAATCCACATTTATAAATTATTAAGAAAATGTGAACTTTCATCGTTCATCTTTTCTTCTAACGCAGATTTCTCAGCAATTATCAAGTTTTAGTTACACAAAGAACATTAGTTACAAAAATGAAATTTGCCTTATATTTTCTTACTACATTTTATTATTAAAGCATAGACTCTCTTGCTTAAATTAAAGGCAATGTGGGTTGCTCTACTTGTGTATGTGTATGTGTAAAATACAAATTTGGATAGTGGAGCAACCCACACATAATTGGATTTCTAAAAGCGTGGAAAGACAATTCAAACGTCAAAAGCGATTTAGACACAACTTTAATTATATTGTCAACGCTCTCATCTCGTCATTAATATGGAAAGGAACAAAATTTCGTGCATAAGTCACATTCACATACTTTAGTACCGCCTCTGTTCTCCAATAACTAGCCTTTTTGAAGTTATGCATACATATTAAGAAATTATTTAATTTTCTATTTTATCAAAATAAAACATATTTTATCACCATTTACAAAACAATTAAACCAATCAAATTTTAATCTGCAGAATTTAACTTATGAACAAATTTTTTTTTCCAAATAACCACTATTGGATAACTGAGAGAGTAAAAAAAAATATAAAACACATAACTACGTGTAAAAAAGCAAAGAAAACAAAAACATCAACACCAAAAAAACTCAAAAGATGGATTTAAAAAGAAGAGTGAGAGAGAGGAGACAAATCCTAGAAAATACAAAGACATCGAAGGTCTCAATAGTTGAAAAAAACTGTGGTGATGTATAGTATTGTACATTAACGTAACTAACCCATCTCGGTACCATGAAACAAACTGCTTACATATAGTGAGAATATTCTGTTACGTAAGTCTAAAAATAATTTGTTTTGTTTTTTGAGGAGAAAAAAGGGTTCACGAGTTTGAAAATCCCAAAGAACAAAAACCAAACAGGAAACAGTCTTTAAGTTTTTAAAGTTCAAAACTTGAAAACACAAATTAGTACAGAGAGAGAACAGAGACATGAAGTGTGGTGGATAATGATATTGTAAACAATCAAGCTGTCTGTTCCTGAAGAGATGCATTAACTATTTTACAGTTTTCATTATCTGTAATTTATTATCCTCTTTGAAATAACATTTCTGTCACATTAAATATTCTTCACCACCCTCTGTTCGATTCCCAATGTAAGAGAGAGAGAGAGAGAAATAGAAGAGGTAGAGAATTAAAGAGAGAAAGAAGTGTTTCTAAACATCTCTTGTCTGGTAATAACTCATGAAACAAAAACAGTTTAAAAAAAAAAAAAATTGCCACAACCACCAGTCCTTGGATTTTTGCTCCGGCAGAGTTCTTGATTCTTTTTGAACCTTTTTGTTTTGTCAGTCACTTTTCAACACTTTTGTTAAAGCGGTGAAAAAAGTTTAAGCTTTCAAAAAAAGGTGTAAGCTTTTTTTTCTTTCTTTACTACAAATGGGAAGAGACTGCCACAGACTCGACGGCCACGGCGGCGGAGCAATCTGTTCATCTAAGTCAAAGAGAAAAGAAAATGCAGCAAATGGATGCATGGCTGCTTTTTATCACTTATTTGATTTCCAAAGTCTCTACTTCCCTTCTCATCATAATCTCACCATTGATTCTCCTTCAAGGTCAAAAGGTAGTGATTCTTCTCTCTTACAACATAAGTTGATTTTCAAGTATATTTGTTGGGGGTTTTCTAGACTTAAAAAAGGATAAATGGACATGTTTAAGAGACTACTAAGAAAGGATTTATTATGAAATTTGCAGATTTGAAGTTAATACAAGTGTCTCCACCTTCACCAACATTCAAGGACAAACAAAGTTTGAACATTCCTGTAAGTCAAATGTTTTTTATTTTTTAAATGGGCTTTTACTAATTTGTCTGTATTGTTCTGATAATGGCCTTGAAACTGCAGGTAAGCATGCGAGTGAGAACAGAGACAGAGACAAAGAGATCAAGACTCACAGCTCTTGCGACTGATACATCGACTTCTTCATCTGAAATCTGCAACTCATCAGGATGCAAAACACCAAACTTGGTGGCTAGACTAATGGGTCTTGATCTTCTTCCTGATAAAACCCATCCACTCACAAATCTTCATACAATGACCCATTACGGATCAAGTCGTCTCACAAGCCATAGACTTTCCAAGAAGGAGACACGCTCGGGGACTAGATCTTTACCGGAGAGCCCTAGGATCTCCTCTTCTCGGAAATCGGATTTCGACATTCATCGCCTTTCTCTTCAGCTGAGCAAAGAGAATAAGCATCAAGAGTCTGGTTGTCAAAGGCTGAAACTGATGAAACAAGATCAAGAAGAGAATCGGAGTCCGAGAGACTACGCGAGGCAGATTGTGAAACAAATCAAAGAGAGAGTCGTCACCAGAAGAGTCGTTGGTATGGATATAACAAACTCAGTGAAGAACAGAGAGGCAGCAAGACCATCACAAGAAAACAGTAATGAGCTTAGAAGAAGAGACACATCAGTTTCTTGCTCACCAAGAACCAGGAGGTTCTCAGATAAAGAGAACAAACCAAGCCCAATTCAAAAAGCTAATTCCTCATCATGTCAAATCACACAGAAGCCGAAGCCGAAGCCAAAGCCAACGACGGTGATTCTTGCTTCTGGAGAGAAACAGAAGAAGAAAAGAACAAAGCAAAAGGAACTAAAACCTATCAACAAATGCAAGAAGGCAGACAGTGAAACAAGGTTCTTGTCTGAATCGAGAGAAGCTAAAGTTAAGCATTGTAGCACTTCTTTACAGAAGAAGAGATCCAAGAAGATCCCAAAGTTAAATCTTGACAAAATCTCTGCCACAGAACCTCTTCAGAAACAGGTAAAATCCAGTTCAAGTTTTTTGTTTTTGTTTTCATTAGGACAATAACACAAACACTTGATAGGCTCTTCCTTTCCCTTGTCGTGTTTCTCGTTTACACAGATAAACGAAACTGAACAAGTAAAATCGAACGACGACGCATCATCGATTTGCTCCACTTCAATTGAGGAGAATAATAGTCCGCAAGTAACGAGGAATTACATCACAAAGATGATGAAACTCGCGGGAATCAACAACACTGACTCACTCGTTTCCTCTGCAACAATGCTCGATCCTTCGATTTTCCGGGAGCTAGAGCATTCAGGAGAATATCATCAATCGGGATCATCATTGGATCTGCGATGCAATCGAAGGCTGTTGTTCGATCTAGTGAACGAGATCCTGATCGAAACCGTGAAAGACGCCGAAACTTTAATGGGTCGGAGCTAATCGGCGAGCTCTGTTCCGCTGTATCGAGATATTGTTCACTTCCAGGAGAGATCGCTCTAGTGGACGTTTATGAGACGAAGAAAGTTGAAGAGGAAGGAGAAGAGATCATCGCAGAGATTGAGCGGGAGATCATTGACGTGCTCGTGCAAGAAACGGCGTCCGAATTGATTTTATACCGGAGACGAACCGAAACGACGACGGATGGGGAGCTGAGTCATTATGTGATTTAGTTTATGGGCCTAATTTAGTGCTAGAATAATTGCGCTACTGGGCCATTTGTATCAATCTTGTAATTTCCATGGGCCATAGATTTTTATATTTATAAATATATATGAATTATTTTTAATTTTTAATTTTTTTTTTTTTTTTGCAAATCAATTATATTGATACTAATAAAACAAAACCAATACAAACAACCGTTATATGCAAATACGGGAAACTGAAACAATTTTGATAAAGAAGTGGAATATAAGCTAGTTATCTTTTCGGAAGATTTACATGCTAACATAAAACTTATGTTATGTGTTTGTTGGCTATCAACTAGATGTTGAAACTCCAAAATTCCTATGGCATTACTTTAACTAGTAAACTAGATCTTGACCCGTGCTTGAGAAGCACGGGATATTGTAATTTTTGATAAGAAAATTTCCAGTATTCATATTATAATTATGTAAATAATAGTGATTGTTGTTGCATGACCAGTGCTGCTACAACATAAGTTGTTGCATCTTATGAATAAACATGAATGTGAATTATTATGTCATATGTTTAATTTAGAGTTAAGATAATTATTGAATCTATACTGATAAGAAGGAAACATAGATGAAGAATAAAACTTCTCGGGAAAAAAAAAAGAAAAATTATTCAATCCAAGATATGACTAACGTTTTTTGATTAAAGAGAACTAAACTGTCTCCATCGGTATTATTTTTTGGTGTTAGTGTAAATCTCATTTTTAAAAGAGAATTGGTAATTTGGGTCAAGAAAATGATATTCTTGTCTATAAATCCAATCTTCTTCTTTTCTCTTCATTTATAAATTTGTCCATAAGATATGTTAAAGTCAAGATTACAAATTTTCACCTTTGATCAGATCCGTTCTTTCTTTCTATCTCTCCGAAAAGGCTCGGATCTAAAAGAATGTTGGTTATGACCCGTGATGTTACTAATCTTTGAGTTAATTAAATTTGTGAATATTAGATTTCTAAATTTGGATATTGTTTTAACGTTTGATGAAAGAGAACTAAACCGTCTCCATCGGTATTATTTTTTGGTGTTAGTGTGAAGCTAATTTTTAAAAGATTCAAGTTATTGAGTCACAGTTTCAAGTTATCGGCGTCACATATTCATCACCGAAGATAAAGAGTTTTTGAGGTAAGTGATTTATCATTTTCTTTTCTTCAAATCATTTATTTGAAACAAAAGTTAAAGGATCCTTCTGATGTTGAATTGAAAAGCTATTCTTTGCAAAATCACTTAAGTATAAAAACTTGTTCACTTAAGTACAAAAACATGTTCTAATCCGTAGCAGTAAAATTTTCTCCATTCAAAAATGGAAAACATGTTCTTACCTGTAACCGTAAAATTTTCTTTACTTAAAGAAAAAAAAATATGTTCTGACTCATAGCCGTAAATTTCAGCATAGTTCTATTATTTATATTTATGTAATATTTTTTTTTTCATTTTTTTTTCATCATTAATAAACAATAAATTTTCATTAAATAATTTAATATGTAGTTCTGTATTATTACACATTTACATTTTTGAATTCATCAAATCCTTTTATTATCGGGTTTGTTTAGACCTGTGACTGAAACATTGGATTTTGTTGTTTAAAAACTTCTCAATTGAAAAAAAAAATCTCAATTGCTTTAGTATTAGAAATTGGATTTTAATGTTTAAACGGTTATAATTCTCATTAGGTTTTCAAACGACGGCTATGTTAACTTTATTATTTCGGGTCAGTTCGGTATAGTCGAAACGATGGTTAACCAAAACAAATTCTAAAGCTATCACATATGTTCTTCGGTATAGTCGCCACTACCGTCCTTATTCATTTCTTCTTCTCTTCTTCACCGATTCTTCTTCTTCTTCTGTTCTTCTTTGATTCTTGTTCTTATCTTCTTCTTCATCCTTCGAGCATATCGTCTCCTATGCCTAGCGTTGAATAGCGTGACAACAACAACTTTATTAAAAAGATTGGAAAGATCAATCACATGTATTTGTTTTCATATGACACCCTATTCTTTCTTAACTTGCAAAATCGATAGCATATATTCAGCTATAATTTTGATTTTTCTGCAGCTTCTCGTGAGACCCAAAACTGGGCTCTCCTGATTCATAAAACCATGCATCTCTCTCTGTTACCTCAGTTGTAATTCCCTCTTCCCAATCTGCAAAATCGAGAACTTCAAGTCTTGCCTTCGATTTATGCAGCTCCACCTGTGATTTGATCTATCCATAGGGTGTTTTGGGTATTTTGATCTCTTGTAAACCATGTGATTTAGTGGATCCCGGCGAGATGTAGTGACCTTCTTTAACAGGCACAAACTCGTTAAATGCGCTCGTGTGCTCCTTATTCTTCTTATTGCTTCTCTGTTTTTCATTTGGTTCCTTCTTCTTAGTGTTAAAACTCTGTTTATCTGCAAGATCTTGGTTTGTTGGTGTTATAGAGTTGTAAAGGCGTCATCTTTAGGCTAAAATAATCCTAACAACCGTTAACTATGCATCTAACTAAAGAGTTTGGTCATTAAGGATGCATGTAATGATGTAAATCGATATGTTTTTATTCGTTGGCTATGATTTTTTTGTTCTCATTATTGTGCAGGTCTGGTGGTGTATCTGTGAAGAAGAAGTGATGCCATGGCTTGGGTTTCATTCTCAGTTTTTTAGAAAATTTGGTTTTTGCTTTTAAAGGTTCTTCCTATTGTAACGTTGGATAAATTTCTTGTTAGCAAAGATGTTTACATCTTGCTCTTGCTTATAAGTTCTGATGTGGATGGAATTGATTATAGTACACTCCTGCTTTGTTTTATGAAGCCAGTAGCAGTTCAATTGTATTGTTTTTTGGTCGGCCTTGTTTCTATCTATGTTTTATGTGTTGGTCTTGATGGTTATGGTAGGATGACTTTACTATAATAGTTTATACATCTCTCCTAAGAACAGCGTGGGTATGATATGTTCTGATAATCTATTGTTTATTAAAATAATGCAGGTTGCAAAAGACATTGCGTATGATAATGGAACAAAGCAATTATTATCTTACATTCTCTTTGTGGATTCTACCTATTTCACAGGTTAGTCATCGATCTGCTTTTATCTAAGAGCTGATAAGAATTTCTAATAACAATGTTGGAAGTTGGAACTTAAAACATTCAGAAAATAAAATGGTCCTAATAAGATTCAAAATAACATACAAATTTGAAAAAGTCTAGTTTACTCAAAGAGACTTAGAAAACAGGGCAGCTAAAAACAAAAAGATCACTATACATGATCACTCTCTTCTCCCTTCTTCTTGTTCAAGTCCTCACCAAGAGCATGAATCGATGTTTGCTCATCTATTCTTATGTTTGTCATGTCTTGATTATCATCCAAATAAGAAATATGGGATAAACGAAACGTATAGAGAGAGAGAGAGATAGTTATCATGTCACTACCGACCAATTTTCCATCTTAGTTCATGACTTTTCCGCATCCTGTTTACAACCTGCAAAAATTCAAAGAAGAAAAAAAAAACACCAATTAAATGTGTGTAACAAAACATGTATGGTGAATGTAGCGTCAAAAATAAAACGTCAACTTTTCTATTGCTATCAAAATTTTGAGGTTCTTGTGATCAACTTATCTCTGTATTTATAGTGTTTCAAGGGTTGTCCATTAGGTTTAGAGGAATTTAATTTCGAATATACAGTTTATCTGTCATATTCCTTTTGATCTTGTTATTGACCGCTGATTTTCGAAAGTAGCATATATTTAGGGATCTCAAATATCTTATTTTCGAATAATTTACCTTGTTTGTATTTGTTTGATATATCTTGCTATTTATTATGTTCCGTTTTTGATGCCGTGATTATCTTGCTAGTTACTCACTTGCCGTTTTTGATGGTGTAATTATCAGGGCCAATTAATTATTTTCGGAGTCTTTATTTCTGATTGACTATCACGACAACCGGTTTTCTTGTTCTGTCGATTTCGAGATCATTCCGATTCCGGTTTGTTTTAAGTTGAGTCCAAAGATCCGCGTTTTTTTTTTAGACAATCGGGTCGGGTTTATTTCCTGATTTTTTTGGTTAATTTCGAGTTAAAACTTGTTTGGCTACAGGGATAGGCTTTTTTTTTAAGGTTGAATCCTTATTTTGTTCCTCTGTTTTAATAGTATAGATGTAAGTTCAATGTTGTTGTAAATGATTCTGAATCTTGTCGACGTAGATGGTACACGGAGGAGACAGGGCCGGCCCTCAGCTCAAGCCCCTAAAGCATGGGCTTTAAGCGCCAAAATTTGCAAAGTCGCCCAAGACGCCAAAATATATAGGAATTGTAGGGCATTATAACCAATTAGATCTCTTAGGCGTATTGGTTCAGTTATTCGACGGGAAAGCGGCCAATTAGTACCCCAACTCGTTTCAGGTGTCCCGATTAGTACCCCCACTTTTCATGTGTACCAATAAGTACCCACACTTTTGTTAATAGTACTATACGTACCCACACTATTTACTCGATGGCCAAATCAAGCGTTGACTTAAGTCAACACCGCGTTTGCGTTTACGGAGATGACTTAGCTGCCACGTAACCAGCCAGTTGGACACAAAACGACGTCGTTTTGGCCAATTAATTAAAAAAAAAAAATCAGAAACCGCTTTCACTCGACTTCACCCAAAATTATCTAGCCGCTTTCGCTTGTTTCTCCTTGTAAGATCTCGGGATCAGAAGCTGTGAGTCCGCAATCTTCTTCCTCCTCAAATCCGTTTCTCTTCACTGGTTCCTCTGCCACAAGAAGAAGCTTCTCATCTTTGCTAGGCACATCTCTCTTTGCTAGGCACCAACTGTTTCAGTTCATCGAGAGTGATCGGAAACGGCGCATTCGGCACCGTCTACAAAGGAATTCTACCCGATTCCGGCGAAATCATCGCAATCAAAAGATGCAGCCACATTTCACAATGAAACACCGAATTCCTATCAGAATTATCTTTAATCGGAACACATCGTCATCGGAATCTTCTCCGTCTTCAAGGCTATTGCAAAGAAAAAAGGCGAAATTCTTATAATTTACGATCTAATGCCTAATGGATCTCTCGACAAAGCATTATACGAATCTCCAACGATGTTATCGTGGCCTTACCGGAGAAATATCCTCCTCGGCGTCTATTTTGCTTTGGCTTACTTGCATCAAGAGTGTGAGAATCAGATCATTCACCGTGAAGTCAAAACAAGCAACATCATGCTCGACGCAAAATTCAATCCAAAATTAGGCTATTTAGGACTCGCGAGGCAAACAGAACACGACAAATCCCCGGACGCAACCGCCGCCGCAGGAATGATGGGGTATTTAGCGCCAGAGTATTTGCTCACCGGTCAAGCTTGGTTGATTGGGTTTGGGGTTTGTATAGAGAAGGGAACCTTTTAACGACGGTGGACGAGCGATTGAGCGAGGGAGAGTTTAACCCGGAGGAGATGAATCGGGTTTTGATGGTGGGCCTTGCTTGTTCTCAACCCGACCCGGTAATTCGGGCCACTATGAGAACTGTGGTTCAGATTCTGGTTGGGGAAGCTGATGTGCGACGGCAAAACCGTCGTCGTCGATGAGCTTTAGCACGTCGGAGTTATTGCTTACGTTACAAGACAGTGTATCAGATTGTAACGAAGCTTTGGCTCCGATCTCGACAACCTCTTGTTCCTCGTCAGAACATGACATATTCATTGTCGGCAAAGATCGACCGCTTTAATATTTATTGAAAATTATAGTTACAAAATCAAAAATCGATCTGTCAATTTCTGGTTTAATTTAACTATACCGAAATTAAACCGCAATTAATTTGGAACCAGATTTTTGTTTTCTGGTTTAAACAAAAAATCAAATATTCCAGGTTAATTAAACAAATTCAAAATTAATTGGCTAAAACGACGTCGTTTTGTATCCAACTGGCAGCTTACGTGGCAGCTGACTCATCTCCGTAAACGCAAACGCGATGTTGACTTAAGTCAACGCTTGATTTGGCCATCGAGTAAATAGTGTGGGTACGTATAGTACCATTAACAAAAGTATGGGTACTTATTGGTACACATGAAAAGTGGGGGTACTAATCGGGACACCTGAAACGAGTTGGGGTACTAATTGGCCGCTTTCCCGTTATTCGACTATGTATCCAACGCCTCTGGGTACGATTCTTGCCACATGTTTTCCATTTTTTTTTTTAATTTCTAATTTTTTTCTTCATAGACAACAAACAGCGTTTCATCTTTCTCTCTTCTTCTTTTTCCATAGTCAAATTTAACAGAGCTTCAGCGATTTCTGCTAATCTCCAACAATATGTGCCAATCTCCCACGATTTCTATCACTATTCATATATGTTGCCTTCTCTGAATTCTCATCTTTTTTTATTAGCAAATTTTGTGTTTTTAGGAACTTTCTGAATTCTGAAAGATGAAGTTTTTGAATGGGTTATAATGCTTTATCATCCTCTCTCATGCTTGAGAAGTGAAGGATTCAGTTAAATTTATAAACTACACTTGATTTCAAAAGTCATTGGCCACGTTTATTTGTTTTTGTATTACTCTGCTTATGTTCTTCTCACTAAGTAAAACAAATTTATTCACAAATTTTCATGGATTTGTAGCAAATGTTGCCGGGAAATAGAATAAGAAATCAACCAAGTGGTTCTGCAAATAGGAAGAGGAAGAACAGACAAGATGAAGTGGTGAATTCTCAAACCAATGATATCCTTAAGTGTGTGACGAGAACTCTCAAATACCAAGAACTGAGACGGACAAAGAAGGGGAAGAACTTTCGATTGAAGAAGATGAATAGCTTGCTACTGAAGAAAATGCATATGCAAACAATGAAGAAGGATTTTTTGGAGAAGATGCTAATGGAATAAATGAGAACGAAGAACCATATTGTGAAAAGAGATAATTTAGAGAAAAATTGACCTTCTTATTATCCCAGATTCATTCACTTTGTGATGATGAGATACAAGATGTTTATTGGTATATAGAGAGAAGAGAAGAGAAGAACAGAGAGACAAAAAAGGAGAGAAGCATCGAGAATATTGTAGAGCAATCTACAATCTTATCTCTAACTAGTCTTCTTCTGTTCAGCAGGTGGCTTCTCTTTACTCATTGGACTTTGGGCTTTGGTAATGTCATGGCCCAATGCAACAGTTTCAGGAGATGATATCTTGCTCACATTCTCCCTCAAACCTTGTGTGGGAGGATCGGACACACCAAGTTTGTCCCTAAGTTCCATAAAGGAGCTTCGTGGTAGTGGTTTAGTAAAGATATCTGCCAGTTGAAGTGCTGCAGGTATGTATTGTGTCTCTATGAACCCAAGAGCAACCTGTTCCCGTATGTAGTGATAGTCAGTGTCAAAATGTTTGGACCGGTTATGCAGAGCTGGATTGGCTGACAAGTAAACTGCTGAGAGATTGTCACACCTGACCAGAGTAGGCTGCATTTGTGCTACATCAAGGTCTCGTAACAGAAAGGAGATCCAAGTCAGTTCTCTGGCTACAGCTGTAAGAGCCATGTACTCTGCCTCTGTTGAAGAGTTTGACACTATTTCTTGCCTCTTTCCTGTCCAAGATATCAAGTTTGATCCCAGTAGAGTACAGAAGCTAGTTGTAGACCTTCTTGTCTCTTTACAACCACTCCAGTCACTATCGCAGAACGTAGAGAGGTTGGTTGTTGTGTTCTTCTTGATAGTCAGTCCGAGCTTCATCGTTCCCTTCACATACCTGAGTATTCTTTTCAACAGCCCAAAATCAGATACTGTAGGAGAGTGCATTCTCTGACAAACAAAATTCACTGCAGATTCAATGCCAGGCCTTGTTATAGTCAATTACTGCAGTTTCCCTGCCAAGCTTCTGAAGTATGTTGGTTCTAGAAATAGGTCGTTGTTCAGCTTATCTAGATTTTGCGGCAGAGGTGTAGGCATGGATTTGCAGTCTTCCATTCTAGCCTGATGAAGGATATCTGTTGCATAAGCTGCCTGGTGAAGAAACAGACCATTCTCACTAGATACAATCTCAATACCCAAGAAGTATTTTGGTTCTCCGAGATCTTTCATAGAGAATTTGGTGTTGAGAGCTTCAAGAAGCTCTCTCAGTAGAGTCTGATCACTTCCAGTTAGGAGCATGTCGTCAACATATAGGAGCAAGACAAGATGCTTCCCTTGATGGTGATATACAAATAAGGAAGGATCGGACTTGCTACATGTGAAGCCAAACTCAATAAGAAACAGACTGAAGGTGTCATACCAAGCTCTAGGAGCTTGTTTCAAGCCATACAACGCCTTGGTCAGTTTGCAAACGTTGTAACATCCGCGAACCAGAAAGTTGTGTTAGAGTTGGTATCGGACGACATTAGGGATTCGGGAGTCGATTACATATGCTTTTTGAGGTGCGAATCGAGGATTGACTGTACATGTTCTTGTTTGATTGTTGTACAGTTGGTCTAAGGTTCATTTATCTCGAAGAAAATGTGTGAAAAGCTTTTGAATGCTTAGTGTCGATCGACACCAAAGGGTGTGTCGATCGACACCGGTTATCAGGGTCGATTCCGGTTTAAGTCGATTGCGCGTTTGATTTGTGGTTTGAGTTGGTTTGGTCGATGGATTTCGACCGACACCAAGGAAGGGTGTCGATCGACACCGGTTATGGAGAAATCGACCGGTTTGATTCAAGTCGCCTGGTTTTGTTCGGTTTGGGGCGAGTGAAGCCCTAGGTCCGCGATAAATCACTGTAGCCGCGTGGAAAAGGCTCAGTTTTCGAGGCAGAGAGTTTTTAGAGAGAAAGAGGTGAATTCTAGGGTGATTTTGGAGTTTGGAGGCTCGTTCCGTTGCTGTTCTTCAGTGTTTCATCTCTTCTCCTTCCTTTCAATCCGTTCTAAGGTGAGTGCGTGACTGTAGGTCCGTTAGCATTGGAGATTGTTTGATTTTGAGATTGTTATTGAGTTTTTCGAGTTGTTCTTGAGTATGATTGAGTTATATTGTTGTTGGATCGATGTGGGGGTTGAATCCCACGAATTATGTGTGTTTATGCGATTTTCGTTGTTGTTGGTGTCTGGGCGTCGAGCTGGTGTCGACCGACACTCGATGGGTGTCGATCGACACTCAGAAGGCTGGCGTCGATCGACACCATAGAGGTGTCGGTCGACACCGACCTGGGTGTCAGGAAACGTGGGTGTTTCCTGACAGGGAAGGTTTATATTGTTGATTATTGTTGAGCATTGTTCTTGTTGTGATTATTGTGTTGTATTGTCTAGTGCTTGACGTACTTGGCCTGTAGGCAGGATGATCCACTCACTAAGTATTTATGATAATACTTACGCATCTCTATTCCAATGTGATGCAGGTAACAGCAATGTTCTTTCGCGGAAAGAGACCGAGAGAAGAGGATGATGAGACTAGGAATTTGATATTGGCTATTTTGTTGTGGTTGACAAGGAATTCTTGATTCTAGGGTGTTAGTCTTTGTTTTCATAATGTAGCAAACCTGGTGTTTAGGTTGCTAGAGTTTATTCTTTATTGGTTATTGGTTTATGGCTTTTGTTGTTGAACGATTATTTATTATTTAATATTATTGATTTCTTCTTGAGAATTTCCGCATCGATAATTATTATAAAAAAAAAAAGCTTGGTTGTTTCATTTTGGTATCAGAGCAAATACGGTTTTAGGACTGTTAGTATTGGATGAATTGGACTATGTGGTTAATTGATTATGTGAGTTAGTCAGTTAGTGGTCTAGTCTCATCCTCTCGGTCTTCCAGTTTTCCGCGGGTAAGTGAGTTGGATATTTGGTGTATTGTGTTTGTGTTTGTGTGTTGACTTTGCTCATTTTCTGTACTTGGTGGTAGTGCAGAGAGATGGATGCAGGTCGTGGTCGTGGCCGTGGTCGTGGTCGCGGTGCAGCCCGTGGGGGCAGAGGAGCTGGTCGCGGTGGGCGAGCAGCGGGTCGTGGAGGTCGGGGTGCTGGTCGTGGTGTGCCAGAGGCTGAGGTCTCAGTGGAGAGTGCAGCGCCGAGTGTGGCGGCAGCGTCGGTGACACAGTCAGTTTCGTTGGCTGGTGGGGCTAACTCAGGTGCCAGTGGTGGCGCAGGAGCTGGAGCGGTTCCCGGTGGGGGCACTGCTTTAGCTCAGGGAGAGTTGATTGTGGGGCTACTGACGCAGTTGTTGGCACGTCTTCCTCAGGCAGTTCCACAGCAGGCTCCGGTTGCACCTCCAGCGGCCGGGGCACAGGTTGGTGCCGGGGCACAGGTTGGTGCCGGTTTTGTTGAGCAGCAGGGTGTTGCGGTTGGGTATTCGCCTTATCGTGAGATGATGAGGGAGATGCAGAGGATTGGCACGCCTACGTTTGAGGGCGGTGTTACTCCAGAGCAGGCTGACGAGTGGCGTCAGAGGTTAGAGCGGAACTTCCATTCAGTTCGTTGTCCAGAGCAGTTTCAGGTTGAGTTGGCAGTGCACTACCTTGGAGGTGATGCACATTTGTGGTGGAGGTCTGTTAGGACCAGGAGAGAGGTTTGAACTTGGGTTGATTTCGTCGAGGAGTTCAACCACAAGTTTTTCCCTCAGGAGGCTCGTGACAGACTGCAGTTGAGGGTTTTGGACTTGACGCAGGGTGAGAGGTCTGTACGGGAGTACGATGCAGAGTTCTGCAGATTGGTGGTTCATTCTGGTGGTGAGCTGGTGAGTGAGCGGGCGTTGATGTCGAGGTTTCTTCAGGGACTTCGGAGGAACATCAGGACTCAGTGCAGAGGTGGTATGTACCACACTAGAGCTGGTTTAGTGGAGTTGGCAGCTTCCATCGAGGAGGATTTGCGTGAGCCGGTGAGCTCAGCAGTTGTTCCAGTTGCAGTTGCTCCTGCTACCCATCCTCGGGGCCAGCAGCAGCATCAGCAGCGTAGGGGTTACAGTTCTGGTTATGGCAGGGGCGGCAGGCCTGCGCAGGGCCAGAAGAGGAGAGCAGAGGAGATATCTGCTAGTAGCCCGAGTATGGGTGGTTGTTTTGGTTGTGGGAGTCTGGATCACAGAGTTGCGACTTGCCCCAAGAGGGCGGGATCCAGAGAGACTACAGTGTGCTTCTACTGCAGGGAGCCGGGGCATATCAAGACAATGTGTCCCAAGTTGCAGCAGAGGGCAGTGGCAGCAGCGATTCAGCCGTTGGCTATTCAGTCGGCAGCTCAGGTTGCAGCGTTGCAGTCAGGTGGAGCGCCGCGTGTGTATACTTCGGCTACACACGCGGCAGAGGTGGGCCAGACCAGTCAGTCAGGCCAGATCACAGGTAAAATCTTGACTCAGACTTGTAAATTCTTAAGGTGAATTGTTGGTGTTGTCTGTTTCTGTTATTTTACTGTGATAGAGTTAGAGGTTCTCAACACTTGTGGTGTGTGTAGGGACCTTGTTAGTTGGCGGTTTTGAGTCTCACGTGTTGTTTGACTCGGGAGCATCTAATTGCTTAATTACTCCGGGGAGAGCTGAGAGTAGTGGTATTCGGAGTAGCGAGGGCGAGGCGCCAGGCTTTGTCAAGGTGGCCGGTGGTGGTTTTCTGGCTACTTCGGGCAGAGCTAGAGCAGTTGATGTGCAGATTGCGGGGCAGTCAATGCCAGCAGATTTGGTCATCAACCCGGTGGAGCTGTATGACGTGATTTTGGGGATGGACTGGTTATCTTCTTACCGAGTTCATGTGGATTGCTACAGAGGTAGAGTTGTGTTTGAGCAGGATGCAGAGAAGTTGGTTTATCAGGGAGTGAGACCGACTTCGGGGAGTATAGTGATCTCGGCTATTTAGGCAGAGCAGTTGTTAGAGCGGGGCTGCGAAGCCTATTTGGCGACGATTACTATGACAAAGTCCAGTGGTGAGGTGGTTTTGCAGGATATTCAGGTTGTCCAGGATTTTGAGGATGTATTTTGGTCGCTGAAGGGATTGCCACCATCTCGGTCAGATCCTTTCACGATTGATTTAGAGCCCGGGACAGCTCCGATATCGAAGACACCTTACAGGATGGCTCCAGCAGAGATGACAGAGCTGAAGAAGCAGCTAGAGGACCTTTTGAGTAAAGGGTTCATCAGACCTAGTGTTTCGTCGTGGGGAGCGCCAGTTTTGTTTGTTAAGAAGAAGGATGGCAATTTTCGGTTGTGCATTGATTACCAGGGACTTAACCGAGTCACAGTGAAGAACAGGTACCCACTTCCGAGGATCAATGAGTTGTTGGATCAGTTGAGAGGTGCTACTTGGTTCTCCAAGATTGACTTGGCATCAGGATATCATCAGATTCTGATAGATGAGGCAGATGTCCGGAAGACGGCATTTCGGATGAGGTATAGGCATTTTGAGTTTGTGGTCATGCCTTTCGGTTTGACTAATGCGCCGGCAGCTTTCATGAGGTTGATGAACGACGTGTTCAGGGAGTTTCTGGATGTGTTCGTCATTATTTTCATAGATGATATTTTGGTATATTCGAGGAGTCCAGAGGAGCATGCGACGCATTTGAGGCTTGTTTTGGAGAAGCTTCGGGAGCAGAAGCTTTTCGCTAAGTTGAGCAAGTGCAGTTTTCGGCAGAGAGAGATGGGTTTTCTTGGCCATATTGTTTCTGCAGAGGGAGTTTCTGTGGATCCGGCTAAGATTGAGGCTATCAGAGATTGGCCTAGACCGAGTAGTGCTACCGAGATCAGGAGTTTTCTGGGTTTAACAGGCTACTACAGGAGGTTCGTCAAGGGGTTTGCGAGTATGTCTCAGCCGATGACGAGGTTGACTGGCAAGGATGTGCCGTTTGTGTGGTCGCATGAGTGCGAGGAGAGCTTTGGGAAGCTCAAGGAGATGTTGACTAGTACACCAGTTTTGGCATTACCCGATCCGGGGAAGCCATATGTAGTGTACACAGATGCTTCAGGTGTTGGACTTGGTTGTGTTTTGATGCAGGAGGGCAGAGTGATTGCCTATGCTTCGAGGCAGTTGCAGGGCAGTGAGCGCAACCGTCCTACACAACCGTCCTACACATGATCTTGAGTTGGGAGCAGTGGTTTTTGCGCTCAAGATTTGGAGGTCTTATTTGTATGGTGGTAGATTGCAGATCTTCACAGATCACAAGAGTCTACAGCATATCTTTACTCAGCCTTTGCTGAATGCGAGGCAGACGCATTGGGTGGAGTTTCTGGCAGACTATGACCTGGATATTGTTTATCATCCGGGCAAGGCCAATTTGGTGGCAGATGCTTTGAGTCGACGGAGGGTTGATTCAGCTAGAGAGCGTGGTGTTGAGGCTTTGGTCAGCGAGATTAGTACATTGCGGCTTTGTACTATTTCAGAGGAGCCTTTGGGTTTGGAGGCAGCTGATCAGGCAGATTTACTCAGTAGGATCAGAGTGGCGCAGCAGAGTGATCAGGGTTTGATTGATGCTTCACAGGCGTCTGGCTCTGAGTATCAGGTCTCTTCGAATGGGACTATCTTGGTTCGTGGGCGAGTTTGTGTGCCCAAGGATGTGGAGTTGAGGCAGGAGGTTTTGAGAGAGGCTCATTCGAGCAAGTTTTCGATTCATCCGGGCGCGACCAAGATGTACCGTGACCTCAAACGGTATTATCATTGGGTTGGGATGAAGAGAGATGTCGCAGATTGGGTTGCGAGGTGCAACACTTGTTCTTTGGTCAAGGCAGAGCATCAGGTGCCTAGTGGTCTTTTGCAGAGTTTACCCATTCCAGAGTGGAAGTGGGATATGATCACTATGGATTTTGTTGTGGGATTGCCTATCTCACGGACATTCGATGCTATTTGGGTCATTGTGGATCGCTTGACCAAATCAGCACATTTCTTGGCCATCAAGAAGACAGATGGATCGGCTGTCTTGGCTAGGAAGTTTGTGCGAGAGATTGTGAGGCTGCATGGAGTGCCAGCCAGTATTGTGTCAGATAGAGATCCGAGGTTTGCTTCAGAGTTTTGGAGGGCAATTCAGACTGAGATGGGCACTAAGGTGCATATGAGTACAGCGTATCATCCACAGACAGATGGGCAGTCAGAGAGGACTATTCAGACTTTGGAGGATCTGTTGAGGATGTGTGTACTGGATTGGGGTGGTCATTGGGCTGATCATCTGTGTTTGGCAGAGTTTGCCTATAACAACAGTTTTCAGTCTAGTATTGGCATGGCTCCTTATGAGGCTTTGTATGGGAGGCCATGCAGGACACCGTTATGCTGGACCCAAGTGGGGGAGCGCAGCATGTTTGGAGCTACTTTTGTTCAGGAGACGACGGAGAAGATCCGTGTCTTGAGGTTGAACATGAAGGAGGCTCAGGATAGACAGAGGAGTTATGCAGATAGGCGGCGTCGTGAGCTTGAGTTTCAGGTGGGAGATAGAGTTTATCTCAAGATGGCTATGTTGAGGGGCCCTAACAGGTCCATAGCAGAGAACAAGCCCAGTCCGCATTTTATGTGTCCGTTTCCAGTGGTGGAGCGAGTTGGACCAGTGGCTTATCGGTTGGAGTTGCCACCGATTATGAGCGCCTTTCATAAGGTGTTTCATGTTTCTATGTTAAGGAGGTGTTTGCATCCTACAGAGGAGTTAGTGGCAGAGATTCCAGAGGATCTTCAGCCAGATATGACAGTTCTGGCAGTTCCGGTGAGGATTCTTGAGAGGAGAGTCAAGGTTCTGCGGAACAAGAGAGTGCCCTTGTTGAGAGTCTTGTGGGACTGTAGTGGCACAGAGGAGCAGACTTGGGAGCCAGAGGCAAAGATGAAGCTGAAGTTCGGAAAGTGGTTCGACAAGCAGGCTGTGGAGTGAGCTTCTTCATCTTTGTGGTTCTAGTCTTGTTTTTTTTTTACTTTTGAGTTGTTGGTTTTGGACTTATGTATTTTCGTTTTCGTTGTACGATATACATTTTTGGAGTTATATGAGATGGAGTTTTGCCTCATATTTTGGTTTCGCGTTTTGGATGTTACAAGTTTCTTTGGCCGGTGGGGTCATTGAAAGTTTTTAGTCATATGTTGGTACGCGTTTCGGTGTTATTACTCGTTTTATCTAGAGGCGGTGGGCCTTTAGAGTAGACGGTGGGTCTACTTTTGTTGGGACGGTGGGTGCTCGGCAGACTTATATTGGGGGTCGCTACCTCGATATGGGTTATTTTCGTGACGGTGGGTCACGGTTTGGATACTGTGGCGGTGGGCCGCATTATAGATATTGTGGCGGTGGGCCGCAATATAGATGTTGTGACGGTGGGTTGCAGCATAGATATCGTGACGGTGGGTTACGGTATTGAGAGTAATAATATCTTGAAAGATGCATATAACATAGGACCGAAAATGTGAGTTTTGAGGTCTTTGAGAGACGTTTGTGTTGGGATTCGAGGACGAATCCAGTTTAGTGGGGGAGAATTGTAACATCCGTGAACCAGAAAGTTGTGTTAGAGTTGGTATCGGACGACATTAAGGATTCGGGAGTCGATTACATATGCTATTTGAGGTGCGAATCGAGGATTGACTGTACATGTTCTTGTTTGATTGTTGTACAGTTGGTCTAAGGTTCATTTATCTCGAAGAAAATGTGTGAAAAGCTTTTGAATGCTTAGTGTCGATCGACACCAAGGGGTGTGTCGATCGACACCGGTTATCAGGGTCGATTCCGGTTTAAGTCGATTGCGCGTTTGATTTGTGGTTTGAGTTGGTTTGGTCGATGGGTGTCGACCGACACCAAGGAAGGGTGTCGATCGACACCAAGGAAGGGTGTCGATCGACATCGGTTATGGAGAAATCGACCGATTTGATTCAAGTCGGCTGGTTTTGTTCGGTTTGGGGCGAGGGAAGCCCTAGGTCCGCGATAAATCACTGTAGCCGCGTGGAAAAGGCTCAGTTTTCGAGGCAGAGAGTTTTTAGAGAGAAAGAGGTGAATTCTAGGGTGATTTTGGAGTTTGGAGGCTCGTTCTGTTGCTGTTCTTCAGTGTTTCATCTCTTCTCCTTCCTTTCAATCCGTTCTAAGGTGAGTGCGTGACTGTAGGTCCGTTAGCATTGGAGATTGTTTGATTTTGAGATTGTTATTGAGTTTTTCGAGTTGTTCTTGAGTATGATTGAGTTATATTGTTGTTGGATCGATGTGGGGGTTGAATCCCACGAATTCTGTGTGTTTATGCGATTTTCGTTGTTGTTGGTGTCTGGGAGTCGAGCTGGTGTCGACCGACACTCGATGGGTGTCGATCGACACTCAGAAGGCTGGCGTCGATCGACACCATAGAGGTGTCGGTCGACACCGACCTGGGTGTCAGGAAACGTGGGTGTTTCCTGACAGGGAATGTTTATATTGTTGATTATTGTTGAGCATTGTTCTTGTTGTGATTATTGTGATGTATTGTCTAGTACTTGACGTACTTGGATTGTAGGCAGGATGATCCACTCACTAAGTACTTATGATAATACTTACGCATCTCTATTCCAATGTGATGCAGGTAACAGCAATGTTCTTCCGCGGAAAGAGACCGAGAGAAGAGGATGATGAGATTAGGAATTTGATATTGGCTATTTTGTTGTGGTTGACAAGGAATTCCTGATTCTAGGGTGTTAGTCTTTATTTTCATAATGTAGCAAACCTGGTGTTTAGGTTGCTAGAGTTTATTCTTTATTGGTTATTGGTTTATGGCTTTTGTTGTTGAACGATTATTTATTATTTAATATTATTGATTTCTTCTTGAGAATTTCCGCATCGATAATTATTATATAAAAAAAAAAGGCTTGGTTGTTTCAAACGTGATCTGGCTTTTGTGGATCAACAAAACCAGCTGGCTGATACATCTAAACAGGCTCCTTGAGTTCTCCATGTAAGAAGGCATTAGAGACATCTAATTGTTTGATCGGAAATTCCTTTGCAGTAGCTACATTCAGAACTACTCGAATGGTTGCTGTTCTCACCACTGGGCTGAATGTTTCGAGGTAATCTAAACCTTCCTCCTGATCAAACCCTTTTGCAACTAGGCGAGCCTTGAGCTTGTTTAAGGTTGTATCAGGATTGAGCTTTGTAGTGAAAACCTATTTATTGCTCAGGATGTTCATGTCTGCATTAGGTAATACCAGACTCTACGTGTTCAACATATATATTCTTCCCATTTCATCCATTACTGCATTGTTCCAACCCGGATGTTTCATAGCATCTTCAATGGACTTTGGTTCCTCAGTAGAATGTCTTGAGGCAATAAGCGCATACCTTTTGTTTGGCTTATGAATACCAGCTTTTGCCCTTGTGATCATGGTGTGAGTATTAACCGGCTCTACTTGTTCAACATCATCATTTTCTGCAACAACTTCTTCCTCTAGTATCTCCTCTTCCTCTGCATTTGTATTCTCATGCTCATCATTTACTATTTCTACTTGATCATGAACTATCTCCGACTCTGTTTCAGGGATTGGTTTGTTGAAGACTAAAGGAACAGTCGATACTGTCTCAGGCGCTCTTGAATCCACCGGTTCATCGAGCTGCCACGCCTTCAATAGTGGCGTTTGATACTGAGGAACTAGCTCCTTGTATTTTCCTTTGAAGGGAAACACTTCTTCTGCAAACATAACATGCCTTGATGTATAGACTTTGCCTGTTGGTGGATGAAGACATCTGTAACCTTTGTACTGATTGTTGTAGCCCAGAAAAACACACTGTAACGATCGTGGATCAAATTTGTGTTGAACTATTGGTCTGAGACAGGGATAGCAAGCAGAGCCAAACACTCGTAGAGCAGTGTAATCTGGAACTACCTGAAACAGAACCTCATGAGGGCATTTATGCTGTAACGTTGCAGTGGGCAGAAGGTTTCCAATGAAGTTAGCTGTAAAGAAGGCTTCTACCCAGTACTTGAGTGGGGTGTGACTGTGGAACATCATAGCCAAGCCTAACTCAATAAGATGACGATGTTTACGCTCTGCTGTTCCATTCTGCTGAGGCGTGTATGGACATGATATCTTGTGTTTAATACCATGATCCATTAGGTGCTTCTTTAAGCTATTACTTGTGAATTCTCCCCCACCATCACTTTGAAACTCTTTAATATTTGTTTGTAATTGATTCTCGACCAACTTGTGAAAAGCAATAAATGTTTGTAGAAAGTCTGATTTAGCTCGCAGCGGATAAAACCAAGAGTAATGGGAGAATTCATCGATGAAGACAGCATAATACTTGAAACCCTGATTGGATACAACAGGTGAAGGTCCCCATAGATCACAGTGTATTCGATCTAGGGGCTTCAAAACATAAGACTCAGAAGTAGAAAACTTTAATTTACTACTCTTGCTCATCTGACACGAATTACACACACTGGACGAGCTTCTTTTATTGACTGCAATCCTTTGATCCTTCTGCAATTGTTGGAGAACTCCTGAGCTTGCATGACCAAGCCTCTGATGCCATGTTTCTTCACCTGCTGCACAATATTGCCGATTGGAGTAAAATGCTACAAACCCATCATTCTCCAACACATAGAGTCCCTTATTGCGAAGACCCTTTGACACCACTTTCTAAGTGTTTATATCAATCACACACACCTTGTTAGAATCAAAATAAACTCCACAGGGATAGTCATCACATAACTTAGATACAGAGAGTAATGATTTCTGAATTCCCGGACAGACAAGAACCTCATTGAGTGGAATGGTACCTTTAGATGAAGTGATTGTCGTGGAGCCAACATGAGTTATCGGCAAGAATGCTCCATCACCAACCAAGACTGCATCATTACCCTCATATGTTGCAGCAGTCTTCAAAATTGCGGTAGATGGAGTGACATGTGCAGAAGCACCTGAATCTGGGTACCATTCCTTGCCTGCTTCATCAGCTATACGCAGAGTAGAGTAAGCCTGGGGCAGTGTCTCCTGATAGTTTTTATCAAATCTGTTGTATCATTTGATTGCAGTATGACCAATGCGACCACATATTTGACATATTGGTCTTTCTCCCGAGGCATTGATAGTTGTCTGGTGTTGAGAAAAACCCCTTCCACGCGTAGAGTAGCCGCCTCGTCCTCTGTATTGACCAAAGCGGCCTCTGCTTCGCTGATTTGGAACATATTGTGGAACTCCAGACTCTGTTCTGGTCGTATTGAAGGCAAGATGAGGCGTAGCAGAAGCAGCTACTTCTCTGGATTTGAGCTTGCTGTCAAAACCTTCAATCTCTGACACCACATCATTGAATATTGGTGCAGGAAACTTGGTTAAATTGCTTTGAATAACTGTAGCCACTGGATCATACTCACTTCCCAGGCCATTAAGCAACCCAAAAATCTTCATGCTTTCATCTACAGGCTTCCCTATAGCGCTGAGAGAGTCACAAATGCTCTTGAACTCTCGACAGTAACCGGAAAAGCTATTGTCTTTCATGTGAAGAAGCTGGAGCTTGCTGCGAAGCGAGAACTCTCTAGCAAGACTACTCTTGTTGAAGTTTTCCGCCAATGAAAGCCAGACCTGACGAGACGTCGGAAGATTGTGAACGTGGCCGAGGACTTCCTCGGACAGAGTACCGAACAACCAGGACCTGACAAGTTGATCTGTACAAAACCAAGACTCATACAGAGGATTTGGAACCTTACTTGTGACTTCACCGACAACCTCAAGACGCGTCTGAGACGGAGCAACGATGGCGCCATTTACAAAACCTATCAGCTTGTGACTGGATAGGAGGGACTCGAACTGTGTTTTCCATAGTAAGTAATTGGTGTCATTGAGCTTCAGAGTAACCAGGCTCGACACATGGACATTGTCTGGAAACAGGTAAAAGGTCGCCATTCGATCTACCTGTTAAGGTGTCAAAGGCTCTGATACCATGTGAAAAGAGATAATTTAGAGAAAAATTGACCTTCTTATTATCCCAGATTCATTCACTTCGTGATGAGATACAAGATGTTTATTGGTATATAGAGAGAAGAGAAGAGAAGAACAGAGAGACAAAAAAGGAGAGAAGCATCGAGAATATTGTAGAGCAATCTACAATCTTATCTCTAACTAGTCTTCTTCTGTTCTACAGGTGGGCTTCTCTTTACTCATTGGACTTTGGGCTTTGGTGATGTCATGGCTCAATGCAACTGTTTCAGGAGATGATATCTTGCTCACACATATGAGGATAAAAACAGGGAAGAACATGAGAAAGTTGATGATATTAAAGGTTTTTATGAGAATGTGGATATGGATGATCCATGAAATTGGGGAAGAATTGAAAAGAGATTGAGAGATTTTTTGGTTGAGAAAGGTCCACTGATATGATCCTGGATAGCACTAAGGATATGGAGCATGAACCGGAGCATGAACCAGAGCTTGTAGCTAAGGATGAGCTTGTAGCAGAGGAGGAGCTTGTAGCTGAGGAGGCATTAGTTTCACCAGATGGTCCAATGACTCGTTCTAGAGTTAAGTTGTTCAACCAAGCAATTGGAGGAATGCTTAACCACATTTGGGGCCGACCAAATGACTTGAGCCAAGTCCAAACCTCCCTGGTTTTGATCCAAGCTCAAAGACCTCATCAAATGGACAAGTGATTTATGAATGCTCTTTTTCCCTTTCTTTGGTTTTGTCCCAATGGGTTTTCCAAAGGAATATTTTTAATGAGGCTTATGAATTCACTTTTAAATAATCCATTTGATGATTAAAGATCCAAAGCTCATCAAGGAGAAGTGAAAAAACGTGGCTTTGAAGTTCAAGGGTCTGATTTTCAAATTCAAACTTTATTTTGATTTTCTGTTATTTTCGAGACAGCCTTGAAGCTTGTTCCAAGACTTGTCTCTTCAGTTTCCTTTCTTCTTCTTCTTCTTCTTCTTCTTTATATTCTCTGTAACTGAAACCTTATTTCTTATCTTTCTTTTTATAAAAAAGACCTTTTCTAAAGAAGATCATCTTGTTAGTGCGTTTATCTAGCAAAACCCTTAAAATTCTTTGGTGCTTTATCCAAAGGAGTTTAAGTTCGATATCTTGAAGGTCTTCCGCAAGCTTTTGTGCTATCATTCAACCGTTCTAACCTATCCATCATCACGACTTCACAGCCAAATCTAACCAATCCTCAACTTAAGAGTGCTGATCTTAGGGAAGATCTCATCAAGTGGTATCAGAGCACACTCTGAAAGTTGAGTTTTCTATCACTACATCTATCATTTTGTTTTTATCATTGTCACCATTGATATCATCTCATCATTCGATCTGTTCACTCCATATTATCTAGAACTGTTAGGTTTGAATTTGGTTAGAGAACTGTTGATTTATTGTTCATTAGAAGGTAACTGTTCATCTTCCATTCTACTCAGAATTATATCTAGAACTGCAGAACGAATATGGATCATGAGAACTGTTTTGAAAGCATAAAACAATCTCTTTGGAACTTGCTACTGGTGTTGTTGTTCCTTTGTGTTCTAGGATGGTGTCTGAAAACGAAAATGGGGAAGAAACCAGTAACAACGCAAACAACAAGGTTCTCATTGAAGCAATCACTTCTCAGATAGAGAAGATGATGAGCACTAAGCTAGAGGCCTTGCGTAATGAGCTTAAGAACCAGGACCAGACGCTAGCGGGAGTAGGTTATTCACCAGAAAGAGATCGACCTCATAGGAGAATAGAACGCAGAAGAGAGCCTAGAGATGATGCAGCATATGAGTACTATAGCAACTCTTCTCAAAGGAGTCAGAGAAGGTCAATACGTACCAAAGAATATAATGATCTTCTGTAGAACAATCTTGGTGGTCATAAAATCAAGATACCCCCATTTCATGGAAGAAATGATCCTGATGCTTATCTGGATTGAGAGAAGAAGATTGAACTGGTCTTCAACTGCCATCATTATGTGGACGTCAATAGAGTGAAGTGGCAGCTACTAAGTTCTATGACTATGCGCATAGTTGGTGGGATCAAATAATCACTTCCAGAAGGCGTAATGGAGAGTTTCCAGTATCCACATGGTCATAGATGAAGCTCCTGATGAGAAGACGTTTTGTGCCTACTCATTATCACAGAGAGCTCTATTCAAAGCTTAGAAAGCTTACTCAAGGAAACAAATCAATAGAAAACTATTATCAGGAGTTAGAGACTCTGCTGCTGAGAGCCCACATTACTGAGGATAAATAAGCTACTATGTCTCGGTTTCTTCGACGTTTGAACAGAGAAGTCCAAGAAATAATAGAAATGAAACACTATGAAGAAATTGAAGATATGCTACATAAGGCTATTCTGGTTGATCAGCAAATCAAAAGGAAAGTACCTACACGATCTAATTATGGAGCAGATTCAAGCAGAACAAGCTATCAAAGAGAAGTGATGCGTTGGGTTTTATGCTTCAAACTAATACAATTTATAACCCAACTTGGTAGAGCTGCAAGTGCACAGCCGTGGTAAGTCGGGGTCGAACACAAGGAGGAGTGATCTCGTTTCAAGTCTATGTTGATCGATGAGTAGCTAGGACAGAAAATATGAGTGTGGGGTGATCCTAAAATCAAAAGAAAACAATGTAAATAAGTAAATGAGGTTGTAAACAAGATGAGAAAAGTGTTAGGCAAAGGATAATCAATGGAAACATTCAATGAAATGACAAGAGATTGCATGGGATAGTTATAAACCGCCTTGAACTCACAACACTAATGTATAGCCTTTCCACTTTTGTGGCTCCGGCCACTATGCTTAAACAACCTAATAGACTCAACTTCCGATGGTTATTACAAGTAATAAGCATGCATTAATCAATGTTCAAGTTGTGATTGTTCACTAAGTTCCTTAGGTCGACTTTTGGAAATTCAAAATTCACCGACCAATCATTTCTACAGAGGAGCCCCAATCCGTTATCTGACCCTGATCTTCATCACAACTGGTCAACACTTGGTAACATCATCCTAACCTTTCCCTTTTCCATTTTATTCCATCTTTACCTCTCTTAATCTGATTTTTCTTACACCGGGATGGTGCAAGTTAAGTCTGGGGGGATTATACTAATAAGTTTGTTCATTTTGGCATTTCATCTTGCATCATTTTTCTTTTCATCGAGTTGTTTTTATTGAGTCAAAACTTTTGTCGAGAATTATGACTTTATCTTGGACCTAACCATTGTTGTGCATGAGTTTAAGTGACCATTGATCAGCTATTGGCAGTTCAATTCATCACATGTGCACCATGAGAGGATCGATCTACCAAAAACGTCCACATCTCCAAGGGCTTAAGAAGGATCCATCTTTGACTCCGCACCTTAATGAACTTAACCTTCTCGACTAGGGGCTTGGCATTACAAAGGGCATGACTCCTCATCCTCAATACCAAGTGAAAACTCTGTGTGAGTTCGGTTTCCCTATCTCTCCCCTTCAAATTTAAGAAAAAGCACCAAGGTCCAAGTAACCGGGGATTAGGTGGCAACCACCATCAATACTCGCGTCTATGGAAGACCTTTTGATCCAAGTAACTGGGAATGAGGTGGCTGCAACCATCAATACTCGCGTCTATGGAAGATCCATCAAAAACCTCCACAAAGAGGAGAAGAAGTCGAATAAAAAAATACCTTGCTACCCTAAAAAAGGGATGAATCGACTTAAGAAGTGAGAAGAGAGAGAGGTGAAACAAGAGCCAAGACATGTGCTTTATTAAAAGAGGATGGGTAAGAGTCTATAACCCCTTTGATCGATATTCCCTAGTTGAGACCACACCTTTAGAAACTAAAGGAGTCAAAGATGGAGAATTTGGATGGCCTAAAGAGAAGTGGATTGCTTTGGGATGATTTCCAAACTCATGGTATGTACTTTCTTGTTCTTAATTCTAAATGCCGTTGCTGTTTTATGTGGATCACTAAGATAAATGTCAACATGGATTTCCAAAAAGATTTAAGAGTTCTCATGTTTTCAAACGTCTTTTCCATGCTTAGTTTGCTTGGGGACAAGCAAAAGATAAGTCTGGGGGAGTTGATATATCCATATTTTGCATGATTTTACTTAGTATTTATCTATGTTTTCAAGTATTTTCAATAAGGTTTTATGCCTTTAGAGGTAGTTTTCTTGTATTTGTTGGTTTTGGAGTCTTAACAGGTTAAAACATCAAAAAGGATTCAAAAGGAGCAAAAGAGCCTCAAACCATGATCCATGCAAGCTTCCAAGTCAAGAGCATCAATATAACTCCATTTGTCCGATTCTCGTATTCGGACTGAACCGGAGTATCCGAAAGATGACCGCGGAAAGGGGTCTTCCCGACGTCCAAAAATCATGATCTTGGTCTTTGTGGATAGATAATTGAGTCATGCATCACGGCGAAGTAGATTCAAGCCATTTGGATCAACCATCAGGGAGAAACTCGTTTTCTCCCAAGACGTGTCCGCCAGGCGAGCAAACGAAGGCCATGGAGACTTGGCGCCACAACCAGCCGGGGATTCCGCGGTATGGACCCTGTCTCGACTTAACACAAGCCCAGCTTGCTTTTGGTGGTTTCCTTGGCCTTATCCCGGCCCATTCAAGTCTCAAAACTTCATGTCCAACTCATCGGAAAGTTTCCTTTTCCGGCACTTCAAAAACCTAGCGATTTCTCAACCTATAAATACAAGCTTTTAGCCTCGACCTAAGGAGAGTATCGTGCAAGAGGAGAGTGGCCGTCAGAGAGAGAGAAAGAAGCCCTAGAAGCTCGCCATCTAGGAGGAGGAGAAGGAGGCGCCGCTCAAGTCTTGCACTTGCACAAAATCTTGTTCTTAACATTTTTGTTTCTTTTCCTTTTCATTTCTAAGTTTTGTATTGGATTCAAGAGTTATCAAGGGAGATTTCGACTTGTTCTTCAACAAAGAAGCTTCTTCTATCCCTTATCTCTTACTTATACTTGTGATTATGCTTTCAATCATGCTTTGCTTGTTTGATTGCACCATGTCCGAGTAGATTCATTTGTTAGGCGAGGTAAATCAATGAAACTTGTGTGATGTGATTGGCGGTTGCAATTGGGACTTTTATTCATGAACTAATCTTCACCTTTATTTGAACTTAATGCATGATTGCTTTACCGTACATCTAGCAATCTGATATAGGGTTGATACACTCTCCAAAAGCTTGTTGTATTGCCGGAACTAGTATTTGGTGAGCTACGCGTCTTAGGCAACGAAAGCTGACCTAAGGAGTCTAGTGAACTCTATCATTACTTGAACCATTAATGCATGATTACGGCTTGTGATGGGGATTAAACTTTTCCCAATTTCTACCCCTTTTCTGCAAGTGCACAGATCGAGAGTAGCAACGGGTATATCGAACACAAGGACCAGTTAGTGCACTACAAGGTATGAGATTGAGATTTAGCTAGGAAAGCAATATGAGTTTGGTTGTTGTCACGATTAAAGCAAGTAAAGAAAGCAAGTAAACAAAGCAAATAGAGTTGTAAATCAATGGATGGAAAGCGCTAAGCAATAGGATAATCTCGGGATGAGTGATTCAAGCAAGCAAGTTCGATTTGTTAGGGATTTAAGAATGTGTACCACCTAGAACTCAAGACACTAATTTAGATCTTTCCACTTCCGTGGCTCCGACCCCTATGTTGATCTATCTAATCGCTAAACTTTTGGTATGTCCTTAGATAATCAAACAAGCATTAATTCGATCGAGTCTCAATTGTTCACAACCTCTAGTAAATCAACTTCCGCAGTCTAAGAGAGATTGCCCACCAAATACTAGTTCAGGCGAATGATTCATCACTTTCGTGGCTCAAATCTACCTAGGATCATATGTTGATTGGCCAGATCAACACCAAGCAATAAACACAAGCAAAGGTGAAGAGTTTATGTAAACCCTAATTCTATATATCGATTATCAAGCAAGCATGAACACTATCCTTTGATTTCCTATCACTTAACAAGGTAACTACTCAGACATAGAGAAGGAAATCGAATTCATGTTCATAAGAACAGAGATCCGAGATCCTCTCTTGAAGGAGACAATGAAAGAAAAGCAAAAACTATAAGAACTTTTATTGAATAATATGTTGTATCTCTATGTGTGGCTCTCTTCTTTTACAAGGCTAAAAAGATGTATTTATAATGCTTCAGAACTTGAAGGGCGGCTTGACCTAGGTCTTGGTCGAAACATAAGAGGCGGTGTAAGTTTGGGCTTGAAAACGTGCAAAACGGGCTTCGGAAACGAGCCGGGTCGAGCGAGGCGTGTCGCGGTCGAGCGGGGCGGTCGACCGGTCGGTCGGGCTGGTGCTCGGGTCGTGCTGGCGGTCGGACGGTCGGACGGGATGATGGTCGGGCGCGCTCGGGATGGTGAAAGGAGGTCGGGTCGGACGGGAGCCTTGGAGGCCCTGTCCGACCGGCTCGGTCGACCGGATGGGTCGTGGAGTTGGAGGAAGGTTGGGTCGGACGGGAGCCTTGGAGGCCCTGTCCGACCGTCTCGGTCGACCGGTGTTCTCCTGCGGTTAAGGACGGTCGGGTCGGACGGGAGCCTTGGAGGCCCTGTCCGACCGGTTCGGTCGAGCAGATGGTGTAGACGTCCGGTTTTCGGCTGATTTGATACTCTTCACTAAAACGATCATATCTCCCATTCTACGTGGCCAAATTGCATGATTCCAATTGCGTTGTAAAGCTAACTCATGTAGGCATCGCAGCGAACTGGTTTGGGTGAAATCCATTGAGTAGAATGTTTTTGGGGCTCCTCCAAAGTAAATGATAGTGCATGAAGCTGCTTTGAGGACCTTTGCCTTTGTTTTGCTCCAAATTGCATCTTTTGACCTGAAATGACTCTTGGCACTATATATGCATAAAAAATACCTTTTAAAGCAAAAATCCACGATAAAACCATGCATAAAGTATATAAAAACGATGTAAAAAGGGTGTAAAATAGAGGTATATCAACTCCCCCAGACTTAGATCTTTGCTTGTCCCCAAGCAAATAGAATCCAAATCGGAGAAAGAGGTTTGAAAACATGAAAACTCACTTATCCTTTGGCATTTGTATCTTCCATTGCTCTGCTTTCACTTGGAGCAAACTAACTTTGAATCTAGCCTTCCCGTAATGACCTTGAGCTTAGCGAACCATACCGGACCCAACAAATCTCATCCAGCACTCCAAACTTTCCATTGTCAACTCCTTACAGTATTTAAAGCGTGCGGTCTTTACCAAGGGAGTATTGATCACAGAGCATTGACTCTTACCCATCCAAGTGTTTGCCAAGACAATCCTTTTTAGCACATCCAGTTCCATTCCTCTCTCTTTCTCTCTTTTCTTTTGAAGGATCGATCTTTCCCTACTTTTCTAGGGTATCATTTTATTTTTTCTATCGATCCTTCTTCCCTTTGAATATTTTTCTTTTCTGGGAATATCATAGGATAGGCTTTTGCTCTTCCTTGTTTGAGTAGGTCTCCATAAGACAAGAAGGTGCAGACGTATGCATTCCTCTTGCTTACACGTTTTCCTTGTGCTTAAAAGCTTTTGATTTTCATTTTGCAGATGAGAGAGAGGTGGACTGTATCTTTGGTGGACATGTCTCAACTAGACCGGGATGAGGAATCGGCTAATATGTATCTCAAGCCCCTTGACAAGAAAAATTAAAAGTTCAATTAGGTGGTGGAGTTGACTTTAGATTGTCCGGGTACCTTAGAAATCTTGCCAAATCAGTAGGTCGATCCACCCTCAGTGGTTCCGTTGGGCATTGTTCGGTGTCAATATTCGCCTTTGTGATCACAAGAGCTTTGGCATGCTAATGGTAAGCTCCTAGGATAGATCATAGTTTCCTAACTTATTTTGACTCAATAAAACAGAAGTTTTGAAAAAGGTTGATAAGAGAAATAGATATAAGATGAAGACAAGACATGAACAAACGCATTAGTACCGACAATCCCCCCAGACTTAACTTGCACCGTCCCGGTGAAAGCAAATCCGATTAAGGGAGGTAAAAGAAAGAGGTAATAAGGCGTTTGTGAATTAGAGGAAAGATGTAACCTGATATGGTATTAGAAATCGAAGAATGGTGTGATGGATGATATGTCCAGCGACTATGTTGCTCCATAATGTGGATGAGATCCCGGCTTAGATGGTCAAGTGCTGTTGCGCACCAGCAGTGAGTTTAAAGGGCCGCCTGAGTGTAGGTGAAGTAGGATCATCATGTGGTAGAACAGCAAGTAGGCGTGGGATGTGATGTGGTATGGGATGAAAATGTGGTGGGATGATGGTGGTATGATATGCAAATGAGGTGGGATGGTATGCAAGTGAGGTGGGATGGTATGCAAATGAGGTGGAATGGTATGTAGGTGGGGTGGGATGGTATGCAATGAGGTGGAATGGTATGTAAGTGAGGTGGGATGGTATGCAATGAGGTGGAATGGTATGTAAGTGAGGTGGGATGGTGGGCCGGCAAGAGGGGACTCGGTCGATCGGGCTAGGCACCGGTCGACCGTCTTGGTCGACCCGACCATGATGAGTGCTGCATTCTTCTTTCCTGAGGTTTCTTTCTACTTCTTTCATGCTGGATTCTCAAATTTCTGTATCCAAAACTTTAAAACAAAACTATTAAATGAAAACAAAGATTAAAAAGGGATAGAAAAGACCTTATGGGTTGCCTCCCATACAGCGCTTGTTTATGGTCTTTAGCTTGACCGTTTGGCTATTCTAAGAAGAAGTTGAAGGACATGGCCTGAGACAAAGCTTTTTTGTGCGTGTCTCATCACGTCCTTGTGGATGATCAGGTGGTTCATGAGGAGAGATGAACCGAGAATGCTTGGTAGGAGTGAAAACGGGGACGGCATCATAGAAAACAGATTTGTTGACATTGGCAAGAGAGATGCGGCGGTTTGGCCAATCCATAATGGCTCCAGCAGTTGCCAAGAATGATCTTCCGAGTATAATAGGCATGTCACTTCCTCCTTTGATATTCATGATATGAAAGTCCACCGGTATCTTTGTATCTCCAATTTCGAGCAAGATATCATAAACAACACCTCTAGGTTGTGCAATGGTGAGATCAGCAAGTCCAATGCTGATTTGTGAAGGTTGTAGGCGTGTGATCCCAAGGAGTTTGGCAGTGTGTGTGGGCATAAGGTTTATGCATGAACCAGAATCACAAATGTAGCTATCAAAGTATCTTCCATTGATTGTGCAGGGTATGGTAAACTGTCCTGGGTCTTCTACCTTGTAGAGGGTTCGGAAAGATGGTTGCTTCTTAGCTTTCTCAAATAGCTCCTGAATCTCTTCTGGGGTCTCTTTGCAGTTGTGGAAGAAGTTGGTGAGTGGGTGGTTCTTCCAGGCCTCATGAAAGGTCATGCTGGCGGGTAGTGTTTGGACAAAGCGGTTGAATTCAGCTAGCTTCTCTCGGGAGATGGGGTTGCTGTACCACTTGGGAGGAGGTGTGGATGGCGGAGATGGGGTTGCTGTACCACTTGGGAGGAGGTGTGGATGGCGGAGATGGGGGTAGGGTTGCTGCATAAGATGACATAGAGAGGCGGGCTCGCCTAAAGAGTTGCTTAATCTCATCCTTGGTTTCTTTGCTACTAAAGAAAAATTCAACCAAATCGTGGTTGTTCCAAGCTTCTTCAAAGGGGACATAGAATGGTATGGACATCACTTTCTTGTTAAATTCCTTGAGCTTCTCTGGGTGTATCTTAGTAGGGTCGATGGGATCATAATAGAATGAATCCTCTGGTTCATCCATGATGGTTCTCTTTCTTGAAATGCCGGTGATTCTAGGAAGGGCGAGTGTGCGAGCTGGAGGTGGAGAGAATCGCGGGTCAGGTTGCTGTGGACTAGTTTCACTTCCTCTAGAGCTTGCATTGCTGTTAAAACTCTGTTGTTCTTCTTCATCATCTTCATAGTCTTCCTCATACTCTTGATATTCTTCTTCTTTTCTTACAAGATGTGATGAGTTTTCCTTAGAGATTGCTGTGATGACATTGCAAGGGAAAGGAGGTGGGTTGGGTGCGGGGCTTCTTTCTCTCTGGTTCTTAGAGAAAAGAGATCCTTCTACAGCTGACAGCCGGTTATAGATGATTCCAAGATGTTTGCAATTATCATCACTGAAGCTATGGGCATCAATGCTCTTGCTAAGTAGCTCGTGGTGTTTTGCAGCAACATCTAGCTTGACAAGGTTGAGTGATCGATCATGGTCTTCCTTGAGTTGCTTGATATCTTTGTCAAGCTTGATAACTTGGTTAAAAAGAACATCCATCTTTTCTCCAAGGGTGAGATGAACATATTCGATCTTCTTCTCCATCTCTCTTGTACTTGTGACTTGATAGTCAAGGTACTCTTGTAGCATCTCTTCAAACTTGGTTAGGTGTGGGTTGTGGGGTAATCCTTCTGTGGCTTGGGGTAGCTGCTCAATGTGCGGTGGAGGTTGGTGGTTTCTATAGGGAGGGTGGTAGGGTTTGAGTAGCGGCACATAGGGTTGTCCACGGGCAAACTTGTTAAGGAAAGCTTCCTTGTATCTTCTCCATGTCTTGAAGTCGTGTTGGGCAGAAAATCTAACCCACTCTTGAGCTCGGCCAGCTAGGGATGTTTGGAACAAGCTGATCTTCTTTGGGTTCTCTCCCAAACCATAATAATCACAGAGATTTTCGAAATTCTCAACATGTTCTTGAGCACACTCCGTCTTCTTCATAAGATTGGTTGTGGTGAGGGTAAGAGTTTTGGTTATACTTGGATTTGAAAGGTGGGTTCCTGCTGAACCTCTTCAAGAAAGCTTCTCTGCAGTCTAACCAAGTGTTGATCTGAAAAGGGGGAGAGTATTGCGCCCACTCAAGAGCTCTCCCAGCTAAGGACATGCTAAACAGCATTAGTTTCTTCTCAAAATCGAAAACTCCATAAGAATCACAAAGACCTTCGAAGTGATCAATGTGTTCTAGTGCATGCTCATTGTAGAGATCATGGAATTTTTCTCTCTTCACAAACTCAATCAGCTCCGGATCTATTTCTTCTTCTGGTGAGGCTAGAAGGTGTTCTTCTCTTACATAGTAGGCTTGGCTAGACGTCTCCAGTTCGGCCGCATTAAGGTAGGGGAGAAGGTTTTTCTTGGTGTTCAAGGGTGCTAGTCCGGGAGGACTACTGCGAGAATCCCATGAAGGTGAAATAGCTGGAGGGTTTGACATCCTCTTCTCTGTTGGACTGTCTCTAGGAGGAGATATGTGGCGTATAGGAATCGCCCTTATAGGACTAGGACTTCTCAAATCCTCTTCCATCTAGGAGAAAAACTTAAAACCTGAAAAATCAAAAACAAAAAAGGAAAAACAAGATTAAATAACTTAAAACAGGAAAAACCTAGACTAGATCTCTTTCAAGAACTTGTAGGCACGATAATGGTCCCCGGCAACGGCGCCAAAAAGCTTGATGGGGATTAAACTTTTCCCAATTTCTACCCCTTTTCTGCAAGTGCACAGATCGAGAGTAGCAACGGGTATATCGAACACAAGGACCAGTTAGTGCACTACAAGGTATGAGATTGAGATTTAGCTAGGAAAGCAATATGAGTTTGGTTGTTGTCACGATTAAAGCAAGTAAAGAAAGCAAGTAAACAAAGCAAATAGAGTTGTAAATCAATGGATGGAAAGCGCTAAGCAATAGGATAATCTCGGGATGAGTGATTCAAGCAAGCAAGTTAGATTTGTTAGGGATTTAAGAATGTGTACCACCTAGAACTCAAGACACTAATTTAGATCTTTCCACTTCCGTGGCTCCGACCCCTATGTTGATCTATCTAATCGCTAAACTTTTGGTATGTCCTTAGATAATCAAACAAGCATTAATTCGATCGAGTCTCAATTGTTCACAACCTCTAGTAAATCAACTTCCGCAGTCTAAGAGAGATTGCCCACCAAATACTAGTTCAGGCGAATGATTCATCACTTTCGTGGCTCAAATCTACCTAGGATCATATGTTGATTGGCCAGATCAACACCAAGCAATGAACACAAGCAAAGGTGAAGAGTTTATGTAAACCCTAATTCTATATATCGATTATCAAGCAAGCATGAACACTATCCTTTGATTTCCTATCACTTAACAAGGTAACTACTCAGACATAGAGAAGGAAATCGAATTCATGTTCATAAGAACAGAGATCCGAGATCCTCTCTTGAAGGAGACAATGAAAGAAAAGCAAAAACTATAAGAACTTTTATTGAATAATATGTTGTATCTCTATGTGTGGCTCTCTTCTTTTACAAGGCTAAAAAGATGTATTTATAATGCTTCAGAACTTGAAGGGCGGCTTGACCTAGGTCTTGGTCGAAACATAAGAGGCGGTGTAAGTTTGGGCTTGAAAACGTGCAAAACGGGCTTCGGAAACGAGCCGGGTCGAGCGAGGCGTGTCGCGGTCGAGCGGGGCGGTCGACCGGTCGGTCGGGCTGGTGCTCGGGTCGTGCTGGCGGTCGGACGGTCGGACGGGATGATGGTCGGGCGCGCTCGGGATGGTGAAAGGAGGTCGGGTCGGACGGGAGCCTTGGAGGCCCTGTCCGACCGGCTCGGTCGACCGGATGGGTCGTGGAGTTGGAGGAAGGTTGGGTCGGACGGGAGCCTTGGAGGCCCTGTCCGACTGGCTCGGTCGACCGGTGTTCTCCTGCGGTTAAGGACGGTCGGGTCGGACGGGAGCCTTGGAGGCCCTGTCCGACCGGTTCGGTCGAGCGGATGGTGTAGACGTCCGGTTTTCGGCTGATTTGATACTCTTCACTAAAACGATCATATCTCCCATTCTACGTGGCCAAATTGCATGATTCCAATTGCGTTGTAAAGCTAACTCATGTAGGCATCGCGGCGAACTGGTTTGGGTGAAATCCATTGAGTAGAATGTTTTTGGGGCTCCTCCAAAGTAAATGATAGTGCATGAAGCTGCTTTGAGGACCTTTTGCCTTTGTTTTGCTCCAAATTGCATCTTTTGACCTGAAATGACTCTTGGCACTATATATGCATAAAAACTACCTTTTAAAGCAAAAAGCCACGATAAAACCATGCATAAAGTATATAAAAACGATGTAAAAAGGGTGTAAAATAGAGGTATATCAGCTTGTAATAACCATCGAAAGTTGAGTCTATTAGGCTGATTAATCATAGTGGTTGGAGCCACGAAAGTGGAAAGACCATACCTTAGTGTTTTGTGTTCAAGATAGTTCATAATGAAATACCAATGCAATCATCACTTCATTACATGTTTTCAAAGATTATCCTTTGCCTAACTCTTTCTCTTAATTGTTAACAACCTCTTTTACTTACTTGTCTTTGTTTTCTTTTGATTTTTGGTTCACCACAACAACATATTTTCTGTTCTAGCTACTCATCAATCACCACAAGTTTGAAGCGAGATCACACCCTCCTTGTGTTCGACCCCGACTACAACACAGCTGTGCACTTGCAGCTCATTTTGGTTGGGTTATAAATATTAAAACTTGAAGCTAAACCCACGCCCCATCAGACTGCGCAGCTCTCTCTCTCTCTGGTTCTTCTTGACGGCGAACCCTTGCTCTCCCTTTAGGTCGAGGCTAAAAGCTTGTATTTATAGGGTAGAAGTCGCTAGGTTTGTGAAGTGTTGAGAAGGAAACTTTCCGGTTAACCGGCCTTGATGATTTGCGACGTGATTGGACCGGGTTCAGGACAAGTAAACCACCAAAAGAAAGCTGGGCTTATGTTAAGTCGAGACAGGGTCCATGCCGCGGAATCCCGGGCTGTTTGTGGCACCAAGTCTCCATGGGCTTCGCTTGCTCGCCTGGCGGACACGTCTTGGGAGAAAAAGCGTTTCTCCATGAAGGTTGATCCAAATGGCTTGAATCTACTTCATCGTGATGCATGACTCAAATATCTATCCAGCAAGACCAAGATCATGATTTTTGGACGTAGGAAAGACCTTCAACTGCGGCCATCTTTCGGATGCTCCGGTTCTGTCCAAATGCGAGAATCGGACAAATGGAGTTTTGTTGAGGCTCTTGACTTGGAAACTTGCATGGATTATGGTTTGAGGCTCTTTTGATCCTTTTTGAATCCTTTTTGATGTTTTAACCTGTTAAGACTCTAAAACCAACAAATACAAGAAAACTACCTCTAAAGGCATAAAACCTTATTGAAAATACTTGAAAACATAATTAAATACTAAGTAAAATCATGCAAATTATGGATATATCAACTCCCCCAGACTTATCTTTTGCTTGTCCCCAAGCAAACTAAGCATGAAAAAGAGGTTTGAAAACATGAGAACTCTTAATCCTTTTGGAAATCCATATTGACCTTTATTTTAGTAATCCACATAAAACAGCAACGGCATTTAGAATTAAGAACAAGAAAGTACATACCATGAGTTTTGCAATCATCCCAAAGCAATCCACTTCTCTTTAGGCCATCTAAATTCGCCACCTTTGACTCCTTTAGTTTCTAAAGGTGTGGTCTCAACTAGGGAATATCGATCAAAGGGGTTATAGACTCTTACCCATCCTCTTTTTATAAAACACATGTCTTGGCTCTTGTTTCACCTTTCTCTCTTCTCACTTCTTAAGTCGATTCATCCCTTTTTTAGGGTAGCATAGTATTTTTTTATTCGACTTCTTCTCCTCTTTGTGGAGGTTTTTGATGGATCTTCCATAGACGCGAGTATTGATGGTTGTAGCCACCTAATCCCCGGTTACTTGGATCAAAAGGTCTTCCATAGACGCGAGTATTGATGGTGGTTGCCACCTAATCCCCAGTTACTTGGACCTTGGTGCTTTTTCTTAAATTTTAAGGGGAGAGAGAGGGGAAACCGAACTCACACAGAATTTTCACTTGGTAGTGAGGATGAGGAGTTATGCCCTTTGTAAAGCCAAGCCCCTAGCCGAGAAGGTTATGTTCATTAAGGTGCAGAGTCAAAGATGGATCCTTCTTAAGCCCTTGGAGATGTGGACGTTTTTGGTAGATCGATCCTCTCATGGTGCACATGTGATGAATTGAACTGCCAATAGCTGATCAATGGTCACTTAAACTCAGGCACAACAATGGTTAGGTCCAAGATAAAGTCATAATTCTCGACAAAAGTTTTGACTCAATAAAAACGACTCGATGAAAAGAAAAATGATGCAAGATGAAATGCCAAAATGAACAAACTTATTAGTATAATCCCCCCAGACTTAACTTGCACCGTCCCTGTAATATCCCTAAAGAGGAGTAAAAAGAAATGCGGATATTTCTTTGGAGATGCGTAGACAGTTCGAAAAGATGGCGAACGGTCGAAGCAGAAGTGAAAACGGTCGAGTAAAACTCCGAATACGGCAAACGGAGTGTTTACGATCGGGCCGCGGTCAACCGAAGATGTTCGTGGGACGGTCGCATGATTAGTGCGCGTACACAGGGCGGTTGGAGCTGTTGCGATGATCAAAGGTGATGTTGATCATGGAGGATGAAGAAAACGGCGTTTGGGACGACTAGGTACGATCGTGGGACGATCGGTACGGTCCGCGGGACGGTCGGGCCCGAGCGTTGGCATCGAACGGAGGTTCGGGACGCGGGAGTGTGTTGCCTTGTGTCTCAAGAGAGAAAGGAGAGAAGGCATGTGCAAGAGAAGACACTTGGAGGAGAGAGAAACAGATTCATTGAATCTGGAATTAGATTCATTGAATCTAGAAGAAGGTTCATTGAACCTAAAGAATGGTTCAATGTATCTTGCTTTTGAGGTGTCACACATGCAATGGAAGTCTCAACCACCACTTTGTCTCCTCAGCCACTATATAAACCCCTCCCTCACCACATTGTAAGCTCTTTCTCATCTCATCTTGTCTTAGTTTAGTAAAAAGAAAGAGAGAAAAGGAGAGAGAGCGGTTCGGTGAGCGGTTCGTAGAAAGAGTGATCGAGAGCGCAGGTTGGAGATCTAGGTTCTGGAGAGCAGAACGGCTACATCTTCATCAAGAGTGAGTCTCGGTAGCTTAGAGTAGCTAGATAGTTTACATGTAGGACCAAAATCAGTTAGAAGCATGCGATCCAAAGGTGCTTCTCCTGATTTGGCTGCATGGTAAACTTAGAGATTCTTTTTGCAGATTTGTACTTGTGAGTGACAGATTCACAAGTAATTTCTGTTGTTGAGGAACATAGCGTGGTGTAAGCTATGGTTCCGGTTTTAGATCATAGCAAGGAGGCTATAGATCTTGTGTGTTGGGACACGGCGTAGTGAAAGCTGTGTTTTCCCCTTTTGTTTAAGATCATAGCGCGGTGAGAGCTATGGATCTTTTTGTGTGTTGAGCATGACGTGGTGAAAGTCATGGCTCGTAGTGTAGATAGATCATGGCGCGGTGAGAGTCATGATCTTAGCGGTGCATGTGATACTCCTCGCCCTCGGCGGTTTATTCTTGAGAAGCCCTCAAGGGTAGATCGTTGGGATGACTCGGATGGTAAACAAGGGTAGCTCCCTTGGCCGAGTGTTACACGACGGTGTAAGTTTTAACCTGGGCTCCCTTGTCGCGGATGAGGGGACAGGGCCGTGAGAGACGGTGGTGTGAGTTCCGTTCTAGGTTGTCTCTGTGATACTTAGAACGGATAGCACAGAGGAGTGAGTATCACTGCATGATAGAGGCCTATTCCGCATTTGTAGTTGCATGATAGCATGGTGATTGCTTATGCATGCATGTAGTGACATAGTAGTATAGTGGATACTATTGTGTGTTGAGTGTTAAAGCTTCCGCGCTTTTCTGATTGATTGATTGTGTGATTCAATGATTAGAATAGTATTGCGTGCTTTGATTGTTGATTGTTGGGGTAGTCGGGGTGGGACAAATACATGTTGTATAGAGGGTCCTAGACTCACTAAGTAATCTTAGATTACTTATGACGACTATTTGTTATGCAGGTAACCCGTAGATCAACCTTTGAAGTAGCGTGGGACGTTAGGCGGCTGGAGTAGATTTACCTTGGCTTTTGTAAAATATTGAATTTCAAACAGTATGTATTTATATCTTTCATCTCTTTCTTCTCTTTTTGGGCACTAGGCCTTGGCCATAAACCTTTTTTCTTTTATCTTGTATAAAACCCATCTTTAGTAGAATAATAATCAAAGTTATGTTTTATTAAAGATGGCTCGTTCGGATGATATTTGTTTCGTTCCGACAAACACAACTCAGTTCTTGTTTTACGGGTTGCAAAGCCTTAGCATTACGGGAACTGAGGTACGGGTACTTGGCGGGATCGGACCATGTGTTACGGAACCTCTCCGCGACTTGGTCTGGACTTGCTTAGTCATCCCGACGTAGCATCCTTGGCTTAATCTATTTATAGATCGAGTCGGGGGTGTTACAAATGGTGGTATCAGAGCATGTTTCATGATCATGCTCGCGGACAAGCCAGTTTTCAAACGTTTTATCGAGTCAAAATGAGTCGCAGAAGCCAAGTAGGGTAATCCAGTACGTTCCATTAGTTAGGATTAGAAAGTAGTACTCACCTGTTTTTGATAGATGTCAAACCAGGGTGGAAGCTGGTCGTGGGGTTCGCAATCGGGTCGGGACGCAGCACAGCAAGACACGGAAGAGGATGGTTCGTGGTACGAATACTTGCATGGTTATGTGCCGGAGTCAATGAGTGACACCGACAGCGGGAATCATTGGTACTATGGGACATGGGACGTGCCTATGTCGCCATCTCACTCATTAATGTACTCACCGGTGGAGAGTGTAGAGGAGCTACATGGAAATCAGTATCCAAACGCACCGGCGGGACATCAAACACGCAGAGCCAATGCGTCTCTAGGAGGTGAATCTGTGGAACAAGGACAGCAGGGTCATCAACCACTTGATCCGACCCTGAGTATGGTTCACAACTTACTGTCTCAAGTACTGCATCAAGGAGCGGGCAATGGAACGCCTCCTCCCCCAGATTTTCTTAAGATCGTTACAATGATGAAAACATTGGGAACATATCGGTTCGAAGGGAACCCTGATCCGGATGAAGCTGACGCTTGGATGCAATGCTTGGAGAAGAACTTTGCAGCGACGAGATGTCCAGCTGAGTTCAAGAAAGATGTAGCGGTCTACTATCTCGAGAAAGAAGCGCTAGGATGGTGGAACAGTCTTGATAGACAAACTGGTCACACCATCAACACTTGGGAAACTTTCCAAAAGGAGTTTCGAAGAAAATACTTTCCCCCAGAGGCTAGAGATCGAATGGAGCAAGCATTCGTGACATTGTCACAAGGAAACAGAAGCGTCGGAGAGTATGAGGCGGAATTCATAAAGTTACAGAAGTATGTAACTTATGGATATGGAGATGAAGGCGCAATGGTCCGGAAGTTCTTGCAAGGCTTGAAACCGGAGATTGGCGGAAGACTCCAAGCAGTAACGTACACCCACCTATACGATGTGATCGAGAAGGCGGTGAACGTAGAGACTTATCTGAGTAAGGAGAAGGCGATGACAAGCAAGAACAAGGAGGGTCGGAACCGAGGAGATGGTTCTAACTCCAAACATTATGCGTCATCAAAGAAAAGTCACTCGTCCAGTCAGGGAGACGGACTTAGGAGTGAGAACGTGAGACGTGATACCCCAAGGAGTGGAGGTGGATCATGTTTCAATTGTGGAGGAAGGGGACATTATGCGAGGTATTGTCCCGAGAAGAACAAAACTGGGACCAGGGAGGTTCCCGATCATCTTGTTTGTTTCTTCTGCGGAGAGAAGGGACATTACTCAAACAACTGTCCTACAAAAGATGTTATGACGTCTAGAGCGGCTGAGAAGCAACCGATGACGACCCGATCAGCGAAGGAACCCCCGGCAAAGCGCCAAGCCCCTGCGAGAGTGTACGCTTTGGGCGCCGAGATTGGTGGATCACAAGATCAATCAGGCTGTCCCATCACAGGTTTGCATGGGTTCTAACTCTCTTTGTGTGACAAATTGTTTGTTTGATTGGTAGATTAGGATGCATAAGGTTGAGAATTTCATTCTTTTCTGTTGTGATTGTAGAATAATCGTTGGGTGCGTTCGGTGGGAATGCATGAGAGCGATTATTCTTGTGGAACATTACATGTTGTGGTAAGGAGTCCACACATGTCTTGTTTGATAGATTAGTTTGCATCTAGGGAGCATGCATTCTTCTCTGTTGTGGTTAAAGATAGTCGTTATTTCGAGACATGTAGGGAGATAACGATTATTCTTGTGTGTAAGAACATTACGTGTTGGTGGCAATCCCACACATGTCTTGTTCGACTCGGGGGCGTCACATAGTTTTGTGACTCTTGAGGTGTTGAGCAGGTTCGAAGTGGTCGGCGCGACCAAGGAGGTATGTGTTTCCGTGTTAACTCCCGGAAACCAGGTCCTTAAAGCTTCGAACTTGGTGGTAGGTGTCTCCGTAGAGATCTTAGGGAAGATCTTTAGGACGAACCTGTTAGTGGTACCTATGATAGGTTACGAGGTAATCTTAGGTATGGACTGGCTGTCTAAGTTTAGCGCCCAGTTAGATTGTAGAAAAGGTAGGGTCACCTTGGAGGGGGACCACGGTGAGGTTGTAGTGTACCAAGGGATACGACCCAGCTCCGGTGTATCCTTGGTATCGGCGCTGAGAGTGAGACAGCAACTGGTAGAGGGGAGTGCCTACCTGGTTGCCATAAGTGTGGTTGAGCAAGAGACTTCAAGTGAGACGAAGATAGAGGAGATATCGGTCGTCTGCAAGTTCGAGGATGTGTTCGAGGCATTGACGGGATTACCTCCACCTCGGAGTAACCCGTTCACAATCAATTTGATACCAGAAGCAGCGCCTATCGCAAAGACTCCCTACCGGATGGCTCCGGCGGAACTGGCTGAGTTGAAAGCGCAGTTGGAGGATCTTTTGAATAAGGGTTTCGTGCGACCAAGTTCATCACCTTGGGGCGCACCGGTATTGTTTGTGAAGAAAAAGGATGGGAGTATGGGACTCTGCATCGACTATAGAGGGATTAACAATCTCACGATCAAGGACAAGTATCCACTTCCAAGGATCGACGAGTTGTTAGATCAGCTGAGAGGAGCAAGTTGGTTTTCGAAGATCGACTTGGCTTCAGGATACCATCAGATACCTATCAGGGATAGGGACGTGATGAAGACGGCGTTCAACACTCGCTACGGGCATTACGAGTTCGTGGTGATGCCGTTCGGTTTAACCAACGCACCGGCGGCGTTCATGCGGTTAATGAATGAAGTGTTTCACGATTACTTGGATAGTTTCGTGATCATTTTCATTGATGATATTCTGATCTATTCTCGGACTAAAGAGGAGCACAAGGAACACCTGAGGAAAGTCTTGGAGAGATTGAGAGATCAGAAGCTTTATGCTAAGTTTAGCAAGTGTCGCTTCTGGAAACGGGAGATAGGTTTCCTAGGACACAGGGTGTCTGAGCAAGGTGTGTCAGTCGACCCGGAGAAAATAGCGGTAATCAAGGAATGGCCAAGACCAACCAACGCAACGGAAGTGAGGAGTTTCCTTGGATTAGCCGGCTATTATCGCAAGTTTATTAATGGATTCTCAGCCATTGCAAAACCCATGACGAAACTTACAGGGAAAGGAGTCCCTTTCGTATGGATCGAAGAAGCGGAGAAAGCTTTTGTGAAGTTGAAGGACGCATTAACATCGGCACCGGTTTTAACGTTACCTGAACCGGGTAAGCCATATGATGTATATGCGGATGCATCCAGAGTTGGATTAGGTTCTGTGTTGATGCAAGAAGGAAAGGTGTTGGCCTACGCTTCAAGGGAATTGAGGAAACACGAAGAGAACTATCCAACCCACGACCTAGAGATGGCGGCGGTTGTATTTGCATTAAGGATATGGAGATCCTACTTATATGGAGAGAGTGTCCAGGTATTTACTGACCATCAAAGTCTTAAATACTTGTTCACACAGAGCGATTTGAATCTCCGACAGAGGCGTTGGATGGAGTTCATCACGGACTATGACTTAAAGATCCAATATCATCCCGGGAAGGCGAATGTGGTAGCAGATGCTTTAAGTAGAAGACGCACGGAGGTTAGCGTGGAGAACGAGTTGGAAACTCTCAACAACGAGTTCCAAACTATAAAGTTAACAGCTTTAGAAGGAGAATCGAGTGAGCCACTCGGATTGCAAGCGGTAAACCAGGCGGGTTTGATCTAGAGAATCCGAGAAGCTCAATTTCAAGATGAGAAGATCAAGAAAATCGTAGAGCGGATTGAAGACCCAGAAGACGAGGATACAAGCGAGTATCAACTGGCGGAAGATGGCACGCTGTTAGTCCATGGGAGGATTACAGTACCAGGAGGAGATGGGCTACGGGAAGAGATACTACGGATTGCGCATCAATCTACTCTTAGTATTCATCCCGGGAGTACCAAGATGTACAAGGACGTACGGCAATACTACCACTGGCCAGGCATGAAACGCGCGGTGGCTAAGTGGGTAGCTCAGTGCCAAACGTGTCAACAAGTTAAGGCAGAGCACCGAGTACCAGGAGGGTTACTCCAAAGCTTGCCGGTACCAGAATGGAAATGGGATTCCGTGGCGATGGATTTTATCACCGGATTACCCGTCGCAAGAGGACGGATGAACAATTCCATTTGGGTCATCGTGGACCGGTTGACAAAGGTAGCTCGCTTACTCGCGGTTAGAGATTCTGATAAGGTGGAGACATTGGCGGAACTCTACATCAATCAGATAGTGAAGCTACATGGAGTACCGGCAGACATAGTGTCTGACCGAGATCCAAGATTCACGGCGAGATTTTGGAAGGCGCTTCAGGGTGCAATGGGTACGGTATTGCATATGAGTACGGCCTTTCACCCTGAAACGGATGGTCAAACGGAGAGGACCATTCGAACCTTGGAAGATATGCTGCGGTTATGCATATTGGACTGGTCTGGTGTTTGGGAGGACTATCTTCCACTGATAGAGTTCTCTTACAACAACAGTTACCATGTGAGTATAGGCATGTCTCCATATGAGGCGCTATATGGGAGACCATGCCGTACACCATTATGTTGGACGGAGGTCGGAGAACGACGAGTATTTGGTCCACCATTAGTCGACGAGACTATGACCAAACTACAAATAATCCGGACCAATATGAAGAAAGCTCAAGATCGGCAGAAGAAGTATGCTGATCAGAAGAGACGAGAAGTTACTTTTGAGGTCGGAGATAAGGTATATCTCAAGGTAACGGCTCAGAAGGGAAAGGATAGATTCGGAAAGATTGGCAAGTTGGCAGTACGCTACATTGGGCCATACCCAATCATTGGAAGAGTGGGAGTAGTGGCCTACCGATTGGAACTACCCCCGGAGATGCAACTACATCCAGTATTTCATGTTTCAATGCTGAGGAAACATGTGGCGGATCCAAATGCCATTGAGCCTGAGAGAGTAGAGGAGCTTGGTCAAGATCTGACCTATCCTGAAGGACCTCTCAAGATTGGTCATCGGCGGATTCGAAAACTGAAGAACCGGCGTATTCCGCAAATACAAGTGTTTTGGGGAAGACAAAATAGGATGGTTGTTACATGGGAAGACGAGGAGCGTTTCCGAGCTAACTATCCAGAATTCTTCGTGGAGGAAGACACTCATATGGAGGAAGGAGGGCCATCTAACACTTAGAGAATTCGGGACGAATTCTTTGAAGTGGGGGAGAATGTAATATCCCTGAAGAGGAGTAAAAAGAAATGCAGATATTTCTTTGGAGATGCGTAGACAGTTCGAAAAGATGGCGAACGGTCGAAGCAGAAGTGAAAACGGTCGAGTAAAACTCCGAATACGGCAAACGGAGTGTTTACGATCGGGCCGCGGTCAACCGAAGATGTTCGTGGGACGGTCGCATGATTAGTGCGCGTACACAGGGCGGTTGGAGCTGTTGCCATGATCAAAGGTGATGTTGATCATGGAGGATGAAGAAAACGGCGTTTGGGACGACTAGGTACGATCGTGGGACGATCGGTACGGTCTGCGGGACGGTCGGGCCCGAGCGTTGGCATCGAACGGAGGTTCGGGACGCGGGAGTGTGTTGCCTTTTTGTCTCAAGAGAGAAAGGAGACAAGGCATGTGCAAGAGAAGACACTTGGAGGAGAGAGAAACAGATTCATTGAATCTGGAATTAGATTCATTGAATCTAGAAGAAGGTTCATTGAACCTAAAGAATGGTTCAATGTATCTTGCTTTTGAGGTGTCACACATGCAATGGAAGTCTCAACCACCACTTTGTCTCCTCAGCCACTATATAAACCCCTCCCTCACCACATTGTAAGCTCTTTCTCATCTCATCTTGTCTTAGTTTAGTAAAAAGAAAGAGAGAAAAGGAGAGAGAGCGGTTCGGTGAGCGGTTCGTAGAAAGAGTGATCGAGAGCGCAGGTTGGAGATCTAGGTTCTGGAGAGCAGAACGGCTACATCTTCATCAAGAGTGAGTCTCGGTAGCTTAGAGTAGCTAGATAGTTTACATGTAGGACCAAAATCAGTTAGAAGCATGCGATCCAAAGGTGCTTCTCCTGATTTGGCTGCATGGTAAACTTAGAGATTCTTTTTGCAGATTTGTACTTGTGAGTGAGAGATTCACAAGTAATTTCTGTTGTTGAGGAACATAGCGTGGTGTAAGCTATGGTTCCGGTTTTAGATCATAGCAAGGAGGCTATAGATCTTGTGTGTTGGGACACGGCGTGGTGAAAGCTGTGTTTTCCCCTTTTGTTTAAGATCATAGCGCGGTGAGAGCTATGGATCTTTTTGTGTGTTGAGCATGACGTGGTGAAAGTCATGGCTCGTAGTGTAGATAGATCATGGCGCGGTGAGAGTCATGATCTTAGCGGTGCATGTGATACTCCTCGCCCTCGGCGGTTTATTCTTGAGAAGCCCTCAAGGGTAGATCGTTGGGATGACTCGGATGGTAAACAAGGGTAGCTCCCTTGGCCGAGTGTTACACGACGGTGTAAGTTTTAACCTGGGCTCCCTTGTCGCGGATGAGGGGACAGGGCCGTGAGAGACGGTGGTGTGAGTTCCGTTCTAGGTTGTCTCTGTGATACTTAGAACGGATAGCACAGAGGAGTGAGTATCACTGCATGATAGAGGCCTATTCCGCATTTGTAGTTGCATGATAGCATGGTGATTGCTTATGCATGCATGTAGTGACATAGTAGTATAGTGGATACTATTGTGTGTTGAGTGTTAAAGCTTCCGCGCTTTTCTGATTGATTGATTGTGTGATTCAATGATTAGAATAGTATTGCGTGCTTTGATTGTTGATTGTTGGGGTAGTCGGGGTGGGACAAATACATGTTGTATAGAGGGTCCTAGACTCACTAAGTAATCTTAGATTACTTATGACGACTATTTGTTATGCAGGTAACCCGTAGATCAACCTTTGAAGTAGCGTGGGACGTTAGGCGGCTGGAGTAGATTTACCTTGGCTTTTGTAAAATATTGAATTTCAAACAGTATGTATTTATATCTTTCATCTCTTTCTTCTCTTTTTGGGCACTAGGCCTTGGCCATAAACCTTTTTTCTTTTATCTTGTATAAAACCCATCTTTAGTAGAATAATAATCAAAGTTATGTTTTATTAAAGATGGCTCGTTCGGATGATATTTTTTTCGTTCCGACAAACACAACTCAGTTCTTGTTTTACGGGTTGCAAAGCCTTAGCATTACGGGAACTGAGGTACGGGTACTTGGCGGGATCGGACCATGTGTTACGGAACCTCTCCGCGACTTGGTCTGGACTTGCTTAGTCATCCCGACGTAGCATCCTTGGCTTAATCTATTTATAGATCGAGTCGGGGGTGTTACAGTCCCGGTGTAAGAAAAATCAGATTAAGAGAGGTAAAGATGGAATAAAATGGAAAAGGGAAAGGTTAGGATGATGTTACCAAGTGTTGACCAGTTGTGATGAAGATCAGGGTCAGATAACTGATTGGGGCTCCTCTGTAGGCATGATTGGTCGGTGAATTTTGAATTTCCAGGCCTGATTCTCCTCGGTTTGCATTTTGGTCGAGTATGGCTCATTTGGTCGACCCGAAATGAGTGCTATGAACCACAGAACAAACCGTTAAGAATTCCATGTACCATATTGAAATTTTACCGTCCAAGTTGATGTTTTAGAGCTCATGGTGAAGTTTTAGGTTAAACGAACGAGCGGTTTGGGAGATTCGTCATTTGGTGGTCCATTCGGTCGACCGGATGATAGTGCAATTGACCACAGCTCGAATGATGAAGAATTATCTGACCTATCTCGAAATTCCATCGACCAACCTCATATTTTATGGGCACTGGTGAAGTTTGGCGCCAAACGAACGAGCGGATTGAGAGTTCCTTCACAAAGTGGTCAATTCGGCTCCGGGAAGAGTTTCTTGACTTCTTTGTGTTTGGCTCGTTCGTTCCTTGATGTTCTTCTGGAATAATGATATTGAATCTCCAAGAATCCATTTCCAGCTGGTGGCCGTACCTATGCCATGATTTGGTTTTTGTCGGCCTTTGGTTGCCCGCCATCGACCGGATGTGGCATCTGTGCTTACCTCGTGATCCGTTCACATTCCTCCGTCCTATCTTTTAGATTTGCCAACCAACATGGTGTTGTTTAGCCACCTGTGAAGTTTGGTGGACATCGGTCACGTGGTTTGGGTGATGGTTGATATTGGTCCTCCGTTGCACCCGTTTGGCCGAGAGAATCTCGCCGGATGGAATATCTTGAAAGCTACTCGACCGTTTTGTGATTTTCTTCGACCGATGTGATTCTGCTTCCCTCCTTTAGTATTCCCAGGTCGTGCCTGCCCTCTTGGTATCGCTTTTGACAAGGGTGGGATGAATGGGTGGGACATGTTCTTGTTTGGTCTCCTCTTGGGTCTTCATCCTAACAAAATGCATGCAATAATGATGTGAAAACTGAAAATGAAAAAGAAAAATACCGTGTGGGTTGCCTCCCACAAAGCGCTTGTTTTAAAGTCATCTAGCTTGACTCCCTTTTTTATTTGTTTGGTTAGGTGCGGATGTGATCGGCCAAAGGGTTTGGGATCCCTTTGGTGTCTTCACACTCTGGTTCAGGTGGCTCATGAGGTGGTTTGGGCTCTCCATGATTATCCTCCATGTCATCCTTGAAGACCAAAGCTCTCGGAAAAAGTTTTAAGGTTTTTCCGAGTTTCTCCTTTGCGGTTTGCTCATCTTTGGGATCCGGATCCTTTGCGAAAAGGACTCTTATGTTGGCAAAGGACTTAGGCACACCGTCAGGCTCTTCTTCAGCTCCATGATCGTCAAAGGATGGTGACAAGACCAAGTGAATATCCTTGAAGACATTCTCATGGTTCGGCTTCAACGGTTTCATCGCTTCCTTCGGTTTTGGATAGGCTCGCCCTTCTTGGCGCTTCTAGGCCGCTCGGCGCCTTCTCTTGGCATGAGTGTGCTTCTTTCTGGTGGTAATTTGACTGCACTTGGAGCTTGTTTGAAGTTGATGCTTGGGAAAAAGACATCTTGCCAGACATGACCAAATGTTAGTTGGTTTCTCATGTAATTGATGACCGCTCCGGTTGTAGCTAGGAATGGGGTTCCAAGAATCAACTGATTTCGCTTTGACCCTTCCCATACCATGATTTGAAAGTCGGTGGGGACATGCCTCTCTCCGATCTCTAGCATAACATCTTCAAGCACTCCATAAGGCTCCATACTTGATAGATCCGCAAACTCCACTCTCACCTTAGACTCCTTGAAATATTTGAATCCCAAATCTTTGGCTAATGCAAGAGACATGAGGTTCACATTTGTTCCACTATCACACAAGCAATCAGTGAGTTGGTATCCATTGATACAAGCTGGGATCACAAACTTCCACGGATCCTCTTGTTTCAGCAATGGCTTGTTCTCAAGCCTTCTTTTGTAAGCTCTCTTTGACTCCCAAGTGTACCTCTCCGGTTTGTGCCTCTCCTTAGGCTCATCTTCTCTTTCTTCTTCTTGAGATGGTACGGAGACAATGGCTGGTGGATCCTCCTTGGATGAAACAACACTACAAAACTTTTGCGGATTCACCTCGTGTTGCTTCTTGACCGCTTCGGCCGTTTGAGAGATTTGAATTTCCAACTTCTGGACATGGGTTGACAACACCCCAAACTTATTATTTAGATCACCAAACATGTGATCCATCTTCTCACGTAGGATCTTGGTAGCTTGCCTTTGCTCCTCCATGTATATCTTAAGCGCCAACTCCTTGAGGGAAAGTGAATGGCTGCTTCACTTGGTAGACTCCCTTAGGATAGAATTGTTGCTTAGGCAGGTATTGACCTCCTTGGTAAGCGTTTTGGCCTCCTTGATAAGTGTTTTGGCTCGGATAGACTTGATCATTCGGGTTCTCCACATTGGTGCTTCGGTAAGAGAGGTTGGGATAGGGGCGGGATGGCTGGTTGTATCCTCTATTACCGTAGTTTTCTCCTATGTAGTTGACTTCCTCTTGATTCTCTTCTGCTCCATCTCTCATAAACTCCATGAGAGGCTCTTCATTAGTAGCCAAAACATCATCAATGGCATGCACTCCTCGGTTGTTCTTTAGTAGTTGTGAGACCATATTCTTCAACTCCAAGATTTGAGCTGATTCTGATGATGAGCTCGTGGTTCTCACTCCTCTATTGTACTCAGGGCAGGCATTGGAATCACTTACAGCAAGATTCTCGATCAAAAGCTTGGCCTCCGGCACCGATTTGATCATGAAGTTACCATTGCTCGCGGTGTCAAGTGAAAGCTTGTACTTGTGATCAATCCCATTGTAGAAGATGTTCCAAAGGTTACCTTCTGAGAAGCCATGGTTAGGGCAATCTGTCGCATACTCCTTGAAGCGCTCCAAAGCTTCATAGAAAGACTCCATTGGTGCTTGCTTAAACCCGGATATCTTACTCCTTATAGAGTTTGATCTTTGCTTGGTGTAGAATTGGTTTAAGAAAGCTCCCTTGTATTCATTCCATGTTGTAATGGATTGAGGTGGCAGAGACTTTACCCACCTAAGTGCCTTGTCACTTAGAGAGAAGGTAAACAACTTGCACTTGAAGTAGTCCGGTGACACTCCATTGATCCGAGTAGTGCTACATATCTCCTCAAAGGTGTCGACATGGTCAGGTGGGTGCTCGGTGGACAAACCATGGAATTGGTTTTGTTTCACCAAGGTAATGATTTGTGGCTTGATCTCAAAGTCGTTCCTTGGAGGCTGAGGTGGTCGGATTGGATTCCGATCCAAGAAAAATGCATCGGAGGAATCAAAATCTCCCATAGTCGGGTGCCTTGGATGCTGAGCGAATTGTGCTCTCCTTGGAGGCACATGCGGTTGGGCTTGAGGCATCCCTTGGTGACCGCCATGGGGGTTTTGATGATGCTGGTTTGGTTTCTGACCGGCGTCTTGTTGACCCGGTTGTTGTTGTTGCGGCTGTTGCGGTTGATCGGCTGCACCCGGAGGTTGTTGTTGAACGTTCGGTTGAGGAATGGCTCCTCCTTTTGCCACCTGATCAGCTCCAGCTCCTTGTGGGACGTGGGGGGCTTGTGGTTGTTGCTCCTGGTCAGGGGCTTGCTGTTGGCCACCTTGTGCCACTCCTTCTCCGGCTTGATTCCCGGCCATATCATTATTTCTCTCCTAAGTGTTCTTTCAAGCTGGTCAATGTCAAGATCCTCCCAATTTGTGTTGTTTGAGTTGGACATTGTTGTCATGCACCTAGAAGACAACAAGAGAAAGAGTTAAGTAAAATTTTTATGGTTTTTTTAAGATTTTATGAAAAGCAAAAAGTAAAATACAAGAATTAAAAGAACTAGACTAAAAATCAATCAAGAAACTTGAAAGAAATGCAACTCTTCCCCGGCAACGGCGCCAAAGAGCTTGATGCGTTGGATTTTATGCTTCAAACTAATACAATTTATAACCCAACTTGGTAGAGCTGCAAGTGCACAGCCGTGGTAAGTCGGGGTCGAACACAAGGAGGAGTGATCTCGTTTCAAGTCTATGTTGATCGATGAGTAGCTAGGACAGAAAATATGAGTGTGGGGTGATCCTAAAATCAAAAGAAAACAATGCAAATAGGTAAATGAGGTTGTAAACAAGATGAGAAAAGTGTTAGGCAAAGGATAATCAATGGAAACATTCAATGAAATGACAAGAGATTGCATGGGATAAGTTATAAACCGCCTTGAACTCACAACACTAATGTATAGCCTTTCCACTTTCGTGGCTCCGGCCACTATGCTTAAACAACCTAATAGACTCAACTTTCGATGTTTATTACAAGTCATAAGCATGCATTAATCAATGTTCAAGTTGTGATTGTTCACTAAGTTCCTTAGGTCGACTTTTGGAAGCCTAAAACACTTAGCTCATCAAATACTAGTTTCGGCAATACAACAAGCTTTTGGAGAGTGTATCAACCTAGGTTCGAGTTGTTTAGGCGCGCTTTCCTAACAACAAGCATTATGAACAAGTAAAGATGAAGGTCCAATTGATGAAATCCCGTTTTATGCAATCATATAAGTCAAATCATGTCATGAGCCCATCGATCTCCCTCGGCCTAACCGAGAGATCTACTCGGCCATGACGCAAACAAGCAAGCAAAGCATGATTGAAAGCATAATCATAAGCATAAATAAGAGATAAAGGGAATAGAAAATCTTCTCTATTGAAGAAACAAGTCGGGCCTCCCTTGATAACTTGAAATCTCGAGTAAAAAGGTAACAAAGTAAAGAAGATGAAAGAACAAGGTTTTATGTGAGCTAGGGTCTTGAGCGGCGCCTCCTTTCTCATCCCTGGACTGCGCAGCTCTCTCTCTCTCGGGTTCTTCTTGACGGCCAACCCTTGCTCTCCCTTTAGGTCGAGGCTAAAAGCTTGTATTTATAGGGTAGAAGTCGCTAGGTTTGTGAAGTGTTGAAAAAGGAAACTTTCCGGTAACCGGCCTTGATGATTTGCGACGTGATTGGACCGGGTTCAGGACAAGTAAACCACGAAAAGCAAGCTGGGCTTATGTTAAGTTAAGACAGGGTCCATGCCGCGGAATCCCAGGCTGTTTGTGGCGCCAAGTCTCCATGGGCTTCGTTTGCTCGCCTGGCGGACACGTCTTGGGAGAAAAAGAGTTTCTCCATGAAGGTTGATCCAAATGGCTTGAATCCACTTCGCCGTGATGAAATATATATCCAGAAAGACCAAGATCATGATTTTTGGACGTCGGAAAGACCTTCAACCGCAGCCATCTTTCGGATACTCCGGTTCTGTCCAAATGCGAGAATCGGACAAATGGAGTTTTGTTGAGGCTCTTGACTTGGAAACTTGCATGGATTATGGTTTGAGGCTCTTTTGATCATTTTTTAATCCTTTTTAATGTTTTAACCTGTTAAGACTCTAAAACCAACAAATACAAGAAAAATACCTCTAAAGGCATAAAACCTTATTGAAAATACTTGAAAACATAAATAAATACTAAGTAAAATCATGCAAATTATGGATACATCAAGAAGGCAAGCAAGCTGTTGTTTCAAAACGTGACACTAAGCCATATCCTGCAATTCAAGACTGAGAAAAAGGAAAAAAACAGAGGGAACAACATCAAAGGCTCGTGATAAGTGCTATAACTGTCTTGGAAGAGGACATTATGCGAATGAGTGCATCAATAGGAGAGCTATGATTCTTCTGGACAATGGAGAAATAGAGTCTGAAGAGGAGAGACAAGAAGCTATCTCATCCCCTGAATATGAAGAGAGACCAGTCTGAGGAGAACTATTGGTGGCTAGAAGAACTTTGAGCTTCAAACTCGAACTAAGGAAGAGGAACAGAGAGAGAACTTGGTCCATACAAGGTGTCATGTTCAGGGCAAGATTTGCAGCCTCATCATCGATGGGGGTAGCTGCACCAATGTGGCGTGTCAAACAATGATTGAGAAGCTTGGTTTGAAAGAAAAGAAGCATCCCAGGCCATATCAGCTTCAGTGGCTTAATGACGATGGGGAAATGAAAGTAAAAAGCCAAGTGACCGTGCCATCAACTATTGGGAAGTATGAGGACAAAATCTTCTGTGATGTGCTGCCTATGGAAGTTGGACACATTCTTCTTGGAAGACCATGGCAATCAGACCGCAGAGTGATCCATGATGGATTTACTAACCGCCATACCTTTGTGTTCAAAGGCAGAAAGACAACTCTCATTCCTATGACACCTCAGGAGATCTATGAAGATAAAAATCATCTCAGCCGCAAGGAAGAAAGGTTAATCAAACAACCCAAATTTTTCATTAAAGCTGGAGATGTTAGAGAGCTATGCATACAAAACAACCTATGATTTTGTTTGTGTTTAAAGAATCGCTTATGAGTTTAAATAACCTTGTACCGGAGCTGCCGAGTGAGATGAAGTCTCTTTTACAGTATTATGAGGACGTGTTTCCTGAGGATAACCCCACTGGTTTACCTCCTATTCGTGGCATAGAACATCAAATTGATTTTTTCCAAGTTCAGCTTTGCCAAACCATCCTGCTTACAGAACAAACCATGTGGAGACAAAAGAGATGAAAAGACAAGTGGATGAGCTTATGGAGAAAGGACACATCAGAGAAAGCATGAGTCCATGTGCTGTTCCAGTCTTGCTTGTACCTAAGAAGGATGGCAGTTGGCGCAAGTGCATTGATTTGCAATCAATAACATCACTGTAAAGTATCGACATCCTATCCCTAGATTAGATGATATGCTTGATGAATTGCATGATTCTAGCATATTCTCTAAGATTGATCTTAAAAGTGGATATCATCAAATTAGGATGAAAGAGGGTGATGAATGAAAAACTGCATTTAAGACTAAACATGGTTTATATGAATGGTTAGTTATGCCATTTGGATTGACAAATGCACATAGTACATTCATGAGATTGATGAATCATGTTCTGATAGCATTCATTGGAGTTTTTGTTGTAGTATACTTTGATGACTTTCTGGTTTACAGCAAAAGCTTAGCTGAACATGTAGAGCATCTTGATTCCGTTTTGAATGTTCTTAGACATGAAAAGCTCTATGCCAACCTTAAGAAATGCACCTTTTGTGAGTGCAGATGGCGTTAAGGTTGATGAGGAAAAGGTTAAGGCCATCAGAGATTGGCCAAGTCCTAAGACAATAGGAGAATTGAAGTGAGAAGCTTTCATGGTCTTGCTGGGTTCTATAGAAGATTCGTGAAGTACTTCAGTACTATAGCTGCACCACTCACTGAGGTTATCAAGAAGGACGTGGGTTTCAAGTGGGAAAATATACAAGAAGAGGCTTTCCAGTCACTCAAAGAGAAACTCACTAATGCCCCTGTTTTGATTTCACCTGACTTTCTTAAAACTTTTGAGATTGAGTGTGATGCCTCAGGTATAGGTATTGGAGCTGTTCTGATGCAAGACAAGAAGCCTATTGCCTTTTTTCACTGAGAAACTTGGAGGAGCTACTCTAAACTATCTGACCTATGACAAGGAGCTGTACGCCTTAGTCCGAGCTCTCCAAACATGGCAACACTACCTATGGCCTAAGGAATTCGTCATTCATACTGACCATGAGTCCCCCAAACATTTGAAAGGCCAACAGAAGCTCAAAAAGAGACACGCCAGGTGGGTTGAATTCATTGAGACATTCCCATATGTCATCAAGTACAAGAAAGGTAAGGATAATGTTGTTGCTGATGCATTTTCCCGAAGGTACACTCTTCTCTCTACTCTTGATGCTAAGCTTCTGGGATTTGAGCAGATTAAAGAACTTTATGCAACTGACCTTGATTTTCAAGAGATTTACAAAGCTTGTGAGAAGTTTGCCTCTAGGCATTATTATAGACAAGACTGGTTTCTCTTTTATGAGAACCGCTTGTGTGTTCCTAACTGTTCTCTGTGAGATTTGTTTGTTAGAGAACGTCATGGAGGAGGATTGATGGGACACTTTGGCGTTGCTAAGACAATGGAGATCATGAGAGATCACTTTCATTGGCCACACATGAGACGTGATGTTGAAAGAATATGTGAAAGATGTGCTACCTGTAAGTAAGCCAAATCTAAGAAGGCTGAGTGGATTCAACAGATCCATGAGAAAGCTAGAAGGAACATAGAGGAGAAAACTAAGCTCTATGCTAAGCAAGCTAACAAAGGGAGGCGTAAGGTGGTTTTTAATGTTGGAGATCAAGTCTGGGTGCACTTGAGAAAGGAGCGGTTCCCAGCTGAAAGGAAATCCAAGCTTATGCCTAGAATCAATGGTCCATTCAAGATAATCAAACAGATCAGCGACAATGCCTACCAACTTGACATGCAAGGTAAGTATAATGTGAGTCCCAGTTTTAATGTTTCTGACCTTGTGCCTTATTTTGTAGATGAATCGGATTTGATGTCAAATCCTTTTCAAGAGGGAGGGGATGATATGATCCTGGATAACACTAAGGATATGGAGCATGAACCAGAGCTTGTAGCTAAGGATGAGCTTGTAGCAGAGGAGGCATTAGTTGCACCAGATGGTCCAATGACTCGTTCTAGAGTTAAGTTGTTCAACTAAACAATTGGAGGAATGCTTAACCACATTTGGGGCCGACCAAATGACTTGAGCCAAGTCCAAACCTCCCTGGTTTTGATCCAAGCTCAAGGACCTCATCAAATGGAAAAGTGATTTATGAGTGCTCTTTTTCCATGTCTTTGGTTTTGTCCCAATGGGTTTTCCAAAGGAAGGTTTTTAATGAGGCTTATGAATTCACTTTCAAATAATCCATTTGATGATTAAAGACCCAAAGCCCATCAAGGAGAAGTGAAAAAACGTGGCTTTGAAGTCTCATTTTCAAATCCAAACTTTATTTTGATTTTCTGTTATTTTCGAGACAGCCTTGGAGCTTGTTCCACGACTTGTCTCTTCAGTTTCCTTTCTTCTTCTTCTTTATATTCTCTGTAACTGAAACCTTATTTCTTATATTTATTTTTATAAAAAAAAACTCTTCTAAAGAAGATCATCTTGTTGGTGCGTTTATCTAGCAAAACCCTTAGAATTCTTTGGTGCGTTTATCCAAAGGAGTTTAAGTTCGATATCTTGAAGCTCTTCGGAAAGCTTATGTGCTATCATTCAACCATTCTAACCTATCCATAATCACAGCTTCACAGCCACATCTAACCAATCCTCAACTTAAGAGTGCCGATTTTAGGGAAGATCTCATCATCCACCCACAAGACCACCAGCTGATTATCCTTTTCCAAGAGATGTTGCTAATGAGAGATGTTTCACTTACTTTTGTTATTCAAGAAAAAATGAGCAATGGAGAGAAACAAGACATAAGATGGTTTATTTACTCAAAAGCTTTAGACAAGATCTTCTGTTTTTGCTGTAAATTATTCACACAAGAAAAAAGTTCTCCTATTTTGGTAACTACTGGCTATGATGATTGGAGAAATTCTTCACACAGGTTGAGATCACATGAAAATACTCATCATCATATTGTTTGCATGTCTTGCTGATATACCTCTATTTTACACCATTTTTACATCGTTTTTATATACTTTATGCATGGTTTACCTTGGCTTTTTTCTTTAATAGGTAGTTTTTATGCATATATAGTGCCAAGAGTCATTTCAAGTCAAACGATGCAATTTGGAGCAAAACAAAGGAAAAGGTCCTCAAAGCAGCCTCATGCATTATCATTAACTTTGGAGGAGCCTCAAAAACATTATACTCAATGGAGTTAGCTTTCCAACGCAATTGAAATCATGCAATTTGGCCATGTAGAATGGGAGATATGATTGTTTTAGTGAAGAGTGTCAAAGGAGCCGAAAACCGGACATCATCAAAGCCGCTCGACCAAAGCCGGTCGGACAGGGATTCCATGGCCCTCGTCCGACCCGACCTTCCTTCATGACGACGACCATCCGGTCGACCGAAGCCGGTCGGACAGGGACTCCAAGGCTCACGTCCGACCCAACCTTTCTTCACCATTCCACGCGCGCTCGACCGCCCCGCTCGACCCAGACGCCATCCCGACCGAACGGTCGACCGCCCCGCTCGACCACGACATGTCCCGATCGACCCGGCTCATTTCTGAAGCCCGTTTTGCGCATCTTCAAGCCCAAATTCACGCCGACTTCTATTATTCAACCAAGACCTAGGTCAAGCCGCCTTTCAACTTCTGAAGCTTTATAAATACATCTTTTTAGCCTTGTAAAAGAGAGAGACACATAGAGATACACTAACATATTATTTTCAATACAAGTTCTTCTAGTTTTACTTTCTTTCTTTGTCTCTTTCAATAGAGGATTTCGAACCTCTATTCTTATGAATATGAGTTCGACTTCCTTCTCTATGTCGAGTAGTTACCTTGTTAAGTGATAGGAAATCAAAGGATAGTGTTCATGCTTGCTTGATAATCGATATATAGAATTAGGGTTTACATAAACTCTTCACCTTTGCTTGTGTTCATTGCTTGGTGTTGATCTGGCCAATCAACATATGATCCTAGGTAGATTTGAGCCACGGAAGTGATGAATCATTCGCCTGAACTAGTATTTGGTGGGCAAACTCTCTTAGACTGCGGAAGTTGATTTACTAGAGGTTGTGAACAATTGAGACTTGATCGAATTAATGCTTGTTTGATTATCTAAGGACATACCGAAATTTTAGCGATTAGATAGATCAACAAAGGGGTCGGAGCCACGGAAGTGGAAAGATCTAAATTAGTGTCTTGAGTTCTAGGTGGTACACATTCTTAAAACTCTAACAAGTCGAACTTGCTTGCTTGAATTACTCATCCCGCGATTATCCTATTGATATAATCGCGGGATGAGTGATTCAAGCAAGCAAGTTCAATTAGGGATTTAAGAATGTGTACCACCTAGAACTCAAGACACTAGTTTAGATCTTTCCACTTCCGTGGCTCCGACCCCTATGTTGATCTATCTAATCGCTAAACTTTCGGTATGTCCTTAGATAATCAAACAAGCATTAATTCGATCAAGTCTCAATTGTTCACAACCTCTAGTAAATCAACTTCCGCAGTCTAAGAGAGATTGCCCACCAAATACTAGTTCAGGAGAATGATTCATCACTTCCGTGGCTCAAATCTACCTAGGATCATATGTTGATTGGCCATATCAACACCAAGCAATGAACACAAGCAAAGGTGAAGAGTTTATGTAAACCCTAATTCTATGTATCGATTATCAAGCAAACATGAACACTATCCTTTGATTTCCTATCACTTAACAAGGTAACTACTCAGACATAGAGAAGGAAATCGAATTCATGTTCATAAGAACAGAGATCCGAGATCCTCTCTCGAAGGAGACAATGAAAGAAAGCAAAAACTATAAGAACTTTTATTGAATAATATGTTTTGTATCTCTATGTGTGGCTCTCTCTTTTACAAGGCTAAAAAGATGTATTTATATTGCTTCAGAACTTGAAGGGCAGCTTGACCTAGGTCTTGGTCGAAACATAAGAGGCGGTGTAAGTTTGGGCTTGAAAACGTGCAAAACGGGCTTCAGAAACGAGCCGGGTCGTGCGGGATACGTCGTGGTCGAGCGGGGCGGTCGACCGGTCGGTCGGTAAGGTGTTCGGGTCGAGCTGGCGGTCGAACGGTCGCACGGGATAGCGGTCGGGCGCGCACGGGATGGTGAAAAGAGGTCGGGTCGGACGAGGGCCATGGAGTCCCTGTCCGACCGGCTTGGTCGACCGGATGGTCATCGCCAGGAAGGAAGGTCGGGTCGGAAGGGAGCCTTGGAGTCCCTGTCCGACCGGCTCGGTCGAGCGGCCTTGATGATGTCCGGTTTTCGGCTCCTTTGACACTCTTCAGTAAAACGATCATATCTCCCATTCTACATGGCCAAATTGCATGATTCCAATTGCGTTGGAACGATAACTCATGTAGGCATCGCGGCGAACTAGTTTTGGTTAAATACATTGAGTATAATGTTTTTGGGGCTCTTCCAAAGTTAATGATAGTGCATGAGGCTGCTTTGAGGACCTTTTCCTTTGTTTTGCTCCAAATTGCATCTTTTGACCTGAAATGACTCTTGGCACTATATATGCATAAAAAGTACCTTTTAAAGCAAAAAGCCACGGTAAAACCATGTATAAAGTATATAAAAACGATGTAAAAGGGGTGTAAAATAGAGGTATATCAACTCCTCCAGACTTAGATCTTTGCTTGTCCCCAAGCAAATAGAATCCAAATCAGAGAAAGAGATTTGAAAACGTAGAAACTCCTTATCCTTGCTTCCTTTCCTGTATTCCACTAAAAACATAACCAATGTTAGACTAGCTTCACATAATGCTCGGCAAGCTTAGCGAACCATACCAAACTCAACTAGTCTCATCCAGCATTCCAGACTTTCCATTGTTAACTCCTTGCATAAATTTAAAATGTGCGGTCTTTATCAAGGGAATATTGATCAATAGGCACTTGTTCTTACCCACTTGAGTCTCTCCAGGATAGTCCTTTTTGAAGCTTTTGAGTTCTTTTCCTCTCTCTTTTCTTTTGAAGGATCGATGTTTCCCTACTTTTCTAGGGTATCATTTTATTTTTTCTATCGATCCTTCTTCCCTTTCTTTTTCTTTTGGGGAATAACATAGGATAGGCTTTCGCTTTTTCCTTGTTCTTGGTAGGTCTCCATAAGACAAGAAGGTGCAGACGTATGCATTCCTCTTGCTTACACGTTTTCCTTGTGCTTAAAAGCTTTTGATTTTCATTTTTCTAAGAGAGAGGAGAACTACACTTTGTATTGGACACACCATTTTGAGATCAAGTGAGGAACGACTCATATGTATGCCAAGTCCCTTGACAAGAAAAACTAAGTTGATTAGAGTGGAGTTAACGTTAGATTATCCGGGTACCTTAGAAATGTTGCCAAGTCGGTAGGTCGATCCACCGTTAGAGGTTCTGTTAGGCTTATGTCTGCAACTGATGTCCGCTCTAGGGTCATAGATTGTTAGAACAACACCGGAGAATCATAGAGATAAATCATAATTTCCAACTAAGGTTTTGACTCAATAAAACAGAAGTTTTGAAGAAGGTTGATAAGAGAAAAAGATATAAGATGAAAACAAGACATGAACAAACGCATTAGTACCGACAATCCCCCCAGACTTAACTTAAACTGTCCCGGTGAAAGCAAATCCGATTAAGGGAGGTAAAAGAAAGAGGTAATAAGGCGTTTGTGAATGAGAGGAAAGATGTAACCTGATATGGTATTAGAAACCGAAGAATGGTGTGATGGATGATATGTCCAGCTACTATGTTGCTCCATAATGTGGATGAGATCCCGGCTTAGATGGTCAAGTGCTGTTGCGCACCAGCAATGAGCTTTAAGGGCCGCCTGAGTGTAGGTGAAGTAGGATCATCATGTGGTAGAACATCAACTAGGCATGGGATGTGATGTGGTATGGAATGAAAGTGTGGTGGAATGATGGTGGGATGATATGCAAATGAGGTGGGATGGTATGTAAGTGAGGTGGGTGTATGCAAATGTGGTGGGATGGTATGCAAATGAGGTGGGATAGTATACAAATGAGGTGGGATGGTATACAAGTGAGGTGGGATGGTATGCAAGTGAGTTGGAATGGTGGGTCGGCAAGAGGGGACACGGTCGATCGGGCGAGGCACCGGTCGATCGTCCTGGTCGACCCGACCATGGTGAGTGCTGCATTCTTCTTTCCTGAGGTTTATTTCTGCTTCTTTCATGCTGGATTCTCAAATTTCTGTATCCAAAACTTCAAAACAAAACTATTAAATGAAAACAAAGATTAAAAAGGGATAGAAAAGACCTTATGGGTTGCCTCCCATACAGCGCTTGTTTATGGTCTTTAGCTTGACCGTTTGGCTCTTCTAAGAAGAAGTGGAAGGACATGGCCTGAGACAAAGCCTTTTTGTGCGTGTCCCATCACGTCCTTGTTGATGATCAGGTGGTTCATGAGGAGATATGAACCGAGAATGTTTGGTAGAAGTGAAAACGGGGACAGCATCATAGAAAACAGATTTGTTGACATTGGCAAGAGAGATGCGGCGGTTTGGCCAATCCATAATGGCTCCAGCAGTTGCCAAGAATGATCTTCCGAGTATAAGAGGCATGTCACTTCCTCCTTTGATGTTTATGATATGAAAATCCAACGGTATCTTTGTATCTTCAATTTCAAGCAAGACATCATAAACAACACCTCTAGGTTGTGCAATGGTGAGATCAGCAAGTCCAATGCTGATTTGTGAAGGTTGTAGGCGTGTGATCCCAAGGAGTTTAGCAGTGTGTGTGGGCATCAAGTTTATGCATGAACAAGAATCACAAATGTAGCTATCAAAGTATCTTCCATTGATTGTGCAGGGTATGGTAAACTGTCCTGGGTCTTCTACCTTGTAGAGGGTTCTGAAAGAAGGCTGTTTCTTAGCTTTCTCAAATAGCTCCTGAATCTCTTCTGGGGTCTCTTTGCAGTTGTGGAAAAAGTTGGTGAGTGGTTGGTTCTTCCAGGCTGTAACATCCGCGAACCAGAAAATTGTGTTAAAAGTGGTATCGGACGACATTAGGGATTCAGAAGTCGATTACATATGCTCTTTGAGGTTCGAATCGAGGATTGATTGTACATGTTCTTGTTTGATTGTTGTACAGTCGGTCTAAGGTTCATTTATCTCGAAGAAAATGTGTGAAAAGCTTCTGAATGCTTAGTGTCGATCGACACCAAAGGGTATGTCGATCGACACCGGGTTGAGAAATCAATTCCGGTTTAAGTCGATTGCGCGTTCGATTGAGTTTGGTTTGGTTTTGGTCGAGGGGTGTCGACCGACACCAAGGAAGGGTGTCGATCGACACCAGTTATTGAGAAATCGACCGGTTTGATTCAAGTCGGCTGGTTTTGTCTGGTTAAGGGCTTGGAAGCCCTAAGTCGCGATAAAAAGCCCTGTGGCCGCGCAGAAAGTGACTTTTTCGAGTTTCAGAGAGGAAAAGGGTGATTTCTGGGTGATTTTGGAGTTGGAGTTTCGATCCGTGGCTGTTCTTCGTTGTTTCTATCTTCCTTCCTTCCTTTCAATCCGTTTTCAAGGTGAGTGCGTGACTGTAGGTCCGTTAAGCGTTAGAGATTGTGTGATTTCGGAATTATGATGTGTTCTTGAGATTGTTTATGCTGGATTTCGTGTTTTGATAGCATTGGGGCGTTGAAAACCCTTAGATTTTGTGTTATTGCGATTTGGAATGCGATTTTCGTAGCTTCTGGTTTCTGGGCATCGAGCCGGTGTCGAGCGACACTCGATGAGTGTCGATCGACACTCGGGAGGCTGGCGTCGATCGACACCATAGAGGTGTCGGTCGACACCGACCTGGGTGTCAGGAAACATGGGTTTCCTGACAGGTAGTTGATGATATTGTGGTTGCATTGTCATGGTTGTTGTTTATTGTGATGTATTGTCTATTGTTTGACGTAATTGACCTGTAGGCAGGATGATCCACTCACTAAGTATTTATGATAATACTTACGCATCTCTATTCCAATGTGATGCAGGTAACAGTAATGTTCTTCCGCGGAAAGAGACCGAGAGAAGAGGATGATGAGATTAGGAATTTGATATTGGCACTTTTGCTGTGGTTGACCAGGAATTCCTCATCTTAGGGTGTTAGACTTTATTTTAATAATGTAGCAAACCTGGTTTAGGTTGCTTATTGCTTATTGGTTATTGGTTTTATTGGTTTTATTCTTCATTGGTTATTTGTTAAACAATTATTTATGATTTAATAATATTGGTTTCTTCCGCATTGTGTTGTTGAATTAGCTGTTGAGGATTAATATTTATGGGAATGTTAATCTGGGCTAATAAAAAAAGAAAAAAAAAATGGTTGGTTGTTTCATTTTGGTATCAGAGCGAATACGGTTTTAGGACTGTTAGTGTTGAGTGGATTGGACTATGTGTTTAATTGATTATGTGAGTTAGTCAGTTAGTGGTCTAGTCTCATCCTCTCGGTCTTCCAGTTTTCCGCGGGTAAGTGAGTTGGATATTTGGTGTGTTGTGTTTTGGTTTTGTGTGTTGACTTTGCTCTTTTTCTGTACTTGGTGGTAGTGCAGAGAGATGGACGCAGGTCGTGGTCGTGGCCGTGGTCGTGGTCGCGGTGCAGCCCGTGGGGGCAGAGGAGCTGGTCGCGGTGGGCGAGCAGCGGGTCGTGGAGGTCGGGGTGCTGGTCGTGGAGTGCCAGTGGTTGAGGTTTCCGTAGAGAGTGCAGCGCCTAGTGTGGCAGTAGCGTCGGTGACACAGTCTGTTTCGTTGGCCGGTGGGGCTAACTCAGGTGCCAGTGGTGGCGCAGGAGCTGGAGCGGTTCCCGGTGGGGGCGCTGCTTTAGCTCAGGGAGAGTTGATTGTGGGGCTACTGACTCAGTTGTTGGCACGTCTTCCTCAGGCAGTTCCACAGCAGGCTCCGGTTGCACCTCCAGCGGCCGGGGCACAGGTTGGTGCCGGGGCTCATGTTGGTGCCGGTTTTGTTGAGCAGCAGGAGGCTGCGGTGCAGCAGGGTGTTGCAGTTGGGGTTTCTCCTTATCGTGAGATGATGAGGGAGATGCAGAGGATTGGTACGCCTACGTTTGAGGGCGGGGTTACTCCAGAGCAGGCTGACGAGTGGCGTCAGAGGTTAGAGAGGAACTTCGATTCTGTTCGTTGTCCGGCACAGTTTCAGGTTGAGTTGGCAGTGCACTACCTTGGAGGTGATGCTCATTTGTGGTGGAGGTCTGTTAGGACCAGGAGAGAGGTTTGGACATGGGTTGACTTCGTCGAGGAGTTCAACCACAAGTTTTTCCCTCAGGAGGCTCGTGACAGGCTGCAGTTGAGGTTTTTGGACTTGACTCAGGGTGAGAGGTCTGTTCGAGAGTACGATGCAGAGTTCTGCAGATTGGTGGTCTTTTCTGGTGGTGAGTTGATCAGTGAGCGGGCATTGACGTCGCGGTTTCTCCAGGGGCTTCGGAGGAACATCAGGACTCAGTGCAGAGGTGGTATGTACCACACCAGAGCGGGCTTAGTGGAGTTGGCAGCTTCCATTGAGGAGGACTTGCGCGAGCCGGTGAGTACGGCAGTTGTTCCAGTTGCAGTTGCTCCTACTACCCATCCTCGGGGCCAGCAGCAGCATCAGCAGCGTAGAGGTTACAGTTCTGGTTATGGCAGAGGCAGCAGGCCTGCGCAGGGCCAGAAGAGGAGAGCAGAGGAGATATCTGCTAGTAGCCCGAGTACGGGTGGTTGTTTTGGGTGTGGGAGTCTGGATCACAGAGTTGCGACTTGCCCCAAGAGGGCGGGATCCAGAGAGACGACAGTGTGCTTCTACTGCAGGGAGCCGGGGCATATCAAGACAATGTGTCCCAAGTTGCAGCAGAGGGCAGTGGCAGCGGCGATTCAGCCGTTGGCTATTCAGTCAGCAGCGCAGGTTGCGGCGTTGCAGTCGGGTGGAGCGCCGAGAGTTTATACTTCGGCAGAGGTGGGCCAGACCAGTCAGTCAGGCCAGATCACATGTAAAATCTTGACTCAGACTTTTAAATTCTTAAAGGTAGAATGTTGGTGTTGTCTGTTTCTGTTATTTTACTGTGATAGAGTTAGAGGTTCTCAACACTTGTGGAATTGTGTAGGGACCTTGTTAGTTGGAGGTTTTGAGTCTCACGTTCTGTTTGACTCGGGAGCATCTAATTGCTTCATTACTCCGGGGAGAGCTGAGAGTAGTGGTATTCGGAGTAGCGAGGGCGAGGCGTCAGGCTTTGTCAAGGTGGCCGGTGGTGGTTTTCTGGCTACTTCGGGCAGAGCTAGAGCAGTTGATGTGCAGATTGCGGGGCAGTCAATGCCAGCAGATTTGGTCATCAGCCCGGTGGAGCTGTATGACGTGATTTTGGGGATGGACTGGTTATCTTCTTACCGAGTTCATGTGGATTGCTACAGAGGTAGAGTTGTGTTTGAGCAGGATGCAGAGAAGTTGGTTTATCAGGGAGTGAGACCGACTTCGGGGAGTATAGTGATCTCGGCTATTCAGGCAGAGCAGTTGTTAGAGCGGGGCTGCGAAGCCTATTTGGCGACGATTACTATGACAGAGTCCAGTGGTGAGGTGGTTTTGCAGGATATTCAGGTTGTCCAGGATTTTGAGGATGTATTTCGGTCGCTGAAGGGATTGCCACCATCTCGGTCAGATCCTTTCACGATTGATTTAGAGCCTGGGACAGCTCCGATATCGAAGACACCTTACAGAATGGCTCCAGCAGAGATGACAGAGCTGAAGAAGCAGCTAGAGGACCTTTTGAGTAAAGGGTTCATCAGACCTAGTGTTTCGCCGTGGGGAGCACCAGTTTTGTTTGTTAAGAAGAAGGATGGCAGTTTTCGGTTGTGCATTGATTACCGGGGACTTAACCGAGTCACAGTGAAGAACAGGTACCCACTTCCGAGGATTGATGAGTTGTTGGATCAGTTGAGAGGGGCTACTTGGTTCTCCAAGATTGACTTGGCATCGGGTTATCATCAGATTCCGATAGATGAGGCAGATGTCCGGAAGACAGCTTTTCGGACGAGGTATGGGCATTTTGAGTTTGTGGTCATGCCTTTTGGTTTGACTAATGCGCCGGCAGCGTTTATGAGATTGATGAACGACGTGTTCAGGGAGTTCTTGGACGTGTTCGTTATCATTTTTATCGATGATATTTTGGTGTATTCGAGGAGTCCAGAGGAGCATGCGACTCATTTGAGGCTTGTGTTGGAGAAGCTTCGAGAGCAGAAGCTTTTTGCTAAGTTGAGCAAGTGCAGCTTTTGGCAGAGGGAGATGGGTTTTCTTGGCCATATTGTTTCTGCAGAGGGAGTTTCTGTGGATCCGGCTAAGATTGAGGCTATCAGAGATTGGCCTAGACCGAGTAGTGCTACCGAGATCAGGAGTTTTCTGGGTTTAGCAGGCTACTACAGGAGGTTCGTCAAGGGGTTTGCGAGTATGTCTCAGCCGATGACGAGGTTGACTGGCAAGGATGTGCCATTTGTGTGGTCGCCGGAGTGCGAGGAGAGCTTTGGGAAGCTCAAGGAGATGTTGACTAGTACACCTGTGTTGGCATTACCCGACCCGGGGAAGCCATATGTGGTGTACACAGATGCTTCAGGTGTTGGACTGGGTTGTGTTTTGATGCAGGAGGGCAGAGTGATTGCCTATGCTTCGAGGCAGTTGCAGGGCAGTGAGCGCAACCGTCCTACACACGATCTTGAGCTGGGAGCAGTGGTTTTTGCACTCAAGATTTGGAGGTCTTATTTGTATGGTGGCAGAGTGCAGATCTTTACAGATCACAAGAGTCTACAGCATATTTTCACTCAGCCTTTACTGAATGCGAGGCAGACGCGTTGGGTGGAGTTTCTGGCAGACTATGACCTGGATATTGTTTATCATCCGGGCAAGGCCAATTTGGTGGCAGATGCTTTGAGTCGACGGAGGGTTGATTCAGATAGGGAGCGTGGTGTTGAGGCTTTGGTCAGCGAGATTAGTACATTGCGTCTTTGTGCTATTTCAGAGGAGCCTTTGGGTTTAGAGGCAGCTGATCAGGCGGACTTACTCAGTAGGATCAGAGTGGCGCAGCAGAGTGATCAGGGTTTGATTGATGCTTCGCAGGTGGTTGGTTCTGAGTATCAGGTCTCTTCGAATGGGACTATCTTGGTTCGTGGGCGAGTTTGTGTACCCAAGGACGAGGAGTTGAGGCATGAGGTTTTGAGAGAGGCTCATTCGAGCAAGTTTTCGATTCATCCGGGTGCGACCAAGATGTACCGTGACCTCAAACGGTATTATCATTGGGTTGGGATGAAGAGGGATGTGGCAGATTGGGTTGCGAGGTGCAACACTTGTTCTTTGGTCAAGGCAGAGCATCAGGTGCCTAGTGGTCTTCTGCAGAGTTTACCCATTCCGGAGTGGAAGTGGGATATGATCACTATGGATTTTGTTGTGGGATTGCCTATCTCACGGACATTCGATGCTATTTGGGTCATTGTGGATCGCTTGACCAAGTCAGCACATTTCTTGGCCATCAAGAAGACAGATGGAGCAGCTGTCTTGGCTAGGAAGTTTGTGCGGTAGATTGTGAGGCTGCATGGAGTGCCAGCCAGTATTGTGTCGGATAGAGATCCGAGGTTTGCTTCAGAGTTTTGGAGGGCATTTCAGACTGAGATGGGCACTAAGGTGCATATGAGTACAGCGTATCATCCGCAGACAGATGGGCAGTCAGAGAGGACTATTCAGACTTTGGAGGATCTGCTTAGGATGTGTAACTGGATTGGGGTGGTCATTGGGCTGATCATCTGTGTTTGGCAGAGTTTGCCTATAACAACAGTTTTCAGTCTAGTATTGGTATGGCTCCTTATGAGGCTTTGTATGGGAGGCCATGCAGGACACCCTTATGCTGGACCCAAGTGGGGGAGCGCAACATGTTTGGAGCTAGTTTTGTTCAGGAGACGACGGAAAAGATCCGTGTCTTGAGGCTGAACATGAAGGAGGCTCAGGATAGACAGAGGAGTTATGCAGATAGGCGGCGACGTGAGCTTGAGTTTCAGGTGGGAGATAGAGTTTATCTCAAGATGGCTATGTTGAGGGGCCCTAACAGGTCCATAGCAGAGAACAAGCTCAGTCCGCGTTTTATGGGTCCGTTTCCAGTGGTGGAGCGTGTTGGGCCAGTGGCTTATCGGTTGGAGTTGCCACCGATTATGAGCGCCTTTCACAAGGTGTTTCATGTTTCTATGTTGAGGAGGTGTTTGCGTCCTTCAGAGGAGGTTGTGGTTGAGATTCCAGAGGATCTTCAGCCAGACATGACAGTTCCGGCAGTTCCTGTGAGGATTCTTGAGAGGAGAGTCAAGGTTCTGCGGAACAAGAGGGTGCCATTGTTGAGAGTCTTGTGGGACTGTAGTGGCACAGAGGAGCAGACTTGGGAGCCAGAGGCAAAGATGAAGCTGAAGTTCGGAAAGTGGTTCGACAAGCAGGCTGTGGAGTGAGCTTCTTCATCTTTGTGGTTCTATTCTTGTATTTGGTTTTGTTGTTGTTGGTTTTGGAGTTATGTATTTTCGTTTTCGTTGTACGATATACATTTTGGAGTTATATGAGATGGAGTTTTTGCCTCATATTTTTGGTTATGGTTTGGATGTTACAAGTTTCTTTGGCCGGTGGGGTCATTGGAAGTTTTTAGTCATATGTTGGTACGCGTTTCAGATTTTATTACTTGTTTTGTCTAGAGGCGGTGGGCCTTGTAGACGGTGGTTCTATTTGTGTTGGGACGGTAGGTGCCCAACGGACTTATATTGGGGGTCACTACCTCGATATGGGTTGTTTTCGTGACGATGGGTCGCGGTTTGGATACTGGGCGGTAGGCCGCAGTATGGATATTGTGGCGGTGGGCCGCAATATGGATATCGTGACGGTAGGTTACGGTATTGAGAGTAATAATATCTTGGAGACATGCGTATAACATAGGACTAAAAATGTGAGTTTTGAGGTCTTGAGAGACGTTGTGTTGGGATTCGAGGACGAATCCAGTTTAGTGGGGGAGAATTGTAACATCCGTGAACCAGAAAATTGTGTTAAAAGTGGTATCGGACGACATTAGGGATTCAGAAGTCGATTACATATGCTCTTTGAGGTTCGAATCGAGGATTGATTGTACATGTTCTTGTTTGAGTGTTGTACAGTCGGTCTAAGGTTCATTTATCTCGAAGAAAATGTGTGAAAAGCTTCTGAATGCTTAGTGTCGATCGACACCAAAGGGTGTGTCGATCGACACCGGGTTGAGAAATCAATTCCGGTTTAAGTCGATTGCGCGTTCGATTGAGTTTGGTTTGGTTTTGGTCGAGGGGTGTCGACCGACACCAAGGAAGGGTGTCGATCGACACCGGTTATTGAGAAATCGACCGGTTTGATTCAAGTCGGCTGGTTTTGTCTGGTTAAGGGCTTGGAAGCCCTAAGTCGCAATAAAAAGCCCTGTGGCCGCGTAGAAAGTGACTTTTTCGAGTTTCAGAGAGGAAAAGGGTGATTTCTGTGTGATTTTGGAGTTGGAGTTTCGATCCGTGGCTGTTCTTCGTTGTTTCTATCTTCCTTCCTTCCTTTCAATCCGTTTTCAAGGTGAGTGCGTGACTGTAGGTCCGTTAAGCGTTAGAGATTGTGTGATTTCGGAATTATGATGTGTTCTTGAGATTGTTTATGCTGGATTTCGTGTTTTGATAGCATTGGGGCGTTGAAAACCCTTAGATTTTGTGTTATTGCGATTTGGAATGCGATTTTCGTAGCTTCTGGTTTCTGGGCGTCGAGCCGGTGTCGAGCGACACTCGATGAGTGTCGATCGACACTCGGGAGGCTGGCGTCGATCGACACCATAGAGGTGTCGGTCGACACCGACCTGGGTGTCAGGAAACGTGGGTTTCCTGACAGGTAGTTGATGATATTGTGGTTGCATTGTCATGGTTGTTGTTTATTGTGATGTATTGTCTATTGTTTGACGTAATTGACCTGTAGGCAGGATGATCCACTCACTAAGTATTTATGATAATACTTACGCATCTCTATTCCAATGTGATGCAGGTAACAACAATGTTCTTCCGCGGAAAGAGACCGAGAGAAGAGGATGATGAGATTAGGAATTTGATATTGGCACTTTTGCTGTGGTTGACCAGGAATTCCTCATCTTAGGGTGTTAGACTTTATTTTAATAATGTAGCAAACCTGGTTTAGGTTGCTTATTGCTTATTGGTTATTGGTTTTATTGGTTTTATTCTTCATTGGTTATTTGTTAAACAATTATTTATGATTTAATAATATTGGTTTCGTCCGCATTGTGTTGTTGAATTAGCTGTTGAGGATTAATATTTATGGGAATGTTAATCTGGGCTAATAAAAAAAAAAAAAAAAAAAGGCTTGGTTGTTTCACAGGCGTCATGAAAGGTCATGCTTGCTGGCAGTGTTTGGACAAAGCGGTTGAATTCAGCTAGCTTCTCTCGGGAGATGGGGTTGCTGTACCACTTGGGAGGAGGTGTAGAGGGTGGAGATGGGGGTAGGGTTGCTGCATAAGATGACATAGAGAGGCGGGCTCGCCTAAAGAGTTGCTTAATCTCATCCTTGGTTTCTTTTGCTACTAAAGAAAAACTCAACCAAATCATGGTTGTTCCAAGCTTCTTCAAAGGGGACATAGAATGGTATGGACTTCAGCTTCTTGTTAAACTCCTTGAGCTTCTCTGGGCTTATCTTAATAGGGTCGATGGGATCATATTGGAATGAATCCTCTGGTTCATCCAGGATGGTTCTCTTTCTTGAAATGCCGGTGATTCTAGGAAGGGCGAGTGTACGAGCTGGAGGTGGAGAGAATCGCGGATCAGGTTGCTGTGGACTAGTTTCACTTCCTCTAGAGCTTGCATTGCTGTTAAAACTCTGTTTCTCTTCTTCATCATCTTCATAGTCTTCCTCATACTCTTGATCTTCTTCTTCTTTTCTTACAAGATGTGATGAGTTTTCCTTGGAGATTGCTGTGATGACATTGCAAGGGAAAGGAGGTGGTTTGGGTGTGGGGCTTCTTTCTCTCTGGTTCTTAGAGAAAAGAGATCCTTCTACAGCTGACAGCCGGTTATAGATGATTCCAAGATGTTTGCAATTATCATCATTGAAGCTATGGGCACCAATGCTCTTGCTAAGTAGCTTATGGTATTTAGCAGCAACATCTAGCTTGACAAGGTTGAGTGATCGATCATTGTCTTCCTTGAGTTGCTTGATATCTTTGTCAAGCTTGATAACTTGGTTAAAAAGAACATCCATCTTTTCTCCAAGGGTGAGCTGAACATATTCGATCTTCTTCTCCATCTCTCTTGTACTTGTGACTTGATAGTCAAGGTACTCTTGTAGCGTCTCTTCAAGCTTGGTTAGGTGTGGGTTGTGGGGTAATCCTTCTGTGGCTTGGGGTAGCTGCTCAATGTGCGGTGGAGGTTGGTGGTTTCTATAGGGCGGGTGGTAGGGTTTGAGTAGCGGCACATAGGGTTGTCCACGGGAAAACTTGTTGAGGAATGCTTCCTTGTATCTTCTCCATGTCTTGAAATCATGTTGGGCAGAAAATCTAACCCACTCTTGAGCTCGGCCAGCTAGGGATGTTTTGAACAAGCTGATCTTCTTTGCGTTCTCTCCCCAAACCATAGTAATCACAGAGATTTTCGAAATTCTTTACATGTTCTTGAGCACACTCCGATATGAAGTCATGGAAAGGATCTCTTACTACATACTTGATCAGGTCGCCATTGATGGACTCCGGTGGTAAAGAGGCATCATCTTCTTCTTCATAAGATTGGTTGTGGTGAGGGTAAGAGCTTTGGTTATACTTGGATTTGAAAGGTGGGTTCCTGCTGAACCTTTTCAAGAAAGCTTCTCTCCAGTCTAACCAAGTGTTGATCTGAAAAGGGGGAGAGTATTGCACCCACTCAAGAGCTCTCCCAGCTAAGGACATGCTGAACAGCATTAGCTTCTTCTCAAAATCGAAAACTCCATAAGAATCACAAAGACCTTCAAAGTGATCAATGTGTTCTAGTGCATACTCATTGTATAGATCATGGAATTTGTCTCTCTTCACAAACTCAATCAGCTCCGGATCTATTTCTTCTTCTGGTGAGGCTATAAGGTGTTCTTCTCTTTCATAGTAGGCTTGGCTAGACGTCTCCAGTTCGGCCGCATTAGGGTAGGGGAGAAGGTTTTTCTTGGTCTTCAAGGGTGCTAGTCCGGGATGACTACTGCGAGAATCCCAAGAAGGTGAAATAGCTGGAGGGTTCGACATCCTCTTCTCCGTTGGACTGTCTTCAGGAGGAGATACGTGGCGTATAGGAATCACCCTTATAGGACTAGGACTTCTCAAATCCTCTTCCATCTAGGAGAAAGACTTAAAACCTGAAAAACCAAAAACAAAAAAGGAAAAACAAAATTAAATAACTTAAAACAGGAAAAACCTAGACTAGAGCTCTTTCAAGAACTTGTAGGCACGATTTTGGTCCCCGGCAACGGCGCCAAAAAGCTTGATGGGGATTAAACTTTTCCCAATTTCTATCCCTTTTCTGCAAGTGCACAGATCGAGAGTAGCAACGGGTATATCGAACACAAGGACCAGTTAGTGCACTACAAGGTATGAGATTGAGATTTAGCTAGGAAAGCAATATGAGTTTGGTTGTTGTCACGATTAAAGCAAGTAAAGAAAGCAAGTCAATCTATGGATGGAAAGCGCTAAGCAATAGGATAATCGCGGGATGAGTGATTCAAGCAAGCAAGTTCGATTTGTTAGGGATTTAAGAATGTATACCACCTAGAACTCAAGACACTAGTTTAGATCTTTCCACTTCCGTGGCTCCGACCCCTATGTTGATCTATCTAATCGCTAAACTTTTGGTATGTCCTTAGATAATCAAACAAGCATTAATTCGATCAAGTCTCAATTGTTCACAACCTCTAGTAAATCAACTTCCGCAGTCTAAGAGAGATTGCCCACCAAATACTAGTTCAGGCGAATGATTCATCACTTATGTGGCTCAAATCTACCTAGGATCATATGTTGATTGGCCAGATCAACACCAAGCAATGAACACAAGCAAAGGTGAAGAGTTTATGTAAACCCTAATTCTATGTATCGATTATTAAGCAAACATGAACACTATCCTTTGATTTCCTATCACTTAACAAGGTAACTACTCAGACATAGAGGCCAATAGGTAAAAGATGGTGAACAAATATAGAGTTACTATAAATCCCCGGCAACGGCGCCAAAAACTTGATGTGTGGTCAGGTTTTACCGACTTTTTCAAATCCTGCAAGTGCACAGATCGTAGAAGTACGGGTTATCGAACACAAGGACTGGCTAAAATGAATACACTTTAAATCTATGGAGTTCGGATCAAGCTAGAATAAGATAAAGGATGATTGGTTGGTGGTCTAATAACTAAATACTAAAGCTAAGAAATCGAGGTTGTAAAGCAATGAAGGAAAGGCGTTAGGTCTCTAGGGGCTAATTCGCAGAGAAGCAAGCAATGATCAGTTCGATGATAGATATGAATCAATTTAGGGATGATGGGATGATAGATCCGTCTAGAACACAAAACACGAAAATAAGTCTTTCCACTTCCGTGGCTCCGACTCCTATGATAACTTATCTAATCGCTAAACTTTCGGTATGTCCTTAGATAGTTATTCAAGCATTAAATCGATCAAGTTCGGATACAGTTCACTAGGCTTAGTAAATCAACTTCCGCAGTCTAAGAAACCTAGCTTGTCAAAGAATAGGTCCGGCGAATGATACAGCACTTCCGTGGCTCAAATCAACCTAGGATCGGATTGCTAGATGCGCGGTAAAGCAATCAGCATTAATAAGTGAACAAAACGAGACAAAGACTCTAATGATATCCCTAACAGTTCATCGAAATCATAGATCAAGCAAACAACTCATTGAATTAGTAACCGTAGCAACCTAACAAGTGAATTACTCAGACATGATCAAAGTAACAACACAGAGAGATGAAGAAAGCATGATAATAGAAAAAGGGTCAGAAATCTTCTCCAAATTGTAGTGAGGAGGAGAGATCCTCTCCTTGAAATCTCTAGAACAAAAGTAGATCTATAAAACTGTAATACAATGCGGCTCTGCCGTTGTCTTCTTTCTAAAGAGGCTAAAAAGGTGTATTTATAGTGCTAGGTCTTCCAGGGGTCGAGATTAGGTAAACGGGCCGAGTAAATCGTGAAAACGTGCAAAACGGGCCTTAGTCGGCTAAGGCGGGTCGAGCGGGACGGTCGGCGGTCGAGCGGGGCGGTCGACCGGTCGGTCGGGATGATGGTCGCGTCGAGCTGGCGGTCGAGCGGTTGAACGGGATAGCGGTCTGGCGCGCACGGGATGGTGAAAAGAGGCCGGGTCGGACGAGGGCCATGGAGTCCCTGTCCGACCGGCTCGGTCGACCGGATGGGTCGTCGTCTTGAAGGAAGGTCTGTCGGACGGGAGCCTTGGAGTCCCTGTCCGACCGGCTCGGTCGACCGGTTTCATTGTGCGATGAAGGGCGGTCGGGTAGGACGGGAGCCTTGGAGTCCCTGTCCGACCGGCTCGGTCGACCGGATGGGTAGACGTCCGGTTTTTGGCTGATCTGACACTCTTCACTAAAATGATAATATCTTTCATTCTACACGTCCAAATTGCATGATTCCAATTGCGTTGGAAAGCTAACTCATGTAGGCATCGTGCCGAACTGGTTTTGGTAAAATCCATTGAGTATAATGTTTTTGGGGCTCTTCCAAAGTTGATGCTGTGTCGTGGAGCGGCGTAAAGTCCAAATCCTGTGGTTTTGCTCCAAAATGCATCTTTCGACCTGTTTAGACTCTTAGTACTATAAATCCACAAAAACTGCCTTTTTAGATCAAAAAGCCTTTAAAAACCTTATAAAAAGCATAGTAAAACCATATAAAAAGGATACAAAATAGAGGTATATCATGTACCCATAAAATTGCGGAGGTTGAATGTCGGCTGCAAGGTAATTGGCTATGTGGCTATACCAAGGTGTACCGAAGGTAATTCTCTTGTCCGGGACTGGTGGTAGTGTGTCGGTGACCCTTGTTATTGGTATGGCGCTGACGGAATAGACTGTTTCTTCTGGCAATGAGTCGTTGATGGGGAGTTCCTCTTCTATCTTCATCCGGGAGAGATGATCTGCCACACTATTCTCCGCACCTTTTCTGTCGACGATCTTTAAGTCAAACTCTTGTAGTAGGAGAATCCACCGGATGAGACGTGGCTTTGCATCCTTCTTGGATAGAAGATATTTGAGGGCAGCATGGTCGGTGTGAACGATGACTTTAGATCCGACAAGGTAAGATCGGAACTTCTCAAACGCAAAGACAATTGTGAGCAGCTCCTTCTCAGTGGTGGCGTAGTTGCATTGTGCTTCATCTAGGGTCCGGTTCGCATAGTATATGACATGAAGTTTCTTCTCCTTTCTTTGTCCTAGCACGGCACCAACGGCGTAGTCACTTGCATCACACATAATCTCAAACGGGAGCTCCCAATCCGGTGATTGTACAACCGGTGCGCTTATTAGCGCCGCCTTGATCTTCTTGAAAGCCATGAGGCAATCACCCTCGAATTCAAATGGGACATCCTTGCATAAAATTTGAGTCAATGGTCGTGTGATCTTGGAGAAATCTTGAATGAATCTCCTATAGAAACCGGCGTGTCCGAGGAAGCTCCTTACTCCCTTGACATTCTTTGGTGGTTCTAAGCTCACCATGACTTCTATCTTTGCTTTATCCACTTCAATCCCTTTCTCTGATATCCGGTGGCCAAGGACTATCCCATCTCTCACCATGAAATGACATTTCTCCCAGTTGAGCACAAGATGTTTCTCCTCGCATCTCTTGAGAACCTTGCTAAGATTTGACAAACAAGAATCAAAGGATGGACATCATGCATGAATACCTCCATTATGTCCTCTATGTAGTCAGTAAAGATGGACATCATGCATCTTTGGAATGTGGCCGGGGCATTGCATAACCCAAAAGGCATCCGCCGGTAAGCGAATGTGCCATAAGGACACGTAAATGTTGTCTTCTCTTGATCATCCGGATGGATCGGGATTTGAAGGAAACCTGAATAAGCATCTAGAAAGTAATAGTATGGGTGGTTAGCAAGCCTTTCTAGCATTTGGTCTATGAATGGGAGAGGGAAATGATCCTTCCGGGTAGCGGTATTGAGCTTGCGGTAGTCGATGCACATTCGGTGACCGGTGACTGTTCTTGTGGGTATTAGCTCCTCATTTTCGTTCTTCACCACCGTGACACCTCCCTTCATGGGTACTACATGCACCGGACTTACCCATGTACTGTCCGAGATCGGATATATGATTTCCGCTTCCATAAGTTTCATTATCTCTTTCTTCACAACATCTTTTAAGTTCGGGTTCAACCTCCTTTGATGCTCCACGGAGGACATAGATTCATCCTCGAGATGTATTCTATGCATACAAAGATTTGGGGATATTCCTGTAATATCCTCAAGGGTATACCCAAGGGCTTTACGGTGTTTTCTCAACTCACAAAGCCGTTTCCACATTGGTTAGGTTTGAATTGATAATGACTGGATATGTGTTATTAGGTCCGAGAAACGCATACCTTAATCCAACTGGAAGTTCTTTTAGCACAACCTTGGGTGCTCTCGCCTCACTCCAAGGGTCATTTGATTCTTTGACAGGGCTCTTAGGCTGACCCAGCCTCTCTTCTTCCTCTCCTAAACCGATATGTGCTACCAGCTTGTCATATGTTGCCGCGCCATCAAGAATCTTGGTCAACCGATGTGCTTCTTCGTTCAAGTAGAAGTCATCTCCTTCACTCCTGGTTAATGCCATTCCCAATGGGTCGTTCATTATGAGCTCTCGGTATATTCCTTCAGACACTTCACTCATATTGTCCACCAAGAATGAATGGCCATCGATTGTGGGTTTGCCGAGTGACTTATCCACTTGAAACTTCATTACAAGATCGCCCAAATGTAAATCAATCTTTCCTCCTTTGACGTATATTATGGCACCGGCAGTAGCTAGGAATGGGCGTCCAAGGATCAGGGGATCCCTAGGTTCTTGATCAAGCTCTAACACCACAAAATTGGCTGGTATGGAACATTTACCGATCATGACTTGAACATCGGTTACAATGCCAACCGGTCTTCTAACCGATCGATCCGCAAAGACCAATTGAATCTTTGTTGGTTTGAAGTTAGTGATCCCAAGACGTCTGGCTACCGTGTAAGGCATCAAGTTCACACTAGAGCCTAAGTCACAAAGGCATCGCTTGAAAGTTGTACCTCCGATTTGACAAGATAGCACAAAGCTGCCCGGATCATCAAGCTTCTCCGGTGTTTGGTTTTGTAGCACATCATAGCATTCTTGAGTTATCAACATTACACCTTCTTCCAAGCTTAAGTTGCTCGTCAAGATACTCTTCATGTACTTTTTCAAAGATGGTATGATCATGCAAGCGTCAACAAACGGTAGCCTAACACTTAGCTGGCTCACAAGATCTTTTAGCTTTGCTTGCTCCTTCTCCTTCTTAGGCTTCTTCACAGCCCTAGGGAAAGCTGCTTTCGGCTTGTACACTCGAGATATCAACGGTGGGATGATTTCCTCTTCTAACTCTCCATTGGCCGCATTGTTGTTCTCCGGTTCATTCTCTTCTATCACGATCGTGTGTTGGGTCGACTCTTTCTCGGCTTCCTCCGGCATCTGTACCTCATCTAGTTGCGTCCCACTCCTAAGAATGATGGCGGCGATGTGCTCCTTTTTTGGGTTTACTTCGGGTTGGCCGGGAAGGACTCCCAACGGTTTCTTGATTGAGCCGGCTATGTGAGCTATTTGAAGATCAAGTCGCTTCACGTGGGATTCAAGAGAATCAAACTTACTATTTAGGTCATATTATATGTGGTGCATTTTCTCATGAATCCCCTTGTTGGCTTGCCTTTGTTCACGGATGAACTCATAGACCAAAGACTTGAGCTCGCCTTCTTGATCTTCTTTATACACCGATTGGTGTCTTAGCTGAGGTGTAGATGTTCGAGTAACATCATTAGTTTGCTGACCAGCCCGTATGTGGGAGCGGTTTAGCGTGTTATCATGAGCGTAGTAGCGGTTTTGCGGTTTGAGAAATGGTTCGAGGCTTCTATCTCCGAGCTCATGTTTGCTAATGAAGTTCACTTCTCTTTGATGATCGCCAAAGCTCTCATGACCTATCTCCTCATCTGAGGCTTGATCATCTTCAAGGACTTGACATAGCCTCGGTTGTCCCTCCAGAAGGTTAGAGATCATGGATTTGATCTCCTTGAATTCGGTTTGCTCCGGTCTTGTATTTATCGCCTTAATGGTTTCCTCATAACTTGGTTGGTTCTTGCTGTCACTGGCCGCCAGGTTGTCTATTAATGTCTTTGCCTCCTCAATGGACTTGCTCATGAAGTCCCCATTGCTAGCTATGTCAAGGCATAGCTTGTACTCTCGCCTAATCCCGTCATAGAATGTGTTCCATAGATTGACATCCGAGAAGCCGTGTTGTGGGCAATCTCTTATGTATTCTTTGAAACGCTCTAGGGCTTCATGGTATGGCTCTATAGGACCTTGCTGGAAGCCTGAGATCTTGCTCCTCATCAAGATTGCCCTTTGTTTGGTGTAGAATTGCCCAAAAAAAGCCTTCTTGAACTCCATCCATGTATTGATTGAGCGAGACGGCAAAGATTTTAGCCATCTAAGTGCTTTGCCCGCCAAAGTGAAAACAAAGAGCCGGCACCTTAGGTAGTCTCCTGGAATTCCATTGGCGCTTGTAGTGCTGCACAATTCCTCAAAGGAATCAACATGATCCAAAGGATCCTCCTCAAGAAGTCCATGGTATTGACTTTGCTTCACCAATGCAATAACCCGCGGCTTAATCTCATATCGTTGGCCCTCTTGCGTCCGGATGGGGCTACGGCTTTGTAGAAGCTCTGGTCTCGAGTCACTGTCCCCTATGGTCTCCTGATTCGGCCCTAGCTGGTGGTTGGCTTGGTTCGCCCGATGTACTAGCCCGCCATTGTTAAGCTCCGGTTCATCACCGTTTATCGACAAACGGTTTTGGACTCCGTCTAAGGGCTACCCATCAGCACGATTTGCACCAAGAAAAACACCAACCCGTGGCTCCTGGTCATGTTCTACGTGATCCATGGCCTCGCTTAAGGCTGCACCTACAAAAGTTTAAAAACAAACTAAAAGAAAAAAGTGAAATAACAAAACAAAAACAGAAAAGCGTTTTAGTCTAGATCCTAATCCAAACTTGTAGACAAGAAGGTCCCCGGCAACGACGCCAAAAACTTGATGTGTGCGTGGGATTGCTTCAAGTTTTACCCACTAGGACTACCTGCAAGTTCACAGCAACGAGGTAAGTATAGATGGGATCGAATCCACAAGGACCTATCGATTGTACTACAAATTGTATGGAGGTTGAATCAAGCTAAAACAATAGTGGGGTTTTGTTTGGATTGTAACTAAAATGAAAGTGTCAAGCAAGTAAAAGAGAATGGAAATCAATAAGTGGAGATACCAGGCATTAGGCAAACCTCAAGGCATCATGAATCATTAACAAGGTAATCAAATGGAAGGGATGTAGTAAAAACCGTTCATGAACTCATAACACAAAGATATAGTTATCCCACTTTCGTGGATCAAACTACTATGTTAAATCAACCTAATAGACTCAACTACGATGGTTATTATAAGTTGAAAACATGCATTAAGGGTGTTCAAGTTATGATTGTTCACAATGACTCACAACTCAACTTTCGATGGGTGTGATTCATTGCTCACCAAATACTAAGTCCGGCAATATAGCAAGCTTTTGGAGAGTATATTAACCCAAGATCCGATGCTAATTGATCAGAAAAGCAAGCGGCATTATGCTCAAGTAGAGGTGATGAAACCAAACAAATTATCCCAACCTAAATGATTAAAGCTAACGATTTCATGAACCCATCGGCTTAGCCTTTAACCTAGCAAGGAAACTACTCAACCATGGTGAAAACAACACAAGACATGATGATTGAAAACATGATAAGTATTAAAAAGACATAAGGGATTGAAAGAGGCTTCTCTGATAAAGAACAAGTCGAATCCCTTGATAACTTTCGATCCAAAGTACAAAAGAGAAAAGGAAAAGATGAAAGAACAAAGATGAGATGCGAGTGCAACGAGTTGAGCGGCGCCTCCTTCTTCCTTCTGGACTGCGCACTGATAACACAGGTTTTAACCCAAATATTATACTGCAGGTGCACAGACAATCACAATAGTATAGAAGGGATCGAATCCACAGAGACCAATGTTACACTACAAATCTTTGAGAGTAAAGTAGAGCTAAGACAATATATGGTTTTGTTTGTGACTAAATGGCATTCAAAGCAATAGTAAAACGATGTATATAAATTCAAGTGGAGAAAAGCGCTAGACTTCAGGGAAATTCGCAGGAAAATCAAGAAATGCATAGATTGATAAACGAGCAAGGGAAATCATTAAGCAACGTTCTAGAACTCAAGTCACGATTATATAATCAACCTACTGTCGTAGCGCCAATTACTATGTCTAACAACCTAAGATTCTAAACTATCGTTTGAATTCAGGAGGTTAAACATGCATCAAGATCAAGCTTAATATGTTCACAAAACGCCATAACATCAACTTTCGCAGGCTATGGACGTTTTGCTCATCTAAGTTCTTTCAGGCGTTTAATCAAACACTTTTGGTGCGCTAAACAACCTATGATCAGAAACTAGGTAGCTAATCAAGTTTCAGCAATAAGAACAACAACAGATGAAGAACCAGGGGATAAATCCCTGTCAAACAATCTCTATTTTAGCAATTCATGAAATCCCTTTGAAAAACCCTAAAATCTAACTAAGAGACTACTCAGACATGGTGAAAGAGAAATCACAAAGAGATGAAGAGAATTGCATAATGATATTAAGAAAATAAGGGTTTAGAATTCTTCTCCAAAATTGTTAAAAGAGGTTCAGAGATCTTCTCCCCAAAGTTTGCAAACAAACTCTTTCCAAAAACTCCAAGTGTAAATCTCAAAATCTCCAAAACTATAAAAGTGAAAAGTGTTTCTCCAAAACTCTCTCGTTTCCGATCAAAAGTCGGGGGCGTGGGGGCGGGTTTTTTGTTCAGAATGAGACTAGCTGCTCCAATCCTCGCCTATTGCCTCCTAGTTACCTGAAATATCCTGACAAAGACTCAAAAGACCTGACAAAGACTCAAAAGACTCTAGAAAACATTAGTAAACAAGGGTTAGAATGAGCCAAAATCTCCACTTATCAACTCCCCCAGACTTAAACCTTTGTTTGTCCTCAAACAAAACTCAGTCTCAGTCCTAAGAAAGAAGGTGGAAACTCGCAAGATCTCATAAACCGTGATATAATCTGCAGACCACATACTTTAGGACTAGAGCAACACATTCTCACCAAAACCTCTCCAACATTCATCACCCACTCCAATCCATACTTGAAGTTCAGACCCTGTGAGGTTTATCTATCAAACAATAGAATCTCTACATTTATTAAAGGTGGCGTGAATTTCTTATGAAGGGCACTATCTCGAAAACGAGATTTGGTGTATTTTATGGTGAGGTTTAAAGTGTTTGGAAGGTTAGAGTGTTTAAAGGGTAAAAGTGTTTGAAGTATTTAGAGAGTAGTGTTTAGAGGGTTACCATTTTTTCGATGGTAGATGCAAGATGTTACACAAAATGGCAAGAGAGAATGGACTTGTTGATGTCCACAACCTCTAATCACTCTCCTTCTTTCTTGATTAACAAACTCCAAACTCCACTTCTTCTTCCACGGGGCTTGTCACGTGCTAAGGGACATATGTCTTCGAGTTTTTGAGATCCTTTCCTTAAACCTTCAAATTATATATCTATATATATATATATATATATATATATATATATATATATATATATATATATATTCTTTTTTTTTTTTTTTTTTTGAAGATGAAAGATGGAAGGATGAAGGGGGTCTATACATATGCATGTCCCTTAAGACACAAAGAATGAGACAGTAGATATCGTACCCCAAACAACTGGACGACTTGAATTTTCTTGATGGTCTGCTCGGAGCCGGTGCTCCAAAGTTAAGAGCAGGTGCTCGGTCCATTTTTCTCCTACACTCACGATTCTTCAGCAAGAGTGAGTTAGAGGTTGCGTCAGTCCTGTTCTCTCTGACCCTTTTGCACACATCTGCATATAAGAGAGAGATAAAAACACAAGAGTACATATGGGTTGAAAAGTGGTTAGGCTTTTTGGTGGGTACTAGCTAAAGATGAGCTAGCTATTCAGGATCAGCAAGAGCGGTATAAAGGGAAAAGAAGTCCTGAATATGTATGGTGTAACTCTCTTCACTATCTAGTGCCCAAAACAAGAAGTATTTAAAGTTCAGTTTAATCCAGATAAAATAGAGTCTATGTCATTCTGATGAAACCTCGATGGGAGGGAAAATATTTTGGACGGAGTAGGATCCGATTGTGCAGAAGCTTCAGCTCGTCCTTGTACTCTAATTCTGCAGCAATGGTCACTAGAGAGATGGTAAAATCGAGGTATCAGCTCGCTAATGGTTTAAGACTCATCATAGATCTTGGTCCTAGTTCCCACATAAGTTTTGACTTGACTCATACGACGAACTGACTCAATGAAACAAAAACAAAAGAAGAAAATAAAGAAGTGCAGAAAGCGACCCTCCCTCTGACTTACTCCACATCGTCCCCGGTGTGAGAATAAATCGAGTGGTGTGTTCCTCCGGACTCTGATTTTCGTTGCTGTCGGTGCGGCGCCTACGACGTGAGAGTCGCTCAGAAGGGGCCGCCGCTGCTGTGGTGGTGGAGGAGCATCCTCGGGCTAACATCTGCAAGATCCTCTGCATGAGGCTATTGTTCTTCTTCTGGGATGCAACCATCCAGCGTCTGTACTCAGCGATATCATACTCGTCTGAGATTGGTGGAAGGTCAAACTCGCTGTCGTAGGCGGGGGTAGTGAATGGTGCATCAGCGGATCGCTCCGATGTCTCCATGTCCTCCAGGTGAGGTGGTGGTGCTCGTGAAGAGCTAGGGCGTGCCGGTGCAGGAGCATCTCTGTGTGGAGCGGATGTAGTCTGGAGTGGGTCGTGCAGGAAGCGAAGATCTTCCAGGGTGTTCAGCTGAGTAATGGACGGGTCGGGAAGGGAGACGTATTGCAGTACTCCATGCTCGTTCTTGAAACGGTAGGTGTCTGCGTCTCGGAGGATCTGGGAGTTGACCAAATGCGCTGTGTCCATCAAGTCTAGCTTGTCATAGCGCTTCGCAGAATTTAGAGGAACTCTGGCGATCTCAAAGAGAGTGGTGAGCAGGCTACCGATGCGCTCTGTTTTTCCTGAAGCGCCGCTCCGCGCTTTGTCCTTGACCGCGCAGATGGTCATCGCAAACTGAGTGCCAAGGCTGATGGAGTGTTCCACGGCGAACTCTCTACCAAATGGCTCGCGCACGATCTCTCTGCAGCCATAGTATAGCAACATCAGCTCATCCATGTGGACTTTGTTGCCGGCGTCTCGGTTGAAAAACATTTGGCTGATGATTCTTGCGCAGATGCGCACAGCAGGGTGGCGGATAAGAGACTGGCTGGCGGAGTTGGACCGGTAAGGTCCGTTGGCGATGGTCTGCCAGAAACGAGACGCGATGCCAAATTTCTTCGGGAAGGTAAGGTCTGCGTCCTCTGAATGGAAACCGTAGAGATCGCAGAAGTGCTCGTACTTCTTTCCTCCAGCAAAGAAAGAGAGTGTGGCGTCCTTGACCAGTGGTGTCTCCGGATTCGTATAGGTGATGCGTACGGTGGCGAGGCACTGTCTAGCCAGGTCGGGGTAAAGAGGTGAGGTCTCTAAGGCAAACCCCATGAGCTTGGCGTGAAGGAGGATACTCTTCACTTGGTTGTGGATGCCAAGCCTCTTGAGTGTCTCAGCGCACATCAGACGTGTGGGCTCCATCTCGACATTGAGCAGCTTGTTGTAGTAGAAACAATCTACTTGGTCCCAGCGGCTGTCGGAATTCGCAGGAATGGTATCGTAGGGAAGGTTAAAGGGCACGCCATCAGGTCGCGGCCAAGGGTAAGTCGACGAAGTGATGTCGCTTGGGCCGGCTACGTGCTTGTCCTTCCGCGTAGAGAATCTCTGCATAGGAGCCATATCCTGTAAAATAGGCAAACACGCAAGAGAATGAGATACAATTGCTTGGCGAAACCAAGTACAATGATGAAGAACAAAATCTACTCGGTTCCAAATTTGAGAGCTTCAGTAATTAAATAGTTCATAGATGCAGCAATCAGCTCAACACAAGAGTAAACCGACGCAAATCACGCAACCAGAATTTCGCTAGCACAATATACCCACATTTTCCATATTTCTACAGATTTTTCATGTGTTAAATTTGCAACAAAAGCTCTCACAATCAAGTCTAAATCAATCATTATACCATCTAGAACATATGTGAGCAAGCAAATCAAGTAGTATATCACCCAGAAGTTCACATTACCCATCAAAATCGCGACTGTAAAAGGGGGTTTCAGAGAGATACCTTGCTTGGTTTGCGAAATTGATGAGAGATACAGAGAGAGGAGAGAAATCCGACCGGTTTAGACTCAAAAATCGCTCGAAACGGTTGAGAATCCAGAGAGTTTGAGTTTGAGAAAAATCGAGAGGGAGAGGAAGAAAAAGAAGGAAACCGTCGTTTGAGGAGAGAAAAGTAAGCGACGAGGGGGGTTTTAAAAATGAAATCGGTCCGGTTTTCGGAGAACCCGAGGGTTTAAAGCAATCTATTGTGAAATTTAACCGGATTTGAATCGATTTCGGGTTTAAGAAAACTTCCCTGGTTCGCGCATGGCGAGCACCCTAGCGGAGCAGGTGCTCCGGATCAGAATAGGGTGCTCCGACGATTTTTCCGCATTATCTTCTTTCCTTGGTGAGCCTGCTGGAGATTTCCATAGGGCACTCCCATCGACCTTCCACTTTTAAAAGCGCCGGATGGGGAAGAACAAATTCATGTCTTTCCTTTATTATTACTAGATTTAGACCCGCGCTACGCCGCGGTATTTTTTTCTTTCAATTTGTTATATTTTTATTTAATCTTGGTCATCATTTTATTATTAAATATATGTTAAATAAAATAGTTTGGGCATGTAGCCTGTTTTAATTATCTCTGTGTGAGCTGTCTATTGACTGTGTGAATCTTCTTTTTAGGGACGACGTACCGTCTAGAACATCTTCGAGAAGAACTTGCTCCTCCTCCACCTCTTCTTCTTCTTCTTCTTCATCATCTTTTTTGTTTCTTAATTTTTTGAGTGATTTTTCGACTTTGTTCTGTTTCTTTGGTTCAACGATAATCGTTTGCTTCTTACTCTCTTTTGCATAAGTCTTGATGGAAATTTTCGGAGACTGGTTAAATGGCGGCGCCGAAAATCAAAAACGAAGACTCGTCATCGAACGGGAATACTGCTTATGCTAAAATCAGGCACAACTGAGATTCTGCGAAAAGACTGAATGGGTCGGAAACAATAAATCAAATCCATTTTCTCCTGCAACTAATTCTCGTTGAAACTCGATACAGAGAAGAAGAAGAGACTGGCCTCTGAATTCGCATCGAAATTATTTTTACGGATAAAATCAATTTTACCGGTTCGGGGGAATAAGAAAGAACAAATTAAACCAATTTTTATTTCACTTAAATCAAACCGGTTAAGAAGCTGATGTGTATTAATGAAATGCTGACTGATATTATTTGAAATGTTCCTATTGGCCAGACGTTTTTGCTGAGGTGTCAGCTCCTCCCTTCTTGAAAAAGCTGATGTGTCATCACCTGGATTGACACAGGGGGTTTTGTGTATTGAATTATTATTATTATTTTTTTATTATTATTTTTTTTTTTGAAACAGAAAAACAAAACTAAAAATTAGTGGTTAGAAATTAAAAAGACTCAAAGTTAGAGACTCTTACCGGTGGGTTGCCTCCCACCAAGTGCTTGTTTTAAGTCATTAGCTTGACTTCGTTGCACATATGTTAATCATAAGAATCAAAACGTTGAGCCAATGCATCTTTTGTCCTTCTCCTGTTATTGCAAAAAACAACATGTGCCAAACAACATCCAACTATCCATGCCAAAGAGGCCAACTTTACATCAAACAACTCTACTACGAATAGAGCATATAACTTGAAATTTTCTTTGATGCTTAGATGTTCATGAGGATCAAATGCATTTGATGGAAAAATAAAGTCAACTTCAGGTTTAAAAGAGTTCATTACAAAATAGTCAACTTCATCTCCATCAATCATGTAAAACACTATATCCTCTTCTCTAAAATCTATCTCAACCTTAGAACCTTCTGCCTCATTCAAGATTTTATCTACATCAAGCACATCTCCTAGGTAAGATTCTTCAAGAATAGATTTAGATTCCTCAAGCACTGGAAACTTAAACTCGAGATCATGAGCATTCAAAGCACTGAGATGATTAATATCAAAACATATTTCATGGTAATCTCTAGCAAGCTTTTCTACTCTTAGAGTGTCTAGTCTCTGCGTCTCACATATCAAATCATGACATTCATCTATGAGAATGGGAGTGTATACACTAGAAGCTACAACATCAATGCATGGTATGTGACTGCCCTCATAATCATGGATTTCCACGGTTGAATTGCATGTACCTTATAGTGGGCATGGTGGAACCCAATAAATTACCTCTTCAAGTGCTTGAGCTACCCCTATCTCATAAAATGTGAGATCTCTTCCTTCATGTGCTGCTTGACGCGACATGATGTTCAGTCGGATCATGATCGCAAGATCACTCCTTGCCAACATTGTATTTTCTTTGCAAAGCTTATCCAACTCCACTTTTTGTTCCGGCGTGAGCACATTTTCATCAAGTGGTGGCTCCTCATATGTTTCATCTTGAATGTTCTCATCAGACCTGGTATCCTCTTCTCTTGGCCAATCATTGTAGTCCATAGCCATCACCTGTAAGAAACAAAAATAACTAAAAGAAAAAGTTAGTAAAAGTCAGGGTCTTAGACTAAAATCTAGTCCTAGACTCGTAGGTAACGCAATTGGTCCCCGGCAACGGCGCCAAAAACTTGATAACACAGGTTTTAACCCAAATATTATACTGCAAGTGCACAGACAATCACAGTAGTATAGAAGGGATCGAATCCACAGAGACCAAGGTTACACTACAAATCTTTGAGAGTAAAGTAGAGCTAAGACAATATATGGTTTTGTTTGTGACTAAATGGCATTCAAAGCAATAGTAAAACGATGTATATAAATTCAAGTGGAGAAAAGCGCTAGACTTCAGGGAAATTCGCAGGGAAATCAAGAAATGCATAGATTGATAAACGAGCAAGGGAAATCATTAAGCAATGTTCTAGAACTCAAGTCACGATTATATAATCAACCTACTGTCGTAGCGCCAATTACTATGTCTAACAACCTAAGATTCTAAACTGTCGTTTGAATTCAGGAGGTTAAACATGCATTAAGATCAAGCTTAATATGTTCACAAAACGTCATAACATCAACTTTCGCAGGCTATGGACGTTTTGCTCATCTAAGTTCTTTCAGGCGTTTAATCAAACACTTTTGGTGCGCTAAACAACCTATGATCAGAAACTAGGTAGCTAATCAAGTTTCAGCAATAAGAACAACAACAGATGAAGAACCAGGGGATAAATCCCTGTCAAACAATCTCTATTTTAGCAATTCATGAAATCCCTTTGAAAAACCCTAAAATCTAACTAAGAGACTACTCAGACATGGTGAAAGAGAAATCACAAAGAGATGAAGAGAATTGCATAATGATATTAAGAAAATAAGGGTTTAGAATTCTTCTCCAAAATTGTCAAAAGAGGTTCAGAGATCTTCTCCCCAAAGTTTGCAAACAAACTCTCTCCAAAACCTCCAAGTGTAAATCTCAAAATCTCCAAAACTATAAAAGTGAAAAGTGTTTCTCCAAAACTCTCTCGTTTCCGATCAAAAGTCGGGGGCGTGGGGGCGGGTTTTTTGTTCAGAGGGCGGCTCTCTCTCCTTTTATTCCTTCGCGTCCCAACTAGGTAAAATAGATTTCCTTATTTTGCTTCGGGTAGTTGGAGCAGGTTCTCCCGTCGCGGAGCGGGTGCTCCCGGATGAGAAGTGGTACTTCTGCGTAAGTTGGGCTCTTTTGTTCAGTTTCATCTCCTTTTTGCTCCGAACGCTCTAGCTGCTCCAATCCTCGCCTATTGCCTCCTAGTTACCTGAAATATCCTGACAAAGACTCAAAAGACTCTAGAAAACATTAGTAAACAAGGGTTAGAATGAGCCAAAATCTCCACTTATCACGCACCACCTAGGGCTTCTCCTCCTCGATGGTTACTCTCCTCTTTGCACAAGACACTCGCGGCTCTCCTCCTTCAAAGGCTAAAAACTTGTATTTATAGGCTTGTAGTCGCTAGGGTTATGATGTGCTGAAAAGGGAAACTTTCCTGTTAACCGGCCTTGATGATTTCCTACGAGATTGGACCGGGTTCAGGACAAGTAAACCACCAAAAGCAATCTGTGCTTGTGTTAAGTCGAGACAGGGTCCATGCCGCGGAATCCCGGGCTGTTTGTGACGCCAAATCTCCATGGGCTTCGTTTGGTCGCCTGGCGGACATGTCTTGGGAGAAAAAGAGTTTCTCCCTGATGGTTGATCCAAATGGCTTGAATCTACTTCGCCGTGATGCATGACTCAAATATCTATCCATCAAGACCAATATCATGATTTTTGGACGTCGGGAATACCCCTTTCCGCGGTTATCTTTCGGATGCTCCGGTTCTGTCCAAATACGAGAATCGGACAAACGGAGTTATATTGATGCTCTTGACTTGGAAACTTGCATGGATCATGGTTTGAGGCTCTTTTGCTCCTTTTTGAATCCTTTTTGATGTTTTAACCTGTTAAGACTCCAAAACCAACAAATACAAGAAAGCTACCTCTAAAGGCATAAAACCTTATTGAAAATACTTGAAAACATAGATAAATACTAAGTACAATCATGCAAAATATGGATATATCATCCATACAAAGTCTTGAAGGTAAGGGCTCTTGTTGCAAGCGATATCAAAGGGCATATTGCTAGGGAACCTCCTTGCCATGAAGTTGAAGTCATCAATGGTGTAGTCCATTGATGAGCTCGCCTTCCTTTTCTCCTTAGGGATGGGTGGCTGTGAAGATCTTGGAGAAAGTGGTGTTCCTTCCGGAAACTTTCTTCCTCTTATCCTTGCTGTACGCTTGCCTTGTCCCCTCTCATCCTCATCCCAAACCACTCTTGGATTGGTCTCTCTAACACCAAAAGCAACCAATGCATTGTTAGGCTTTGAGTTGGCCGCTTTTGTGTCCTTTGAAGCTCGGTCTCTTTCTTCCATATCCTCCAAGCGTTTGGTGAGGTCTTTGACTCCCTTGGAAACTCCTCCGGTTGTATCTTGCCATAGTGTGGTCTTCTCAAGTAGCTCTTTGTATCTCTCTTCCACAAGACGTTTCAAGTCATTGATTGATACCTTGAATTGTTCTTGCTCTTCCACCAACATCACCATAGTTGAGTAAAGCTCCTTCTCTCTTTGGTTGACCTCCGATGCTCTCTTCTTGGCTTTGTGACCCACAAGTGAGATTGAGTTGAGGCTCAGGGTTGTGCCATTGAGGTTTTCTTCTAGGCCGGTTGATGTGATCCCGGAATGGATCGACCTTGAAACTAATCGAAGGGATGGATCGGAACACTCGGATCCGACAATTGAATGAAAAAAATGGAGCGAATGGTTTATACCAAGGATTCCGCGGAACGAATCCTTAACACCACCTCTCAACAGATTGATATTACGCACAATCGGTGAAGAGGACTCTCCTAAACGTGTTGATATTACACACAACAAGTGAAGAAGGAAATCTCGGATATGACACACCAAGAGGGAATGCTTTCGCATGAAAGAAGATATTTGATTGAATAAAAAGTTTGATGATCGTAACAAAGAACAAGTTGTGGTTTAAGAAGGCGAGAGAGAGAGAGAGAGAGCGTGAGCATTGAATGGAACAGGCTCCAGTCAATGCTCGGAAAACAACAAACTTAAATGCAAAAGACCGAGTTTAAACATAAGACCCGCCAATCGGTAATGTCGCAACTTATTCAAATAAAACCGGGCCGGACCGAACAAGCAAGAACAAAGAGGTGATGGGAAGTGTGACTTGGGCCTCATTAAAAACCTTGTCAAGAAAACCCAAAGGGACAAAACTTGACAAGGGAAAAAGAGCACACACAAGACACACTTGCCTCTTTATCCCGGTTGTTGGGCCATTAAGCAAACCAAAGTGGTTGGCTTATCATCATGCCGACTCAAACGGCTAAGGGCTTTGCCAATGCGTAGGATCAGTGCCTTAGTTTTGGAACGGGTCACCGGACCAGTTGGTATAGCTATCTCTTCAGGTTCAAGCTGCTCGGCTTTTCCTTCCTCGGCAACGAGCTGCTCGGCATAATCCGTCTCGGCAATGATGGTCTCGGCAAGAACCTCATCCATGATCGCATCATCTCCTCCCTCTTGAAAAGGATTTGTCCTCAAATCTGGATCATCTGCAAGAAAAGGAGAAAGATCAGCAACATTAAAACTCGGACTAATATCGTACTTACCTTGGAGATCAACTCGGTATGAGTTGTTGTTGATTTTCTTGGTGACCGTGAAAGGACCATCGACCCTAGGCATCAGTTTGGACTTGCGCTGAGCTGGAAACCTCTCTTTGCGTAGATGGATCCACACTTTATCTCCGGGTTCAAAGATCAGCTCACGCCTTCCCTTGTTGGCCTTTTTAGCGTATTGCCTCGTCTTGTCCTCAATGTTTTTCCTTGCTTGCTCATGTATCTTTTTAACCATATCTGCCTTTTGCTTTCCATCTGTACTTATTCTTTCACTCAAAGGCAGAGGCATCAAATCCAACGGTGACAAGGGTTTAAAACCATAGACAATCTCAAAAGGTGAAAACTTAGATGTCGAATGCACATAATGATTATATGCAAATTCTATGTGTGGCAAGCAATCATCCCAGTTTCTAAGGTTCTTTTTAAGCAAGGCACGCAACAATGCTCCTAATGTCCGGTTAACAACCTCAGTTTGACCGTCAGTTTGTGGATGACAAGTAGTAGAAAACAAGAGTTTAGTTCCTAACTTCGACCACAAGGTTTTCCAAAAATAACTAAGAAACTTAGTATCACGGTCTGAGACAATGGTGCGCGGCATGCCATGCAATCTAACAACATCCTTAAAGAACAAGGCAGCAATATGAGATGCATCATCGGTTTTAGTACATGCAACAAAGTGAGTCATTTTCGAAAACCGATCAACAATCACAAAGATGGAATCTTTACCATTTCTTGTCCTAGGCAAACCAAGGACAAAATCCATCGAAATGTCAGTCCAAGGTTGAGATGGGATAGGGAGAGGAGTATACAAACCGTGCGGTTGGACCTTGGATTTGGCCAACTTACATGTCGCGCATCTAGCACATACCCGTTCTACATCCCGTTTCATGTGAGGCCAGTGAAAATGGTCTCGCATGATCTGAAGGGTTTTGGTAACTCCGAAATGTCCCATTAAACCTCCTCCATGGGCTTCCCTGACAAACAAGTCCCTTAAAGAACAATTAGGTACACAAAGACGGTTCTCAAATAAAAGGAACCCGTCTTGTCTTACATATCGACCAGAAGCGAATTTAGAACAAGCTTGATATATGTCAGCAAAATCCTCATCAGAAGCATATAGTTCTTTAATTTGCTCAAAGCCTAATAGTTTGGCATCAAGAGTAGAGAGAAGGGTATACCGTCTGGACAATGCGTCGGCAACGACATTGTCTTTACCTTTTTGTATTTGATCACATATGGAAAGGTTTCAACGAACTCAGCCCATCGAGCATGTCTTTTGTTGAGCTTTTGTTGGCCCTTGAAATGTTTGAGCGATTCATGGTCGGTGTGAATGACGAATTCCTTCGGCCAAAGATAGTGTTGCCATGTTTGCAAAGCTCGGACCAAGGCATAGAGTTCTTTGTCATAGGTTGGATAGTTGAGAGTGGCTCCGCCAAGTTTTTCACTAAAATATGCGATCGGCTTCTTATCCTGCATAAGAACAGCTCCAATTCCGATCCCTGAAGCATCACACTCAATTTCAAAGGTTTTAAGAAAGTTAGGCAACATAAGAACAGGGGCATTAGTTAATCGATCCTTGAGAGTTTGAAATGCTTCCTCCTGTGCCTTTTCCCATTTGAAACCCACGTCTTTCTTGATTATCTCGGTCATTGGTGCGGCTATGGTACTGAAATCTTTTACAAAACGCCGGTAGAACCCGGCCAAACCATGGAAACTACGGACCTCTCCAATGGTTTTAGGGGTCGGCCAGTCTCGGATAGCAGCCACCTTTTCTTCATCTACCTGTACGCCATCTGCACTTACCACAAAACCTAAAAACACAATGTTATCCATACAAAAAGTGCATTTCTTCAAGTTGGCGAACAATCTCTCTTCCCTAAGGACATGAAGAACAGACGCTAGATGCTCTAGATGGTCAGTCATGTTCTTGCTATATATGAGAATGTCATCAAAGTAAACTACCACAAAATGACCAATGAAAGACCTAAGAACATGATTCATCAAACGCATGAAAGTACTTGGTGCATTCGTTAGACCAAATGGCATAACAAGCCATTCATAAAGGCCATGCTTAGTTTTAAATGCTGTTTTCCACTCATCTCCTTCCTTCATTCGGATTTGATGATAACCACTTTTAAGATCAATTTTAGAGAAAATGCAAGATCCATGCAATTCATCTAACATATCATCTAGCCGAGGGATAGGATGTCGATACTTTACAGTGATATTGTTTATGGCTCGGCAATCGACACACATCCGCCAGCTTCCATCCTTCTTAGGTACAAGAAGAACGGGAACAGCACATGGGCTCATACTCTCTCGGATATGGCCTTTGTCCATGAGTTCATCCACTTGTCGTTGAAGCTCCTTGGTCTCGACCGGGTTAGTTCGGTAGGCCGGTCTGTTTGGCAAGGTGGATCCAGGGGCAAAGTCAATCTGATGTTCAATGCCTCGGACGGGAGGCAAGCCCGGTGGTCCTTCTTCTGGAAAAACATCGTCAAAATCCTGCAAGAGTTTAGATAGTTCACTCGGAAACTCCGGTGTAGTATTAGTCAAAGCCATCAGTTTATCTTTAAAAATAAACAACAAAAATGATTTACTAGAGTTCATGGAACTTTTAACCTGTTTGTGTTTGGCTAAGAAATTCTTTGGCTTGACCGGTTTTGTTTCTTTAACGGCGAGCTGAAGTTGATCCTCATATACCTCTTGCGGACTCAAAGGAATCAAAGTGGTCTTCCGACCTTCATGGAATAACGTGTACCGGTTGGTGAAACCGTCATGTATAACACGTCTGTCTGATTGCCAAGGTCTGCCCAAGATTATATGACCGGCATCCATGGGTAGAATATCGCAAAGGACTTCATCCTTGTAGTTGCCGATGGATAAAGGAACAATCACTTGATTCTTAACGGCCATTTCTCCTGTTTCGTTCAACCACTGTAACTGGTAAGGCTTGGGATGCTTTGTGGTCGGCAAACCTAATTTCTCCACCATAGTCTCACTCGCAACGTTGGTGCAACTCCCTCCGTCAATAATCAAACTACAAACCTTGTTTTGAACAAGGCAGCGAGAATGGAATAGATTCTCACGTTGCTCATCCTTCTCGGTTCTGACTTGAGTACTTAAGATACGTCGAGCTACTAGAAGCCTTCCCGCGACTGGAGCAGCCTCATATTCATCTGACTCGGTTTCTTTCTCCGGTGCGGGCTCTTCTTCGGACTCAATCTCACCATTGTCTTTTATGATCATGACTCTCTTGTTACGGCAGTCAGTGGCGTAATGACCATAACCTTGACATCTGAAACATTTGATTTCTCGGGTCCGGGCGGGTGGAGTCTTTTCTGTCCGGCTCTTGTTGTGACTAGTATCATGAGGTCTAGTATCCGGCTTTGGCGAGAATGGTTTAGAGTCTCGGTTAAAGGGCGGTCGGTGCTGATCAATGTTGGACCGAGTGGATGATCTTCGTTTCAATTGTTGCTCGGCTAGTACCGCTTTGTGTAGCATTGCTTCCAACCCCACACAATTCTGCATCTCGACGATGTCTTGTATCTCACGGTTTAAACCTCCAAGGAAACGTGACATGGTGGCTTCTCTATCTTCAATCACATTAGCCCGAAGCAACATAACTTCCATCTCCTGGAAGTATTCCTCAACAGTTTTGGTTCCCTGAATGAGTTTCCGGAGCTTAGAGTGTAGCTCACGTTGGTAATGACTCGGGACGAACCGCTGTCTCATGACCCTCTTCATCTCTTCCCAAGTAGTGATCTCGTAAGCTCCCCCGATCTCGCGTGCCGTTACAATCTGTTCCCACCATCTCAGGGCATAGTCATTAAACTCAGAAACTGCGAGCTTAACACGGTTGAGGTCGATGATGTTGTGCAAGTTAAAATTGAACTCGCATTTCTTTTCCCATTCCATGTACTCGTCCGGATCGTTTCTGCCATGGAACGGCGGAATTCTCATCCGGTAACCTCCAAGGTTTTCCACCATTCGGTCTGGGTCATCACGAGGTCTTCTGGAACGGCGTCGGCTGGATTGAGATGAATGACCACTTTCGTAGTAAATTTTGGCTTGCTCGTCGGCAGGTCTTTTAGACATCATAGGATCATGTTTCTCTTCTTCCGAAATATGGATCGGATCCTTCGTTGCCTTTTGTTTGCCATCCCGGATCTGTTCCCTTCGGTCTAACTCCTCGATCATTATTTTTTTGATTTGTTCGAGCATGGCCTCGTTGAGACTTGACGGTGACTCGTGGCTCGACGTTTCGTCTTTGTCTCTTCCGGTCGCCATGGTACCTGAAAACACGAGAAGCTTCCACGGCAATCAAAGGTTCAAGAAAAAATATGCAGAATAATTCTAGAAATTATGCAAATAATTTAAAACAATTATGAAAACACCTAGTGATGCAAATCTGAACCAAATGATGAGTGATAATTATTCTAAAATTATGAGAAAATTCAAAATGATAGACCGGAATGAAAACGATCGAATGGATGACACAACAATGATTAAAGAAATTATGCAACAAAATTCTAATGCAAGGATTAATGATATGTATGACTAGAAGATGAACAGCCTTTCTAATATGATCGGAGTGAGACTCGAATGAACAAACGTGCATTAGAAGTGAACGAGATAGTAATGGAGACAAGGAAACGATCGATAGCACAATGATAAACGTTGGTACGGTTTAAATCGATGATATTTTCAGTTCGGGAAGATGAACAGCCAAGAACGAAAATAATCACAGAAAATAAAATGAAAAGATTCAAGGTGCTCTGATACCACCTGATGTGATCCCGGAATGGATCGACCTTGAAACTAATCGAAGGGATGGATCGGAACACTCGGATCCGACAATTGAATGAAAAAAATGGAGCGAATGGTTTATACCAAGGATTCCGCGGAACGAATCCTTAACACCACCTCTCAACAGATTGATATTACGCACAATCGGTGAAGAGGACTCTCCTAAACGTGTTGATATTACACACAACAAGTGAAGAAGGAAATCTCGGATATGACACACCAAGAGGGAATGCTTTCGCATGAAAGAAGATATTTGATTGAATAAAAAGTTTGATGATCGTAACAAAGAACAAGTTGTGGTTTAAGAAGGCGAGAGAGAGAGAGAGAGAGCGTGAGCATTGAATGGAACAGGCTCCAGTCAATGCTCGGAAAACAACAAACTTAAATGCAAAAGACCGAGTTTAAACATAAGACCCGCCAATCGGTAATGTCGCAACTTATTCAAATAAAACCGGGCCGGACCGAACAAGCAAGAACAAAGAGGTGATGGGAAGTGTGACTTGGGCCTCATTAAAAACCTTGTCAAGAAAACCCAAAGGGACAAAACTTGACAAGGGAAAAAGAGCACACACAAGACACACTTGCCTCTTTATCCCGGTTGTTGGGCCATTAAGCAAACCAAAGTGGTTGGCTTATCATCATGCCGACTCAAACGGCTAAGGGCTTTGCCAATGCGTAGGATCAGTGCCTTAGTTTTGGAACGGGTCACCGGACCAGTTGGTATAGCTATCTCTTCAGGTTCAAGCTGCTCGGCATTTCCTTCCTCGGCAACGAGCTGCTCGGCATAATCCGTCTCGGCAATGATGGTCTCGGCAAGAACCTCATCCATGATCGCATCACCGGTGATCTTCTCATCCAGGTGGCTATCCATCTCTTTTGAATTGAGGTTCAAGTCTCGGATTGCCTTGGTGTTGTCTCCGATGGTTGCGGCTTGTTTCCTTAGCTCCCCTTCCACTTCAATACACCTTGATTCGACTCTCTCTACTTGGTCAGAGAGGTTTCCGAACTTCCTATCAAGGTCATGCTTTAGAAACTCTAACCTTGTCTCAAGACTTTGGCTAGACTTTCTTTGGATTTCCATGAAGTCTTCTATCATGGCTTTGAGATTGTCATCTCTCCGCCTATTAAGCGCGTTCTCTTGGTATGTGGGAAGGTTGGGGCGTGGACGGTGATGATGATGAGGTGGTAGGTGAGGTCGGCCTTGATAAACCGGTGATCGGTTTTGATGATAGTGATGATGTTCTTCTCGGCTAGTCTCGGCAAAGAGCGGATGGCGGAAATTTGGTGGGATTGGCATTGGGATGAAGTCTCCGGCCGGATTTGGATCATGTGGCCGCCTTTGGACTTCATGGGGAAGCGGTTTTCTTCCTTCAAAGTGGTTACTCATGCTCGAGTAGTGGCTCATCCTTAAAGTACCTAAGAAACACAAGAAAACAAAAGTTAGAAAGTTAGTAAACATGAAACAAAACATCTAGTCTTAACTTTTAATCTCATAAACGTGTAAGTGCAATGCATTCCCCGGCAACGGCGCCAAAAACTTGATGCATGCGTGGGTGTGGGATGAATGCAAGTAATAAAAACCCTAAGCAAAACATGGTTGCAAGTGCACAACATGTTGTTGTAGTACTTAGGGGTCGATCCACAAGAGAATGCGAATTACACACTACACATTTGTAAAGATTTGGTTAAGCTAAATCAACAATATGCAAGAGGTTTTGTGTTTCGTTTTATAAGAAAGGGTAAATAACAATGCAAACTATACAAACAACATTATTGAACAAAAGACAATCCGCAAAAGACATAAGCCAAGTCGATTAAAAAGTTTGTTAAATCCGATTTCTATGAACTCAAAACACTAAGATGTGGCCATCCAACTTTCGTGGCTCCGACCACCTATGTTTCTTAAACCAATGGACTCAGCTTTCACATGGTCATTGTAGAGTGAAACATGCATTACAATTAGGTAGTGATTGTTCACAAAACTCTTTAGGTCTACTTTCATAGCCTAAGACGAATTGCCCATCAAATATTAGGACCGGAGATATAACAAGCTTTTGGAGAGTATATCAACTTTAGATCAGGCCGCTAGTTAGCTACTCTAGCAACAAGTTTTAGGTATGAATAAAGATGGTGAACCATAAGGTTTCCCTTTCTTTAACAACCGATTCTCGATGGCTTATCATGTCATGTCTTCTTTGAAAGATCCATGATTCAATAACGAGTCTAAAGGAGAAGAGAGGATCTCATGGTCCTATTGGAAAGAGGCGGAGTGATAGAGATCAAACCGCGGCTCTCCCATAGAGAGAAACCTCTAAACCCTAGACTAAAGCTAAAACATGCAAGTATGTACAAGATGCAAAAGGAAAAGAAAGAACAAGGAGACCACCTAAGTGGCTCCGGTTTATTGACTGAAAAGATGAAGAGAGTTGTGTTTTATGATATTCTGATGTCGATGCAAGAGGCTAAAAGCAAGTATATATAGGTGAGGGGAGGCTAGGTCGGCTGAGTTAAGGCGCAAGAGAGAAGAGGAAACTTTCCATTTCTTCTCCTCGCTTGAACTTGCTCACCAAGTCTTGAGTGAGGCGCGGCCGCACCCTTCTGATCACGTGAAATGGTGTGGTCTGCAGTGATCCCGGTCCATTTTGCTCATCCAAGCTCCATGGGCTTCATTTACTCGCCAGACGGACATGTCTTGGGAGAAAAATATCCTAGGCCACATATCTGCTCCAAATGGCCCAATTCCACTTCGCCGCGACGCATGACTCATTTATCTATCTTTCCATATAAAGATCTCATGATTTGGACGTCGGAAAGACCCTTTGCCCCGATCATCTTTTGGATGCTTTGATTCTGTCCGAATGTGGAAATCGGCTAACTTGGGTTTTGTTGAAGCTCTTGACTTGGGAACTTGCATGGATCTTTGTTTGAAGTTATTTTGCTCCATTTTGCCTTCTTTTTGTCATTTTGACCTGTTTGCTTCCAAAAACCATAATATACAAGAAAACTACCTCTTGGATACAAAATCATTATTATTAAGTAAGAAAACATAAGAAAAACCAAGGTAAAAACATGTAAAATATGGATATATCAGTTGCCGATATGGACAGTGGTACTTTGGCGCAGTACCCTCAGCCGCAGCCGCAGCCGTGATTTAGGCGTTTTTGTTTTCCTTATTTTTCGGTTGCCGTTCGGCGCTGTAGCTCAATGACGTCTTTGACTGAATCAATAATAATTGCATTTTGGTTAATTTTTATGTTAGTGTATTATGACGTTTGTGCGAAAAAGTGTTGTTTGCGGGGTTGTCTTCGGCTTTCGGAATCTTTCTCGATATTTAGGGTTTTAATCTATATGCCGAGGAAGCATGGACGAGCCATGACGTTCGTGCGGAACGTTTTATTTGCGAGGTCGGGCTCGGCTTTCGAAATCTTCCTCGATATTTAGGTTTTTAATCTAAATGTCGAGGAAGCATGGACGAGCCATGACGTTCTTGCGGAACATATTATTTGGGTCGGGCTCGGCTTTCGAAATCTTCCTCGATATTTAGGTTTTTAATCTAAATGCCGAGGAAGCATGGACGAGCCATGACGTTTGTATGGAACATGTTATTTGCGAAGTCGGGCTCGGCTTTCAGATTCTTCCTCGATACATAGGTTTTTAATCTAAATGACGAGGAAGCATGGAAAAGCCATGACGTTCGTGCGGAACGTGTTTGTTGCAATTAGCCGAACTCGGAAAATGTCAACAAAATATTTTTTATTAGATATAGCAAAGCCCTCTGTTTTTGCAGAGAGTTGCCTACGTACCCGCGAGGGATCAAGCCGATCGTAGTTCATAGTACATGGGGTGATCAAGCCGGTTTTTTTTTTTCTTTTTTTTTTTTTTTTTTTTGCAGCGTTTGGCCGCTGGTGGGTCTTAGTAGTAGAAGCGTTTGAGATTCATCGAGTTCCAGGATCTTGGGATTTCTGTGCCATCCATGGTGGCAAGTTGATAAACTCCGAGCTTGATGACCTTGATGATGATGTAGGGTCCTTCCCAGTTGGCGCCGAGTTTTCCCGCATTAACTTCGCGCGTATTTTTGAAGACCTTGCGTAGGACGAGGTCGCCTTCTGTGAAGTATCGGCCAAAATTCTTCTTGTTGTAGTATTTGGCCGCCAGTTGCTGGTAGTTTTGGATTCGGAGGAGGGCCTGATCGCGTGATCTTTCTGCGAAGTCGAGCGAGTCTTTGATCATGTGGTTGTTGAGTTCTGGATTGTTCGGTAGATGGGATCGGCGGAGACTTGGTATTGTTGCTTCAGTCGGGGACATTGCTTTGATTCTGTGCGACAGCGAGAAGAGGGTTTGATTCGTCGACCGGCGGGGTGTTGTTCGGTGTGACCATAATACTCCGTCGACTTCGTCGGCCCAGGCTCCCTTCTTTTCTTCGTTTTTTGAGTCCGGCGATAATGGTTTTGTTAGTCGCCTCTGCTTGGCCGTTCCCTCACGGGTATCGTGGCGTTGATTTGTTGAGCCTTATGTTCCACTTGGCGCAGAAATTTTCGAAGATTGCCGAGGTAAACTGTGTGCCATTGTCTGTGACGATCTCGGAAGGGAGTCCGTGACGGCAGATGATATTCTTCCATATGAATTTCTTTACGTCTTCGGCGTGGATGTTGGCATACGATTCGGCTTCCACCCATTTGGTGAAATAATCGGTGACGATGAGAAGGAATCGCTTTTGACGGGACCAGGGAAGTGCTCCGACGACGTCCATGGCCCATCGCATGAATGGGTACGGCGCTGCGGATGTGGTGAGCTCTTCTGTCGGCATGTGGACGAGGATGCTGTGGAGTTCCGTTGACATCCTGTTCGTTTTAAGAGATCTGTTTTTGACCGTCAACCTGTTCGGCGAATGCCGATCTGTCTTTGAGTAGAGAAAGTCTTTGCCCCACGGTGGGCTCCAATTGTCGTTACTAAGATGGTGAGGATTGTTTAAGATCGGAAATGGAGGGCTAAGACTTTCGTTATAAGAGATAAGACGAGATCGGCTAATCACAATGCTGAGATCGGTCGAGTGACGATCTCGAATGATGAGGCAAGGAGCTCGGCGATTGATTGATGGACGAACTCGAATGAAGGTATTGCGAGTTCGGCGGTCGATCGATTGACGGGATTTATTAAATGAGGGAGCTCGGCAAAGTATGGTATTTAAATCTAAGCCTATCTTTCTAACTTTTTACCACTTTCTAAAAACGAATTTATGATGCTATTTATAGCACATGGACACTGTTCGGTTCGGCGGGCCTGAAATAGCAGTGGACTTTCTCTGATGTGGGCCGGTCCATTTGGAGGGGTGCTAAGCCCACCTCCAACACCTATGATAAAAAATTCTTAGAGCAGAAGAAACAAAACAAACCCAAAAATCTACACTAACCTGATGCAAAACTCGAATATGTAAATGGCGGAGAAGCAAAGGAAAAAACTAGTTGTTGAAGGAGGAGAACAGAGCTGTGCGGAAGAGACGGCGAAGGAGGACGGAGAACAGAGGAAGAGACGGCTACAAAAGGTGGAAGAAAAGACGGCCCAACGGAAAAAGAAACGGCCAAAGAGTTCCGACTTGATTAGAAAGAGAAGAAAATCAAGGAGTTTAATGTCGGGGAAGTAAAGGGGAACGAGATGAGAATAAACAAAATGTCGTGGAAACAATATTGAAAATATAAGTGATATATTTATTAATTAATGAGTTTATTAATTTTTAGGACAAAATTGGATAATTAGTTAGGAAAATATTAGGTGGATAAAGTTTGGGAAATTTGGCAAAATACTCCAAAAAAGGAGAAGAGTTGTCCTTATACTTTTTTTTTTTATCAAATCTTGTCCACTTACACTTTATTAAATTTTAAACCCAATTTTAACCATCAAATCACGTTTTAAGTGAATTCATAATTAATAAATAATTAAATAATTAAAAAAAAAAAGTTTAGATAAATGAAGAGAAGAAAAAGGGAAAAAGAGAAATCACGTCTTTTTTTTTTTCTCCTCGCCGTTCTTCCTTTCTTCCTCTTCTCAGCTATTTCTCCTCACTGGTCTTCCTCTTCTCTTCATCTCTTCTTTCATCTTCTCATCCTTCTTCCTCGTTTACATTTTGAACTGGATTCGTAAAAGTCACAAACAACTGTTTTGACGCTTGTTTCCTTATATATCCAACAAAAATTTTCAGTTGACGATCATTGCCGATTACTACTCGGGGAGATGTTGTGTTGTTGATCAATCCGCTAGGCAAATAACTGAACTCAACATTGAACCCACTTTCGATTGAGTAGTCCTCCAACACCGTCGTCTTTAGCTCTTCAAAGGTAGTTGTAGATTCCAAAGCAACTAATCTTGCTCCTTTTGTCTCATCAGCAACAAAATTCCAACCTTTGATTGCATTTGATTTCCATGTGCCACTGGTTACATAGATATGCAACATAATAACCAAGACAAGAAAGAAACTGAAACACAAAATCTAAGAGAAAACTAGAGTAAAAGATAAGAAAAAGTAAAAAAGAAGAAGAAGAAGAAGAAGAAGAGTATCGTGGAATGTAGTTTTTTTTTTTTTGAGAAAATAGATAAAAGGAAATATAGTTTTTTCAAAAGATTTTTAAATATTCAGTTACCATTTTCGCTATATTTTCTCAGATTTTCGTAGAAGATGAATTCTACATTTCCGTAGAAATAAGTGTCAACGGTAGAATGGTGTTTCTGCTTATGGTAGAAGACGTTGTTTTGAGTAGAACACATAATCTACGAGTAGTAGAATACAATATTTTTGGCAGAACATGCAATCTATAAAATGTAGAAGAGAGTGTTTACGGTAGAATACAGATTCTACGGTTGGTAGGAAACAATGTCTAAGGTAGAATATAGATTCTACCAATGGTAGAAAACCGTGTAACACGTAGAACAATTGTCGAACAATTCTACCAACTCGTAGAACGTATGATATTTAGCAGAAGGCAAATTCTACGACGGTAGATGACTGAACAGACGGTATAATTAATGTTCTACTACATATAGATGTTAAGCATCTAGTAGAAGACATATTCTACTTTGAAAACCAAACTTAGTAGAACCAAACTTCATTTAATTTTCTGAACGTCAAATTTCAAAAAACAATTGTGAAAAAATTCTCTAAAATCTTCATATAATATTATTAAATTTATTAAAAAAAATTTGTAAAAATTTTAAATTGTAAAAATATTTATTTCATATTGTTAGTATATGTAAGGGTATTAGAGTCCAAATTTGGGAAATTTCAAAAAAAGTGTAAGAGGACAAGAGTTCTCATTTTTTGGGGTATATTTACAATTCTCCCTTAAAGTTTTGCCAAAAAAAGTGTATTTGGAGAAAGACTTAGGAGAGTTTATTGAATTAATTTAAGGATTTGAATATAAAATGATTTATAGAACTTTTAAAGGATTTTTGAGATTTGAGCAGATTTGCAAATTTAATGTTTGAGATTTTAAAGTGATTAGCTGGGATTTCAGGTATTTCAGAGAATATGAGATTAAAAAATTATGATGAAAAAGGAAGATCATGTATAGCTTATGAAATCTCCAACTAAGATATACGTACGTAAATTACAGTTTTTAAAAATATAAACATAGCTAGTATATATAGAAAGAGAATCATATCAGTCATTCTCCATTTCCAAGAGGTCTAGGAAAAATCTTCGTAACGTGGAAAGTGATCACCAGCTTCTCAACCATCTTGCAAATTAAACAAAAATATTTTTAATCATTATCAATATCATTAAAAATCTGCAGTATTTCTTATTAATGGTAGGAAGATTATCGTGAATGCTATAAGAAAAGATGAAAAAGTAATTCAATTATTTATTTATTCAAATTCAGGTGGTACTTGGATCTATTTATTTTTAACTAGAGAAAAACAGTTTTTAATAGATTTTGTTAATGAAATCCCATTTTTCCAATAAGGTGGGATTTTAAAGAATTTGTATAAATCATTAATCCAATAACCTTGGATTTTGAATAATTTTTATAAATACTAGATCCAAGGTAATTTGGAAAAAAAATGAAATCCTCCCAAATCATTAGTTCAATAAGTCCCTCTTAGTTTTTTCTGGGTATTTTGCGAAGTATCCTTTAATATATACTAACAACCATTTTCTTCCAGTCATACTATTTTAATGGCTGTCTATATGCGTAAAACCAAAATGCCACATTTATTCCAAAAGAAAAACTAAAATGACAACTTGTACATTTCACATTATTTCAAGTTTATACAGATATAATGCAAAGAGATGTTTAAAGCAATCATTAGTGTACAAACATCGAATGTCGTAATAAACTATAAGCATGCTTAAGGAATTAATATGTTATAGTCGAGTCACGGGCAATCCAATAAATAGATCGGTTTCGACCTCTGATGAATGCTTGGTTCTACAATCACCATCAATTTCACTCTTATCACGTGACTTTAGGTTTAGTGGTAGCACCGGTCGCAGCAACCTTTCTCTAGTTTGCTGAAAATAAAGTATTAAATTATTATTCATAATCTGTATATAGAAATTATGAAAGAGGTAAATTTTAAGATTCTTGAAACAAATTACGGTAAAATATCAAAAAAACCTGATCATTTTAAGATTATGAAAGAGGTAAATTTTAAGATTCTTGAAACAAACTACGGTAAAATATCAAAAAAACCTGATCATTTTTAAAATTAAGTAAAATAATATTGGCAGTTCGATAAAAAATCTCTAAACAAATTAATATTGAGAATCAATTTATTTAATCATAATTGACATTTTCTGTTAATATATGATATGAAAAACGAATTTTAGAATATCAAACCATTATAATTTTTCCTTTTTATCATTAGTTAATTGGTCAACAATTATTTTGTTTGTTTTTCATTTCTATTATTACTTTTTCAGAAAAAAATTGAGTTAACATATGTCATCATCTGATCATCAGTTATCAGATACATGTCGCGATCCAGTAATTAAGTGAATTATAAAAATCCTACATTATCAAAATTCAACTTTATATAATAAGATATAATAGACCTATTATGACCTACAGTATAAATTCTTTTCTTTTTGATAAACAATGCACTTTATTATTTCAGGCAAACCAAAATTATAAGTGTTAGCTATATGAATATATGTAAATCATAGAGAAATAATATACCCTAACATAGCTTTAGAGCAACTGATACGAGTACTAAGAAGAGCCGTGATCTATCAACATGAGAGTGGGCAGTGAATAAGTGAATCTAAAGCTCTAAGAGAAACTCAAGCCTTCCTATATGGAGGGACCATGGCGGACCTAGAACTTAATATTATCGAGGTCAAAATCTACATATAAACTAACTAATTATGTAAAAATATAAAATGAGTGTCATTGAACTCATGTTTGGGGGTTTATTATGAGGCTTTCTTATGCATTGTTCTTACAAATCAAACATTTATATTATTTATGGAGTGTCAAATGATAACCCTTCCTTCCAAGTGTGTCCGCCTCCGTCAGAGACGACATGTGTGTGATAACTAAAACATAATAATTAAATTCCACAAAAATACATCAACTAAATTTCGGAAAACTTTTTAATACTCAAAATATTTTTGTGCACAGAAAAATACACCAACTATACTGTTTGTTTATTTTAATACCTCAACTTTTAAAATTGTACCCATTTAACTCATTTTGTTTAGAGAAATTTTAAGAACTACACCTCTAGTGTGGAGATTTTCAAAAATACATTTTTTCTAATTTTAATATATAAGTTTGGGTTCACTAATCCTTAAGTAGGGTTTAGATTTTGAGGTTTAGGGTTTAGATTTAAGGGTTCAAGGTTAGATTTTAGGGTTTGAGGTTTATATTTTAGGGTTTAGAGTTCTTATACTCAATGAAAATAGTGTAGTTTTGAAAATAGATACCCTAGAAGTGTAGATTTGAAAGTTGACACCTAAAAATATGTAATTTTGAAATTTCTCATTTTGTTTAGCAGAAATATAACTTCTGTTATCTAATTATTTTTTTAATAGTTAAATATTAAATTTTAAATAAAAAATAAACTATATTTCAAAACAAAATCGGGAAACTCCTAAAAATTCAAAAACAAAATCGAAATTACCATTTAAAAAATGTAAGAAATATTAACTGTAAATTTTATACATAAAATTTATATTTTACTTTTCTCAATCTTAAAAACACTTAAAAAATCATAAATAATAAAAAAAATCATAACTTCAAAATAAAAAAATTAGCATGCTTCATAAATTGTATAGCTCATAATGTTTATGAATCCTTATATAATTGTTTTTTCCAAAAACCAATATTGCTTATGTTTGAACTAATGTTGTATTTTTATGAGCTTTTAGGTATTTTAAGTTTTTTCCAAAAATTTTAAAAATAAACAAATAAGATATTTTTATTCTAAAATTTGAAAATATTTTTTACCCAATTTTCTTTGATTTTTTGGACTTTGAATAGGACATTTTTAAGAATTTTTAGTTTATTTACAATGATATATTAATCAAATATAATTTATATATCTGATACAATCATACAAATTTTAAATTATTATTCTCAATTTTAATTTGAATGATTGTTTCGTATTTTCGGAATTTTGGAGATATTTTGGGATTTTTTGAAATTTAATCTAATTTCATATTTAAATGTTAATATTTAATTACTAGAAAAATAAAAAACTAACGGAAATTTACTTTCTGTTAAATCGAATGTGTTAAATGGATATAAATATAAAAGTTGATGTATTAAAATAGACAAATAGAATAGTTGGGGTATTATTTTGGGCACAATAAAAGTTGGGGTATTAAAAAGCTTTTTGAAATTTAGTTGGGGTATTTTTGTGGAGTTTTTCCATATCTTAAATGTAGTCTAACTGTTTGCATATTCGTTGAGAAATATTTATTGAAAGTTTTTCCACATTGCTTAAATATAAAACATATTGAGTTTTCTCAAAATGCAAACGCCAGACGCAAATGGAAGAACGTCTACTGTTTACGTTTACAATTTAAAAAAAAAAAAAATTGCTTAAAATGTTTAAGGTTGTGTAAAAAAAAGAAACACAGTAAGTATATATATATATATATATATATAAACGTAGCTGCAAACACAGAGAAACAATCAGGGCCTCAATAGTTCTTAAAAGCAATCCATCCTAAGTAAACCATGATTCTTGTCATAAGAAAAAGGTCTTAATGAAAAATGGAGAAATTTTAAGAAATATACCTTTTAGTGTGTAAATTTTCAAAAATACATCTCTAGTGTAGCAATTTTCAAAACTACATTTTTCATAATTTTAATCTATAAGTTTGGGTTCACTAATCCTTAATTAGGGTTTAGGGTTTAGGGTTTAGATCTAAGGGTTCAAGGTTAGATTTTAGGGTTTGAAGTTTATATTTTAAGGTTTAGAGTTCTTTTACTCAATGAAAAAATGTATTTTTGAAAATAGACACCTTAGAAGTGTAGTTTTAAAAATTGACAGCAAAAAATGTGTAGTTCTGAAATTTCTCCGAAGAAATGCGATGTTACCAACAAAAAAAGAAAATATAAATGTGATGTACTTTTTATGTATCTAAACATCTAGCTAAACTATATACAGTAGAAATTCTATAAATTAATACTCGATAAATTAATAAACTCTATAAATTAATAATTTTCTGCAGTCCCAACTTTATTAATTTATAGAGTTTCTACGGTATATAAATAATTTTGATGTGTATGTGTATTTTTATGTGTATCTGCTGATGTGTGTGTGTGTGTACGGATTTACCTCTTCACGAAGCCTCTTTCTCTCGTTCAAGAGCTCTCTCTCCTAAATCCATTGAAGAAATATCGATAAAAACCACACGGAAATACTAAAAGTTTAAATCCGTATGTAAGTTATCTTTTGTTCATATAAAAATTTGTATGTAAGCTACTAAGTGAAAGAAAAGGTAAAAGAAACTACCTTTTCTTTTAGCTTCTCTAGTTGATCTGCATATAATTCAGCCTACGTTCCAAATCAACCAATGAAGACATTACTACAAGTCTACATCATTAACATGTATTGGTGTGTGTGTGTTGTAGTTGTACCTTTCTTGATCTGATAATATGAAGGCTTTTCTCAATCTGAGTGTCTATCTCTTGAAGTTCTGCCACTGAACAGGAACCCAAACCATGGCCCATTAGCTTCCTTCAAATATAGTGGCATATTTCAGGATCGAAACAAAGTATGCTTATATATAATGTATAAGAAACCGTAGAAATAGTAAGGTATAGTACGAACCGTTGATGAACTTCATGGAAATTAATCTTCTTCACCATTATATCCATTTCCTTCTTCAGCTCCTGCACACCCCAAAAACAATTGCCGAGTATTATAGCATATATCAATCCTTTTTGAATAAAACAAGAAACTAAAATCAAAATTAGGTATACACATATATAAAAAATGAACCTGCAAGTATAATTCTACTTGGGGCCTCCCTGCCTCAAAGTAGTCATTACTAAATTTTTCGTATCTTTCTATTGTCTTCTCCATGCTGAAATGTAAATTCACATGAGATAGGAAATTTATGTGTGAATATTATTCTCTTAAAATTAAGTATATACATGTTTGACAACAAAAAAAGTATATAGATACATATTATCATGTGTGGACTACATGATTGACCATTGAGGTTTGGATAGCATTAGACGCTATCGAATTCGTTTCTGGTAAACACCAAATCCAATGAAATTGGGTTTTTGCTCAAAAGGTTGCTATTTGTTAAGCAGGGAATATACAAATTGAAACAAAGGGAATTATTACACAAACTATATGCATCAACATTTGGTAGGCTCAGGGCCAGGCCTGAGAATTCTTGGGTCTAATTCAGAATTCAATTTTGAGGCTCCAAAATTAGATTTATTTGTGTTTTGTAAGTTAAAATAAAAATAAAATAAAATATTGGGCTTTAAAATTTTCAGAAAAAGAGCTGAGCCATTCAAAAAAATTTTTTGAATGGGCTCAGACCCGGCTCTGGGTAGACTACAAACTCGTATTATAATGTTCATGCACAAATTGGGGACTTTCAAATCTTTTTGTCATGCACAATGTAATTAATGACTACTTTGTGGCATGAATGTCATCATCATCACTTATAATTTTTTTCTTTCTTTTTGGGGATATTCTAAGTAAAACTAGATGCCAAGTGGGTAACAATTTAAGTTCCAAGGAATACGAGGTTCACTGATCAAGACACCTCTTTTCTGTAAACCCTAATCCACTTGCTCGTGCTTGAAGAACAACCTTTAGGCAAGCTTTTTTGGTTTGTAATTAATTGGTAGCCTCAAGTTTAGCTCATCTTAAATATAAATCCAGAAGTATTAAAACAAAAAAACAAATACAAATTAAAAAATGTGATAAAAACGCATTCTTTGGGAAAAGTCGGAAACTAGCTAGCAAGAAACGGAAAAGGCCAAATCTTTAACGTGTAGGTTGCAAAATATCTAGTAAGATGCGGCCGGAAAAAACTATTCACTAAAGAAATTCTAGACAGTCAATTAGTCTATATATATTTAGAGAGATTAAAATTAGATAAATATATTTTGTAAATTTTAAAATTAAATTAGATGAAAGAATCTTACTCAGAGCTAGAGAATTCGTATAACCTTCCGGTCTGAGAGAAGACAATGGCAGCAACTTGAGCATCGCATAGAACGGAAAGCTCATGAGCCTTCTTAAAGAGACCGCTCCTTCGCTTTGAGAATGTGACTTGTCTGCTTGTCGCGTCCTCGATCTTCTTGATCTCGATCTTTCCTCTCACCATCTTCCTGCAACTATTAATTCCAACATTCAGATTAAAACCCTTTCTAAAACCGAAAGATTTTGCCGGAGAAAGGAAATTTATTTCAGACAAAACCAAGAAATGGTTTATTGAAAAACAAGGAGATCTGAAAGCCAAAAGTCAAGGTGAGGAAACTGAGAAAAATGTAGGGAACTGAGGAGATTCAAAACCAGATAAGTCTAGATTCGCCTCAAAAGCTCCAAAAGAACATAATTTTTCCAGGATAAAATCAGCCGATAAGGATAAGTTTATTATAGATAATAACTGATTTAGTTAGCACAAAAAAAAAGTACAGAATAGAAGCATAAAATTGGTGGAAAGTTAAACCCTAGAGCTAAACTTTCAGGAAAGAAAACATGAAGTAGATCTTATTATGTTCTGTGCTTACCTCTGTATCTTTGTACAGGAGCCACAAACCCTAAAGTCCAAGCTTGCTTTTATCTTCTGATTAATTCGACAGGGAAAAGGAAAAATGAAGAAAAGAGATTTTTATCTTCTTCTTTTGGTGATGCTAGTTGGATTAATAATTGATCAACAACAGAATAAAGAAAATAATTTCAGAAAAAGGACCAGTTGAGTGATTCCCAGGTTCTGATTAAAAAATGTCCATGACTTTATCTGTTTTTGGTAAAATTAAGAATATGTAGCCGAAGATAACAGTTAAATTAACGTTTTTCTTAAAAAAAGGGAAATATAAAGGACTATTATTTTGAAAACGTTGTTTTGTTTTTTGGATTTAAGAGTGGGTGGAATAAATAATACATTGGAAATAGTAATAGTGTTCTTCGATCGGCGTGTCGACATCATCGTACAATGACGTGCAATGCTAGCCATTTATATTACGACACGTATGTTCTTTTTAATTAGACTACACACAGATTCTTTTTTCCTCTTTTACATGGTTATTTTCATTATTTGTTATGTTTAGTAATATTCCTCTTTTCCGTTAAAAGAAAAAACTATAGGCTATGTGTCGAAAAATAAGAAAAAGTGTAATAAAGTAACTTACAATTGTTTATATAGGAACAGTTACATAAATTACTTAATCCTATATAAATAAAGATTAAGTTGGAAAAAAAAAGAAAGTAACTTACAATTGTGTCCAAAATCTAAAATCCGTGTGATAAAGGGAATATGATTTCTTCTTTTATTTTTGTTTTTGTCGTAGGACTCTCTGTCAACATTGCTTCTCATTCATGTATGATTTTAATTAATGAATGTAGACACATTTTGATTTCTCTAGGAGAGCCATAATGTACTCATTCTTTGTTGGACAATTCTCACATCTATCATCAAAATGTTTTTTAATTCTTCTCATACTATCAATAGAATTTTTTTTTCAACTCATACTATTTTTCCATTCATAAAATTAACTTTAAACCATCAAAATTAAACCCTAAACCATCAAAACTAAATCCCAAATTTTAAAAACTAAACCCTAAACCTTAAATACTAACCCAAATCCAAATTACTAAAATTATAAACCCTTATAAAAAATGGTATGAAAGAAAAAAAAACTATTAATAGTATAAAAGGAATTAAAAAACATTTTCATGCTATATGATAGATTTTCTCATATTTTTGTTCTGAACTAGGTGCACAATGTGCGGGTTGTTATAAATAGTTTATGTAAGCCCATTATCGGCCCATATTCTATAAGGTATTCCTCTCCAAGGAAACCCTAATATTGTATTCCTATATAAATGACTTTTTACTCATGAATAAGAACACAACCAATTCCTCTCTTCTCTTGTTCTCTCTTCTTCTATAACACGTTATCAGCACGAGTCTCTAACCATTAGGTTAAAACCCTAGCCGTCTAAGTTAAGAGGTAAGAGGAAATCAAATTTTCTTATTCTTTCTTCAAAGATCGTGAGTAATTCATATTACTTTGTTGATCTGTGTTTATCATCTCAATCCCAGAAGGATTAATATATGTATCCCAAAATGATTATTGTTGATATATTGTTAAATACTGATATGTTTATAAAATAATAAGGCATCAATATATCGATCTATCCCAGAAGGATTTGATCCCTGAAGGATTAACATTACTAAATTATTCATATATCTCTGAATGATTTATATTTGTTTATCATAGAAAGATTTATATTTTATCTTAGAAAGATTTTATATTATTTGATTCGCATATATATTGTTTCATACTTTGCAATCTTTCCTGAATCCATGACATGACTATATATATTGTTAAATTATAAACTGATCACTAATGTTTTAGTTCTTGATTTCTTGCTTTAGTACTTCTCGTTTGATTGAATCATAATCTTGAACCATACTTATTTAATCCACTTGCTCATGGTTAATTTTTGGCTTGATGACCATTGTTTTGAAGTGGTTTAAAAAATCGTTTATTGATCCATAACTGAATCACGCTTAACTCACTGTTTTGGATAGATTTATAATGGATTGAATTTATTTTGTTCTTGTGTCTATTTGTCGATGAACTCTTGCATATGGTCTATCAATGTTTTATTATATGGTTTGGTTTCAACTGATTTAGATAATTGGTGATTTGAGTTTACAATCATGATTTTTATAATTGAAATCTGAACATAATAAATTCTGTTTTTAGAATATGAAACCATCTCTACATAGGTCTGTATTTTCAAAGTATTTTATCAGGACCTACTTGGTTAATCTGATTAGAGTTAAATCATGTTTTGGTCTTTGTTGATTAATCTATTTCCATCATGAGATTTTTATTTTTAAGAACATTGGTATACATATGAATATATGCTTCGTAATTGAGAATTATTAAAATCGTTGGTTTGGTTTTAATTTTTTAAATATTAGTATATTTCTTCAATTAAGAAAACAAGAAAGTGAGTACCCTGTCTCAATTAAATATTGTGAGCTCGATTCTCTTTTAGTAACGAGAAAATAAAATCATTGCTTTAGTTTGGTTCGGTTAATCATTGGTTCAAATTGGTTCGATACATCGTTCCTCATTGAATAAATTAAGTTTGTCTCATTCATTTACTTTTCATGTGGTTTTGCATGATTTAATCTATTAATCAATTTTTGGAACTGGTTAATTTAGTCTTAGTTCCTGGTATATTAATTGATTTTAATTGAGCATGGTTCTTATAAAAGCAAACGATATATAATACGTTAGCAAATAAATGATATATCTCTAGAAGAGTATATACATATATATATATATATATTTTTTTTTTTGCTTATAGGAAATATTTATTGATGCATTATATCTCTGAAATCCCAGAAGTGAAAATAATCGAAGGTATAATTCAAATATCAAAGTTCAAAGAAAAGGATTAATCACCAGAAGTGATATACATAAATCTAAAGAAAATGAATAATCACCAGAAGTGATATAATGAAAAGAGTAATCTAAAGAAAGTGATTATATTATAAAATCACATGACTTGAAGTCTATAAGTAAGAATAATACTATTAATACAAAGATGTTAAAATACATCACAAAAATATTGTTGTCCTGCAGACACAATAGCAAAAATATGTTTGAGAAGTAGTTTTAAAATATTGTTGTCCAGCAGACATAATAGCAAATGAATTCTTATTAATAATTTTTAATCTGTTATTATTTTATTTGTCACCTGAAGTGATAATAAGATGATACTTGTTATGGATATTAGTTATTTTTCTTTACTATATTTTGTTTATACATATATGTAGTTTAATAATTTTTATTTCTCTATTATTTTTATATTTATATGAATATTTTGTATTTGATTGTAGAAGAACCTGAAGTTTTTTACACAAATCTAAGGATATGATCACTATAATGCGACATCAGTTAAAGCTTATATAAGTCTTTGCATATAAGATTATAAGACCTGAAGTCTATACATAATCATTATTTATCTTGAAGATTATGGGAAGAAAATATCAATGATGTAAAGATGCTAAAAGGTATACTCTAATCTTAGACAAATAATGTTGTCCTGCAGACACAATATCATGAAAGAAAGTTTGAGAAATTAGAGGTGGTAATAAAATCTCTAGAAGAGATATATTATTTTATAAGAACGCAATCATTGATACATTGCTTATCCCAAGTCTCAAAAGCTTAAAGAATCAAAGATATTAGACATGATCCAACTTGGATTTGTTACTGATTCTATAATAGGATTCAATTCGAGATAGATGAATCTGAAGTGTCATCATCTCGAGGGGGAGAATGGATGAATCCCACAATCAATAATAAGTGGAACATCTAGAAGATTATGTTCACACTCAAGATAAACTTGATCATTGATCAAGAAAAATCTAACAATCCCTATATCATAGTCCGGAAGATTATATTCAAAGATAAATGATTTTAATGAATCATATATAAAGTAACTCAAAGGGATTTCAAAGTTAATCAAGTTATGAAAATATATGAAGAAAAGTTAAATAGATGTTATATAGTAAACCAGAAGTTTACCGAATATAACATACTTTGGCATGAACTGGTTAGACCATTCCGGTTCAAGATTTATGCGAAGTAAAATACAACATGTAGACATTTATTGAAGAACTAGAAGATTCTTCTTTTATAATCTTATTCATTTTCTAGAGAGTATACAAGAAACATATGTGGTTTAATAACCCATTTCGTGGACTAATCATCCTCTAGAAGAAAATTTATTGTGTTTCTTTATGCATCAACAAAATGGTTGTATGTATCAATGCTATTAATCTGCAACCTGAAGTTTGTGAGATTACTTGGTAGTACTAGTGAATTCACATCTTAAGTCTTTGATGAGAAAATCATGTTCGTAAGAATAAATGTCGAACATCCAGTAGCAAATGTTCATATACATAATGTAGAAGCATTAATTCGCATAAAGCCAACGAGTAACTACTAGTTATCCCCATCGAAATTGGTTTTGGGTCAGAAACCTAATAAATTCCATCTTTAAGTATTTGGATGTGCAATATACATCAATATTGCTCCACCACAGCAATATAAGATGGATCCTCGAAAGAGGTGGTAAATATATGTTGGATATGAATCTCATTTGACTGTCATTTTAGTGAACCAGTCTTTCCAACATCAGGGGGAGAAAATAAACAGTTGGAGAAAGATTAAAGTTGGAAGGAATTATCATTGATCCTCGGACTATAGAATGTGAAATAGATGTCCTAAAGATAATTCATTCACAAAACTTACTGTATCAGTTGCCAGATACATTTACTGACCCAAATATAGTGATATTGAGTCACTTACCAGCTGTAAATGCTCTAATAAGAATTGATATCCCAGAAGGACTATATCAAGCTGCTAGTAAGTCTAAAGAACGCATGAAGCGTGATAGACCGGTTGGTTCCGAATATTAAAATCCTCAGAAAAGTAAATGAGCATAAATTGATTGACAATGGTCAAACCGAGGAAACAAATATCTTTGAGTAATCTCCAGAAGAGACAATAAACATGACAAATAAGAAATTCAGGTACCTGAGACAATGAAAAGATCTCGAGAATTAATTATGTCATGTCTAGAATAAATAGGAACCATAAAAGCAAATCGACGTCGTAAATAAAATATTTGCATGCAATATAGCAGTTGATATTATGAATGAGAAAGAGGATCATGAAACAAAGTCTATTGCATTGTGTACACAAAGTAATGATTTGGCCAAATCGAAAAGAAGCAATAGACGCAGAACTAAAATCTCTTAGAAAGAGAAAAGTATTTGGACCAGAAGTCCTTACACCTAAAAAGTGTAAAACGAGTGGGTTATAAATAGGCATTTGTGCCTAAGAAAAATGATATGAAGAGATATAATCTCATGTGGTGGATGCAACTTTTAAGTTCATTAAGTCTGGCAATGAAAGAAGAACTTGACTTATATGACCCATTAAATAATGACATTTACATAAAAGTCCCTGAAGGATATAATCATTGAAGAATTAATGATTTAACCGTTATGTTCCTGGAGAACACTAGCTATTCAATCAAATGAATAGAAATATATTTCATGGGTATAATCACAAAAGTGAATATATAAGGCTAACTAATACCCATGTATATTTATCAAAATATTATGGATCAAAAGAGATTTTTAATCTGAACATCAATGAAACTCTTGAAGAGTTATCAAAAATAGTATGATGCAAAGAATATGAGATAAAAGATTTTGAAAGACAAAGTTGTCTTCGGTTATCTCAAATAGACAATTTAGCAAAAGATATGTTATCTTAAAAAATCCTTGCAGTATATACATAAAGAATGCTCATATATATTGGATCCCGAGGTATCATACTTAAAATGTTAATTGAGCAATGTATTGATCTTTTCATGTGAAATAAAGTTTGGACCCGAAGTTCAAAAGATCAAGAAGTGATTGTTTTGTGAAAAGTTGTTATGGACAAGAAGTCCAATAACCTAAAAGATTATAAGATAATTATACGACCTTATTGACTGAGGCTATACTTATAATAATCCCCAAAAAGATAGTGTATATGATTGGAATGTATCTCTTGAAGAAGATACTTCCAAGGGGGAGATATATGACGATATGTGTGGTTGTACTCTTTTTCCTTATCATGGTTTTTATCCCATTGGGTTTTTCCACGAAAGGTTTTAATGAGGCAACAAAGAACACACAAATGAGAAACGCGAAGGTCTATCTCCTTTCCAAAGTCCTTGTCTTTCACTTATGAGATCAAGTGGAGTGAAGAGAATGATAAAGTAGATTCATCACCAAACCCAAGAAGAATGGCGATGTCAATGTTCTAAAGTTGTTCAAGTGAAGATTTTAAAGGAGTTTCTATCTGCTACTTTCAAGAAGTTAGTTCACCTTATTGGATTATATCACGTCAAAGATCTACACGGATGTCCTCATGAGGGGGAGTAGTTGCGCGCTGTACTCTTTTTCCTTAACTAAGGTTTTTCCCATAGGGTTTTCCTGGTAAGGTTTTAACGATGCAGCATACTATGCATTTTGAAGATATTTTTAGATAATGGACTTCCAAGGGGGAGTGTTATAAATAGTTTATGTAAGTCCATTATCGGCCCATATTCTATAAGGTATTCCTCTCCAAGGAAACCCTAATATTGTATTCCTATATAAATGACTTTTTACTCATGAATAAGAACACAACCAATTCCTCTCTTCTCTTGTTCTCTCTTCTTCTATAACACGGGTTTATATATTTGGATTTATTTTATCCACATTTTTATGTTTGAAGTTTTTATTTACAGTTTTTATGTTTTAAACATTTTTTACATTGTTTCTATTTTTCTTTATTTTGAGCTTTCGTATCAAGATATACCAACTTACCGTAGTTTAAATCGTTTAACATGCCGTTGTCAAAAAAAATCGTTTAACATGTCAGACAAAAAAAAAGAAAAGAAAAATCGTTTAACATATGATGGTTAACTCAACAGCATTTGCCTCTCTATTCTTGGTGAATTTGCCATATTCTTGTGACTTGCTCAAAGCTCAGAAAAGTCATATGCTTTTCCGGTTTATCTCAATTACAATCATAACTTTCTCGTTCGGCGCTCAAGGTTCTCTCCAGCTCTTTGGTTAGATTTTCGATCTCTCGAGTTTTCCTTTGATTCATTTTCGTTTTTGTGTGGAAAATCGTGATCAGAAAGATTAGGAAGCTGATCTGTTTTGGCTGGATTTGGGTTTCTTATTTCATTTTTTTTTGTTTTCGTTTTTCCATATATTGCCGATGATTTTTTTTTTTTTGTTTTCTTCATGTTCGTGCGTTACGGTTAGATTACGAGTGTTGAATCTCACCGACATCTATTGATAGCTTTCTATCACAATAAATAGATTCGGTGCGATGATGTTGCGTGCTGTTATAAGAAGAGCTTCCACCAGAGGCTCTTCTGCTTCGGTTAGTTCGCTAATTTTGATTAGATTTCTCGGAATATGATAATTTTAATTCACGTTCTTAGAGACTGCCCGGCGATGGAAGGTATCTGGACTAGAATTGTACCCATCAGAAAATTGAGAAGCCGCTTCTGCCATGGCTATACGAGAACTTGGGGGAAGAGGGTGTAATGGATGGATAACCGTGGGCCACAACGTTTGCGATGTCAGATACGGGGGGTGGATGTCTCCGTATACGGGGTGGTTCAATCTGAATACGGATGGAGCTTCAAGAGGTAATCATGGGTCAGCTGCAGCAGGTGGAGCTCTCCGCAATAACTACGGAGACTGGTGTGGAGGTTTTGCGTTACACATAGGGAGATGCACGGCGCCTTTGGCGGAGCTGTGGGGGACTCTATATCGCTTGGGAGAAGAGGCCATTGAGATTGGAGGTGGAAGTTGACTCTGAACTGGTGGTGGCCTGGTTTTCTTACGACGGAGATTAGTGATTCACATTCGCTGTCTTTCCTGGTACGGCTGTGCCATGGCTTAATCAAAAAGGACTGGGAAGTCCGCATATCTCACGTGTATAGGGAGGCTAATCGTCTAGCGGATGGATTAGCTAACTATGCTTTTACTCTTGATCTAGGTTTTCATAATTTGAGTTTAGTTCCTGCTGCTGTAGAATCGATTCTACATGACGATGTACTTGGATCTGCGCGTCCAAGAAATGTTTGCATTACTTGCCTCGTGGAAACCATGCGCGTAACTAGTGTTTCATTCCATCTCTGTGCTTTATTTAGGTGAAAATAGATATTTAGGTGACAATAGATATTGCTAGCCCAGCAAGTGGTGTGATTCAAGAGGTAAAATATTTGTGTCGTTTTTTATTTTATTTTCTTGTGTGTGTGTTTCTTCTCCTGTGTTTCTATGCTTAGTTACTTGTTTCCTTGTATGCAGTATCTTGTCAAGGAAGTAGATTCTGTAGAACCTGGAAACAAGGTAGCAAACTGTTTCATTAGTCTTTACTTGCTGTATAATAATGTCTGTTTGTTTTTAGGATAAAGGTTCCGCTTTTATTTAGGGTGTTTGTTGGAAATTCGTAGACCAATTGAAATTAATTACCCCTTTTTGGAGTAATCAGCCAAATGTAGTGTTCTCTTTCTTGTTTCTATTTCTAATAATGTTATTTGCTCAGAGAAAGTTTCATGAGTCCTTTGTGGATAGAGAGAGGGTTTAGATAAGAAACGGATTAGTTTATCTTGAATTTCATGTGTTAATAATAGTATAGGATTGGTGACCTAACCAGTGTGTTGTTCTTTGTCATGTTTTAGTAGGGTCACGTTTGCAGAGGAACTTGTTCATTGAAATCTCCGGTTTATGCTGGTTTTCAACATCATCTCTATCATCAGAGCAGCTCCTTAGTTGAGGTCCTTATTTATTATATTTCCATCGAATCATCATGCTGAGCTTAAACTATGATCCTCTTTTTGTTAAAACTTTTACATTTTGGACATAACTTCACTTGCATCAGAAACAAGTCTACCACCGTCTTAATCTTAATCTCATTGGTTGTCACTGATCTTGTTGAACTGGTTAACCTTAAGTTATTGCTCAACTTTTTTTTCAATTTTCTCCACGATTGTCCTTTCCCAGGAGGAGCTTGACCCGTTTTCGCTTGTTGCCGATGAGCTGTCACTTCTTAGCAATAAGTTGAGAGCCATCGTAGTTGCCGAGGTAACTAGCCTTTTTTGCCATTCATTTGTACTCATAAAAGAGCGGCAGAAGCAAATTTGATGTTCTTTTTGTATCTGTATTCTGCTCTTCAGGTTCCAAAGCTTGCCTCTGCAGCTGAGTACTTCTTCAAAAGGGGTGTGGAAGGAAAACAATTTCGTCCAACTGTAATGACTGATTATTTCCATGTTCCGAATCATTTCCTCTCTTTGTACCTTAACCAGTGTGGTTTTATGTATGTATATAGATTTTGCTGTTGATGGCGACGGCACTGAGTGTACGCGTACCATAAGCATTGGCTTCTGAATCAGCAGTTATAGTCCCATCTGAATTACGCGTGAGGCAACGGGGTGTTGCTGAAATCACCGAAATGATACATGTTAGTAACTATAGGTTTACTCATAATAAATCAAAGAGATCCAATATCCTCTTCTATTTTTTTCAAATTAGTAATGCTTGGGGGGCATTGTAGGTTGCAAGCCTCCTGCACGATGATGTCTTGGATGATGCTGATACAAGGCGTGGTGTCGGTTCATTAAACTTTGTAATGGGTAACAAGGTACTCACTTGAAAGTAGCTTCTACTGTCTAAGACCAAAGACATGATTCATTCTAATCTTTTGGATTAATTGTTAAGGTCACCATTGTTAAGGTCAACTTGAAGAAGATCCAACGAATGTTGACATTGTAAGTTTGAAAAGAAACAAAACTCCATCTCTAATACGTACGTTTTCAAAGTGTCATTTTATAACATATATTTTCATGAAAAAAGTTAATTATCAGGCTTTAGAATATCTTGGGAAGAGCAACGGTATACAAAGGACGAGAGAGTTAGCTATAGAACATGCTAATCTCGCAGCCGCAGCAATTGGGTCTTTACCGGAGACAGACAATGAAAATGTCAAAAGATCGAGACGAGCACTTATTGACTTGACCCATAGAGTCATCTCCAGAAACAAGTGAGCAGCAAAAAAGTTTCTCATTTATACACCAAACATATTCATAACACGATGAGGATGTTTCACATATCATTCCATTCCATTCCATTTTTTTTGTCCAACTCAGTTGTAGGATTTTGTTTTTGTCCAACGGAATAATATACTGGACAAGTTTGTGGTTTTAACTTTTTATATTAAACAACAAAGATTGAAAAAAAAAATCAAAAATGAGATTGTGATACTACAGATTTTAACACTTGTCCAGTCTTGGTGTGGTCGTTTAACAGATTTTAAACCATCTTCCAAAGTTAAAACATCTTTGCACTGAACGGGAAACATCTTCCAGTCTCTGGTTCAAAGTCCATGAGAAAATCAGTTAAATTGTCAGAATCATCCACGGCAGATAACCATCAACACAGACATACAGTATATGCATAGGCGGCTCAAATTGAACCTTGGCGGTGCGAAGCTCAGGGGTACTCTTCAAGACACTCCAGTTCCTTGGCACTTGGTCGTATTTTTCTACTTATGCATCGTCTTCCTCGTCTTGTCATAAAAGTCCATAGACTCAGAGCATGGTAACATGAAAGAAACAATGAAAAAGAAGAGGTGTTTGTGGTGTAATCAATGATACTCAAGTTATTTATGAATATTTTTCTATAAATATAACAATTCTGTAAATTTATTCTGAAAAGGAAAAACCCTAATTTTATCCCAAAAACAAAAAAAAAAAGGAAAACCCCAGCGAGAAGAACATTGGTCGGTTTTTCTCTCTGTCTATAAAGGAGTCTACTAACTAACCTAGAAAGATTAGACGGCGAAAATCGAAAAAGCTTGTATTGGATTTGAATCACAAGTTGAGAATGAATTCGTCTCGGTTGATTGATATTCTGATTCCGAACAACCACGGCGAGAAGCTGGCGGGTGTGATTCACGATCGAACAAGAACACACCAGTCATCAGGAACTTGGCTGATGCTATACAAAAAGAAGGGATCAGCGCTTTCCGTTTTGATTTCTCAGGGCATGGAAAGAGTGAAGGCACTTTCTATTATGGTAACTACAAGCAGGAAGCTGCTGGCGATCTACGTTCTGTTATCCAATACTTGCACAACACAAACCGTGTGGTTCCTACCATTCTAGGGCACAGCAAAGGAGGCAATGCGGTCCTCCGCTATGCTTCCATGATTCCCGATAGTATCCGCAATGTAATCAATCTATCAGGGTGGGGCTATGATCTTAAAAGATGCGATCTTGCCGATGGAGAGTTTATGGAGAAGCTTGAGCGACAAGGATTCGTCGATGTTAAGGTTAAAAATTCATCCAGAAGATACCGTGTCACTAAAGATATCTTAATGGAGCAATTTAACACTGACATGCATCAAATTTGCCTCAGGATTAACAAAGAATGCAAAGTCTTGACGGTTCATGGACTTAAATGTTCATCAGGCATCATACTTGACACTTGTTACACTCCGATCCCAATCTTGATGTTTTGTTGGTGAATAAAAAATAAAAATATATGTAACAACTCTGTCATTTAAAATATAAACAAAAACAATAATGATGCTGTGATGATATTTCCTGAATTGATGTATCATGAACATGGCTTAACAAGGCTTTATCTCCTAAGTATGGTTCCAACCAGAATTGATGTAGAAAATTGTCATAGCTCAGATTTTTAACAAGAAAGTACCTCTCTTCCTTGAAAAGATGTCTTCTTGCTCTGTAGAGAAAAGTTTCAGTGAGTGTTAGTTCTTTACCATAGAGCTTCACTTGTCCTGTCTCTGCCATTGCCTTGAGAAAAACCCAGGACCACTGTAAATGAAACGAGTCACTGTTTCAACATCTTCTTTGCCATCTTGACCATTATTCTTTCTCCGGTTTCCTCCAGTTCCACCAACTCTCATCGCTCGTCAGTGTCTTTTCCATCTGTTTCTTTTTCAAGGATGTGGCCTTCCAAGCTTTTTATCCAACTCAAAACCACCCTCTTCCTCTTCTTCTTCAGAATCCATACAACAACGGTCACATTTCCCTCAGTTGCTCTTTTTTTTTTTTTTTTTAACATAATTTCCCTCAGTTGCTTAATTTCCTATTCTTCTTTCAAAGACTCACCAGCTGGTTGAGAGGAGCTCTAGCAGCTCTAACACGGCTCGAAGTTCTTTCGGGCCATAAGTCCTCACCTAGAATGCTGGCTTGTAGTTTAAAAAAAAAAAAGGATATATTTCAAATATTAATTTCTAAACAAGGTATTTTGCAAAGAATCCCACTTATATTTTCATTGCAATTTTTTTACCAAATTAATTTTGCAACTTTTTTTTTTATTACTGGTTGAATTGTTTCTAATTAGACAAGAAATAATATTTTTCTATAGAAAAAACAAAAAATATTGAAATTGTGTTTTTCTTAATATATGTGTATGAACCTTAAAAATGGTTTGTGTTTTGATATTTTCTAATCAAATATGCTTCTTCTGACATTTTGTTTTTCACTATTTACATTGTTGCAAACTAGAACTACTAAAGAGGGTTTAATTTAACCATCATACCATGCTAAGTATATGATTAATTGATTGATTCGAACTCATCAGGTAAACTGTACACAACACATATATAAATACAAAATAAGCTCCATAACCCATATCCATGGTAATGTATCCACAAAAAACATGTCAACGACCCACATCCGTTGTAATGTATCCACAAAACCTATCCATGAACCCCCTCCATCCACGGTAATATATCCACAAAAACATGTCCACGACTCACATCCATTGTAGCGTATCCACAAACACTTGTCCACAACCCTATTTACATATACTACATCCAACGAATACTCATGCATATGTACATTTGTAATATATCCACAAAAACATGTCCACGACTCACATTCATTAATGTAGCGTATCCACAAACCCTTGTCCACAACCCTATTTACATATACTAAATCTAACGAATACTCATGCATGTGTACATTTACTACATGTACTTCTATCAGTTTTTTTCGTATGTAACCTCTAATGTTTTTTCCAATTTTTTTTAGTTCATATGTCAAAAGAACTATAGTAAAATGGATATCAAACCGTTGAGAAAAAAAAATCTGTTCATAGTGTAATTTTTTTTTTCTTCTCAAAAATGAAATATAAGAAAATGAAATATGAGGATAAGATAATAAAAATAAAATATAGAAAAATAGAAAATGTGTATTAATTTTCACCCAGACTTGCTCCATTATTCTCAAGAGAAAGTTATTCTCATTAAAGATATAATAGATATTGCAACTTCCAACATTCTGAAGGAAAGTGGCCTCAATATCCAAAAGTGCTAAGAATAAAATTTTAAAGTTTTAACAGTGCTCTATATGAAAATATCTCATAAGATAAAAAATGTAAAATTAAATTAAATCATCATTGCATTATAAAAATATTTAGATTATATTAAATGCATAAAATATTTTAAAGCCAATTTTACAATAAATGTTGATGCCACGCAACAAATGGCAGGCCCGCGCCTAGTTAAAAATATTTAGAATTATTCTAATCATTACACTAAAATAAAAAGTTGTTCTAGTCATTCACCCAAAATTATATTAAACGTTTACTACACTGTTTTCCAATATAAAGGAAAGTCAGCCGAAACCGTCCATGGCAAGACCACATAGTCCTTCTTTATCATTCACACCTGCCTGGAAGAAGTGATGTCTCTGCATTTTACATCATTTAGGAGCATATTCCATCTAGTTTCACCCCCATATTAGCTCATATCTTTAGCATTTTAGTGTAGATCTCTTGCATTGTACAAACACATGACATTTAGGACTTGCATTGCATTAGTTGTGCATTTGGGAGTTGTATCAGGTGTTTTGGAGCTGAAAAGGAAGAGGGACGGATCAGGCCAGTCAAAGGAGTGAAGTCTGGGCAGCAAACGGGATGTGAAACAGGTTGAGAACCTGTTTGCCGAAGAAAAGTTGAGCATTGACCAAAGGAAGGGAGTTGACCCGTGCTAAGAGTGGAGCTGCGCGATTTGGGAAGGAGAAATGGTCAACTTAAATGAGTTGACTGAGGGTTTCTACTTCCTCTTACTATTTAAGACTTTAAGACCTAAAAATGGAGGCCATCTTGTAATCTCTTTTGGAAAAATAGATCTAAATTTTCCTCTTTGAGAATTTTCTTTGTATTTACAATTTGCTTTGGATTTTAATCAAGTTTATCTTATTTCCTTTTGCAATAATCTCATCTGAGCTTAATCTCTCTTACTCTTCATTTGCTATTCACGATTGGGTATCTTTTCCTACATAGGATTTGGTGTTCTTGATATGAATAGTGACTTAGTGAGTGAGCATCTTGGGTCTTGAGGGATGAGATAGATTAGAAGAAATTGGGGTTTGATTGAGTGTTTAGAGGGTTTTTTATCCTTCCAAAAGGTTCTTCTTTGCTGGGTTTGCTTAAGGCTAGACCTTCTTTGATCACTTAGATCTAGATCCAAGATCTCTCTTCCACCGAAAGTGCATATAGAGATTGGACCGACCAGCAAAGAGATGAGCTTGTCCTTCACACGGGAGTGGTTGTTTGGAGAGCTCATCGGACTAAGGGAGTTGGAGTTTAAGGCTGGCTTGCGTCGTCCAGCTAACGGGAGTTAGATCCTTGGACCGACGCTAGCTTAGGGGTTCTCACCACGGGAGTGGGCTAACCTTTCTCCTTGAACTCCCTTCCTAGGACTTAGCTCTAGTTGAGTGTCTCTAGACATTTTATTGACCCCTAAGATCTTGTAATCGAATGTCTCATCCCAAGACTCTCTCTTTATCAATAAGTTTACATCTTTCATCTAGTTAAACGTCTATTGCATATTGCTTCTTGAATTGCATTCATTCCAGCTTGCATTTTACGGTTTTCATCGCATTTACGTTTTTGTTCTAAGTTCACTTGTTACATTTAAAACCCATTGCTCTTGACTTGATCATTTCTTGCATTCGAAATTGTTTTCAACTAGCTCCATTTTGGATTGACTCTCAAGACCACAATGACATGAGTGGGATTGTTAATTGAACACAAAAAAATCCTGTTTCAATTTGGCGCCGTTGCCGGGGAGTTTTAAGTTTGAGCATTTTTTATTTGGATAATTTTCAAGATCAAGTTTTTCATTATTACTTTCCATTACCATATAAGTATTTGCTGTTTAGGAGTTGTTTTCTCTGTTTTGCAGGCTTAAACATCAAATAAACTTTCTATATCTGCTGTTTGGGAGCTGCTTTTCCTTCTTTTGCAGGTTTATGCACACACGTTCTCGCGGTCGTAGCAATTTGTTCAGTCCAAGTGATCTAGAGAAAGCTGAGCAAGCAAAGCGGGATAAGCGAGCAAGAGACAGAGCTGAACAGCAGTTGGAAAACGCACCACCACAGTTTGAGCAGATGGCAGACCCACCAGGGGTGCACGCACAGCCTCAGGCGGCACATCAGGCCGCAAACCAGCAGAATGCCGGAGCGCATCCCGTTCAGCCTCCACGAGTTGCTCGACAAATCGGAGCTGGAGATACTCCAAATTCTCACCTTAACCGCCACGGAATTACCCCACCACCGGTCCCCAATAACAACTTTGAAATCAAGACCAGCTTGATCTCTTTGGTGGAGATTTCGCAATTTCAAGGAATGCGGGATGAGGATCCGTTGAAGCACCTTGACAAGTTCGACCGACTCTGTTCCTTGCAGAAAATAAATGGCGTCTCCGAAGATGGCTTCAAGTTACGGCTTTTCCCTTTCTCTTTGGGCGGCAAAGCACTAGCTTGGGAAACATCATTACCTGAAGGTTCGGTCACTACTTGGGACCAATGCAAGAGAGCATTTCTGGCTAAGTTCTTTCCAACATCCAGAACCGCAAAGTTGAGGAACGAAATCTCGGGTTTCACACAGCTGAGTCACGAGACTTTCAGTGAGGCGTATGAGTGCTTCAAGGGATATCAGATGCAGTGTCCTCACCACGGTTTCTCAAAGGAGAATTTTCTGAGTACTCTCTACAGAGGGGTGTTACCGAAATACAGGATGTTGCTAGACACAGCCAGCAACGGTTACTTCATGGGCCAAGATGTTGATGACGGGTTGCTTTTGGTTGAGAACATCGCCACCAGTGATGGCAATTACAATGAGGAGTATGACCGATCTGATAGAGGCAGTTCAATTAACGAGGAGAAGCTCAAGAAAGAGATAAAGACACTCAACGATAAGTTTGACAAGATGATCAGCGGTCAGCAGAAGCATGTGCATTTTGTTTGTGAGGATGATGTTGTCGAAGCGGAGGAGGACACGCAGGTTGAAGAGGTCAACTACATCAACAATCAGGGCGGGTACCAAAGGGGTTCATCAACTACAAGAACAATCCCAATCTTTCCTACCGTTCTACAAACGTTGAGAATCCTCAAGACCAAGTCTATCCTCCACAACCGAACCAGCAGCAAAGTGGACAGCAAAGTGGACAGCAAGTGGTCTATTACAAGAAAGGTTATCCACCTAAGACATTTGGTACACCACAACAAGTCTCTACTCAAGGTCAGGCAGGCAGCAGTTCAGGTCAAGAGTCAGATATGAAAAGCATGCTGCAACAGATCCTTCAAGGACAAGTTACAGGGGCGAGTGACCTCCACATCAAGTTGGCTGAGATCCACAACAAAGTTGACAGTTCACACCATGAGCTAACCAGAAAAATCGAGGAACTCAACTCCAAGGTTCAGTACTTGGAGTCTCATCACAGCAGCAGCTCGAAAGGAATGCTTCCCGGAAAACCGATCCCCAACCCGAAGGAGTACGCGAAAGCTATAACTCTTCGCAGTGGCCGCAATTTACCGCCGCGTACCGCTCCGGTGAGTCACAACGAGGACGTTGTGATTCAAGAGGAGGAGGATTTAGTTGAGGGCGATGCTGAAGTTACTGCTGAGAATGAGTCGGAAGCTAGAAAAACACGAGAGACATCCAGAAACAGCAACAATGAGGACAAAAAGAGGACGGAAACTCCTTTTGTACCTCCGCCTTACAAACCCCCGATGCCGTTTCCGGGTCGGTTCAAGAAACAGTTAATAGCCAAGTATAAAGGACTCTTTGATAAGGTGATGACTGAGATTGAAGTGAGAATGCCTATTCTAGACGCCCTCATGTTGATACCGCCATACCAAAAGTTTCTGAAAGATGCGATCTTGGAAAGGACTAAAGAAGTCCAAGGCATGGTAGTGCTATCTCAAGAGTGTAGCGCCATTATTCAGAGCCGAGCAGTTGCCAAGAAGCTCGGAGATCCAGGGAGCTTTACCCTCCCATGTTCTCTCGGCCGGTTATCTTTCAAAAACTGTTTGTGCGACTTGGGAGCCAGCGTGAGCATCATGCCTATGACAGTGGCTACGCGACTTGGGTTTAGCGAGTATAAGAAGTGCAATTTCTCACTAGTGCTTGCTGATCGTTATGTTAGACTCCCTAAGGGAATGCTTGAAGATATGCCACTGAGAGTCGGCAACGTAGTAGTACCAACTGATTTCATAGTGCTGGAAATGGATGAGGAACCAAAAGATCCATTGATTTTGGGAAGGCCGTTCTTGGCAACCGCTGGAGCGGTTATTGATGTTAAACGTGGGAAGATAGAGCTGAATCTAGGCCAAGACTGCAAGTTGATCTTTGATATTAATAATGTGATGAAGCAGCCAACCATAGATGGCGAGTCATTCTACATCGAAGCCTTAGACCAACTGGCTGATGAGTACTTGGAAGAATTGAATGTTGAGGATAAGCTCCAGATCGCCCTTACAAAGGATAATGCTGAATTTGGGTCTCTACAGGCTGAGAGTTTGGGTTATGTTTGGTTGCTGGACACAAACAAAGCTGAGACAGGGGAAATCAGTTTAGAGAAACTTGTTGAAACAGCCTCAGATGTCAAACAGGATATCAAACGGGATGTGAACCCGTTTGCGCTCGGAAAGAATCCGAATGAAGAAGTCTCGCCGATTCAACGAGCTGATGACGACTGGTCCGAGCTTAAGGCACCGAAAGTTGAGCTTAAACCTCTTCCAAAGGGGCTCAGGTATGCGTTCTTAGGTCCTAACTCAACTTATCCTGTCATAGTGAATGCTGCATTAACCCCTCATGAGCTAGATACCCTTCTTGCTGAGTTGCGAAAGTACAGGAGAGCTCTTGGTTATTCGCTAGATGATATCAAGGGTCTCTCCCCTACTCTTTGCACTCACAGGATACATCTTGAGAACGAATCGAAGGGATCAATTGAGCACCAACGTAGATTGAACCCAAAACTTAAAGAAGTAGTTAAGAAAGAGGTCTTAAAGCTTCTTGATGCTGGGATTATTTACCCGATTTCGGACAGTATTTGGGTTTCACCTGTACATTGTGTCCCGAAAAAGGGTGGTAACACAGTCATCAAGAACGAGAACGATGAGCTGATCCCTTCTAGGGTAATAGTTGGACATAGAATGTGCATTGACTATAGGAAACTTAATGCTGCATCTAGGAAAGACCATTTCCCCTTGCCATTTATCGACCAAATGCTTGAACGTCTAGCTTGCCATCCGTTTTATTGTTTCTTGGACGGGTACAGTGGCTTTTTCCAGATCCCTATCCACCCGGATGATCAGGAGAAAACCACTTTTACCTGTCCTTATGGAACTTTTGCATATAGACGCATGCCTTTTGGTTTATGTAATGCACCCGCCACTTTCCAACGTTGCATGACTTCTATATTCTCGGATTTGATAGAGGAAACGGTCGAAGTCTTTATGGATGACTTTTCCGTATATGGCTCGTCCTTTTCCTTGTGTTTGTCTAATTTGTGCAGGGTATTGGAGATATGCGAGGCGACAAATCTTGTGCTTAACTGGGAGAAGTGTAACTTCATGGTGCAAGAGGGCATCGTGTTAGGGCACAAGATCTCCGAGAGTGGTATCGAGGTTGACAAAGCAAAAATTGAGGTTATGATGCAGCTGGGTGAACCGAGGTCGGTGAAAGACATTAGGAGCTTTTTGGGACATGCGGGTTTCTACAGGCGTTTCATTAAGGATTTCTCTAAGATAGCAAGGCCGCTCACCAGACTTTTATGCAAGGAGAAGGACTTCTTGTTTGATGAGGATTGCCGCCAAGCTTTCTTGAGAATCAAAGACGCCCTGTGTAGCGCACCGATTGTCCAAGCTCCGAATTGGGATCTACCGTTTGAGGTTATGTGTGATGCTTCAGATTTTGCTGTTGGTGCTGTCTTGGGTCAGCGAGTTGACAAGAAGATGAACGTGATCTACTACGCTAGTAGAACGCTTGATGAGGCTCAATCCCGTTACGCCACTACGGAGAAGGAACTTCTTGCTGTTGTGTTCTCTATTGACAAATTCAGAAGTTACATCGTGGGATCTAAGGTAGTTGTTCACACTGATCACGCAGCATTGAAGTACCTCTACACGAAGAAGGACGCGAAGCCGAGACTTCTCCGCTGGATACTTCTTTTGCAGGAATTCGATCTTGAGATTGTGGACAAGAAGGGAGCCGAAAATAGTGTGGCCGATCACCTTTCTAGGATGAGAATCGACGAGAGTTTGCCCATTAATGATTCGTTACCCGAAGAGCAGCTGATGGCTTTGCAGGTTTTGCATAAAGGTTTTGAGCTGAAAGAGAAGCTTGAAGAGACCCACGCCCTTGAGGACGAGAAACTGCCTTGGTATGTTGATTTCATTAACTATTTGGTGAGTGGAGAAGTCCCTGATGACATAAATGGTTACCGAAAGAAGAAGTTCTTCAGGGATGTGAACCATTACTATTGGGATGAACCTTATTTGTTCAAGAGAGGGAGTGATGGTTTGTTTAGGAGATGTGTAGCCGAGGCTGAAGTAGAGGAGATATTGTATCATTGCCATGGTTCAAGCTACGGTGGACACTTCGCTACTTTTAAGACAGCCCGAAAGGTCTTACAGCCTGGTTATTGGTGGCCAAGTCTGTTCAAGGATACTCACGCTTATGTAGCTAAGTGCGATGCTTGCCAGCGAGCGGGAAACATCTCGGCAAGGAATGAGATGCCTCAAAACCCGATTCTAGAAGTTGAAATATTTGACGTTTGGGGGATAGATTTCGTTGGGCCATTCAACCCTCCTTCTCACGGGAACATCTACATATTAGTGGCCGTCGACTACGTTTCCAAATGGGTGGAGGCGATTGCGGCACCTACTAATGATGCCAAAGTGGTGTTGAAGCTGTTTAACACCATAATCTTCCCAAGGTTTGGTGTGCCAAGGTGCGTAATAAGCGACGGAGGATCCCATTTTGTGAATAAAGTGTTTGAAAACCTTTTGAAGAAGCATGGAGTAAAGCACAAAGTCGCCACTCCTTACCACCCACAAACCAGCGGTCAAGTAGAGGTCTCCAACAAGCAGATCAAAGCCATCCTCCACAAGACCGTTAGTTCGTCTAGGAGAGATTGGGCGACGAAACTGAACGATGCTTTATGGGCCTACCGGACCGCCTACAAAACGCCAATTGGGAGGACACCTTATTCTCTTGTCTATGGGAAATCTTGTCACTTTCCGGTTGAGTTGGAGTACAAGACTCAATGGGCAATCAAGATGCTGAACATGGACCTCAAGACTGCCCAAGAAAAGAGGGAAATGGATCTGCACGAGCTGGAAGAAATTCGCCTTGATGCTTACGAGAGTTCCAAGATCTTCAAAGAAAGGACTAAGGCATTTCATGACAAAAGGATTGTGCCCAAAGTATTCAAGGCTGGTGACCAGGTTCTGTTGTACAATTCACGCCTCAAACTCTTCCCTGGGAAGCTCAAGTCACGCTGGTCAGGAACATTTGTCGTCAAGGAGGTATTACCTTATGGAGCCGTAACTTTGTTGAACAAAGAAGGTGGAGATTTCACCGTGAATGGCCAGCGAGTTAAGCCTTATATGGCGAATCTGGTGATTGGAGAGGGGAGTTCAGTCTCTCTCCATGATGCTGATGCTGCCTAAAAGGAATGAAGGTCGAGCTTGTGACTTTAAACAAGCCCACTTGGGAGGGAATCCCATGATTATCCTTTTGTATATATTGCTTCTAGTTTTAAATTTTATGTTGTTTAATGATTTTGTTGCAAATGCCTAAGTTTAGGTCTCAACCAGCTTATTTAGTCTGGAAAATGGAGGGTCAATGGCGAATGAGATTTAATTGAACCCAGCTCGGAATCGCCAAGAGTTGATTGAAATAGTGGCTCAAACGGGTTGTCAAACGGGTTTCCTCCCCTGGATCAACCTGTTTGACAGCCCGCCCAGGTAAGTCAACTCTTCCCCTTTGACTTTTTCTAAGAAAACCCTTCCCCTTCCTTTTAAACAAAAAAAAAAAACCCCCGCATTTCTTATTTTCAAGCCTCTTTCCCGTTTTCTCTTTAGCAACAACTCGATCTCTCTCATTTTTCACTTAAATCTCGAATTTCAAAATCCCACTCTCCCTAAATCCGCCGAATTTGAAACCGCAAGCCCTTATTTAGCTCAACTCGCAAATTAATTCAAGGTAATTCACCTTTATGGCCATTGTTTTCTCTCGGGAAGCTTCTCTTTTGGAATCTCGTTTAAGAATCGATGTCCTTTGCTCTTAATCGATGAATTTGCCTTGAATTCTACTAGGGTCGTTCGTTTCGGTTTGTGCATGTGAGAAATCTAGAGTTTTTGATGGGTCGAATATTTTTAGCTTTGGCTTTTTCGATTGTTTGAACCTAGACTTGAACTTCAAATTCTTTATCTTATTGAGAATTTCTTCTTGCATTGGCTTACTCGGCGTTGAATTAAGAGGAAGGAGAGGTCATTTTGTTTAAATTGCAATTTCGCATTTTATTTTCGGAAAATTGACGATATTGTGAATTTCGCTTTTGATTTTGATTGTTTGAGTGTTATTTGCTTGGTCTAATCTCTTCTTACGCGTTTATGTCTCGACAGGTACAATGACCAACACGAGATCAGGAAGACAAAACCCTCAAGAAGATGACCGTGAGAGAGAAAGAAGGGAAAAGCGAGAAGGAAAGAGGAAAGTGGGCTATAGTGGGAAGAGAAAGAAGGGCGCAACAGAGGAGAAGTCACCGGAGTTGGCCGAAACCGCTGAGCAGGACATGGACGATTCGGTGATCCCAAGGCCTTACGGAGTCCAAGGCCGCATCCGTATCCTCCGAAGGATGAAGTTCCTCCCAATGCGCTATCCACACGGAGAAACGCTCAGGGAGCTCGGGATAGAGGAAGATGTGGAAGATATTTTCTTTCACACTGAGCTTGGGGAGTTCATAAAGCTCGCTTTACCAGCATACAGGAACCAAGCGATACAATTTCTCGCTTCCCTGAAGGTGAGGAGACATCCGGAAGAAGCCACAGCAGACATCAAGAGGGATGGACTCGGGTTTATCACCTTTGAGCTCTCCGGTGCTGAATACCGGCTGAGTATCGCCGAGCTTGAGAGGATCTACAAATTGGAGGAAGATGTCGGTTTGGATACCGAGATGTGCGTTCCAGGCACAGAGCTGATCGGCCTCTGGGAAATGATAAGCTCGAGGCCTTACCAAATCTCAGCAAACAAAGGTGGTCACATCCGTAGCCCTGCCATCCGCTATGCACACAAGGCGATTGCCCACACCCTCTTTGCGCGACACGAGTGTGCTAACATCACCAAGCAGGAGTTCGAGCTAATCGACATCTCCCTTGAACAAAAGTTGCAGCGGCTGGACAACGGCGAAGAAATGCGAGGAGATCTAAAGAGAGCAAGCAGAGCTTGGACGATTCTAGACTCCTTCAAGCAATGCGTGCGGAATGCGGAGCTTGCTTATGAACAGGGGAAGATCAAAGAGTCTTATCTAGCAATCGGGAGCATGATCACTCCAATCCTGCTCGCAACCAACGTACCACTGCCAGCGCCGACGCACCCGCCTCAGTTCATGGATATCGCCTACCTCAACAAAACCTGGTTCTTGAGGGGAATGCACAAAGGGAAGCACGTCTATCGCTTCGAGCACCCTACTTTTGGCGTCTCGAAGATCCTCCTCCCGAACAAGGAGCTTACAAGCCACGACACCAGAGACGGGATCATCTTCCTTCCCACAGCTCACCAGTTGTTCATGGACGGAGGCGATGCGACGGTCGACGAGGAACAAGGGAACGAAGAAGGAGAGCCTTCGGAGAGCCAAGGAAGCGGACAAGACGACATCGACTTCATTCCTTACAACGCGAGCGGCAGCGCCCCAGCCATAGCCAAAGCTCATGAGCACATCCGGCTGCTGCGTAAAGGATTCAAGAAGCAGGCTGAGCTAATCAAGAAGCTTACCGAGACGGTCAATGTCCTGAAGGCCAAGCTCTCGTGCACATCGCCAAAATCAACTGAGACCGTGGAGCCGGTGTTACGGAGAAGCAGGCGCAAAAGGAGAGCTGGCGGATCACCACCTCCGACGTCATTCACTCAGCCGATCGACCTCGATGAAGTTCCCACACCACCCAACAACAGCCCCTGAAAGGTACAACTCTTTTACCATTGTACATGCCGTTTTCTTTATTTATTTCCCATGTGCATTTCATATTTTATTTTTTGTTGCGTTGATCTCTCTTTCAAGCTTCTATTTGCACAAGGGACCGTGCAATTTAAGTTTGGGGGAGGGGTCATGTGTATTTGACCTTGTTTTCTATTTTCTTATTTTCATTTTTTTCATCTTTGAGGCTCATGTGCATTTCATCTAAGGCATAGAAAATACCAAAAAAATTGAAAAATTTTCGAAAATTGCATGACACAAAAAGACTTATCATTTGCATTTAGATAGTAGGATTGAGTCTAGATGCATTTTACATAACCATTTGCATATGCATAGGGGACAATGATAGGACTTTCCATGTTTGAGAAATGCTTTTTGACATCACTTCAATGCTCCAGTTGGAAGTTATTTGATGCATATCGGTTTAGTTTGAGCTTAAAAGAATTCCATACTCAATGACTCGCATTTCGGCATTCATGATTGATTGAATCATTGCTTTGATTTGAAACTTCACCTAAGCTATCTGGACTTAATATGATCATTTAATTGTCATTCTCATGCATTGAAATTCTTGCTCATGGATTTTGACTCTCTTGGACATTCTTTCTCTTATATTTATCTCTCTCTGTTGTCCATGTTCATTGATTATCCAGCCCTTAACCAAACCCATTTCTTTCAAACCCAACCTATTTATCGTGAGTTGTGAGGCCTTTTCCGATTGAGCTAGGCAAAAAGTGTTGAGTTTAGACCGACAAAGCTTAGATTCTCATGTAGAACTGGCTCGTTTTCCTTTGAGCTAGATTAGGCCTAGGTTGTGATTCAAGTTTGGGGGTGAGAGAGTGAGCTGAAAAGAAAAGAGAAAAGAAAGGATTGAAGAGAATAAAAGGGAAGTGTCTAAAGAGTGGTGGCTTATTAGTAAAGTTTAAAAGATAGGTAAATTGGGGGCTTGTTCTAAGCCAATAAGGGCGCAAAGCCAAGATTCTCGAAATTGAGTAACAAGCCCCAAGCCTAAGTAAGAAAGTAGAAAGCCTTAAGCCACAAGAAATTAAAAAGTTGGTCCCCTTGTAAATTCCGAAAGTTTTATCCTCCTTGAAAATCCTAAATTGATAATCTCTATGTTCAAAAGGGTAGCTAGGACTTGGGTGGGATTTGTTCTTTCAAAGCTTTAAGACCTTATGTCTTGGGTAGATGGGAATCTATCTTTGTACCATCCTAGGTCCTTACTCTTAGCATTTTGCCCAAGCTCAATTCTTCTTGAGAGATCCCTTATGTGCTTCATGAAACCACCAAAGGAAAGAAAAGAGCCTAACCCTTTGAACCAAATGAGCAAGTTTTGATTGCATGAGTTTTGATTCACGGTTTTGAGCTTAATTGAATGTAAATAGGTGAAGTGGATTTGAATGCATGTCTCGTCATCGCTGATGTCGGTTTGTCGCTGAATTGAGTATGTGGGTAATCTAATTTGAATTGCTAAGACCGGTTTGCATTTCATAATTCCCAACTTGAGCATTGAGGTGATTTCTTCGAGCATATCTAGTGGATTTGAGTCCCCGCCCAAATCAACTTCTTTCTGACTTTGTTCTTCCTTGCTTGAGGGCAAGCAAGATTCAAGTTTGGGGGAAGTTGATGTCTCTGCATTTTACATCATTTAGGAGCATATTCCATCTAGTTTCACCCCCATATTAGCTCATATCTTTAGCATTTTAGTGTAGATCTCTTGCATTGTACAAACACATGACATTTAGGACTTGCATTGCATTAGTTGTGCATTTGGGAGTTGTATCAGGTGTTTTGGAGCTGAAAAGGAAGAGGGACGGATCAGGCCAGTCAAAGGAGTGAAGTCTGGGCAGCAAACGGGATGTGAAACAGGTTGAGAACCTGTTTGCCGAAGAAAAGCTGAGCATTGACCAAAGGAAGGGAGTTGACCCGTGCTAAGAGTGGAGCTGCGCGATTTGGGAAGGAGAAATGGTCAACTTAAATGAGTTGACTGAGGGTTTCTACTTCCTCTTACTCTTTAAGACTTTAAGACCTAAAAATGGAGGCCATCTTGTAATCTCTTTTGGAAAAATAGATCTAAACTTTCCTCTTTGAGAATTTTCTTTGTATTTACAATTTGCTTTGGATTTTAATCAAGTTTATCTTATTTCCTTTTGCAATAATCTCATCTGAGCTTAATCTCTCTTACTCTTCACTTGCTATTCACGATTGGGTATCTTTTCCTACATAGGATTTGGTGTTCTTGATATGAATAGTGAGTGAGCATCTTGGGTCTTGAGGGATGAGATAGATTAGAAGAAATTGGGGTATGATTGAGTGTCTAGAGGGTTTTTTATCCTTCCAAAAGGTCCTTCTTTGCTGGGTTTGCTTAAGGCTAGACCTTCTTTGATCACTTAGATCTAGATCCAAGATCTCTCTTCCACCGAAAGTGCATAGAGAGATTGGACCGACCAGCAAAGAGATGAGCTTGTCCTTCACACGGGAGTGGTTGTTTGGAGAGCTCATCGGACTAAGGGAGTTGACGTTTAAGGCTGGCTTGCATCGTCCAGCTAACGGGACTTAGATCCTTGGACCGACGCTAGCTTAGGGGTTCTCACCACGGGAGTGGGCTAACCTTTCTCCTTGAACTCCCTTCCTAGGACTTAGCTCTAGTTGAGTGTCTCTAGACATTTTATTGACCCCTAAGATCTTGTAATCGAATGTCTCATCCCAAGACTCTCTCTTTATCAATAAGTTTACATCTTTCATCTAGTTAAACGTCTATTGCATATTGCTTCTTGAATTGCATTCATTCCAGCTTGCATTTTACGGTTTTCATCGCATTTACGTTTTTGTTCTAAGTTCACTTGTTACATTTAAAACCCATTGCTCTTGACTTGATCATTTCTTGCATTCGAAATTGTTTTCAACTAGCTCCATTTTGGATTGACTCTCAAGACCACAATGACATGAGTGGGATTGTTAATTGAACACAAAAAAATCTTGTTTCAAGAAGCAGCTTCACGGTAGACGAAAAGCAAGTAGACATGGCTCTCCTGGGGAAAGTGAAATCATAAGAACGGACATGAGTTACTCCTTCCTCACTATCACTATCAATCAGGCGGCCGCGAAAAGTCCAACGGAACTTGACTCCATCAAAATAGGCGGTGAATACTTGGTCTTCTGCCAACGACAATGTATAGTGGGTGAACTCCTCGTGCTGGAAGAGCTGGACTGTACGGTAGGCTAAAGGAGAGATTCTGGGGGACATATACAACCTTGCATCCTGGAAAGCCTTGTTCGGTTGGCCTTCGCAGACTTCATTTATTTCCACAGTGATATTTTTTCCGAGAGCATCGAGAACAAGATCCCAAAGGTAATACTTTGTGAATGATTTAGACGCCAACATAACCGCCATGGAAGCAGCCGTGACAGCAACGGCTGATACAGTGGAAGCTCTCATCTTCAGTGTCTCTAGAAAACAAAATTAGAGAAAAACAGTGAGGCCACTGCAAAAAGAAGAAACGAGAAACCCGAAACGAGGATTGAGATGAAAAAAAAAAAAAAAAAAGTGGGATTGGGCAAGTAATTAGGCGAATATCTCCCTTGTAATGTAAAACCCCTTAACATTATTCTAGTATATTGTACTCTAGGAATCAGTGAAAACAAAAACAAAAGAGTATTATCTATCAACTCTAAACAACCCATATATCGACTAGGAAACTAAACCTTCAAATCCGACACTGATTCAGCGACTCTAAAGCATCAACACAAAACCAAGAGTGAATGAGCATGTAGTACAGAAGCTGGTGATTCGAATCCATAGACAATAAATCAACAGATATTCGATTGAACCAGAAAACCTTATAAGGAAGAAAAAAGGAGAGGTGTAGAAACTTTTTGTTTTTGAGAAAATTTGGAAAAATATAAGAGTCTTTATTTTGAAAAAGACCTTTGTTTTTTTGGATTTTGTATGTAAAATAACTATATTAATATTTTTTTTTTTTGGTGGGTTGTGTGGGAGACAAAGCCTCCCACTTTATTCATAAAATAAAATTAAGAAATGCAAACATTTCTCGGATACGCAGATCCAAGTATATCATCCTGCAAAATCGAATCGACAACAGCAGGGGCTAACAAAAAATTATGAAAACCAAGATCAAGAGTAAAAGCATAATAACTATATTAATATATTATCCTAGTTTGAAATTTCTAGTTAATTTAATAAAATCAAAATTTAAATAATACATACAACATTATTATACTAATCTTATTAAAATTGACGTATGAATCAGGTACATTAGCAAAAAAAAGTCATAAACTATTCAATTACATGAAAATATTAGAACACGTTATAATAGTTGTTAAAAAATGTATGAATGTTAGACAATGGAAATGTATACAAGAAAAAAACTGCTAATAAGACTATTTTTTTGTAACTCAAATTTATGGTCAATGTATAAGTTAAATCATTAAAGTTGTTTATATAAGATTCCAAAAATAATTAATTTTTTTTAAAGATAAACTTTAAAACAGAAGTTAAATTTATTCATTTTGTAGATTTTAAATTTTAAATAGTTCACATATATTTATTTGGAAAAAAAAATTATTAAAATATAAATATTCTTAGTTTTTGATTTTCGTTTTAAAATTATAATTATTTTATTTAATAATTTTTTTTAAAAAACATGTCAAAACAGTCATTTTAAATTAAAAGTGTATTTTCAAAACCAAAACAATCTAGGGTATTTTTCAAAATTTTAAACACAATTAGGTATTTTTCAAAAAAAGTTTCTGGATTCTTGGGCTTGGGCTTCAACAAATTGGTGGATCTCAAAAATTTCCTTTTATCTAAATGTAAACTAGTCAATTGATTATCTTGATTTTATAAAGTTATAAAAATGAATTTAATAAATTTAAATCCTCTGATCTTGCATCATCCTCCCCAGAAAGGCATAATCGCGAAGATGGGAGACAAAGGAGAATTGGCTTCAACAACAATAAAATGGCCGAAGATCAAACTCAAACCCAATCTCAGTGTCTCTTATCTCAAGAATCTTGATCTCTTCACCGTAAGTTCCTCTCACTTTTCATAAAAACCGATTTCCATTATTTTTCCCCAAATTTAGTTTGGCCAAATATAAATTTTACCAATAGTTGTAAATCTATTATACTATTTAGCGGATTCTTGTTAAAGCTGTAATTTTTTAAGACATTATCATCAATTTAGCTTTAAATTTGTTCAATTTCGATCTGGGTTAAAGCCATGAGGTATAAATTGTTGAAAAGTTTGGGGTTTTTTTACGATTTCAGGTTGAAAACTGTCTCACTCCTGATGAATCAAAGGGCTTTGTTAAAATCGCAGAGTCTCTGGGTTTCACTCACCAAGGAAGTCGTGGACCAGCTTATGGTGAAGCTTATAGAGATAACCATCGAATCTCAGTGAACGACCCTCTTCTTGCTGATACATTGTGGCAATCCGGGCTTTCCAATATATTCACTGATATCAAGATTAGGAGGAAAGTCGCAATTGGGTTGAATCCAAACATTCGGTTTTACAGGTTTGCATTATCTCAAGAAAAAAGTTTCCAACTTTTTCAAGTTTCCTTCTTTGTAAGCTACAGGATCTTTTGTTGGTTTTTTCAGGTATAGTGCTGGTCAACATTTTGGTCGCCACATCGATGAAAGTGTTGATCTTGAAGATGGGAACCGGACTTACTACACATTGTTGATATATCTAAGTGGGAGCAGCCTCAACAACAACAAAACAAAATCCAAGAGCAATTCAAGCAAGACTAATGATTCTTCTTCAGCTGAGACTTTAGTAGGTGGAGAAACTGTCTTTTATGGTTCGAGGAACAGTATCGTAGCTGAGGTAGCTCCAATGGAAGGTATGGCTCTGTTTCACATCCATGGAGACAAGTGCATGTTGCACGAAGGTAGAAATGTTACGAAAGGCGTCAAGTATGTGTTCCGTTCTGATGTTGTTTTTGCATGAACCAACACTTATTCTTTTTCTCTGTATTTTGGTTACTTTCATACATCATTATGAACCATCGATTACTCGTTTGTCGACCTCGGGTTTGATGTTAAAATGACTCACATTTGGTGAATACATATATGGTTTTACGTTATTATAGTAAATCAAATACAAATGAAATGAAATTTAAAGAAAATGAAGACTCTCATTTACTTGCTTGTTCTATATATAGGCTTTTAATTGACAATGTTGGACTTAACTCTCACTTCTCCTGTCTCTTTAACTCCAAAGTTTCCAAGTTTCACCATGGAAGCTGCAAACTCTCTGAAAAAGGCCTTTTGGTCTCGAGCAAACGTCTCGACGAGCCACTTAGTCCGGTAATCGCCTAGAAGCGCCTGATCAGACCCGAACACTCCTTTCCCGGACAAAATCTGCTTGTAGTAATCGTTGTCGAAAACCGAGGCTGTAGAGTCCAAGACCGTCCCTGCGTTCTTGCCTCGGTTTTTCGATCTCGGGCAGTTCTTTTTCAAGGTTTGCGCGAACGCAAAGTTCATCGAGGGATCGACGTCGTGGGATCTGCTGAAGTTTTTAAGCCGGGACTCGAAGGAAGAACAGTGTGAGAATCCTATCGTGTGGCCGCCGGAGAGTGTAACCATGTCTTTCACCGATAACCCTCTTGATGCAAAGCTTTGGATCAGTTGAGACACGTTGAACGTTGGTGCTGGGAGATTGATCGTCTCGTTTGCTCGCGAAATCGTCCCGTCTTTTCGCCCTTTTAGCACGCTCCAGTAAGGACCACCGGACTAAGAAATGACAAGTCTTAGGGCTAAAGTAAACCAAATCGAATCCAAAACCAAAATGTTTATATCACTCTATTACGAAGACTCACCAGAGTGACGGCATCTCTGGCTGCGATGGCGATTACATCGGCACAAGACACGGTACGAGGACAAACCCGCTCGAGCTTTGTCTTAGCATCTTCGATAACGTAAAATGACCGTACCGAAATGTTTGGAGGGCCATCCTTCTCAGCTTGGTTTGGCTTTGTTGAATCTAGTAGAATCGATGCATCGCATCCCTACAACAACCCAAGATCTTGATCAACTTTTAATATCTAGATGGATGAGTTATGAACGATTATAAGAAAGAAGATGCACATACCCTGATGAAGCAATCGTGAAAGAACATTCTGAGAAGACGAGCAGGCACTTTGGGATCATACGAAGTAGCGTTCCTAACAGTTTCAAGTATGATTTTTTCAGCAACGGGACAAGATCGATCATAGTATTGAGCATCCAAAGCAGCTTCTGAGGTCACAAAGACCGTAAAGATCATCGCGAAAATGAGTTTCTTCGAGAATGCCATTTTTTGTTGGTTTTTGTTTGTGTTTACGCCTCAAAAAGCACTCTTTGTTTAATGTTGTTTGAGGATTTGATGAAGAAAGAAGAAGCGGGACTATTTGGCTTATATAAGGAGAGAAATGAGAGCAAGATTTGAGAGGTTTTAATATTCTATAAATATGCTTTAAAGTTACTCAAATTATTTGGAACAAACATGCATCTATTCCGCGTATTCAAATATTTTTCTCTTAAAAAATCGTACTTTGAGTCTAAGCATGTACTTTGGTTAGAAAATGTGCACCCGAGCTGGACAGAACATATACTGTTTCTGGTAACCATTAAAAAAACAGAAGATATTTGATATTTTACCCACAAAAAAAAGGTATATATTTGACCATACGTGTGTGTCTCTACGATAAAAAAATAAATTTTCTATAAAACAAATGGATGTTCTTTGTATTTGAAATGTGAGCTCATGAAATGTATTAAATGAGATACTTTTAACATTTTTTTTTTTTAATTGGTGTATTCAGTAAATTTAAGGGGGGTGTGTGTGTATACTTTTATAAAATTGATGCTAAATTAATTAATCCTTTATAAAAAAAATTCTAAATTAATTAATGGCTAAAAATCAAATTGTTTTTAACAAATATAATGGACCTAAGCCCCTTTACACATATTTAAACGACTTAAACTTAATAAAGTATACAAAAAATCTAACAATTTCTATATTTTTTTTTTTGGTCATCTGGATTCAATACGAAAAATAAACGATTACAAAGCAGATAAGCAACAAAGAAAATGTAATTTAATTTAAAACACAATTACGAGTTACCACAACATATGTGTAGTTAAAAAAAAAATGAAGAGTTTTCAAAGTTAGACTTATTCATTAAGTTTAAAACAGTAAATGTTATAAGAAAATACTATATCAAAATTAATCTTTGTTAATTTTTTCAAAAGTAATAAGAATAAAATTAATTTATAATATATAGTATATAAACAGATCATGTTTTTGTAAATATAAATTTTCAATTTTTTTCTACGTTGTATTTCATTTTAAAAAAGTGAAATATTGCGAATTTTAAGTTTGTTACAAAACCAAATAATATAACTATGAGTGAACCATATACAAACAATTTTTTGAGAGAGAAACCTTTTCTTTTAGGTTAACTTACGATAATGGTAACATTCTGTACATTAATTAACATTAACAATATTTTTCATGCTCAAACAACTCCTTCACTATACTTCATGTAAATTGTGAAATGAACTGAATATATTAAATAAAAATTTGTTTGTTTTGTAACTTCAATCTAAAATACCCTCTTCTTACTAAGTAAACGCTTCGTGCTAGAATCCGGATTGTGTCACGTAAACCACACAGGGACGAGGTGGTTGTTGAGTTAAACTATGTTTAAAAAAAACCCTTTATTAAAAAAAAAGACTGAAATATGGGTAATGTCGTAATTGCAGACTAAAAATCAGATGTAAAATGGTTCATAATGATGTGTGTGTGTGGATAGAGTAAGATTAAAAATGAATAAAGAAGTGAATTAAAAGAGAAGAAGGTCAAAAAAGGGTAGCTACAGTTGAGTTATGCCTATCAGTGTTTGGTTTCAATGCCTTGGCTTGGCGGTACGGTTGGTGAAGGATTTGTTGTACTCTTTTCTTCTCTGCATCCTTCTCACGTGTACTGCACTGCTTGTGTTGTTAAGGAAAATCTAAATGATAATATTATTTTTTTCTCAACAATTGCAAAAACACTTTAAAGCTGGATTTGGTCAAGAAAGTATTTTATACAAAATTTGAGCACAACAGAATTATGGGTAACAATTTGGATACGGTTTAGTTTGCTGTACTTCCGGTAGAAGAAAATGTTTAAAGAGACAAAAAAAAAATTACATAACAATCCAATTCATTTCAGTTTAGTAGCTCCCTCTCTAATTGTCGTTCTAGATAATAAAAAACAAACACTAGTCGTACGGTCAGGAGTCTAAATGGTACCAATAAGCCAAGCAAAGAATCATCTCGCTACAATGATACATTTTTTGATGACTGGCTTTTTTCGTACCATTAATTAGCAAAAAAATGGTACTAAATATAAGAAAGCATTTATCAAGATTGATGATGATGATTGATGAAATACATGATTAAAAAGACATGATCAATAGGAAATTGCTTTTTTTCCAAGGGCTAAGTTTTTGTTTCACGTCGGAATTTTTTCATTACCGTATGCAGTCCCGTTTTAGATCTCCATATTGTAACAGTCACATGGGCCTATGGGCTTATGTGCAGCCTATGATTTGGCTATTGTGGTTAGGTTTCCAGTTGAACTAAAACAGCACCTACTAGTAAAAGGCTGGATAACGTGTCCGATGAGCCCAAGTCGAAGAAGAAACAAGCTCGTGCACGTTCCTAGAACAACGTGACTATCTGTCATCAATTTAAAATAATCTATCTAACTAATTTTTTTTGGGTTTTAATGTTACTATCTAAGTAATTTTGTCTTCATTAAATGAATAATATTATAATAAAACCCCTAGGTCTCTCCATATGGTGACACATAGGATTTTTTAAGCTTGCAGAGAACCACACCTCAGCAAAAACCGGTGACCAATAGAAACATTTCAATTAATACAGCTCAGCTTATTCTTAGTGTTTACTTACCACATCAGCTATTTATTTCTTCCTCTTCTCCAGCGACTTCTTCCCGACCTTTCCCGACCAGACTTCTCCATCAACTTCTTTCTCCGACTTCCTCGAAATCAACTTCTTTACCATATGCAAAATCAATCTCTCGAAATCGACTTCTTTCTCAAACCCATATCTTCAATCTCTCCTCAAAATCCAATCACGAAATCAACTTCTTTATGCTCGAAATCCATTTTCCGTTATGATATGGGTTCTTCATAAAGGATTCGTGAGCCTCCGATTTGCAAGGAATCCGATCTAGAGCATCTGGAAACGAGAGATTTGAACTGATGGGTAGGTCTTGGCAAGAAGAAGAATATATGTAATCTTCTTCTCAGTTACATCATTTTTGCTTTGATGAGACTTAAACATCTTTCTTGCCGAACTTTCTTCTTCTTCATTGGTATCATCCAACACTTCAACGAGAGCTGAAGCACACAATGAGCGTTGTAAATCCATTTACTCTCTTCCTCACATGAAAATGGTAAGTCTCTTGACACCATATAAGTCATGATTGTCTGTTTCAGCCTCACGCAATCATTCTATATAAGGGTCCTGCATCTGTATATATGTTGTATAGTTGTATATAATATAGTTAATCTATATAGTTGTATATATTGTACAGCTATACAACTAATATCCGTGTTTGTTTTGTAGGTCATACGAGACAGCCAAAGTCAGAGAGGAGACTGAGATAATGCAAAATTAAAATAGGAAAAAGGTATTTTCCCTTTAACTTAAAAAATGAAACTTAGATATATGATTGATAATGTGTTACATCAGAATAAGTGAAATGTGTAACCATATTGGAAACATATCCGAATGAGACTTAGAAATGTGTAAAACATATCCGAATGAGACTTAGAAATGTGTAAACATATTAACTAGACTTAGACATAGTGCATGTAGTCAATGAAACGGAATATCTCCTTGTAGACAAAGCAGTGCTCACAGACATCATCATATTCTCCAACAACGCAATCATCTCCGACTTCCAGATCGGTGAGCAGATGATCATAAGCAATATATAGTCCCTTACACTCAACTTAAGAAGAACAGGTTTGCAGTTCACCAAACACCTTCTTACTGCTTGAAATCCTTTCTTTTTCCAAAGCTGTTTGAGGTAGTTTGATCCCTCACTGTATCGGCCTTGATTGATTAGAATCATTCCATAGAGATACATAGCTTCAGGATGACTTGCCTCTGCCGCTACCATGAGTTGCTTAGCACCTGCAATAGTGAATTTTTTTGTAATAGAAATCTATTACACCACATAAGAATATGGCATGAATGTTTCCATATCCAGCGCACTCATAGAGAAACTCTGAATTCTCAGGAATACGATTCCATGGAGGTGGAAAGGATTCCTCAAGATTGAGTTTCATCAGGACATCAGGATATTTGGAGATACTTTGAAATGTTTTGCATGCAACAATGCATGCTTTCAGATCAGTGTGAGATGTTTCGCCCACTTTTCCAAGAAAGTCTAGCAAACATTTTAAGAACGACAAAATTATTTTCATTGTCAAAACTTTAGTTTTCAGTTGCAATTCTTTAACGCAAGTTTATGCTGTTTCAACTTGTGCAAACAAACAAGAGTTTTAAGTTTTCAGTTACAAACTCATCGGAAAATGAGTTTCTCTACCAGCCCATTCAAGATACAAAACATTGAGCAAAAATATAGACAAAACAAAGGAAACACCAGCACATAAAACACAATCTCCACGAAACACCGGGGACAAATCAAGACAATGGAATTATTACCCGAATTTAGTTGTCAGAGTTATCAAACACAATCTCCACGAAAGCAGACCCAAATTGATGACCACGGGATCCGCTGAAGAGCCAGAGGTATCAAACACAATCTCCACGGCTTCCGCTGAAGATACAGAGGATGTGTTTGAAACCAAAATCACCTGCGATTGGCAAGAAACAGACAACGTTCAGCACGTTTCTATTACATCAAACAAAAAGCATAGCTCAGTCTTTTAAGATCAACAATAACCAAAATTAACAAAGAGACGAACACCGAAACTTGAGCCTCGATCGAATAGAGCTTACCTTGGGACGTATGGAAGATCAGAGATTGAGAATCGGAAAGATGTGATGAGAAAAAAGGATTGATGAGTGTTTGGGGAAAAAACTATGCGATGAGCAGAAGAAGCTACGGACATCATATGTGATATCCGATACGAATTGAGCTGAAGAACAAGGAACTCTCAATCTCACTTCTCTCTCAGCCGCGAAAGAACTGATTGTTTATATAATGCAAACACAAACCATAACCTCTCCGATTTGCAAGGAAGAAGAGTGAAGACGGCGTGTAGCTGTAACCGGAAAAAGGGTTAGGCTTATTGCCATCATCTACCTCTTTCTCACACATGAATCCCAAAGACATTAGAAGCTCGGTGTTAGAGATTCGATTTTCATGGCCACCGTTCTCAGCATAGGTTCGTCTCACTCTCTCCCTTGATTTCTTAACCTTTTTTTTTTCTTGCATCACGTTTCATTTTTGAGGCAATTCGAGAACAGATCTCGTCACCAAATTTCTTAACTCTTTGTATAAACAGATCTAAACCAAGTATCATTAAGCTCAACCAGACTCAACCTAAACCGGACTGATTTTCATTAACCACCTGATTTTGATTTTGATGAACCAAGTATCATAGTATCATTGCAATGTCGGTTTGGTTTTTTTAAAATGGCCCACTTGATTAAAACCCGATATGCAATTATACTTTCCCACTTGATTAACAATTTCCCGCGGCGTAGCGCGGGTTAATTTCTAGTCGTAAACCAAAAACTTTTAACAAAACATAAAAACAATGTTACTGTTATACCCTATGTTCAAAATATCGCTTCTCGCTAATTATTCGGTCGGACAGCGATTAGCGATTTTTCATAAAACCATTAATAATATGGGGATTAACCGGAGTGGAATTTTAGATTTATTTTAATATATTTTTAAACATTTAATATATAAAATAACAAAAATCATATATTTCCAACCTATATTAAATATTTATTCAAATTCACGTATACTACATAAGACAAAAATAGTCAAGGTTTGTGTTTAGAAGATAAACCTCCAAATTGATTTATTGAAAACAATTAATCACATATTTTTTTGGTTAAAGTAACTCTAAACAGAATGAAATTTTATTTTTAGATCGAATTTTACAACCAATTATCAACTGAGCCAATCAGATTTCAAAAAAGTATAAATTTGACCTACGATTTACAGAATTAATTGGCGATTATTGTAATTAATCGGGCAAAATCGGAATCGCTACGGTTACCCCCTTCGATTAATCGAAAAATCGGGGATTTTTAGAACATAGGTTATACCAAGTCTTTTACACATGTTTCGCTCAATTATCATGAATCAAACTGACCTAAAAGATGACAAGACTAACAATTTAAAGTTTTCCTAACTCTAAGGACATGACGACGACGGCGATGTGCTGTTGTTGTTGTTCTCTGCTCCACCCAAAAACTGAAGCTCTTTCTTTTCATAAATCTCCAACGAAAATTCCCTCAGCGTTTGCGTCTCACCGCCGCTACCGCTTGTTTCCATCTCCGGTTCATCAGCGGCCGAAGCGTTTGAGACGAGACTAGGTACCGGCAGGACCGGTCTTGTACCAACGTTCAGAAACGGCGCGGTAGCAGAAGCAACGGTGGGAAAAGCCCACATATGGCCCGTTTGATTCGGCCCACCGGTAACGAAAGCAGTACCCATAGGCCAAAACGGCAGAAAACTCTGCGTATTAACGTTCATGATGTTGACGCCGTAATTCGGCGGCGTTATCGGAGCTAGACCAGAAGCAACGGAGCTCTCTTGTTCGTTGTTAACGTCTACGAACTCACTCGTGTAGTTTCTCTTCCTCCGTTTCCTCGTTAGGTCACCTGAGCCGCCGTCACTCTTGAGCTGCGGAGGAGGACTCGTCGGAATCTTTAGTGTTCCGTTGACGGAGACAGCAATCGCCGGGATAGTTCCGGTTCCGGTTGCTTCGATTATCGCCGGTTCAGACCGTTCTAGGAGCCACCGTATGGTTTCTCCGTCGGATTTGTGACCGAGTTCACGGGTTAATTGAAAGACCCGGGCGGCGCAACCCGCAGGCATTCGGACCCTCCGACCACGACCTTCTACCTTCGTGTGACGGTCCTTTGACGGCCGTTTCGGAGCAGGTTTGCTCTGTAGGATGAGCGAATCCGTCATTGGCTGCAAAAATCCGGCTTCGTGTTGACTAGTTAGGTCGTCTTCTTCTTTCAAGAGCATACCCGGGTTGGTTTCCAGATCCGGATTAGATAGATGGGTCATGGTTACTTGTGAGCTTCTGTGGTTGCTGTTGACGGCGTTGACGAGGACAGCATTTCCGTCAATCTCTCGTATCGCTTTGCCTCCTTGATTCGATTCCATTACCACAACCCTAGAACTACATTCAAAATCAATTGAGAGAAATCTGCAGAATTAATCCAGGAAGAAGAGAAATTTTGTAACAGTCCGTCTCCGGGCCCACTGGTTGGTACAGCTGGCTGTGGCCGTGTACACCAGAGGGGTTGGGGTGTATAGTGCTGCAGCGCTGGCAGTGCCGTGGGCAGTGGGCCCGGAGACGGACTGTTACAAGAAGAACGGTGAAGAACAGAAACAGAGCTAACCCAGAAACTCAGATTTCTCTCCCAAAATCGCCTCCCTCTTGCTCTGAAAGTGAAAAACTCGAAAAGTAACTTTCACCACGCGGCTACAGTGTTTTATCGCGGACCTAGGGCTTCCCTTGGCCAAACCAGACAAAACCAGCCGACTTAAATCAAACCGGTCGATTTTCCAATAACCGTTGTCGATTGACACCTTTCCTTGGTGTCGGTCGACACCCATCGACCAAACCAACTCAAACCACAAATCAAACGCGCAATCGACTTAAACCGGAATCGAACCCGATAACCGGTGTCGATCGACACACCCCTTTGGTGCGATCGACACTAGGTACTCAAGAGCTTTTTACACATTTTCTTCGAGATGGTCGAACCTTAGACCGACTGCACAACAATCAAACAAGAACATGTACGATCAATCCTCGATTCACACCTCAAAGAGCGTTTGTAATCTACTCTCAAATCCCTAATGTCGTCCGATACCACTTCCAAAACAACTTTCTGGTTCGCATATGTTACAACTCTTATCCTTCTAAACTATATATTCATGATATTTATAGATTCATGCATTTTTCTGAGATTTTATTTTTAATAGATGTTAAATGTCTATTATTTCGTTATTTGTGAAAAAAATATTTCAATTTTTTTTTTTAATTTTCTTAATTTAAATTTAAGATTTAATGATTTGGTAGACCTCCTTGTTAGACTTACTCGGTAGACTTCACACTTTTATAGGTTTTAACCTAAATGTCTTTGCTTATCTATAAATGATTCATGTGTGTGCATTCATATTTTTGGAAGATGATAATGTCTATGTTTTAATTATTCATACAGGTTTTGTTGTCAAATTATTTTTTATTTAATTGTTAATTAAAATTTAAGATGTTATTACGAGGTAGATCTCCAAGTTTGTCTACAACGAAATTACCGAAACGTTTCAATTCCAGCCGTCGGTTTGAAATTTTGGAATTCCCGCTAGGTTAAAACGGTTGGTAGACCTCTATTGCGGTCTACCAATGCCTTCAGTAGACCACTATTGCGGTCTACTAGGTTCTACGTGTTAGGTCTACTTTACCCCAAACCCTAAATCGAATAATTTAGATAAAATTTTGCAACAATTTGCTTGCCATATTGTCATTTTACAGTTTAGATAACAAATAAACGAACATTGAATCGTATAACTAACCAAAAACAACAATTGGTCTAGAAATTTTCTAAACCCTACAACTTACACCATTCAACCCTAAACAATCTACTCAAACTAGGTTAAAACGGTTGGTAGACTTCGATTGCGGTCTACCACTGCCTTCAGTAGACCACTATTGCGGTCTACTAGGTTCTACGTGTTAGGTCTACTTTACCCCAAACCCTAAATCGAATAATTTAGATAAAATTTTGCAACAATTTGCTTGCCATATTGTCATTTTACTGTTTAGATAACAAATAAACGAACATTGAATCGTATAACTAACCAAAAACAACAATTGGTCTAGAAATTTTCTAAACCCTACAACTTACACCATTCAACCCTAAACAATCTACTCAAACTCTTATCCTTATGAATTATATATTCATGATATTTATAGATTCATGCATTTTCTGAGATTTTATTTTTAATAGATGTTAAATATCTATTATTTCGTTATTTGTGAAAAAAATATTTCAATTTTTTTTTTTTAATTTTCTTAATTTAAATTTAAGATTTAATGATTTGGTAGACCTCATTGGTAGATTTGCTCGGTAGACCTCACACTTTTATAGGTTTTAACCTAAATGTCTTTGCTTATCTATAAATGATTCATTTGTATTCATTCATATTTTTGGTAGATGATAATGTCTATGTTTTAATTATTCATACATGTTTTGTTGTCAAATTATTTTTTATTTAATTGTTAATTAAAATTTAAGATGTTATTACGAGGTAGATTTCTAAGTTTGTCTACCAGGCAGACCTCACCGGTTGACCACATCGTCCAAAGGTTAAAATCGTAATCGAGGCATTCATTTTTTTGTTTGGTCATAAGAGAGTGTGGGGTACTGTTACTGTACAAGAGGTTAGTTTTGCAATTGTTTCAAACTGTGGTCTAGTTGACTAGAAAAAAAATCAAATTGTGGTCTAAAATTGGCAATTACCCGTATTTATTTACTCACAAAATTGAAGTTGAGTCTTTGTCAAAGGAGAGTTGTTACCCTCTAACTGTTTGGCTTTCGATATTTTGTTTAGTGTAAATTTGCAAATCAGATTTCCCTTTTCTTCACTGGTACTTTCTTCTGCTTACTTAGCTTTCTTATGCTCTTTCTTCTTAAATTTTTTTGAAGTGATTCTTTCAAATGGGTCTCATTCTAGGTAGTGATTAGGTAGGTACACATGTTTAAAGGGAGAAGCTTATGATGAGCATATATATCTTATACTCACGAAAACATTAAAAAGGAAAATACAAAGAAATTTTGAGGAATCGTTTTTTATTGTGAAAACAGGATGTTTAAGAACATTACTAACCATCCGTTATCAGTTCCATATTCTAGGACCTCAACTCCCCTATCTATGAGCTGAGAAAAGAAGAAATATAGCCGAAATCCGGGTGAGAAAGAGACGAAAATGATGGGAAGCGGAAGTTTGAGCTGAAACAAGATGTATAATCGCTCTGAATTTTGCCTTGACTTTTCATTATCTTGCTTAGTTGCTTTCTTTACTTGTGTTTTTTTCTAAAACATCTGCTTTCTTTACTTCTTTCTTTTCTCTCTTTTGCTTTGATTTGTTAACTGTTATTAATAAACCCAAATTATTATTTATCGCTTAGTTTAACTTAAGGGGGTGTGTGCTATTTATTCTCCTTATAATTTGACCTTTGTATACTCTTGTCCTGATTGCTTTGCGGTTGTGATGCCGACTAGGAATAAAAACTTATTCTGCATCAATTTCCAAACAATATAACATAACATTATATTAAAAAGATGATTTCTAATCATCATAGTTAAGAAAAAATATTATCATCATTAAGACAATAACTCTTGTTCCTCAACAAAATTAACTTCACAACAAATTGCACTTGGAAAATTAATGAACTAAGCCTCTAAGCGATTATGTTGGTTAGAGTCGTGTTGACAGACGAGGGTAGTATTCCAGATAAAGAGAGCTCTGATTAGCCTCACCGGCCCTTAATTGCTCAACCACTGTTAGGAATACCACACCACGAGGGTCGTGTTGACTAGATCCGTATTGACAACTTAGAAACGCAACCCACTACTTGGAGCAGATCGGTGGTTTTGGATGTTTGAAAGGAACCAGAGCTTATGATGAAGCTCGGAAGTCTGGAGAACGAAGGTGTTTAGAGAGATATTTAGAGAGAGAAACTAGATAAATGTTTTATTAAAGAATATAATGTATATTTTACAATGGGGTTACACACTTATTTATAGGGAGGGGAATGAGGCTCTTACATATACGCTTACGTCATTCCACCATTATTGAGCGCTGACTTTTGCGCTTACATTTATTAGGCGCTTACATCACTCTTACATCATAATTAAACATATTTATTTTACAGAAATAAGTAATTAGGCTTACTTCTTTTAGTAGTTCATTTAGAACTCGATGATGTGGTCGTCGCAACACCCGTACTCATCTCCTGGGCATTCATATTCTTTTTCTGGTTCCTCGAAGTTTTCTTCTGATTTTGTGTTTACGTTGATGTTGAACTTTCTTCTTATTTCGTCGATGTTCATTGAATCATCCGGGAGCTGAGCGTCTTGAAAGTATTCCCGCGGGACGTCTTGAGTCATTGGTTCCTGAGTCGTTGGTTCTTGCCTTATGATCGCCGGAATATGCGTCGTTGAAATATTACGCTTCGTCGCTTTAGGTGTTGTTGTAGTCCTACTCTCCTGTCTTTCCATGAAGAATAGTAAATCTTCATCGAGGGTCATCTGGTAGTCAATAGGATAGTAGGACCAGTTTGGGTTGAACGGAATATGGAACGTCTGGCTGGCGTTGTTGAGGCGGAACACATGGATTTGGAATTCTTCATATGGCTTGTTGTCATGAAGGTTGAAATCGGGACGTAGTCCACTTTGGTAGTCGTTGTGGTGGATAAGCGTAGGTAATGCATGGAGCTTGTTTGACTTGATGTTGACTTGAACAGGCCGGTGAAAGAAGTACATTGTATGAGGGTTAAAGAACGGATTGAGGCTTCCTTGGTTTCCATGACCCTTTAGCTTTTTGAATGGTAAGTTTGTGGCCTTTGCTGATCTTTGCAGTTTTCCGCTCCAAATGGTCAACGAGGTAAACCATGTTAGGAAAGTTGAGAGACAGTCTCTCTTGCAGGGCATTGATGTATTGATAAAGCCATCCAATGTCGAATGTAATGGCGATGGTGTAGACTGAGCATAGGTACCAGAGGAAACATAAGACTTCTTCTGGCATGTTTGAATTCTCGATCCTGTAGAGATGGGCAAATGGATAGTCTGGGTGAATGCCCATTGGCGCAGTGTAGTGACAGTTGATGCCGTACTTTGACAGGATGATAGACTGATACTGGAATATCTTGTGGTTAAGATGTTCACGTAGGGTGTTTTGTTCGATTAGTTCGTGGGCATCTTTGGGTATGTTGGCGTCGAAGTCGAAATAGCCTTTTGCTGATGTGGATGAGCTTGCCATCATATGAAATTCTTTGAGTGGGTTTCTGCTGAGCATGTCTGCTAGGGTATTCTTCTTGCTCTTTAAATAGAAGGATTCAAAGTCGTATTTCAAAAACCATTCGCTCCATCTCAATAATTGCTGATGTGGGACCATCTTTTGCTTGAATTGTAACATCTTCGGAAAAGAAGACATATCCATCTCGATGCGAAATTTGTGTCCTATCAAATGGAACTCGAACTTCTCGATTGATTTTTTATGGCTAAGATTTCTTTGAATGTGGAGTGATAATGCATCTCGGAATCTTTGAACCGTCGACTTTTGTATCCGCATATTTGACGTTTTTCATTTACCTCTTTAAATAATATTGCTCCCCAGTATTTGTCACTCACATCAGTCTGCAGGACTCGTGTTCCCGAGGAGGGAATATGTAAAGTAGGTAGCTTCTGTATTTCTATCTTTAGCCTTTTGACTGCTTTGGTTTGTCGTTTTGCCCACAATGGCAGATTCTTCGACATCATCTTCTGTAGGGGTCTTGTCAGTTGCGAAAGTTGTGGGATAAAGTCGCTGACATAGTTGATTACCCCAAGGAACTCTTGAACTTATATTTTTGTGAGGTTTTCGTCAGGAAAGTCAAGAAGGGCTATAGCTAGATGAGACTGCGGTGTTATCCTTTCATTTATGATTTGCATCTCGAAGAAGTCGATGTTGGGCTGGGCTATTTTCATTTTTCCGGCCGGGAGCATGAGCCCATACTCTTTGATTATGGCTTGGAATTGTTTGAGGGCCTGAATATGGTCTTGGACATTTGAAGAGAACAACAGGATGTCGTCAATGTATATCAAGGCCGTGTGGAGAAGCGGTTTGAATATCTGTAGCATTGCTTGCTAGAACAGTGAAGGCGCCTTCTTGAGCCTGAAGGGTAAGACACTCCATTGTAGATGGCAATTTGGCATGCAGAACACCGTCTTGTATCTTTTGTCTGGATGGATTCCATGTTGCCAGAATCCATATTTTAAGTTAAATTTCAAAAATATTGTTGCTCCTTCGAGATGTTGTAGGAGAGCCTTCTTGTTTGGTAGTGGAAACTTGACATCTTGTAGATACTGATTCAACGGTTTGTAATCGATGACTAGTCTGAGCTTTCCTCTTGCTTGTTATGCACGGTTGTTGACATAGAATGCTTTGCATGCCCACGATGAGTTTGTTGACGAGACAATTCCTTGACTCACCAGCTGATCACACTCTTCGTTTGCTTGTTGTACTAGAGTAGGTGGCATTCCTGCATGGCTCGCCCTTGTAGGAGTGGTGTGAACATTTTCTTTGAAAGGAAGCCTGACAAAGAATTCGGAATTCAGCTATAGTGGATTGTTGCATGATGCATTCATATTTCATACTCTTTTAGCATCATGTTTAGACCAATTTTGCATAGTTTCATCCATCTTTAGTAGCATTTCTTTGCACTTTCCTCCTAGTTTGCATACTTAGTTGTTCTAGGAAGTGCATTGCATACATTTGCATGTTTGGTGTCCTTATCAGGTGCTTTGGAGCACTTTGAAGCGAAGTCAATGCAATGGCAGAAATAGGGAATGCACTCCATCAAGCAGCTCGATCAAGCTAGGAAGAGAAGTCTACTCGACCAAGCAACTCGATCGAGCTAGGCAAAAAGACGTCTTGACCAATCAACTCGATCGAGCTAGGCAAAAATGCGCCTCGACCAAGCTACTCGATCGAGTGGACTAAGGCGGTTACTGTTCCACGATTTCAGCCTTCCCATTGACCAGACTTTTGACTGTAACCCTAGTGGCTTGCCTATAAAAGGCCTCCAAACCTAAGCCACAAAATCTTCTTCTCTTTTTCTTTTTCCAGCCACCAAAACTCTCTCTTTTATGCTTTTATGCTTTTATGCTTTTAAGTTTTAAGCTTTTTATTTTGTAGATTTATGCTTTTATAGTGATATTTTGCACTTGAACCTTTAATAAGAGTTGTTTAATTTCTTCTGCTATTTCTTTTGATGTTAGTTTTATGTTATTTTGATACGATTTTGATTCTGAAAATGATTAGTGAGTAAATCACCATTAGGCTTAAGGATGGGTTAGATTAGGGATTTCTTATGCTTAATTTTTGATGCTTGATAATCATTATCTCTCTCTGTTGGGGTGGTCTCTATCCGATCCAACTGCTGACCCTAGTGGATTCGATTTTAGGTGTTCATCAGCCTATCCAGCTTGATTGAATGCCTGAATGAACCCAACAGAGGATTGGCTTGCTTGTCCCACGACAGTGTTTGTATAAGAGGCTTTTAGGGCATGAAAATGGATCTGTGTTAATTGCTTTCTGGGTTTGATCTCACTAACGACAATTAGCTAAGGAGATTAACCCCAGACTGGCGGTTATCTCCATGACGGTGGGTTAACCGATCATAAGAATCCATTGCCAAGAGATGTGCATGAATACATGTTGTTTGAGAGCATCATTGATTAAGTATAACTTCTTCCTGATTGTAAAACCATGTCCTTGAGTCTATGTTTTTCCTTTGAATCTTTATCTAGCTTTACTCTGTTTCTGCTCTGTTTCACAACCACTCGATCGAGCTCTGTATACTCTGTTTTGCAACCACTTGATCGAGCTCGTTTAAAGTCATCTTCGTTTTGTTTCATTGCAACTCGATCGAGCTACATTTGTTCTGCTTTTACTACAACTCGATCGAGCTACCTTTGTTCTACTTTTACTACAACTCGATCGACTTACCTTTGTTGTGCTTTAGTTTAACTCGATCGAGCCAAGCTTTTTTCATTGCATTTACTCGTCCACTTGTTCATTTACTTCCTGTCTTGCATCTAAATTCATTAGGTTGATAGTTTGGTTACATAAACTTCCATAAACCCCCATTGTCTTGACTTACATAGCATCTGCATAGTTCTAGAGAGCATTCATAGTTTCTAGATTGGATTGACATCTCAAATACTACATCTACATGCTTAGCTAGGATTTGAGTTAATTAACGACAAAATCCTGTTATCATTGCACTTCTGAAGGAGATCCGTATGGGAGTGTGCACACGAGATCGTCGTAATTTCTTCTTTGATTTTGTTGAATTCTCCTAGTGTTGCTTCTTCAATAGTGAACAGGCGGGGTATTGTCGTGAAAGCTTTGTAGAACGTCTTCCATCTTATACCTCGGGGTTTGAGAGAGATATCAACATTTTTCTTTAATGCGTAGTACGTATCCCATCCCATAACCAAATCTTTTCCTGGTGCTGATGAATCGAGAACCTCAGTTGTGATTTGACACTCGTGGAAGAACTCTATAGTTATTTTTTTAGACTTGAGCTTGACCGATAATGAGCCTGCGTTTGCGACTCGAAACTCTTGATGGTGCGGCAGCCACATAGATGAAGGGAGAATTTTTGGGTTCATGATTGATGTATGTGCACCCATGTCTATGAACGCAATAGCATGAACTGGGTCTTCTCGTCGTGATGGATCAAAGATTGTGACTGGCAAGTGTGGGGTTTGTATCTCATCTTGTTTTTGTAATTATGTGATCTTGAAACGGCATTCTTTTTCGTCTTCTTCATCCGAGGATTCGGATGGATGATCGTAGTCTGAGTAGCCGCATAGAGCATCCTTGTCGTCACTATCGTATGATAGTACATAATCAAGCACTTTGTTGTCTTCTCGAAGCTACGCTTGTTCCTGAAGAATCTTTTACGTTTGAAGTTGTTGAAGCGTCCTTGTAATGGTCTTCTAAAACTTTTACACTTCTTTCGAGGGTCACACGAATAAGTCTTCTTGGATCTTGAACACTTGATGGATAGATCCGGCCTAGCACATATCTTCGAGAGATGTTTGGACTTGTCCATGAATTATGTCCAAAACTCTTTTTGCTTACAGAGTTTGTCAAGCGTCCTAAATACATATTGTTGAATTTGGCCAATAGAGATCTCTTCAATTGTCTGCCGTTGATCTCTGATGTATAGCTTAGTTTGCTGGATGAGGTATTCATCGATTGAAGAAAGATAAACTTGCTTCAAGCTTGGGTTATTGAGACCGTTGAGCGCATAATACCGTTTTGTCTGCCGTTCAAAGTGTTTAGCCAAATCTCTCTTCTTCAGTGAAAAACATTTTGCTGTGAAGAATTCTTCTTGCAGCTGCTCTTTTAGATGAGTTGGTGTACCGATGAATTCTCTGTGAATTTCGCCTAGAAGTGTTGGTATTGTTGTTTGATAAACTTGTTGCTGTCAGTATTCCCCACGGGAATTCCACCATTCTTTGAGCTCCAGATAGCCTTGCCGTAAATAGTTGTATGACAAGATCTAACGGCGATGTTAAAGCTTCTGAATTCATCCATGCATGAAATTCGTCAAGTCGATCATTCCATTTTTCAAATGGAATGTCATCGAATGTGAATACCATGACTTTTAAAGAGAATTGCTTTGGCGGTATTTCTTGATGTCCATGTCGTGTGTAATGCATCTCGTCATCGCTTGTAACTACTTTGTTGATGTCATGTTCTCTTTTTGGAGATCCTGAACTGTCTCCTATAACGAATTGCTTCGGGATGGACTCCACTTCCAAACTCTCCTCGTGATCACTGTAGGCATCGAAACTTGTATCAGAGAAGTGCTTAATTTGCGCCACTGGCTGCGGCGAAGTGAATTTTGACTCCGTCTTGGCTTGCGTCTGGCTTTCGCGTGTCTTATCATTAACATTTTTTCCAAGAGAGTCTATTAAGCTAGACATTGGGAACTCTATTATGCCATTGTCTTTCTCCTTGTTTTTCGCACTTGCCTCTTCAGTTGATTCGTGGCTAGACGACGAGATCAGAGTTGGTCGTTTTGTCGGATTGACCAAGAACTTTAAGTCCTTTTGTCTTATAGGTCTTTGCTCTGGCTGCTTTTGTTCTAAAATTATCGGTTGAAGTTGAGCCATAGCAAGACGTGAATGCTTCATCGGTCGATAGAAACCCAGGGAGAGAGGGCTTCGACCTTTGCTCTTGATATCCAGAGAAAAATCCTGGGGAGTAGGATCCCTGATACATAGGGATACTAGATGGCATACTTCCAAGCGGATTGAAGTATGGATCTGTTTGACTCCGGCTATGTATCATGCTTTCCAGACTTCTCTGGAGGTCTTTTAGCTGATTCTTTAGGCTAGCTATTTCAGCTTCTTTGCTCCGAAAATTTGATGTATTTACCATCATGTGTTGCGCCATGATTGTCATCTCCTGATGGAGATTGTTAAGTCGGCCATGGATCTCTATGATTGAGCTTTGCAGACTGCTCAATCTTTTGTTGTGGCTAACAGAAAGTTGATCAACTTTATTGTTGATTGAAGTCAACAATTGATTCTGGGCTAGAGCGTTTTCTGTTTGCCAGATGAGGACCTTCTCTCCTTGACTTAGCTGGTCCGGTCCGGAAGAGTTGATAGCTCTTGTAAGGATCTCAGGAGAATGAGCGATGTCCTCTTTCATGAAGTCTTCGTTTGGAGGGAAGGGTTTCGTCTGCATCATCATTAAGTTAGGCTCCTCCCTTTTCTCCGAGTATTGGACTATAAAGTTGTATTTGTAATCGCCAAGTGGTCCAACAGTGGGGTCGCCTTCGAGGTATCTCCTGTAGAGAGGGTCTTTCTTTTTTCTTCATCTCCGGCGAATTTCGTCATCGGACTTGTAATTTTCGCGGTATTCAAGGCAAGCAGTACAAAACCATAAGTCAAAGTATTGATGTCCGTTTTCATCTTTGAAAGGATAGAGGACCGATCCGTCTTGACCAAAAGAGATTGGCTTCGGATTCTGCTCTCTGTAACGACATTCGAATATTTGTTCGTCGTGTGGGTCAATTTGTATGGCGAATTGAGTGAACAATTGCTTCCAAAATGAGGATGATCTTGGCTTATCGAATTTGATCTCCGTTGTTCCATCATTTCGAGAATGGAAGGTGGCTTCTGATGACTGTTGCGGCGTTTGAGTTGCTTGCTGTAGCTTTTCATAACTTGTTACCCAAGATTATGGTAGTCGTTGTAGCAACTCTTCTCGAGAGATATGTCGAGGTATTTGACTGGAGTTGGGTGCTTGTGTTGCTGACGTGACTTCTAGATATAACGCCTCATCTGAAGACTGTAGTGCAAGATTTAGGGCATGATCTTGAACTCGGTAGACGAAACGGAAGAGGGAAGGAGTCCAAATGTAGGGTGGCTACAACGCCTTTTTCTTGCATAGGTGCCCCAACTAGCTGTAATTGGACTTTAAGTGTTTGTAGTAGATTTGGGTCCTTCAAGGAAACATTAAAGTTAGGAAACAGTGTGAAAAATATTGTTCCTGCATTTAATGTTGCTTGTACTGTTCCAATACAGACTTGCTGGTATGACTTTAGTCATGAATCGACTAAGGCGATGTGCGCTACCCCGGTCAACCCTTACGAGCGTGCAAGGTCAAACCGATTCGTACCACCCCAAAATGTAGGTGGGTGAATCCTTGCTGTAGTCATAGTCTCGGTAGATGCTCCAGGATATTGAGTGATATGAACTGTTCTTCTTCGGGTGCTGGAACTTGGCAGGATGAGAATTTGTTGGCTTGGACATACTCCAAGACTCGTCTGCTTGAAGATGGCCGTATGAGCTCACGAACGCCCTTAACCGAAAAGGCATTAGGCTTTTTTGCAAAGTAGTCGTACGGATTCACAAGAGGAAGAGTTGTTTCTGGTAATTGATATCCAGGAACATACTCAACTTCGTGGAGGGAGTTTATACTAGATGAAGAGGACGAAGACGAAGATGAACGGTTTAGCTTTTTAGGTAAAGTAGAAATTTGAAAAGGAGAATCGAGGATTTGAGGATTTGATGTAGACATTGAGAAAATGTGTTTTCCAGAACTTCAGCGCATTCAATCATAAACAATGATTCTTTCATCCAATCCAAACGATAGAATATTCTTCATTTTTCTCTCGGAAATCAGCTCTCTCTCTCAAAATCTTCTGCCCCATGTACCTACAAATAACACGATCCTATAATCATATATCTTAGTTAAGTCTATAACATGTATGTACATATGGATCACTTGGTTTCTGCATTTCACCTTCCGAGCATCATGACCGTGGTTTGGGGATTAGTCCTAGGAGACTTGAGAAATGTTGATCCATCAATGACCCTTAAGGCATCAATGCCTAAAACTTTATAATTCTTGTCAACTACTCTTCCAACTTGGCAACCTCCATGGTAATGGCAAATAGTCATCACGGTGTCGATGCGAAACTGCGTCAAGTTTAACGTTGAGGTCACATGCCTCGGCCTCAGTGCTCATGTTCGGTTGCATTTGGGTACTTGTAATTGGAGAAAGCTTTCGAGTTTATCACTTTAATAATGGTTCTACGTCCTTTAACACACCTCTCAATATCCTCAGGATCTTGATAGGAGTTGAATGTCACTGAAGGGTTATCGTTTAGGTTTGTGTTCTGAAGCTCTAGGTGACCTCTAGATATCGGTCCGTCGACTTTTTGGAGGATCAAGCCGTCAATGGATATGAAATGGTTTGATTGGGTGGAGAGGCTTACCTACATAATGCGTCATTTGTAAATAACATATAATCTCATGATTAGATATCAAACTATGATAACCTTCAATGCATCTATTTATTGTACCTCATTGGTAAGATTCATAATGCCGTCGAAAAACCTACGGGTCAAGTTATGAGAGAGACTCAAGCCAGTACAACCTTCAGTGAAACTATCAATCTTGTAGGAGGGACACTCCAACAGGTTGAGGAGATGGGACAACGACAATGTTCATCGGATTATCGCCCATCCTTTGTCCAACCATGGGATGATCAATGACCACGGGATTCACCCCGTGGGCCTCAAAATGAGGCCTAGGACCCACGCCACTGAGCATCAACAGCTGCGGGCTCCCGATGGCACCCGCAGACAAAAACACTTCGTTCGTTGTGTTTTTCGGCAGCTTTCCCTTGTGGAACACTCCATTCATATCTTCAAATATCACCCCTTACGCCTTTGGCCTCGGTCTTCCTGTCCAAAGCAGACTTTCCATATCCAAAGAATATAAAAGTGAATAAGAAAATGTGAACATAAAATCAAATAATTACCTTTGGTGGTGAAGATGATCTTGTGAACAGAAGCATGCACGTGGACAACAATTGTGTTCGGATTAGCATACTCTAATAAATCCACGACCGAGTGTTTGTGACTGGCTCGGTCTAAAAGCGTACCGCCAGTCTTTGTCCCGTAGATATGATCGAGCGTGAAACCGTTGTTTGGTAACACTCCAGCCTCCAAAAGTCCTTCTTTAAATGCTGATTGCCATCCCACCACACGTGGCTTGAACACGAGTTTCTTCTCGATCCACTCGTAAGCTGATTCCACTTCCTCCATCTCCCACTCAGCTTCCTCCACGTAACCATCGCTCGCATGTGTGTAGAACCCCGCGCTTCTGAGCATATCTCTTTTTAAAATCTCAAGCTTCTATCTAATTTCAAACGTAGGGTAAACAAGCTATTTGTGTAGTTTCTTTTGTCTATAACAAAATATATTCATTTTTGTGTGGATATTTATCATTAAAATAAGAACCTCGGCGGATTCTTGATCAATCAAACTAGTAAGTGTCATGAATTCACGCCAACCCCATTCTTTGGCAGCTTTCAAGTAGCGTTTCTTTGTCACCGACTTCTCTTACTTTTTTTTTTGTTAGAGCATCCGTATTGCAGAGCTAAATAGAGTTTCTGGAAAAAAAAAAAAAAAAAAGAATTACTGACGTGGCATACACATGTGGCGAGACTGGGCGTGAAACGATTCTTCGGGACAAGTCGATGAAGTCGACTCTCTGACACAATGTGCCACGTGGCACAATATGATTGGATGTTTATTTTATTTTATTTTTTTAAAAAAAAATCTTCTTTTTTTAACCTCGAAAACCGTTTTTTTATTACTAAAAAAAAAGTTTAAAGCTTCCCGACTTCTCTTACTCACAAATGATAGTTTGTGGCTAACAAAACAGGTCCAATCACTATTGCTTTGTGAATCTGTCACTTGAAGAATAACTAATTTGTTATTCATGACACTTATATATATTCAATTAAATTTAAATCGGTTATTAGAAAGAAAAAATTAGTTGCCATAATATTAAATCATTTGTATATGACTCTAGAATCTACAAAGACCAAAACGACTGGGTAGTCGATGCATATAACGGACAACATGTGACGATAATGTTTTGGTGAATAATGGATCGAGTTCGTTGGTTTTTGCTATTGAACAAATCATATCTTACCTAGTTCTTTGCTATTGCACAGGGAAGGAGGAACTATACTCTTCAACTACATATAGGTGAGTATAACTTTTGGTGTTGATTACGTAAAATTGTTGTGAACCAATATTTATAATTTGCATCTTGTCTACTATATATAAAAGTGTAAAATGGTGAAATAGAGTTAAAACTTATAAAAGTCATTAATTAAGGGTTTCTTCTTACACAGAAGAAATAAATGCAAAGCAACAATACCCAACAAGATAACTTCACATCATATTAAAATGAAGATTATTAACAATCTTAGTTAGAAAGATATTTGACAACATCAACTAGATTATAAATTTATAATCAATCTTTTATTTGGAGGATGAAGAGCATATATTTAATTAATGATCGAATAATCCTTCATTCTTTTCCCCAAAAGCATTTCTCTCTCGAAGAATCTTCTGCCCCATGTACCTACACATAACACTCCCGCACATTCTAGTCTATAAGACTATAACATGTATGCATATATGGATCATTTGTTTATTCATTTTTTTTTTTTCATTTTACCTTCCAAGCATCATCACAGTGGCTTGAGGATTAGTCCCCGGAGACTTGAGAAACGTGGACCCATCTATGACCCTTAAGGCATCAATGCCAAAGACTTTGTAATCTTTGTCGACCACTCTTCCAACTTGGCAACCTCCATGGTAATGCCAAATAGTCATCACAGTGTCGATGCAAAATTGTGTCAAATTGAACATTGCGGTCTCGTGCCTTGGCCTTAGATTGATGGGAAGGCTCAGCATGAGATTGAGCAGCTCGCGTGCGGTAGCATTCGGGTACTTGTAATTGGAGAATGCATTAGAGTTTATCACCTTTATAATGGTTTTAAGTCCTTTAACGCACTTCTCCAGATCTTCTGGCTCTTGGTAGTAGTTGAATTTCACATAAGGGTTCTCATCTGGATTCTTGTTCCGGAGTTCTAAGTGACCTCTCGAGACCGGGCCGTCAACTTTATTGACGATCCAGCCGTCAATTTCCATCATGTTTACGGATTTGAAAAAATCTGTGATTGATTCGGTGGAGAGGCTTGTCTGCACAATGCGTTATAAGTAAATAACATATAGTCTCATGATTAAAAATAATAACATTTCATTTGTACCTCGTTGCGAAGATTCAAAATACCATCGAAGTACCCACGAGTCAAGTTATAAGGGACACTCAAGCCACTAAAACCTTCAATGAAACTATCAAACTTAGTTATCCCAACGACCTCTACAACGGAAAGTTCTACCGGTTGAGGAGAAGGGACGATAAAACTGTTCATCGGATTATCTCCCATCCCTTGTCCAACCATTGGAACATCTAGGACCACAGGATTCACTCCGTGGGCCTCAAGATGACCCCTAGGACCCACGCCGCTCAGCATCAACAGCTGCGGGCTCCCGAGGGCACCTGCAGACAAAATCACCTCGTTCATTGTGTCTTTTGCCAGCTCTGCCTTGTGGAACACTCCATCCGCGTCTTGATATATCACTCCATACGCCTTAGGCCTTTGGTCTCCTGTTCAAAACATGATTTTTCATTTTCAAGTATATATAAGTGATGGAAAAAAAAAAACGTTTAGAGCAAGCAACTACCTCTACTGGTGAAGAGGATCTTGTGAACAAGAGCGTGCAAGTAGACAACAATCATGTCCGGATTAGCATACTCTAACAAATCCGCGGCCGAGTGTCTATGGCCAGCTGGGTCGAAGATCGTACCGCCGATCTTTGTCCCGTTGATATGGTCGTACGTGAAACCGTTATACGGAACCACACCAGCCTCCAAAAGCCCATTTTTGAACGCAGATTGCCATCCCATTACTTGTGGCTTGAACACAAGTTTCCTCTCGACCCACTCGTAAGCAACTTCCACTTCCTCCATCTCCCACTCAGCCTCTTCGATGTAATCTTTTTCCGCACGTGAATAAAACCCGGCGTTTAGCACTGAGTCTCCCCCGAGGACGCGCGCACGTATGTTGTAAACGCCGTCCTCGGAGATGAAAGGCTGTGACCACGAGTTTGGTGTCACGTTTAATAGTGTGTTGATCAAGTTTTTCTTGTCCATGGCCGTTGGATTGTCATAGGGAGAGCCGCCGCGTTCGAGAACCAAAACGTTGGCGTTTTGAGAGAGCGTTGCGGCTAATGCACAACCGGAGGTTCCTCCTCCGATGACTATGTAGTCGAAGCGAGCATAGGTTGGTGCTACAGTTGCTTCTTTCATAAATCTGTAGTACCCTGTTTAAAAAAAAAATACAAAAATCGCAGTAACATCTTAAAAAAGTTTATTTCCTTAGATAAATTTAAATATGCATAAATATATGTATTTTAAAAACCAACAAAGACAAAACAGTTTTTAATAAAGAAATTCGAATATTGCCTACAAATGATATAAACGGTAAATGATCCATGATTGTACCTTTATCAGAATAACACGAGCCATGGAATATAAAAATTGTGCTGAGAACATAATGAAAAATGTGTAAACCCATACTATAGTGTAACTGTGTAAGATTATTTTTTATGTTGTGGATATAATACACGTTTGATGCGCTTTATATGCTAAGATTAAGTATGAGCCTCTTGTTTAAATTGGATTAGTTCCCCAGTTTATGGGTGTTTTCTTATACGCAAACAATTTTTTTACTGAATTGTGCACTAAACTCCGGAAACTACAGCCAATACGTAAAATCTTTTAGTGGTAAAAAGAGTGTATCTAATGGAGATGATGTATTGATGTCTGGGTTCAACCAATAGAAAGATAATTACTAATGGGGTATATATACTTAATGTGTTTGGTTGTATTTCCAGTTCTTTCTTATCTTTATCTTGTGCATTTGGCCAAATCCAAGACTTGGGGATGTAAAAAGTAAAAACAATTGTTTGGGTTAAACAGATTTCACATTCATCTAATAAGTGATATAATCAGTGTTTTTAAAACCGGACCGAACCGATGGTCGGACCGGGTTCAACAATGAACCGGAAGTATTTCCGGGTTGGGTTAGTATTAAAACCCATAGATAGTTAGACCGGTTAAAGATTTGGATTCGACCAATAAAAGACCAAAAATCGTTGATCCAGTGAATTGTATTGAACCGGGTTTTCTAATTAAACAATGAAATTTTTTATTTTCTTTAATAATTGTTACTTTTCGGTTATTATTTGAAACAACCAACACTTTTTTTTTTTTTTAACAATTCTAGCGGAAGTCTTAAAAATCTTTAAATAAATAACTCAACCAATTCAACAATGAAGTCAATAATCAAATTAATCAAATGAATCAAATATCAAATAATTCTAACAACTTAAGCAAAAGAAATAAAACATAAATCCTATCATCCTCTTCTTCGGCCTTGATTCCGCGTTTAGACATTTCTACCACCTGCATCACAGGAAAGGAGATGCGTAAGTATTATCATAAATACTTAGTGAAGCGATCACTCTGCCCACGGGCCAATTACGCAATTTCCAGATAATTAAAGTCCTTTAAATAATTTCCACGATTATTAAATATTTTTCCACCATTAAAATAATTCCAAATAATTATTAAATATTTCTCGTAATTAAATAATAGACTTAATTAATTATTAATCCGAAAATAATTAATTAAACCATTTCAATTAACCAATTAAATTAATTAAAACCATTAAACCAGATTAAACCAATTCCAATTCAATTAGACCATCATTCCAATTCAAATCGGATTAAACCAGACAAAACCGGTGGTGTCGACCGACACCAAACTTGGTGTCGATCGACACTCGGTCGTCTGCTCGAATCCGAGTGCAACAGATCGGCACTAAACACACAGAAGCATCAAATTAACATAATAATCATTCCACACACGATTCAACACCACAAACAACACATAAATCATCACACAACTCAAGAACAACAACTAGAAACATTGATTCATTCATCTAACATCCTAAATCCGGAAATCCCGAGCCCACAGTCACGCACTCACCTTGGATTTGGATTGAAAGGGAGAAAGGGAGATGAACAAGGAAGAACAACCAGCAAAACACCTCAGAAACTTCTCAAAACTCCACAAAATCACCCTAGAACTCCTCTGCCTTGAAAAACCTCGAAATATGAGCCACCCAGCGGCTGCTTCCTTTTTATTTCGCGACTTAGGGTTCACTTGCCCTTAACCAACAAAACCAGCGACTCAAATCGAACCGGAAATTCGATTTTCGGACCGGTGTCGATCGACACCACCTTGGTGTCGCTCGACACCCCTCAAAAACTCAGAACTTTGGTTTACGGATGTTACAACTCTCCCCCACTAAACTGGATTCGTCCTCGAATCCTAACTCAAACACGTCTCGCAAGACCAACAATCCGACCTCGCAAGGTCACAACACTGGAGATCCTCAACTGACCCCCGAGACTCACACTCAATCCTATGTATACGCACGTTCCAAGACATTTTCCTCTTAACTCATTACCCAAACACCCAATTTGGGGCCACGGCCTCCCAAAAGAGTCTCAACCAAACCACTTGTATTGGGGCCACGGCCTCCCAAACAAGTCTGCAACCACCCAAACTGGGGCCACGGCCTCCCAGATGGGTCGCCAAAGCTTATACCGAAGCCACGGCACTCGGATAAGCTACTCACACTGAAGCCACGACACTCAGGTAAGTCTGCCAGAGAACCAAAGTCTCCAAAACGTAATGAGTTATTCAGGACCGCAGCCCTTAGAGAAAATTCTTAAAACGCTTGTAACAAAAAGATTGAAACGTCTCACGACCCAACTGGTCAACAAGTGTAACATCCAAGACGACATTAAATAACACAGATAATGAGGCAAAACTCCATCTCATAAATCTCAAAAATGTATGTCTTACAACGTAAAGCAAAACAACAACAACAAAAGCTCGCAAGCTAAACTAAAAACAAAGCAACAAAGACGAAAGAAGCTCACTCCACACTCTGCTTGTCGAACCACTTCCTGAACTTCAACTTCATCTTTGCCTCTGGCTCCCAAGTCTCCTCCTCAATACCGCCACAAGCCCACAAAACTCTCAATAACGGTATCCTCTTGTTCCGCAGAACCTTGACTCTCCTCTCAAGAATCCTCACAGGCACTGCCGGAACTGTCAAATCTGGCTGAAGATCCTCTGGAATCTGAGCCACTAACTCCTCAGAAGGATGAAGACACTTCCTCAGCATCGACACATGAAACACCTTGTGAAAGGCTCTCATAATCGGAGGTAACTCCAACCTGTACGCCAACGGTCCCACTCGCTCCACAACTGGAAACGGACCCATGAAACGCGGACTCAGCTTGTTCTCTGCGATGGATTTGTTAGGACCCCTCAACATCGCCATCTTGAGATACACTCTATCTCCAACCTGAAACTCAAGCTCTCGTCTGCGTCTATCTGCGTAACTCTTCTGTCTATCCTGAGCTTCCTTCATATTCAGTCGCACAACACGAACCTTCTCAGTCGTCTCCTGAACATAAGTAGCTCCATAAATGCTGCGCTCCCCCACTTGGGTCCAGCATAAGGGTGTCCTACATGGTCTCCCATACAAAGCCTCAAAAGGAGCCATGCCAATACTCGCCTGGTAGCTGTTGTTGTAAGCAAACTCAACCAAGCTCAAGTGATCTGCCCAATGACCACCCCAATCTAGCACACACATCCTCAACAGATCCTCTAAAGTCTGAATCGTCCTCTCTGACTGCCCATCTGTCTGTGGATGATATGCCGTACTCATGTGCACCTTAGTGCCCAGCTCAGCCTGAAATGCCCTCCAAAACTCTGAGGCAAATCTCGGATCTCGGTCCGACACTATACTGGCTGGCACTCCATGCAGCCTCACAATCTCACGCACGAACTTCCTAGCCAAAACAGCTGCTCCATCTGTTTTCTTGATGGCCAAGAAATGTGCTGACTTAGTCAACCGATCCACGATAACCCAAATAGCATCATGCGTCCTCGAAATAGGTAGCCCAACCACGAAATCCATCGTAATCATGTCCCACTTCCACTCTGGAATGGGTAAACTCTGTAATAGACCACCTGGAACCTGATGCTCAGCCTTCACTAAGGAACAAGTGTTGCACCTCGCAACCCAATCAGCCACATCTCTCTTCATCCCGACCCAGTGATAATACCTCTTGAGGTCACGGTACATCTTGGTCGCTCCTGGATGAATCGAGAACTTGCTCGAATGAGCCTCTCTCAGAATCTGCTGTCTCAACTCAACAACCCTGGGTACACAAACCCGACCACGAACCAGAATAGTCCCGTTCTCAGCAACCTGATACTCGGAACTCGGCACATGCGACGCATCAATTAAACTCTGATCACTCTGCTGCGCCACTCTGATCCGGCTCAACAAATCTGCCTGATCAACTGCCTCTAAACCCAGAGGCTCCTGCGAAGTAGCACAAAGGCGCAAAGTGCTAATCTCGCCCACCAATGCCTCAACATCCTGCTCTAAAGCCGAATCACACCTCCGTCGACTCAAAGCATCTGCCACTAGGTTAGCCTTGCCCGGATGATAGATGATCTCCAAATCATAATCCGCTAAGAACTCAACCCAGCGCGTCTGTCTCGCATTCAGCATCGGCTGCGTAAAAATGTGCTTAAGACTCTTGTGGTCAGTGAAGATCTGAACTGAAGCACCATACAAATAAGACCTCCAGATCTTAAGCGCGAAGACCACCGCTCCCAACTCTAGATCATGGGTAGGACGGTTACGCTCGCTCCCCTGCCACTGTCTCGAAGCGTAAGCAATAACTCTGCCCTCCTGCATCAGCACACAACCCAGACCAAAACCTTGAAGCATCAGTGTACACATCATAAGGCTTCCCTGGCTCGGGTAACGCCAAAACAGGTGTACTAGTCAAATACTCCTTGAGCTTCTCAAAGCTCTCCTCACACTCAGACGTCCACACAAAAGGAACATCCTTCCTAGTCAACTGCGTCATTGGCTGTGCCATACTCGCAAAACCCCTGACGAATCTCCTGTAATAACCTGCTAACCTAAGAAAGCTCCTGATCTCGGTAGCACTACTAGGTCTAGGCCAATCTCTGATGGCCTCTATCTTCGCCGGATCTACAGACACGCCCTCTGCAGAAACAATATGTCCGAGAAAACCCATCTCTCGCTGCCAGAAACTGCACTTGCTCAACTTAGCATACAGCTTCTGCTCTCGAAGCTTCTCCAGAACCAACCTCAAATGAGTCTCATGCTCCTCAGGACTCCTCGAATAAACCAGAATATCGTCGATGAAGATGATGACAAACACATCCAAATACTCCCTGAATACGTCGTTCATCAACCTCATGAATGCCGCAGGCGCATTCGTCAAACCGAAAGGCATAACCACAAACTCAAAATGCCCATAACGTGTCCTGAAGGCAGTCTTGCGGATATCCGCCTCATCTATCGGAATCTGATGATAACCCGATGCCAAGTCTATCTTGGAGAACCAAGTAGCACCCCTCAACTGATCCAACAACTCGTCAATCCTCGGGAGAGGGTACCTGTTCTTCACAGTAACTCGGTTGAGTCCCCGGTAATCAATACACAGCCGGAAACTCCCATCCTTCTTCTTCACAAACAGAACTGGTGCTCCCCACGGTGAAACACTCGGTCGAATGAACCCTTTACTCAAAAGGTCCTCTAGCTGCTTCTTCAGCTCTGCCAACTCTGCTGGAGCCATCCTGTAAGGCGTCTTGGATATCGGCGCTGTCCCCGGCTCTAACTCAATCGTGAAAGGATCTGACCGCGAAGGTGGTAACCCCGTCAACGACTGAAAAACCTCTGGGAACTCTCGAACCACCCGAATATCCCCAAAAACCACCTCGCCACTGGACTCCGCCATAGAGATCGTCGCCAAATAGGCCTCACAGCCTCGCTCAATCAACTGCTCTGCCTGAATCGCCGAGATCACTATGCTCCCGGAAGTCGGTCTCACATCCTGAAACACTAACCTCCCGCCATCACGCTCAAAAACCACTCTGCCTCTGTAGCAATCCAGATGAACCCGGTAAAAAGATAACCAGTCCATCCCCAGAATGACGTCATATAACTCCACCGGACTAATCACTAAATCCGCTGGCATCGACTGCCCCGCAATCTGAATATCAACGCCTCTAGCACGGCCCGAAGTAGCCAGGAAACCACCTCCAGCCACCTTGACCATGCCTGCACGCTCACCCGCGCTGCTCCGGATGCCACTACTCTCGGCCCACTCCGGAGTGATGAAGCAATTAGATGCTCCAGAATCGAATAAAACGTGTGACTGAACGCCACCGACTAACAAGGTCCCTACACATTTAAAACTATGAGACCCTGCTAATCCCATCACAGGCAAAATATTGCAAACAAACAACAACCACGAAATAACTTAGGGAATTTACGAAGTCTGAGTCAATAAATGTACCTGTGATCTGCCCGCCCTGACTCGACTGGCCAACCTCTGTAGAAGAGTAGACTCTCGGTCCCGCCCCCAACTGACCCACTGGCTGAACCGCTGCTACCTGAGTCACTGGTCGAGCCGCTATCGGCTGAACTGCTGCCACTGTCAAACTCTGCATCTTGGGACACTTCGGCCTGATATGTCCCGGCTCTCCGCAATGGAAACACACCCTAGTATCCCTAGTATCCCGAGGCACCTCCTTCTTGGGACAACTGGACACTCGGTGCTCCAAACTGCCGCACCCGTAACACGAACCACGAGGAAAACGGCTGCCAGAAGAAACCTCCTCCCGACTCCTCTTCTGACCCTGTGCAGACCTGCCACCCCTGCCAGAACCAGAACCAACACTCGAACTACGGCGCTGCTGCGACTGCTGCTGCTGACTCCGAGGCTGGATAGCAGGAGCATCCGCAGACGGTACCACCACCGGACCAGCCTGCTCACGAAGGTCCTCCTCAATAGAAGCTGCCAGCTCCACTAGCTCAGCTCTCACGGTATAGTCACGACCTCGGCACTGAGTCCTGATACTCGGACGAAGCCCCTGAAGGAATCTCTGCATAACACTACGCTCGCCACCTATACCGGGACCAGTATGCACCACTAGCCTGCTAAACTCTGCGTCGTACTCACGCACTGAACGGTCTCCCTGCGTCAAAGCGATAAACCGCAGATGAAGTCTATCTCGAGCCTCCTGAGGAAAGTACTTGGCGTCAAACTCCGCCACAAACTCGCCCCAAGTCCAGACAGCTCTCCTGCCCTGAACAGCCCGCCACCACAAATGTGCGTCACCACTCAGATAGTGGACCGCTAACTCAACCTGATACTGAACCGGACACCTGATCGACTGGAAGTTCCGCTCCACTCTCGATCTCCACTCATCGGCCACCTCTGGACCCACTCCGCCCTCGAAGAAAGGCGTCACAATACGCTGCATCTGTCCCATCATCTCTAAATAGGACGGATGACCAACCACCGCAGCTCCCTCCTGCCCCACAAAAGCCGCACCCGGCTGACCAAGCACTGCAGCATCCTGCTGCCCAAACACAGGCGCACCCTGCGGTACACCGGCCATCGGAGGAACACCCGGAGCCTGCTGAGGAACCACTGGCGGAAAACGTGCCAGCAACTGTGTCAGTAACCCCAGAACCAGGTCATCTCGACCCTGAGCCGGAGCCGCACCCCCACCTGGGGCCGCTCCAACCCCCGCGCCACCACCGACGCCCACACCGGCCTCACTCGCCGCTGAAATAGACTGGGTCACCGACGCAGTCGCCACACTCGGCCCAACACTCTCGCCCGAATCCTCTGGCTCGCCACGACCCCGACCTCCACGACCTCCACGACCTCTGCCACGGCCTCGACCGCGGCCTGCACCTCGGCCTCTACCTCTACCTCGAGCACCACCGTCCATCTCACTGTATGGAACAAAGAGGTGAGATACAAAACACGAAAACCAACAACACAAACAAAACTCACCGCGGAATCTCCTGAAGCCCGAAGAGGATGATGCTAAAACTATCAACCTAGCACGTCCTAAGACCGTCTAGGCTCTGATACCAAAATGAAACAACCAACACTTTTTTTTTTTTTTTTAACAATTCTAGCGGAAGTCTTAAAAATCTTTAAATAAATAACTCAACCAATTCAACAATGAAGTCAATAATCAAATTAATCAAATGAATCAAATATCAAATAATTCTAACAACTTAAGCAAAAGAAATAAAACATAAATCCTATCATCCTCTTCTTCGGCCTTGATTCCGCGTTTAGACATTTCTACCACCTGCATCACAGGAAAGGAGATGCGTAAGTATTATCATAAATACTTAGTGAAGCGATCACTCTGCCCACGGGCCAATTACGCAATTTCCAGATAATTAAAGTCCTTTAAATAATTTCCACGATTATTAAATATTTTTCCACCATTAAAATAATTCCAAATAATTATTAAATATTTCTCGTAATTAAATAATAGACTTAATTAATTATTAATCCGAAAATAATTAATTAAACCATTTCAATTAACCAATTAAATTAATTAAAACCATTAAACCAGATTAAACCAATTCCAATTCAATTAGACCATCATTCCAATTCAAATCGGATTAAACCATACAAAACCGGTGGTGTCGACCGACACCAAACTTGGTGTCGATCGACACTCGGTCGTCTGCTCGAATCCGAGTGCAACAGATCGGCACTAAACACACAGAAGCATCAAATTAACATAATAATCATTCCACACACGATTCAACACCACAAACAACACATAAATCATCACACAACTCAAGAACAACAACTAGAAACATTGATTCATTCATCTAACATCCTAAATCCGGAAATCCCGAGCCCACAGTCACGCACTCACCTTGGATTTGGATTGAAAGGGAGAAAGGGAGATGAACAAGGAAGAACAACCAGCAAAACACCTCAGAAACTTCTGAAAACTCCACAAAATCACCCTAGAACTCCTCTGCCTTGAAAAACCTCGAAGTATGAGCCACCCAGCGGCTGCTTCCTTTTTATTTCGCGACTTAGGGTTCACTTGCCCTTAACCAACAAAACCAGCGACTCAAATCGAACCGGAAATTCGATTTTCGGACCGGTGTCGATCGACACCACCTTGGTGTCGCTCGACACCCCTCAAAAACTCAGAACTTTGGTTTACGGATGTTACATTATTTTAATATTTTTCAAATATTATTATTTTGAAATAATTTATTTGATATTTAGAAACTATTCATATATTTTTATAATATTCAAATATCATAAATATATACATAGAAAATGTATAAAATTAAAACTATTATTTTTAAAATATTATCCACTCTGGTTGAACCCAGTCGAACTATATTGACCCACGACCCACGATCCAAAACATCTCTGGTTCGATTACCGAATATAAAAATATTGGATATAATTGAAAACCAAAAACTTACGGAGGTACATTTAGAAAAAAAATATACTAGTATTTTAAAGAATTACCCAAACTGTATACTATAAAAGTGTAAAATGGTGAAGTAAATTTTATACTATTAGGGGGATGTATTGGATCAAGGATTTTAGGGGAGTTTAGGTGATTTTGATGTTTTTTCAAAATCCTCTGTTATTCAACTAGTGATTTCTAAATGTCTATTCAAATCCAGTGTTACTGAAGTAGAAATTTGTCTAAAATCATTTCAAATCACTTACAAAGCTCTGTTATTCAATCAACAATTTGTAAATGGTAAATCAAATCCACTGTTATTCAAAAGTGAGTAGTTATTTGGAGAAAAACTTGTGAAAAGGATTTTAGGAGATTTAACACCTCTTTTTAGTCTAAAATATTGGTCCCCAAAATCACACCTCCACCTATGTCATTTGTTGGAGAATTTAATAATAATAAAAAAAAATCAAAAGAGAAATGACATCGATGATGAAGAAGATGGGAACGGCGGTGGGCAACGAAAACCAGCGAGCTCCAATGGTGGTGGCGACGACCATAGCGCTTTACGCTAGCCCACCTAGCAGTGTTTTTTCCACGCCGCATCAGATCATCTCTTGTGATCTCGATCTTAGCTCCAGGAGCTCGTCGGCATCTCCTTCGTCGCCGCAGAAACCAGTCGTCGGAGGTCTCTTTTCTCTTTTCTCCGGCGCATCTGTCAAATCTTCAGCTTCCTCCTGCTCATCGTTCTCAACCAGAGTAGAGGAATTTTTGTCCCTACGCCATGATCGGAGTGAGGATCTGTAAAACAACCAAGCTTTTTTTTTTTTATAATACATTATAAAATGCGGAAACTCTTTTTATAAACGATTATAAATAATCATCAATGCGGAAATTCTCAAAAGAAATTAATAATATTAAATCATAAATAACCGTTCAACAAATAAACCAATAACCAATAACCAATAAAGAATAAGCAACCTAAACACCAGGTTTGCTACATTATTAAAATAAGACTAACACCCTAAAATGATGAATTCCTGGTCAACCACAACAAAAGAGCCAATATCAAATTCCTAATCTCATCATCCTCTTCTCTCGGTCTCTTTCCGCGGAAGAACATTGCTGTTACCTGAATCACATTGGAATAGAGATGCGTAAGTATTATCATAAATACTTAGTGAGTGGATCATCCTGCCTACAGGCCAAGTACGTCAAACACTAGACAATACATCAACAATAATCAACAATAAGAACAATGCTCAACAATATAAATCACCATGTCAGGAAACACCCACGTTTCCTGACCACCCAGGTCGGTGTCGACCGACACCTCTATGGTGTCGACCGACACCTCTATGGTGTCGATCGACGCCAGCCTCCTGAGTGTCGATCGACACTCATCGAGTGTCGGTCGACACCAGCTCGACGCCCAGACACCAGAAGCTACGAAAATCGCATAAACACACAGGATTCGTGGGATTCAACCCCCACATCGATCAAACAACAATATCACTCAACCATACTCAAGAACAACTCGAAAAACTCAATAACAATCTCAAAATCAAACAATCTCCAATGCTAACGAACCTACAGTCACGCACTCACCTTAGAACGGATTGAAAGGAAGGAAGGAGGATGAAACAACGAAGAACAGCAACAGATTCAACCCAGAAACTCAGAATTCGGATTCCACACTCAGAAAATCGCCTCCTTTCTTCTCTGCCTCGAAACTTGTGCCTTTCTCGCGGCTACAGGGCTTTTAAATCGCGGAATAGGGTTTCCATCGCCTAAACCGGACAAAACCAGCCGACTTGAAACAAATCGGTCGATTTCTCAATAACCGGTGTCGATCGACACCCTTCCTTGGTGTCGGTCGACACCAATCGACCAAAACAAAACCAACCTCAATTCGATCGACACACCCGTTTGCTGTCGATCGACACTAGGTATTTAGAAGCTTTTCACACATTTTCTTCGAGATAAATGAACCTTAAACCAACTGTACAACAATCAAACAAGAACATGTACAGTCAATCCTCGATCCGCACCTCAAAGAGCGTATGTAATCGACTCCCGAATCCCTAACGTAGTCCGATACCAATTCTAACACAACTTTCTGGTTCGCGGATGTTACAATTCTCCCCCACTAAACTGGATTCGTCCTCGAATCCCAACACAAACGTCTCTCTGAGACATCAAAAACTCACATTTTCAGTCCTATGTTATACGCATGTTTCAAGACATTATTACTCTCAATACCGTAACCCACCGTCACGATATCTATGCTGCAACCCACCGTCACAACATCTATATTGCGGCCCACCGCCACAATATCTATACTGCGGCCCACCGCCACAGTATCCAAACCGTGACCAACCGTCACAAAAACAACTCATATCGAGGTAGCGACCCCCAATATAAGTCTGCCGGGCACCCACCGTCCCAACAAAAGTAGACCCACCGTCTACTCTAAAGGCCCACCGCCTCTAGATAAAACGAGTAATAATACTGAAACGCGTATCAACATATGACTAAAAACTTTCAATGACCCCACCGGCCAAAGAAACTCGTAACATCCAAAAGCGAAACCAACATATGAGGCAAAAACTCCATCTCATATAACTCCAAAAATGTATATCGTACAACGAAACGAAAATACATAAATCCAAAACCAACAACAACAAAAGCCAAAACAAGACTAGAACCACAAAGATGAAGAAGCTCACTCCACAGCCTGCTTGTCGAACTACTTTCCGAACTTCAGCTTCATCTTTGCCTCTGGCTCCCAAGTCTGCTCCTCTGTGCCACTACAGTCCCACAAGACTCTCAACAATGGCACCCTCTTGTTCCGCAGAACCTTGACTCTCCTCTCAAGAATCCTCACAGGAACCGCCGGAACTGTCATATCTGGCTGAAGATCCTTTGGAATCTCTGCCACTAAATCCTCTGAAGGATGCAAACACCTCCTCAACATAGAAACATGAAACACCTTATGAAAGGCGCTCATAATCGGTGGCAACTCCAACCGATAAGCCACTGGCCCAACTCGCTCCACCACTGGAAACGGACCCATAAAACGCGGACTGAGCTTGTTCTCTGCTATGGACCTGCTAGGGCCCCTCAACATAGCCATCTTGAGATAAACTCTATTTCCCACCTGAAACTCAAGCTCACGTCGCCGCCTATCTGCATAACTCCTCTGCCTATCCTGAGCCTCCTTCATGTTCAGCCTCAAGACACGGATCTTCTCCGTCGTTTCCTGAACAAAAGTAGCTCCAAACATGCTACGCTCCCCCACTTGGGTCCAGCATAACGGTGTCCTGCATGGCCTCGCATACAAAGCCTCATAAGGAGCCATGCCAATACTAGACTGAAAACTGTTGTTATAAGCAAACTCTGCCAAACACAGATGATCAGCCCAATGACCACCCCAATCCAGTACACACATCCTAAGCAGATCCTCCAAAGTCTGAATAGTCCTCTCTGACTGTCCATCTGTCTGCGGATGATACGCTGTACTCATATGCACCTTAGTGCCCATCTCAGTCTGAAATGCCCTCCAAAACTCTGAAGCAAACCTCGGATCTCTATCCGACACAATACTGGCTGGCACTCCATGCAGCCTCACAATCTCTCGCACAAACTTCCTAGCCAAGACAGCCGCTCCTTCTGTCTTCTTGATGGCCAAGAAATGTGCTGATTTGGTCAAGCGATCCACAATGACCCAAATAGCATCGAATGTCCGTGAGATAGGCAATCCCACAACAAAATCCATAGTGATCATATCCCACTTCCACTCTAGAATGGGCAAACTCTGCAAAAGACCACTAGGCACCTGATGCTCTGCCTTGACCAAAGAACAAGTGTTGCACCTCGCAACCCAATCTGCCACATCCCTCTTCATCCCAACCCAATGATAATACCGTTTGAGGTCACGGTACATCTTGGTCGCACTCGGATGAATCGAAAACTTGCTCGAATGAGCCTCTCTCAAAACCTCCTGTCTCAACTCCACATCCTTGGGCACACAAACTCGCCCTCGAACCAAGATAGTCCCATTCGCTGAGACCTGATACTCAGAACCAGATGCCTGCGAAGCATCGATCAAACCCTGATCACTCTGCTGAGCCACTCTGATCCTACTGAGCAAATCTGCCTGATCAGCTGCCTCTAAACCCAAAGGCTCCTCTGAAATAGCACAATGACGCAATGTACTAATCTCGCTGACCAAAGCCTCAACACCACGCTCTCTATCTGAATCAACCCTCCGTCGACTCAAAGCATCTGCCACCAAATTAGCCTTGCCCGGATGATAAACAATATCCAGGTCATAGTCTGCCAGAAACTCCACCCAACGCGTCTGCCTCGCATTCAACAAAGGCTGAGTAAAGATTTGCTGTAGACTCTTGTGATCCGTAAAGATCTGCACTCTACCACCATACAAATAAGACCTCCAAATCTTGAGTGCAAAAACCACTGCTCCCAACTCAAGATCATGCGTAGGACGGTTGCGCTCACTGCCCTGCAACTGCCTCGAAGCATAGGCAATCACTCTGCCCTCCTGCATCAAAACACAACCAAGTCCAACACCTGAAGCATTTGTGTACACTTCATAAGGCTTCCCCGGATCGGGTAATGCCAAAACTGGTGTACTAGTCAACATCTCCTTGGGCTTCCCAAAGCTCTCCTTGCACTCATGCGACCACTCAAACGGCACATCCTTGTCAGTCAACCTCGTCATCGGCTGAGACATACTCGCAAATCCCTTGACGAACCTCCTGTAGTAGCCTGCTAAACCCAGAAAACTCCTGATCTCGGTAGCACTACTCGGTCTAGGCCAATCTCTGATGGCCTCAGTCTTAGCCGGATCCACAGAAACTCTCTCTGCAGAAACAATGTGGCCAAGAAAACCCATCTCTCTCTGCCAAAAGCTGCACTTGCTCAACTTAGCAAACAACTTCTGCTCCCGAAGCTTCTCCAACACAAGCCTCAAATGAGTCGCATGCTCCTCTGGACTCCTCGAATACACCAAAATATCATCTATGAATATGATGACGAACACATCCAGAAACTCTCTGAACACGTCGTTCATCAATCTCATGAAAGCTGCCGGCGCATTAGTCAAACCGAAAGGCATGACCACAAACTCAAAATGCCCATACCTCGTCCGGAAAGCCGTCTTCCGAACATCTGCCTCATCTATAGGAATCTGGTGATATCCCGATGCCAAGTCAATCTTGGAGAACCAAGTAGCACCTCTCAACTGATCCAACAACTCGTCGATCCTCGGAAGTGCGTACCTATTCTTCACTGTGACTCGGTTAAGTCCCCGGTAATCAATGCACAACCGAAAACTGCCATCCTTCTTCTTCACAAACAAAACTGGCGCTCCCCACGGCGAAACACTAGGTCTGATGAACCCTTTACTCAAAAGGTCCTCTAGCTGCTTCTTCAGCTCTGCCATCTCTGCTGGAGCCATCCTGTAAGGTGTCTTCGATATCGGAGCTGTCCCGGGCTCTAATTTAATCGTGAAAGGATCTGACCGAGATGGTGGCAATCCCTTCAGCGACCGAAATACATCCTCAAAATCCTGGACAACCTGAATATCCTGCAAAACCACCTCACCACTAGACTCTGTCATAGTAATCGTTTCTAAATAGGCTTCGCAGCCCCGCTCTAACAACTGCTCTGCCTGAATAGCTGAGATCACTATACTCCCTGAAGTCGGTCTCACACCCTGATAAACCAACTTCCCTGCATCCCGCTCAAACACAACTCTACCTCTGTAGCAATCCAGATGAACTCGGTAAGAAGATAACCTGTCCATCCCCAAAATCACGTCATACAGCTCCACTGGACTGATGACCAAATCCGCAGGCATAGACTGCCCCGCAATCTGCACATCCACTGCTCTAGCTCTGCCCGAATCCTGAAGCCTCGCCCTCGGCCACCTTGACAAAGCCTGAAGCCTCGCCCTCGCTACTCCGAATACCACTACTCTCAGCTCTCTCCGGAGTAATGAAGCAGTTAGATGCTCCCGAGTCAAACAACACGTGAGACTCAAAACCGCCAACTAACAAGGTCCCTACACACACCACAAGTGTTGAGAACCTCTAAACTCTATCACAATAAAATAACCGAAACAGACAACACCAACAATTCTACCTTTAAGAATTTACAAGTCTGAGTCAAGATTTTACCTGTGATCTGTCCTGACTGACTGGTCTGGCCCACCTCTGCCGGAGTATACACACGCGGCGCTGAATCGCTGCTGCCAATGCCCTCTGCTGCAACTTGGGACACATGGGCTTGATATGCCCTGGCTCCCTTCAATAGAAGCACACTGAAGTCTCTCTGGATCCCGCCCTCTTGGGGCAAGTAGCAACTCTGTGATCCAGACTCCCACACCCGAAGCAACCACCCGTACTCGGGCTACTAGCAGATATCTCCTCTGCTCTCCTCTTCTGGCCCTGCGCAGGCCTGCCACCCCTGCCATAACCAGAACTGTAACCTCTACGCTGCTGATGCTGCTGCTGGCCCCGAGGATGGGTAGCAGAAGCAACCACAGCTGGAACAACTGCCGAACTCACCGGCTCACGCAGATCCTCCTCAATGGAAGCTGCCAACTCCACTAAACCAGCTCTAGTGTGGTACATACAACCTCTGCACTGAGTACTGATGTTCCTCCAAAACCCCTGAAGAAACCTCGACATTAATGCCCGCTCACTCACCAGCTCACCACCAGTGTGAACCACCAACCTGCAGAACTCTACATCGTACTCTCGAACAGACCTCTCACCCTGCGTCAAGTCTAACAACCTCAACTGCAGTCTGTCACGAGCCTCCTGAGGGAAAAACGTGTGGTTGAACTCCTCGACGAAATCAACCCAAGTCCAAACCTCTCTCCTGGTCCTAACAGTTCTCCACCACAAATGTGCATCACCTCCAAGGTAGTGCACTGCCAACTCAACCTGAAACTGCTCCGGACAACGAACCGAATCGAAGTTCCGCTCTAACCTCTGACGCCACTCGTCAGCCTGCTCCGGAGTAAGACCACCCTCAAACGTAGGCGTGCCAATCCTCTGCATCTCCCTCATCATCTCACGATAAGGAGAATGCCCAACCGCAACACCCTGCTGCCCCGCAGCCTCCTGTGCTCAACAAAACCGGCACCAACATGTGCCCCGGCACCAACCTGTGCCCCGGCCGCTGGAGGTGCAACCGGAGCCTGCTGTGGAACTGCCTGAGGAAGACGTGCCAACAACTGTGTCAGTAGCCCCACAATCAACTCTCCTTGAGCTAAAGCAGCGCCCCCACCGGGAACCGCTCCAGCTCCTACGCCACCACCGGCACCTGAGTTAGCCCCACCGGCAAACGAAACTGACTGTGTCACCGACGCGGCCGCCACACTCGGCGCTGCACTCTCAACTGATACCTCAGCCTCTGGCACACCACGACCAGCACCTCGACCTCCACGACCCGCTGCTCGCCCACCGCGACCAGCTCCTCTGCCCCCACGGGCTGCACCGCGACCACGACCACGACCTACCACCAAGTACAGAAAAATGAGCAAAGTCAACACACAAACACAAAACACAACACACCAAATATCCAACTCACTTACCGCGGAAAACTGGAAGACCGAGAGGATGAGACTAGACCACTAACTGACTAACTCACATAATCAATTACACATATAGTCCAATTCATCCAATACTACCAGTCCTAAAACCGTATTCGCTCTGATACCAAAATGAAACAACCAAGCTTTTTTTTTTTATAATACATTATAAAATGCGGAAACTCTTTTTATAAACGATTATAAATAATTATCAATGCGGAAATTCTCAAAAGAAATTAATAATAATAAATCATAAATAACCGTTCAACAAATAAACCAATAACCAATAACCAATAAAGAATAAGCAACCTAAACACCAGGTTTGCTACATTATTAAAATAAGACTAACACCCTAAAATGATGAATTCCTTGTCAACCACAACAAAAGAGCCAATATCAAATTCCTAATCTCATCATCCTCTTTTCTCGGTCTCTTTCCGCGGAAGAACATTGCTTTTACCTGCATCACATTGGAATAGAGATGCGTAAGTATTATCATAAATACTTAGTGAGTGGATCATCCTGCCTACAGGCCAAGTACGTCAAACACTAGACAATACATCAACAATAATCAACAACAAGAACAATGCTCAACAATATAAATCACCATGTCTGGAAACACCCACGTTTCCTGACCACCCAGGTCGGTGTCGACCGACACCTCTATGGTGTCGATCGACGCCAGCCTCCTGAGTGTCGATCGACACTCATCGAGTGTCGGTCGACACCAGCTCGACGCCCAGACACCAGAAGCTACGAAAATCGCATAAACACACAGGATTCGTGGGATTCAACCCCCACATCGATCAAACAACAATATCACTCAACCATACTCAAGAACAACTCGAAAAACTCAATAACAATCTCAAAATCAAACAATCTCCAATGCTAACGGACCTACAGTCACGCACTCACCTTAGAACGGATTGAAAGAAGGAAGGCGGATGAAACAACGAAGAACAGCAACATATTCAACCCAGAAACTCAGAATTCGGATTCCACACTCAGAAAATCGCCTCCTTTCTTCTCTGCCTCGAAACTTGTGCCTTTCTCGCGGCTACAGGGCTTTTAAATCGCGGAATAGGGTTTCCATCGCGTAAACCGGACAAAACCAGCCGACTTGAAACAAACCGGTCGATTTCTCAATAACCGGTGTCGATCGACACCCTTCCTTGGTGTCGGTCGACACCCATCGACCAAAACCAAACCAACCTCAATTCGATCGACTAAACCCGGAATCGCTCACGATAACCGGTGTCGATCGACACACCCCTTTGGTGTCGATCGACACTAGGTTTTTAGAAGCTTTTCACACATTTTCTTCGAGATAAATGAACCTTAAACCAACAGTACAACAATCAAACAAGAACATGTACAGTCAATCCTCGATCTGCACCTCAGAGAGCGTATGTAATCGACTCCCGAATCCCTAATGTCGTCCGATACCAATTCTAACACAACTTTCTGGTTCGCGGATGTTACAATCTGAGCTTGATTTTTATCTCGCTCAGCCTGTCGATGCCAAGGAGTATCTCGACATAATCTTTCTCCCCTCTTCCCCTAAAACTTTAAATTAGTGATTCTTGTTCGATGCTTGTGTTCTTCGGAATTGCTGGTTCACAGACAAAATTTGAATCTTTTTTACATCTTAATGATGAAAACTTAAGATTTCAACTTTGCAAGTGTAAAAGTCCCAGAATCTCTAACAAAGTTGAAAACTGTGGGAGTTTCGCCGCCCAAGAGCTAGATCAAGAAAGAACCAAGAAAACGCAGAGACGAATCCAATATTAACAAAAATTAATCAACATTAATTTAGGGGCAAAAAAATAAAAATAATTTCATTCCGTTTGTTGCAAATAAAAATCAACATTAATGTATAAATAAATTAGAAATAATACATGAAGTTCATGTAACAACATTACAAAAAAAAAGTTTGAATCTTTTTTACATCTTAAATACGAAAGCTTTAAAAGTGATATATATATATATATATATATATATATATATATATATATATATAAATTAGAAATAAAACAACAAATTCATGTGGCAAACTACATTACCCCAAAAAACAATAAGGGTTAATTTTGTTAACCTTCGACACATATCACTATGTCATTGTCATTGTGCGAGTGACTTAAATCATAGTATACTACTAGTAGAGGATCCGCACGTTTGTGAAGTGTGATGTTGCGGTTTTGTGAAGAAAAACTAATACTTTATTCACTAAAAACTTTAACAGTATAATGTATTAGGTTATGTTACCGTTTAACCGTACATTATGTTTTCATAAAAAAAACCAAAAAATATTGACATATAAAAGCTTTTACAAACCTTCATATGCTTACAAACTCCCGTATAATTTTTCAAAATCTCAGAGAGTTTGAAGATTTTACTGCAGAACCCGACCCAAAAAGCTCGAACTGAATTCGAACCAAAAATTTTAAAAATCCAAATGGTTTTTATATTTCTAAATCTGAAAACCCGAATCCAAAAAAACTTGAAAAATCCAAAAATCCAGAAAAAACCGAACCAAACCCTAAAAATCCGAACATAACCCGAACCAAAATTTTTAAAAACCAAATGATTTTTATATCATTAAACCCGAAAACCCGAATAACTCGACCCAAATACGAACCGAAACCCGAAGCCGAAGGCCTAGTTTGGTACCTCTTGTAAACATTTATTTTTTTAAAATGAAACAAATACAATTTTAAGTGATGAAAAGAAACCCCTAAAAAAAACTTATGTGCAAATAAAGATAAACCAATAATTTTTTTTTTTTTTAAAACTTTAGAGTGAAGTAAAAATGAAATTATATCTTCTCCATCGTTAAAACCTTATCCTTTTATCCTTTATCCTTTATCCACACCGACAAACATGTGGTCTATCTTATTTTCCACCGCTTTATCGTTTAATCTCCATTCGCCTTGTTCTCTTCCTCTTCTTATCCTTTATCGTTTAATCTCTTCCCATCTCCTTTTCCTTCATTGATATTCTCTTCTTCTTCTTCGTCTCACTCCGTTTTTGCTTGGATCTGTCGATCTGTGAAGATTTTGGAGTCCTTTCATGTGAATGATCTGCAAAAACGAAGAGTGAAACAACCAAGTTTTTTTTTTTTAATTAATTCAATACTAGCGGAAGTTTTAAACCAATAAATAAATAAATAATCAATTCAACATTATTCAGCGGAATCAAATAAAATAATTAAATAAATTCTAGAAACCTAAAACACCAGGTTCACAACTAGCAACTTTAACAATAACACAACGAAAGTCCTACAATCATTTTCTTCGGCCTTGATTCCGCGATCACACTTTACTTTTACTTGCATCACAGGAAAATAGATGCGTAAATATTATCACAAATATTTAGTGAGACTATCATTCTGCCTACAAGCCAATTACGCAAATTCCAGATAATTAAAAGTTATTTAAATAATTACCATAATTATTAAATATTTTCCCATACTTAAAATCATTCCAAATAATTATTAAATAATTATCATACTTAAATAATAATCTTAATTAAATATTAATCCGAAAATAATTAATTAAACCAAACCACTTAACTACTTAAATCAATCGAATTCATTAAACCGGATTATACCAATTAATTCTATCAAATTGAATTAAACCGGATCGCCTGACCGAACCAGTCTTCGGTGTCGACAGACACCCGCTTGGTGTCGCTCGACACCCGCGATCTTGGTGTCGCTCGACACCCGCGATCTTGGTGTCGCTCGACACCCGTTCGACATGGTGAATCCGAGTGCGATTCAACAACACCAAAAACACAGAAAAGTCACAATAATCACTCCAAATACGATTCAACACACATACCAACACGAAATCATCACATAAACTCACGAAAAACCTCAAGAACACATCAATCACTCAACCACATCACATATGTAGAGAATCACGGGCCTACAGTCACGCACTCACCTTGATTTCGGATTGAACAAGGGATAAACAAGAGACATGGTGAAGAACAACAACAATCAGCCTCAGAAACTCCCTCAAATCTCCCAAAAACTCCAAACTCGCCTCTAGAACTTCTCTACCTCGAAACTTGTGTCAAATCAGGCGACTGTGCCTATTTATCTCGCGATTAGGGCTTCCCTTATCTCAAACCGGCCAAACCAACACTTAAAACGAATCGGAAATCGATTTGGCAAACCGGTGTCGACCGACACTAGCCCTTGGTGTCGCTCGACACCGAGTCCAAAACTCGATGCTCAAGTTTACGGATGTTACAACTGTCCCCCACTAAATTGGATTTGACCTCGAATCCCAACAACACACGTCTAACAAGATAAAAAAAAACCCAACCTCGCAAGGCCACAACAATAGAGATCCTCACGCGATCCCCGAGACCTACGTGCAATCCTATGCTATATGCATGTCTCCAAACATCTTTACTCTTAACTCATTATCCAAAACAATTATATTGGGGCCACGGCTCCCAAATAACTCTGAACCAAACCACTTGTATTGGGGCCACGACACCCAAACAAATCAGCAACTACCCAAACTGGGGCCACGGCCTCCTAGATGGGCTTGCCACCGCTTATACCGAAGCCACAACACTCGGATAAGCCACTCATACTGAGGCCACGGCTCTCAGATAAGTCTGCCAGAGAACCAACGTCTCAAAAAACGTAATGAGTTATTCAGGACCGCAACCCTTAGAGAAAAATTATGAAGCATCTATAACAATAAGATCACAACTGTCTCACAACCCAACTGGTCAACACGTGTAACATCCGAAACAACATTAAATAACAACGATAAAGAGGAAAACTCCATCTCATAAAACTCCAAAATGTATATCGTTACAACGAAAACGAAAATACAACAACATCAAAGTTCAAAGCTACAAAACAAAACCACAAAGACGAAAGAAGCTCACTCCGCGACCTGCTTGTCGAACCACTTCCTGGACTTCAACTTCATCTTTGCCTCTGGCTCCCAAGTCTCCTCCTCTGTACCGCTACAATCCCACAAGACTCTCAGCAACGGTATACTCTTGTTCCGCAGAACCTTGACTCTCCTCTCAAGAATCCTCACAGGAACTGCCGAAACCGTCAAATATGGCCTAAGATCCTCTGGAATCCTAGCCACTAACTCCTCAGAAGGGTGAAGACACTTGCTCAGCATCGACACATGAAACACCTGGTGAAAGGCTCTCATAATCGGAGGTAACTTCAATCTGTACGCCAACGGTCCCACTCGCTCCACCACCAGAAACAGACCCATAAAACGCGGACTCAGCTTGTTCTCTGCTATGGATCTATTAGGACCCCTCAACATAGCCATCTTGAGATACACTCTATCTCCAACTTGAAACTCAAGCTCTCGTCTGCGTCTATCTGCGTAGCTCTTCTGTCTATCCTGAGCTACCTTCATATTCAGCCTCACAACACGAACCTTCTCTATCGTCTCCTGGACATAAATAGCTCCATAAATGCTGCGCTCCCCCACTTGGATCCATCATAAGGGTGTCCTACATGGCCTCCCATACAAAGCCTCAAAAGGAGCCATGCCAATACTCGCCTAGAAGCTGTTATTGTAAGCAAACTCAACCAAGCTCAAGTGATCTGCCCAATGACCACCCCAATCCAGCACACACATCCTCAATAAGATCCTCTAAAGTCTGAATAGTCTTCTCTGACTGCCCATCTGTCTGCGGATGATAAGTTTTACTCATGTGCACTTTAGTGCCCATCTCAGTCTTAAATGCCCTCCAAAACTCTGAGGCAAATCTCGGATCTCAGTCTGACACAATACTGGCTGGCACTCCATGCAGCCTCACAATCTCTCGCACAAACTTCTTAGCCAAAACAGCTGCTCTATCTGTCTTCTTAATGGCCAGAAAATGTGCTGACTTGGTCAACCGATCAGACTCGTTTGACCGACCTATGATCTGCCCGGCCAGACTCGTCTGACCGACCTCTGCCGAAGAATAGACTTGCGGCCCCAACCCAAACTGGCCCACTGATTGCACTGATGCAATCTGAGCTACTGGCTGAGCGGCTACTGGCCGAACCGCTGCAACTGCAATGCTCTGCATCTTGGGACACATCGGCCTGATATGCCCCGACTCTCCGCAATGAAAACACACTCTAGTATCCCGATACACCTCCTTCTTGGGACAGCTAGACACACGGTGCTCCATGCTCCCAAACCCGTAACACGCACCACGTGGAAAATGGCTACTGGAAGAAACCTCCTCCCGACTCATCTTCTGGTCCTGCGCAGACTTGCCGCCCATGCCAGAACCAGAACCAACACTCGAACCTCGGCGCTGCTGCGGCTGCTACTGCTGGCTCCGAGGCTGGATAGCAGGAGCAACTGTAGACAACACCGCTACCAGACCAACCTGCTCACGAAGGTCCTCCTCAATGGAAGCTGCTAGCTCCACTAACTCTGATCTCGTGGTGTACATACCACCTCTGCACTGAGTGCTGATACTCGACCGAAGACCTTGAAGAAACCTCTGCAGGAGTCGACGCTCACCACCTATACCGAGACCGGTATGCACCACCAACCTGCTGAACTCGGCGTCGTACTCGCGCACCAAACGATCCCCCTGAGATAACGCTATAAACCGCAACTGAAGTCGATCCCGAGCCTCCTGAGGGAAGTACTTGGTCTCAAACTCCGCCACAAACTCGCCCCAAGCCCAAACAGCTCTCCTCCCGTCAATGGCCCGCCACCACAAATGTGCGTCACCACTCATATAGTGGACAGCTAACTCCACCTGGTACTCCACTGGATATCTGATTGACCGTAAATTCCGCTCCAGTCTTGATCTCCACTTATCGGCCTTCTCTGGACCAACCCCGCTCTCAAAGAAAGGCGTCCCAATCCGCTGCATCGGCCTCATCATCTCTAGATAAAGCGGAACACTTACAGCCACAACCCCTGGCTGCACTGCCACCGCAGCTCCATGTTGCACCTCGGCCACCGGAGGAACACCGGAGCCTGATGCGGAACCACTGGCGGAAAATGTGCCAGCAACTGTGTCAGCAACCCCACAACTAGGTCATCTCGACCCTGCTGAGCCGGAGCAGCACCCGCACCTGGGCCCGCCCCAACTCCCGCGCCACCACCGACGCCCAAACCGGCCTCACCCGCCAAAGAAACACACTGGGTCTCCGTCGTAGTCGCCACATTCGGCACTACACTCATGTCCGACTCCGCTGGTTCTCCACGACCCCGACCCCGGCCTCCACGGCCCTTGCCACAGCCTCTACAGTGGCCTCTACCTCGACCTCTAGCCACTCCGTCCATCTCACAGTATGGAACAAAAGATGAGCACTAGAAAACAAACATAGCAATAACAAAAGGATTTAAGAGTTCTCATGTTTTCCAACCTCTTTTCCATGCTTAGTTGGCTTGGGGACAAGCAAAATATAAGTCTGGGGGAGTTGATATATCCATAATTTGCATGATACTCGCGTCTATGGAAGATCCATCAAAAACCTCCACAAAGAGGAGAAGATGTCGAATAAAAAAATACTATGCTACCCTAAAAAAGGGATGAATCGACTTAAGAAGTGAAAAGAGAGAGAGGTGAAACAAGAGCCAAGACATGTGTTTTATAAAAAGAGGATGGGTATGAGTCTATAACCCCTTTGATCGATATTCCCTAGTTGAGACCACACCTCTAGAAACTAAAGGAGTCAAAGGTGGCGAATTTGGATGGCCTAAAGAGAAGTGGATTGCTTTGGGATGATTGCAAAACTCATGGTATGTACTTTCTTGTTCTTAATTCTAAATGTCGTTGCTGTTTTATGTGGATCACTAAAATAAAGGTCAATATGGATTTCCAAAAGGATTAAGAGTTCTCATGTTTTCAAACCTCTTTTCCATGCTTAGTTTGCTTGGGGACAAGCAAAAGATAAGTCTGGGGGAGTTGATATATCCATAATTTGCATGATTTTACTTAGTATTTATTTATGTTTTCAAGTATTTTCAATAAGGTTTTATGCCTTTAGAGGTAGTTTTCTTGTATTTGTTGGTTTTAGAGTCTTAACAGGTTAAAACATCAAAAAGGATTCAAAAAGGAGCAAAAGAGCCTCAAACCATAATCCATGCAAGTTTCCAAGTCAAGAGCCTCAACAAAACTCCATTTGTCCGATTCTCGTATTTGGACAGAACCGGAGCATCCGAAAGATGGCCGCGGTTGAAGGTCGTTCCGACGTCCAAAAATCATGATCTTGATCTTTCTGGATAGATATTTGAGTCATGCATCACGGCGAAGTGGATTCAAGCCATTTGGATCAACCATCATGGAGAAACTCTTTTTATCCCAAGACGTGTTCGCCAGGCAAGCAAACGAAGCCCATGGAGACTTGGCGCCACAAACAGCCTGGGATTCCGCGGCATGAACCCTGTCTCGACTTAACACAAGCCCAGCTTCCTTTTGGTGGTTTACTTGTCCTGAACCCGGTCTAATCACGTCGCAAATCATCAAGGCCGGTTAACCGGAAAGTTAACTTTTTCAACACTTCACAAACCTAGCGACTTCTACCCTATAAATACAAGCTTTTAGCCTCGACCTAAAGGAGAGCAAGGGTTGGCCGTCAAGAAGAACCAGAGAGAGAGAGATCTGCGCAGTCCAGGGAGGAGAAAGGAGGCGCCGTGATAGTAGGATTTTACTACGAATTAACCTATTAACACTATCATGTCGATGCAGTGTAAGAAGGTGTCAAATCCAAATGGGCGAGATGCTATGCAATCAGGACGTGATCGAGTGAAGGTAAGTCAAGCCAAATGCAAGGGTGTGAATTCTAAACTATCAACCAAAACACAGAAATGGAAAATGCAAATACAAATGCAATGGTACTTCACGGCGTCCAGACGCGACGCTATCAAGTGAACAGGTAAAATGTAAAATGATAAACTATAAACCATAAGCTAGAATGAACAAATGCAACAAGATAAAAACGACAAAAGCTTTAAGATTTAAAATCAAGATCAAAATCAAATTAAACAAAGATCCTAAGAATGGGTGTTATTGACTAATGAAATTCCATGGTCAACACTATGGTGTTCAACAGAACTCAGACAGAGCTGTTCCCTTGGCTGCGAACTCGATAGCAAGCTAATCCCACTCTCGTGGCATAAGCTATCGAGTTGGTGTGTGTTCCTGACCCACTCTCATGGCGAAATCCACACCAACAAGCATTAGGAATCAGTTCGCAAAAGCTAAAGTGCAATCAAAAACGCTAGTATCCTAGGTATGATATGCAAATTTCTTGTAAAAGCTGGTTCAGGCATTTCATCAAACACCTTCTGGGTGCTGAAATGCCTAGCTTCGGATTCCAAATGATCAAGAAGGAATCAGCATTAAGAATACTAATCAAGAAGGGAAACTATGAAATCAAGGCTTAAACACTCTAGGTAACCATGGTTCTTCATTAATCTAACCCATCCTTAAGAATCTAAGAAAACTACTCAGAAACCAACTTCATCAAGTCAAACTCGGAAAGCTGTAAAACTAGCATCAGAAGAGAGACAGAAAGGAAGCAATCAAGTTCAAAGAAGGAAGCAAGCACAAATTGATTAAAACTTAGAAGGAATCTGGAATGCAAATCAAGAACACTACAGAGGCGATTTTGTGTTTTCTGAAAGTTAAAAGCAGGAATAAAAATTCGACAGAGTGCAAAAGTGACATCACAGGGTTTTTATACTAAGTTGCAGAAAAAGGTAAAATAGGTCACGCGCGTGTGGACTTGACGTCCAACTCGACGTGTATGTGTGGAATTCATCGAGTGCTTCTAAAGGTTGCACCTTTGGCTTCGACTCGACTACCAAGTCGACTTGTATGTCTGGTTCACGTCGAGTTCGTGTAAAGGCGGCTCCTTTATTCTGGACTCGATGTGCAACTCGACGTGCATGTCTGGACCTCGTCGAGTGCGTATATGGACCCCGTCAAGTGCGCTTCCTTTTCTCCCAAGCAACAGGTTCTGGACTCCACTTCACCTCTCTGGTTCAGGCACTAATCCTCCACCTCCAAAACACCCTCCAATGCTCCAAATATACCTGAAAACAACTCCAAAAGCGACGAAACATGCAATGCTAATGCAAATGCTATGAAGTGTGGTAAGTGGATGCAAATGGAGATGAAACGTGACGAAGTGGTGTGATATGTATGCAAAAATGATGAATAAAGGATGCTGAAACAAGGCTAAATATGTGTACATCAACACCCCCAAACTTATCTTTTGCTTGCCCTCAAGCAAACAAACAAGAATAGTGAAATGGATGAGGTTTGAAAACGAATTGATACAACCAAAAATAACAAGCAAAAACGATTTGATATATGTCTTGATTCACGGTTCTAAAATGCAGCAAGGTGAGAGCTACTTCTTTGAAAATCAATGTTATTTTTAACAAGATCTATCCAACTTCACAGTCACTCAAACAATGCATTCTTATCAGCAAATCCCTTTAACATTTATTAAGGTGAACAATGAATCATAAACATGCAAATTAGCAACTCATTTGGCTCAAGGTAAAGGTCAAGAGAAAAAGATGGTTTCTTAAAGTCATAAAACGGTTTAAAGAACAGGGATCTCTCATAAAATGACAATGCTTTGGCAGAATGCTAAGAGTTATAACCAAGGATGATGCAAGAGCAGAACCTCTAGCTACCTAGCATCGACTTGACAGCGTCAACACCCGAACCCCATTAGAAACCAAGAACTCCTAACTACCCTTTGGGCTTTGCGCCCTTATGTGGAGCAATTTGCTCTTTTCTTCTTTTTCTTTTGTAAACTAGCCAAGGGAGAGGTGATCTTATGCTAACATCTAGCGGTTTGGGAATTCTATCACTAAGGGAACAATTTTCTTTCTTTTAACTAATTGAGGCAATTGTCTTCTTTTCTTTCACACTTAGAACCCTTTTTCTTTTCTTAAACAGTTCCCAAACCTTTACTAGCCCCTTTCTGAAACACAAATCAACTCCCTTGCTTTAAAATGGTAACTTTCTTTTCCCGCTTTTCGAATATGACATCGTAGCGTCCAAGACGTCACCCCAAACTTAGCCTGAAAATAAACCCAAGATCGAACTAGATACCTAGACATCCTACTCTTGCCGGTTTAAACTCAACACATTCTGCTAAGCATGATCGAAACAAGGCCTCACAAGCACACACAAGAGTAATGCGGGTTTGAAGAAAAAGGCTATAGTGTTCAGGGTGTGGGGAAAAAAACTACATGGACAAACAAAGAAGATAAATAGATGGGAAAAGATTGTCCAGATATGTATGCTATCCATGAGTTGCTTTCAATGCATGCAATGATATTTAAAAGTCAAGATTAAGGTTCAGATAAACAGGGATAAGCATCAATTCGCAGCAGTGATCAAGTGAGATGTGCATGTCACAATGTGATCAAGTTAAACACGATTTCTTTTTAAATGCTTCAATCTCACCCAAATGCATCAGAGAATCAAGAACCAAGGCACATATCATATCGCATGAGATGGTTATTTTACAAGGCTATATCAACAATGCAGCATGATTGTGAAGCTATGTGATGCAATGGAGACTTAATCTAACAAATGTGAATGCAACTACATGAATATTTTTGGATTTTTCGAAACATTTTCAAAATTTTATGGTTTTCTATGCCTTAGATGCATGCAGAATCAAGAGATGAAAAATTGAAATAAGAAAACAAAACACAATATCAAATGGCTCTCAGACCCTCCCCCAAACTTAAATTACACAGTCCCTTGTGTAACAGAAGTCTAAGAGAAAGAATGAGAGAAAAGCAAAAGCAAGGAAAATAAAACACAGGATGTGAAAAGAGGGGAGTCGAAAGCAAAGGAGTCTCTTACCAAACCAGGTTAACTCGATCAAGTTAAATCAAGCTCGGCCGAGCTGATTTTTCTTCAGTGCCTCACTCGATCGAGTGTAGGAGCCCCGTTTTGAACTGGATTCCTTTGGCTCAAACCCTTATTCTGAAAAACTTAAACAGAAAAACACAACAAAACATATTAGATGAGCAATTTAAAGAAATATGTACAAGGATATCCATGGAACTTCCTCCCAAGTGAGCTTGTTTAAGGTCGCTAAGCTTGACTGTTCTTCCTCTGGCTAGTGGGGGTTGGAGTTAGGCCTGTCTTCAGGGGTGATGGTCAGAACCTTAGAGAGAAGTTCTTTTAGCTTCATCGGATCGTTCTGAATCTCGGGGCTGACGATAGCTCTGGCACTCGAGAAGGGTTTAGACCTTCCCGTGAATGTGATCTTATACTCAAGTTTCCCTTCCTTGAGTTCCATCGGTAGCAGAATCACCGTAGACGGAGATGGGGTAGAGGTTAACGGGTTTGGGTTCCTTGGTTTTTTTCTTTCTACCCTTGTGACAGCCTGTGAAACCATCCTCACCCTCCCCTGTTGAGCCCTTCCTAGTGGCTCAGTGAACAATGCAAAAAGGCTTTCGCCATCAATGATTCCCGGCTCATTCTAAATAGGCTCGGGAGGCGCAATATGCAGCTCGTTTTCATACTCAATAGTATCGGGAGTAATCACATTGCAGTCCAACTCCGCAGTTGTGATAGTCCCACAATACTCTGTAGAAAAAGTCTTTACTGGATATGAGACTTGGCTGTTCACATGGTGGAGGATCACTAGCCTGTTTGGGAAATCGATGGAGGCTCCTGCTGTAGTGAGGAACGGGGTTCCAAGTATGAAAGGGACCTCCTTCTTATCAACCATATCCAGAACAGTGAGATCTGTGGGTATGGTGCAACTCCCAATCTTCAGAGGGTAATCTAGGATAAGACCAAGTGGTGGTTTTGAGGAAGCATCTCCAAACATGATAGATGGACCAGGCTGCTTCATCAAGTGCTGGGCAGTCAACCTCTTAACCATACCAAGCGAAATCAAGTTGACACTAGCTCCAGAATCAACAAGCGCATCATCGAGCTGCAAATGACCAAGAGAGCACGGAATTGTGAATTTCCCCTGATCTTTGAGCTTGGGAAGGACTCTGCTTGGACAAGATGTTATAGGTTTAGAGACGGGTGGGATAAACGTTCTGGGTTCGGGTGAATGCTGACTTGATCGAGTCAGAAGATCATGGTGAGTAGGGGAACAAGTGTTGGACTCGATCGAGGCTTCCTTCTCAACTCGATCGAGTGTAGTCTTTGAGACTGGTGAACAATCAACATCACAACCGTAAAGAAGTACTGTAATCTCCTGAATGGCTCGTTCGTTCTCAGCAGCCTGTTCTTCATCAGCGTTGAATTGGACGACATGGCAATGGTCCTTGGGATTCTGAATGGCCTTCCCAGGGAGTTGACCAGGGTGTTCTGTAGAAGAGGAGGCACGGTTGTTCTCAATGGTCGTAATCCTGGAGTTTAAGGAATCAAGCTTGTTGTTCATCTTCGCAAGCTTCTTACTTGTCTCAATAACTCCATTAGCTTGACCTTGAAGAAGCTGTTGTAACATCGCCTTCATGTCGGGTTCCTGAAGCTGTGGCGCTTGTACCTGCTGAGGAGCAAACCCTGGTGGTGCTCCCTGCTGCTGTCTAGGTTGATAGCCGCCCTGTTGGCTCACAAACTGCCCTCGTGGAACGAACACTTGCTGCTGCTGAGGTTGACTCTGCTGCTGCATAGGCTGACTCTGCGGTGTCTGTGGAGGATAGACCTGATCCTGAGGATTGGCGACATTCGTACTTCTGTAGGACAGATTTGGGTTGGCTTTGTACGTGTAACAGCCTTTGTTGTAGCCACCCTGGTTGTTTTGGATGTAACTGATCTCCTGAGTCTGCTGGTCAACCTCCCCTTCTTGGACAGGAACAAATTCGTCTTCAGAGATGAAATGAACATGCTTCATAGTGGACTGAGCCTGAAGTAGCTTATCCAACTTTTCATTAAAGCCCTTCACTTCCTTTTTCAACTTGTCATCAGACTCGACAGAGCTACGGTTTGTGCGGTCATACTCTTCGTTGTTGTTGCCATCTGATCGAGCTATGTTCTCCACAAGCTGCCAGCCGTCCTCAACGTCTTGGTTCAGGAAGTCTCCGTTGCTCGCGGTATCGAGCATCTGCCTGTACTTCGGGAGAACACCTCTATACATAGTGCTGAGCAGGGACTCATTACTGAAACTGTGGTGTGGGCACTGACTCGTATAGCACTTGAAACATTCCCAAGCCTCAGAAAACGTTTCTTCTTCTGGTGGAAGCTCGAGATGTCGCTACGGAGCTTAGCTGTCCTTCCCGTGGAGAAAAACTTCGCAAGGAACGCCTTCTTGCAGTCGTTCCAGGTTGTGATAGAGTTGTGGGACAAGTTCTTCTCCCACTGGTGTGCCTTCTCCCCAAGTGATAGAGGGAAGAGGCGCAACTTGATGGCGTCCTCAGAAACACCATTAACCCGAGACAGGTTACAAAGCCGGTCGAACTCATCGAGGTGGTCTATAGGATCTTCGCAGGGCAAACCATGGAACATCTTATTCACCAAATTGATCATTCCGAGCTTGATATCGAAATTGTTGTTCTGCACCGGTGGAGGAACAATCCCCTGCCTCTGCGTATGTGCGTTTGGAGCATCACCCGCTCCAATGGGTCTGACCGCTCGAGCGTCAGCCCCGCCATTACCCTGATGGTCATCCATGGCGTCTCTACACTGCACAGATTCAGTATGTTCTGCCTGATTCTCTGTTCTGACCCGTTCACGAAGGACCCTTTCAATACTGTTTCGACGGTTGATGTTTTCAATCAAAGGAAACAAGCTGTCACTGCCTTGCGATCGAGTTCGCATACAACCAGAGACTACCAACTCGACGTGGTACAGAGTCTGTCACGTCGAGTTCGCACTGTAAGGTACCTGAGAAAACAGAGACAAAGGCAGAGAGAATAGGCAATTTTAATATATGGGAAACTGGAAACGAACTTGATCTTAAGTTACTCGAAATCCTAAATGTAGCAAACTAACACCCAATCGGCAACGGCGCCAAATTGATAGTAGGATTTTACTACGAATTAACCTATTAACACTATCATGTCGATGCAGTGTAAGAAGGTGTCAAATCCAAATGGGCGAGATGCTATGCAATCAGGACGTGATCGAGTGAAGGTAAGTCAAGCCAAATGCAAGGGTGTGAATTCTAAACTATCAACCTAAACACAGAAATGGAAAATGCAAATACAAATGCAATGGTACTTCACGGCGTCCAGACGCGACGCTATCAAGTGAACAAAGGTAAAATGTAAAATGATAAACTATAATCCATAAGCTAGAATGAACAAATGCAACAAGATAAAAACGACAAAAGCTTTAAGATTTAAAATCAAGATCAAAATCAAATTAAACAAAGATCCTAAGAATGGGTGTTATTGACTAATGAAATTCCATGGTCAACACTATGGTGTTCAACAGAACTCAGACAGAGCTGTTCCCTTGGCTGCGAACTCGATAGCAAGCTAATCCACTCTCGTGGCATAAGCTATCGAGTTGGTGTGTGTTCCTGACCCACTCTCATGGCGAAATCCACACCAACAAGCATTAGGAATCAGTTCGCAAAAGCTAAAGTGCAATCAAAAACGCTAGTATCCTAGGTATGATATGCAAATTTCTTTTAAAAGCTGGTTCAGGCATTTCATCAAACACCTTCTGGGTGCTGAAATGCCTAGCTTCGGATTCCAAATGATCAAGAAGGAATCAGCATTAAGAATACTAATCAAGAAGGGAAACTATGAAATCAAGGCTTAAACACTCTAGGTAACCATGGTTCTTCATTAATCTAACCCATCCTTAAGAATCTAAGAAAACTACTCAGAAACCAACTTCATCAAGTCAAACTCGGAAAGCTGTAAAACTAGCATCAGAAGAGAGACAGAAAGGAAGCAATCAAGTTCAAAGAAGGAAGCAAGCACAAATTGATTAAAACTTAGAAGGAATCTGGAATGCAAATCAAGAACACTACAGAGGCGATTTTGTGTTTTCTGAAAGTTAAAAGCAGGAATAAAAATTCGACAGAGTGCAAAAGTGACATCACAGGGTTTTTATACTAAGTTGCAGAAAAAGGTAAAATAGGTCACGCGCGTGTGGACTTGACGTCCAACTCGACGTGTATGTGTGGAATTCATCGAGTGCTTCTAAAGGTTGCACCTTTGGCTTCGACTCGACTACCAAGTCGACTTGTATGTCTGGTTCACGTCGAGTTCGTGTAAAGGCGGCTCCTTTATTCTGGACTCGATGTGCAACTCGACGTGCATGTCTGGACCTCGTCGAGTGCGTATATGGACCCCGTCAAGTGCGCTTCCTTTTCTCCCAAGCAACAGGTTCTGGACTCCACTTCACCTCTCTGGTTCAGGCACTAATCCTCCACCTCCAAAACACCCTCCAATGCTCCAAATATACCTGAAAACAACTCCAAAAGCGACGAAACATGCAATGCTAATGCAAATGCTATGAAGTGTGGTAAGTGGATGCAAATGGAGATGAAACGTGACGAAGTGGTGTGATATGTATACAAAAATGATGAATAAAGGATGCTGAAACAAGGCTAAATATGTGTACATCACGCCGCTCAAGACCCTAGCTCACATAAAACCTTGTTCTTTCATCTTCTTGACTTTGTCACTTTTATACTTTAAATCTAAGAGTTTCAAGGGAGGATTCGACTTTGTTCTTCAATAGAGAAGCTTTTCTATTCCCTTTATCTCTTACTTATGCTTATGATTATGCCTTCAATCATGCTTTGCTTGCTTGTTTGCGTCATGGCCGAGTAAATCTCTCGGTTGGGCCGAGGGAGATCGATGGGCTCATGACATGATTTGAATTATATGATTGCATAAAACGGGATTTCACAATTGGACCTTCATCTTTGCTTGTTCATAATGCTTGTTGTTAGGAAAGCGCGCCTAAACAACTCGAACCTAGGTTGACACACTCTCCAAAAGCTTGTTGTATTTTGCCGAAACTAGTATTTGATGAGCTAAGTGTTTTAGGCTTCCAAAAGTCCACCTAAGGAACTTAGTGAACAATCACAACTTAAACATTGATTAATGCATGCTTATAACTTGTAATAACCATCGAAAGTTGAGTCTTTTAGGTTGTTTAAGCATAGTGGCCGGAGCCACAAAAGTGGAAAGGCTATACCTTAGTGTTGTGAGTTCAAGGCGGTTTATAACTTATCCCATGCAATCTCTTGTCATCTCATTGAATGTTTCCATTGATTATCCTTTGCCTAACACCTTTCTCATCTTGTTTACCACCTCATTTACTTATTTGCATTGTTTTCTTTTGATTTTAGGATCACCACACACTCATATTTTCTGTCCTAGCTACTCATCAATCAACATAGACTTGAAACGAGATCACTCCTCCTTGTGTTCGACCCCGACTTACCACGGCTGTGCACTTGCAGCTCTACCAAGTTGGGTTATAAATTGTATTAGTTTAAAGCATAAAACCCAACGCATCAAGCTCTTTGGCGCCGTTGCCGGGGGAGAGTTGCATTTCTTTCAAGTTTTTTGATTGATTTTTAGTCTAGTTCTTTTAATTCTTGCATTTTACTTTTTGCTTTTCATAAAATCTTAAAAAACCATAAAATTTTACTTAACTCTTTCTCTTGTTGTCTTCTAGGTGCATGACAACAAGGTCCAACTCAAACAACCCAAATTGGGAGGATTTTGACATTGACCAGCTTGAAAGAACACTTAGGAGAATAAGGAGAGAAAGAATGATGGCCGGGAATCAAGCCGGAGAAGGAGTGGCACAAGGTGGCCAACAGCAAGCCCCTGACCAGGAGCAACAACCACAAGCCCCCCACGTCCCACAAGGAGCTGGAGCTGATCAGGCGGCACAAGGAGGAGCCATTCCTCAACCGAACGTTCAACAACAACCTCCGAGTGCAGCCGATCAACCGCAACAGCCGCAACAACAACAACCGGGTCAACAAGACGCCTGTCAGCAACCAAACCAGCATCATCAAAACCCCCATGGCGGTCACCAAGGGATGCCTCAAGCCCAACCGCATGTGCCTCCAAGGAGAGCACAATTCGCTCAGCATCCAAGGCACCCGACTATGGGAGATTTTGATTACTCCGATGCATTTTTCTTGGATCGGAATCCAATCCGACCACCTCAGCCTCCAAGGAACGACTTTGAGATCAAGCCACAAATCATTGCCTTGGTGAAACAAAACCAATTCCATGGTTTGTCCACCGAGCACCCACTTGACACCATGTCGATACCTTTGAGGAGATATGTAGCACTACTCGGATCAATGGAGTGTCACCGGACTACTTCAAGTGCAAGTTGTTTACCTTCTCTCTAAGTGACAAGGCACTTAAGTGGGTAAAGTCTCTGCCACCTCAATCCATTACAACATGGAATGAGTACAAGGGAGCTTTCTTAAACAAATTCTACACCAAGCAAAGATCAAACTCTATAAGGAGCAAGATATCCGGGTTTAAGCAAGCACCAATGGAGTCTTTCTATGAAGCTTTGGAGCGCTTCAAGGAGTATGCAAGAGATTACCCTAACCATGGCTTCTCAGAAGGTAACCTTTGGAACATCTTCTACAATGGGATTGATCACAAGTACAAGCTTTCACTTGACACCGCGAGCAATGGTAACTTCATGACCAAATCGGTGCCGGAGGCCAAGCTTTTGATCGAGAATCTTGCTGTAAGTGATTCCAATGCCTGCCCTGAGTACAATAGAGGAGTGAGAACCACGAGCTCATCATCAGAATCAACTCAAATCTTGGAGTTGAAGAACATGGTCTCACAACTACTAAAGAACAACCGAGGAGTGCATGCCATTGATGATGTTTTGGCTACTAATGAAGAGCCTCTCATGGAGTTTATGAGAGATGGAGCAGAAGAGAATCAAGAGGAAGTCAACTACATAGGAGGAAACTACGGTAATAGAGGATACAACCAGCCATCCCGCCCCTATCCCAACCTCTCTTACCGAAGCACCAATGTGGAGAACCCGAATGATCAAGTCTATCCGAGCCAAAACACTTATCAAGGAAGCCAAAACACGTATCAAGGAGGTCAGTACCAGCCTAAGCAACAATTCTATCCTAAGGGAGTCTACCAAGTGAAGCAGCCATTCACTTTTCCTCAAGGAGTTGCACCGGCTCAACAAGAAGAGAAGATGGATGTGGCGATTAAGAAATACATGGAGGAGCAAAGGCAAGCTACCAAGATCTTACATGAGAAGATAGATCACATGTTTGGTGATCTAAATAACAAATTTGGGTCGTTGTCAACCCATGTCCAGAAGTTGGAAGTTCAAATCTCTCAAACGGCCGAAGCAGCCAAGAAGCAACACGAGGTGAATCCGCAAAAGTTTTGTAGCGTTGTTTCATCCAAGGAGGATCCACCGGCCATTGCCTCCGTACCATCTCAAGAAGAAGAAAGAGAAGATGAGCCTAAGGAGAGGCACAAACCGGAGAGGTACACATGGGAGTCGAAGAGAGCTTACAAGAGAAGGCTTGAGAACAAGCCATTGCTGAAACAAGAGGATCCCGGGAAGTTTGTGATCCCAGCTAGTATCAATGGATACCAACTCACTGATTGCTTGTGTGATAGTGGAGCAAATGTGAACCTCATGTCTCTTGCATTAGCCAAAGATTTGGGATTTAAATATTTCAAGGAGCCTAAGGTGAGCCTAAGTTACTACCAGAAAGAAGCACTCTCATGCCAAGAAAAGGAGCCGAGCGGCCTAAAAGCACCAAGAAGAGCGAGCCTTATCCAAAACCGAAGGAAGCGATGAAGCCGTTGAAGCTGAAACATAAAGATGTCTTCCAAGACATTCACTCGGTCTTGTCACCATCCTTTGACGATCATGGAGCTGAAGAAGAGCCTGACGGTGTGCCTAAATCCTTTGCCAGCATAAGAGTCCTTTTCCCAAAGGATCCGGATCCCAAAGATGAGCAAACCGCAAAGGAGAAACTCGGAAAAACCTTAAGACTTTTTCCGAGAGCTTTGGTCTTCAAGGATGACATGGAAGATGATCATGGAGAGCCCAAACCACCTCATGAGCCACCTGAACCAGTGTGTGAAGACACCAAAGGGATCCCAAACCCTTTGGCCGATCACATCCGCACCTAACCAAACAAATAAAAAAGGGAGTCAAGCTAGATGACTTTAAAACAACCGCTTAGTGGGAGGCAACCCACACGGTATTTTTCTTTATCATTTTCAGTTTTCACATCATTATTGCATGCATTTTGTTAGGATGAAGACCCAAGTGGAGACCAAACAAGAACATGTCCCACCCATTCATCCCACCCTTGTCAAAGGCGACACCAAGAGGGCAGGCACGACCTGGGAATGCTAAAGGAGGGAAGCAGAATCACATTGGTCGAAGAAAATCACAAAACGGTCGAGTAGCTTTCAAGATATTCCATCCGGCGAGATTCTCTCGGCCAAACGGGTGCAACGGAGGACCAACATCAACCATCTCCCAAACCACGTGACCGATGTCCACCAAACTTCACAGGCGGCTAAACAACACCATGTTGGTCGGCAAATCCAAAAGATAGGACGGAGGAATGTGAACGGATCACGAGGTAAGCACATATGCCACCAGCTGGAAATGGATTCTTGGAGATTCAATATCATTATTCCAGAAGAACATCAAGGAACGAACAAGCCAAACACAAAGAAGTCAAGAAACTCTTCCCGGAGCCGAATTGACCACTTTGTGAAGGAACTCTCAGTCCGCTCGTTCGTTTGGCGCCACACTTCACCAGTGCCCATAAAATATGAGGTTGGTCGATGGAATCTCAAGATAGGTCAGAGAATTCTTCATCATTCGAGCTGTGGTCCATTGCACTATCATCCGGTCGACCGAATGGACCACCAAATGACGAATCTCCCAAACCGCTCGTTCGTTTGATCTAAATCTTCACCAGGAGCTCTAAAATATCAACTTGGACGGTAAAATTTCAATATTGTACATGAAATTCTTAACGGTTTGTTCTGTGGTTCATAGCACTCATTTCGGGTCAACCAAATGAGCCATACTCGACCAAAATGCAAACCGAGGAGAATCAGGCCTGGAAATTCAAAATTCACCGACCAATCATGCCTACAGAGGAGCCCCAATCAGTTATCTGACCCTTATCTTCATCACAACTGGTCAACACTTGGTAACATCATCCTAACCTTTCCCTTTTCCATTTTATTCCATCTTTACCTCTCTTAATCTGATTTTTCTTACACCGGGACGGTGCAAGTTAAGTCTGGGGGGGATTATACTAATAAGTCTGTTCATTTTGGCATTTCATCTTGCATCATTTTTCTTTTCATCGAGTCATTTTAATTGAGTCAAAATTTTTGTCGAGAATCATGACTTTATCTTGGACCTAACCATTGTTGTGCCTATGTTTAAGTGAACATTGATCAGTATTTGGCAGTTTACTTCATCACATGTGCACCATGATTGGATTGATCTACCAAAAATTTCCACATCTCCAAGGGCTTAAGAAGGATCCATCTTTGACTCCGCACCTTAATGAACTTAACCTTCTCGGCTAGGGGCTTGGCTTTACAAAGGGCATAACTCCCTATCCTCACTACCAAGTGAAAAGTCTGCGTGAGTTCGGTTTCCCCTCTCTCTCCCCTTCAAATTTAAGAAAATGCACCAAGGTCCAAGTAACCGGGGATTAGGTGGCTACAACCATCAATACTCGCGTCTATGGAAGATCCATCAAAAACCTCCACAAAGAGGAGAAGATGTCGAATAAAAAAATACTATGCTACCCTAAAAAAGGGATGAATCGACTTAAGAAGTGAAAAGAGAGAGAGGTGAAACAAGAGCCAAGACATGTGTTTTATAAAAAGAGGATGGGTATGAGTCTATAACCCCTTTGATCGATATTCCCTAGTTGAGACCACACCTCTAGAAACTAAAGGAGTCAAAGGTGGCGAATTTGGATGGCCTAAAGAGAAGTGGATTGCTTTGGGATGATTGCAAAACTCATGGTATGAACTTTCTTGTTCTTAATTCTAAATGTCGTTGCTGTTTTATGTGGATCACTAAAATAAAGGTCAATATGGATTTCCAAAAGGATTTAAGAGTTCTCATGTTTTCAAACCTCTTTTCCATGCTTAGTTTGCTTGGGGACAAGCAAAAGATAAGTCTGGGGGAGTTGATATATCCATAATTTGCATGATTTTACTTAGTATTTATTTATGTTTTCAAGTATTTTCAATAAGGTTTTATGCCTTTAGAGGTAGTTTTCTTGTATTTGTTGGTTTTAGAGTCTTAACAGGTTAAAACATCAAAAAGGATTCAAAAAGGAGCAAAAGAGCCACAAACCATAATCCATGCAAGTTTCCAAGTCAAGAGCCTCAACAAAACTCCATTTGTCCGATTCTCGCATTTGGACAAAACCGAAACAACCGAAAGATGGCCGCGGTTGAAGGCCTTTCCGACGTCCAAAAATCATGATCTTGGTCTTTCTGGATAGATATTTGAGTCATGCATCACGGAGAAGTTGATTCAAGCCATTTGGATCAACCATCATGGAGAAAATAATTTTCTCCCAAGACGTGTCCGCCAGGCGAGCAAACGAAGCCCATGGAGACTTGGCGCCACAAACAGCCCGGGATTCTGCGGCATGGACCCTGTCTCGACTTAACACAAGCCCAGATTTCTTTTGGTGGTTTACTTGTCCTGAACCCGGTCCAATCACGTCGCAAATCATCAAGGCCGGTTAACCGGAAAGTTTCCTTTTTCAACACTTCACAAACCTAGCGACTTCTACCCTATAAATACAACCTTTTAGCCTCGACCTAAAGGAGAGCAAGGGTTGGCCGTCAAGAAGAACCAGAGAGAGAGAGAGCTGCGCAGTCCAGGGAGGAGAAAGGAGGCGCCGCTCAAGACCCTAGCTCACATAAAACCTTGTTCTTTCATCTTCTTGACTTTGTCACTTTTATACTTTAAATCCGAGAGTTTCAAGGGAGGATTCGACTTTGTTCTTCAATAGAGAAGCTTTTCTATTCCCTTTATCTCTTACTTATGCTTATGATTATGCCTTCAATCATGCTTTGCTTGCTTGTTTGCGTCATGGCTGAGTAGATCTCTCGGTTAGGCCGAGGGAGATCGATGGGCTCATGACATGATTTGACTTATATGATTGCATAAAATGGGATTTCATCAATTGGACCTTCATCTTTGCTTGTTCATAATGCTTGTTGTTAGGAAAGCGCGCCTAAACAACTCGAACCTAGGTTGATACACTCTCCAAAAGATTGTTGTATTGCCGAAACTAGTAGTTGATGAGCTAAGTGTTTTAGGCTTCCAAAAGTCCACCTAAGGAACTTAGTGAACAATCACAACTTGAACATTGATTAATGCATGCTTATAACTTGTAATAACCATCGAAAGTTGATTCTATTAGGTTGTTTAAGCATAGTGGCCGGAGCCACGAAAGTGGAAAGGCTATACCTTAGTGTTGTGAGTTCAAGGCGGTTTATAACTTATCCCATGCAATCTTTTGTCATCTCATTGAATGTTTTCATTGATTATCCTTTGCCTAACACCTTTCTCATCTTGTTTACCACCTCATTTACTTATTTGTATTGTTTTCTTTTGATTTTAGGATCACCACACACTCATATTTTCTGTCCTACCTACTCATCAATCAACATAGACTTGAAACGAGATCACTCCTCCTTGTGTTCGACCCCGACTTACCACGGCTGTGCACTTGCAGCTCTACCAAGTTGGGTTATAAATTGTATTAGTTTGAAGCATAAAACCCAACGCATCACACACTCGCCCTCAAAACCGAACCCAGTATACGCCACGAGTCTGCCGAACTCAGCGTCATACTCCCGCATTGCCCTCTCTCCCTGAGTCAATGCCATGAACCTCAACTGGAATCTGTCTCGAGCCTCCTGAGGGAAACACTTGGCGTTGACCTCCTCAACTCCACACTGCCCTCCAACTCATGATAGACCTCCACCACAAATGTGCATCTCCACCAAGGTAATGCACATCCAACTCCACCCGATACCCCTCTGGGCACCTGACCGAACTGAAGTTCCGCTCTAATCTCTGCCGCCACTCATCAGCCTCCTCGGGCCAACCTCTGCCCTAGAAGAACGGTGTCCCGATCCTCTGCATCTCCCTTATCATCTCTAGATAAGGCGGATGCCCAACAACTGCAGCTCCATGCTGCCCAACAAAACCGGCATCCACCTGTGCCTCGGCCACTGGAGGTGCACCCGGAGCCTGCTGTGGAACCGCCGGCGGAAGACGTGCCAAAAGCTGCGTTAGTAGCCCCACAATCAAGCCGTCTCTACCCTGAGCTGGAGCGGCGCCCCCACCCTGAGCCGCCTCAACTCCTGCGCCACCACCGGCACCCAAACTAGCCTCACCCGCCACAGACTGTGTCACCGATGCAGTCGCCACACTAGGCACTAAACTCTCCGCTGAAGCCTCTGGTATACCACGACCCCGACCTCCGCGACCTCTGCCACGGCCTCTACCGCGACCTCTACCACGACCTCTAGCACCTGCGTCCATCTCATTTCACTACCAAAGCACAGTAGATGAGCAAACTAGGCAAACACAAAACAAACCACAAACACAACTCACCGCGGAATACTGGAAGGCCGAGAGAGGATGATGCTAGACTACTACTGACTAAATCACAATTAATCAATAAACACATAGTCCAGATCAACCAATTCTAGCAGTCCTAAAACCGTCTAGGCTCTGATACCAAAATGAAACAACCAAGCTTTTTTTTTTTTTTTAATAATTAACATAACTCGAATTAATATTCATGAAGTATTAATTCTCAACAGCTATCAATGCGGAAGTTCTCAAATAAATAACTCGAATAATAATCGATTAAATCAACCAACAATATTCAATTAAATTCACGATCATAAAGAAACTCTAGCAACCTAAACACCAGGTTCGCTATCAACTTAACCAAAACAACTCAAATAATAATCACCCTATCATCCCCTCTTCAGCCTTGATTCCGCGATCACAATTAGTAAAGCTCTTCAGCCTTGAATCCGCGATCATAATTAGCCTTTACATGCATCACTTTGGAATAGAGATGTGTAAGTATTATCATAAATGCTTAGTGAGTGGATCACTCTGCCTACAGACCAATTACGCAATTACTAGACAGTACAACAGTAAACAGCATAACCACAATGCACCACAATATCATAATCACAATTATCCATCAACACAATTAACTACAGCTCGAAACAAGAACAACCTCTCACCCTGAAACAACGGTGTCGACCGACACACAAATGTGTCGCTCGACACGCCAGCTTGGTGTCGACCAACACTAGAAAGGTGTCGCTCGATACTAGCTCCTATGTGTCGACCGACACCAAAAGATGTCGCTCGACACAGCCCCGAAACCACAAAACCAACAGCGGCGAAACAACGCAGAAACACAGAAATCAACGGGTTTTTAACGCCCGATATCGATCAAATACGAACAATAACAAGAATCCAACATGAACACATCATGAAAACAACAATAATCATCACAATCCCCAATCATCAAACAATCTCTAGTGAATCACGGGCCTACGGTCATGCACTCACCTTCGAACGGATTAGAAACGAAGGGAAAATGGAAGCAACGAAGAACAGCCACGAATCAATCCAAAAATCCCAGAAATCGCCTCTAGAACTCTCTGCCTCAAAAACTATGCCCCAAAAGTGGCTGCAATCCTTTTTAACTCGTGGAATAGGGCTTCCTCGCCCAAACCTGCCAAACCGGGAACAACTCAAAATGAACCGGCTGAATTCTGCATAACCAGTGTCGCTCGACACCCCTGTCGAACCAACAAAAACCGAACACAAATCGATTTAACCCAAAATCGATTTCTCAAACCGGTGTCGATCGACACCTCTACTGGTGTCGCTCGACACCAACTGACTATAAGCCTTTTTACACATTTTTCTACACGATGCTTGGACCTCTAGACCAACTGTACAACAATCAAACAAGAACATGCACAACCACTCCGAAATTCACACCTTGTAGAGCATATGCAAACCACAACCGGCCACTTGGTGTCGTCCGACACCACTTCCAAAACAACACTTTAGGTTCACGGATGTTACAATTCTCCCCCACTAAACTGGATTCGACTTCGAATCCCAACTGAATGTGTCAACCAAAGACCACAAACCCGGCCCCACCAAGCCAAGACCTCTCAAAGCTTACATTTAGTCCTATGTTATACGCACGTTTCCAGACATTATTACTCCCAACTCATCACAACCAACTCTAAAAACATAACAGGAGATCCACCATATCCCCTCTAGAGATCCACCCTATCTATCAATACTCATTTTGCGACCCACCATGTCACAATATGTAACCACAACAACCACTTATACTGAGGTAGCGACCCTCACATACAAGTCTGTCGGAGATCCACCATATCTCCTCTAGGAACCCACCCTGTCTCTAGAGCCGTAATGCGTAATAATTCTGAACGCCTATAACATATATGATTAGAAATATCTCACGACTCGAACTGGTCAACAAAACTTGTAACATCTAAACACATAGCAAAGTATGAGGCAACCTCCATCTTATATAACTCCAAAATGTTTATCATAGAACAAAACAAAATACATTATCCAAAACAACAACAAAACCAAACACTGGGACTACAACGATGAAAGGAGCTCACTCCCCAGCCTGCTTGTCGAACCACTTTCCGAACTTCAGCTTCATCTTTGCCTCTGGCTCCCAAGTCTGCTCCTCTGTGCCACTACAGTCCCACAAGACTCTCCACAATAGCACCCTCTTGTTCCGCAGAACCTTGACTCTCCTCTCGAGAATCCTCATAGGAACCGCCGGAATCGTCATATCTGGCTGAAGATCCACTGGAATCTCAACCACTAACTCATCTGAAGGATGCAAACACCTCCTCAATATCGAAACATGAAACACCTTGTGAAATGCGCTCATAATCGGTGGCAACTCCAACCGATATGCCACTGGTCCAACTCGCTCCACTACTGGAAACGGACCCATAAAACGCGGACTGAACTTGTTCTCTGCTATGGACCTGTTAGGGCCCCTCAACTTAGCCATCTTAAGATACACTCTATCTCCCACCTGAAACTCAAGCTCACGTCTCCGCCTATTGGCATAACTATTCTGCCTATCCTGAGCCTCCTTCATGTTCAACCTCAACACACGGATCTTCTCCGTCGTTTCCTGAACAAAGGTAGCTCCAAACATGCTATGCTCCCCCACTTAGGTCCAGCATAAAGGTGTCCTGCATGGCCTCCCATACAAAGCCTCATCAGGGGCCATGCCAATACTAGACTGAAAACTGTTGTTGTAGGCAAATTCTGCCAAACACAGATGATCAGCCCAATGGCCACCCCAATCCAACACACACATCCTCAGCAAATCCTCCAAGGTATGGATAGTCCTCTCTGACTGCCCATCTATCTGTGGATGATAAGTTGTACTCATATGCACCTTAGTGTCCATCTCTTTCTGAAATGCCCTCCAAAACCCCGAGGCAAATCTCGGATCTCTATCCGACACAATACTGGCTGGCACCCCGTGCAGCCTTACAATCTCCCGCACAAACTTCCTTGCCAAAACAGACGCTCCATCTGTCTTCTTGATGGCCAAGAAATGTGCTGACTTGGTCAACCGGTCCACAATGACCCAAATAGAATCAAATGCCTGTGAGATAGGCAATCGCACAACAAAGTCTATCGTGATCATGTCCCACTTCCACTCTGGAATATGTAAACTCTACAGAAGACCATTAGGAACCTGATGCTCTGCCTTGACCAACGAACATGTGCTGTACCTTGCAACCTAATATGCCACATCTCTCTTCATCCCGACCCAATGATAATACCGTTTGAGGTCACGACACATCTTGGTCGCACCCGAATGAATCGAAAACTTGCTCGCGTGAGCCTCTCAAAACCTCCTGTCTCAACTCCTCAACCTTGGGCACACAAACCCGTCCACGAACTAAGATAGTCCCATTCGCTGAGACCTGATACTCAGAACCAGCTGCCCGCGATGCATCAATCAAACTCTGATCACCCCTGCTGAGCAACTTTGATCCTACTGAGTAATTCTGCCTGATCAGCTGCCTCCAAACCCAAAGGCTCCTCTAAAATAGCACAAAGACGCAATGTACTAATCTCGCTGACCAAAGCCTTCACATCCTGCTCTCTAGCTGAATCAACCCTCCGTCGACTCAACGCATCTGCCACCAAGTTGGCCTTGCCTGGATGATAGACAATGTCCAAATCATAATCCGCCAAGAACTCAACCCAACGCGTCTGCCTCGCATTTAGCAAAGGCTGAGTAAAGATATGTTGCAGACTCTTGTGATCTGTAAAGATCTACACTACACCGCCATAAAGATAGGACCTCCAAATCTTGAGTGCAGACTCCTCCCAACTCAAGATCATGTGTAGGGCGGTAGCGCTCACTGCCTTGCAACTGCCTCGAAGCATAGGCAATCACTCAGTCCTCCTGCATTTATACACAACTCATACCAACTCCTGAAGCATCTGTATACACTGGTGTACTAGTCAACATCTCCTTGAGCTTCCCAAAGCTCTCCTCGCATTCTTGCGACCAAAGAAACGGCACATCCTTGCCTGTCAACCTCGTCATCGGCTGAGACATACTCGCAAAGCCCTTGAAGAACCTCCTATAGTAGCCTGCTAAACCCAGAAAACTCCTGATCTCGGTAGCGCTACTCGGTCTAGGCCAATCTCTGATAGCCTCAATCTCAGCCGGATCCACATAAACTCCCTCTGCAGAAACAATGTGGCCAAGAAATCCTATCTCTCTCTGCCAAAAGCTGCACTTGCTCAACTTAGCAAACAGCTTCTGCTCCTGAAGCTTCAGCACTAGCCTCAAATGAGTCGCAGGCTCCTCTGGGCTCCTCGAATACACCAGAATGTCATCAATGAAGATGATAACGAAACGTCCAAAAATTCCCTGAACACGTCGTTCCATCAACCTCATGAATGCTGCTGGCGCATTAGTCAAACCGAAATGCATGACCATAAACTCGAAATGCCCATATCTCGTCCTGAATGTCGTCTTGCGAACATCTGCCTCATCTATCGGAATCTGATGATAACTCAATGCCAAGTCAATCTTGGAGAACCAAGTAGTACCCCTCAGCTGATCCAACAACTCGTCAATCCTCGGGAGAGGGTACCTGTTCTTCACAGTGACTCGGTTGAGTCCCCAGTAATCGATACACAGCCGGAAACTCACATCCTTCTTCTTCACAAACAGAACTGGTGCTCCCCACGGTGAAACACTCGGTCGAATGAACCCTTTACTCAAAAGGTCCTCTAACTGCTTCTTCTAAGATGTCTTCGATATCGGAGCTGTCCTGGGCTATTACTCAATCGTGAAAGGATCTGACCGAGATGGTGGCAATCCCTTCAGCGACCGAAACACATCCTCAAACTCCTGGACAACCTGAATATCAGCCAAAGCCTGCTGGCATCACTGCCCCGCAATCTGCACATCAACTGCTCTAGCACGGCCCGAAGTAACCAGGAATCCTCCACCGGCCACCATGACCATGCCTGCACACTCCCCAGCGCTACTCTGGATGCCTCTACTCGCGGCACCCTCCGGAGTAATGAAGCAATTGGATACCCCCGAGTCAAATAAAACGTGAGACTCCACTAACAAGGTCCCTACACAAACCACTGGTCTTGAGAACCCCTAACTCTATCACAGTAAAATAAAAGAAACAGACAACACCAAAATTCTACCACTAAGAATTTACAAGGCTGAGTCAAAGCTTTTACCTGTGATCTGCCCTGACTGACTCGTCTGGCCCAACTCTGCCGACGAAGGGTACACACGTGCCACTCCTCCAGTCTGACCCAACGGCTGCAATGCAGCAATCTGACCCGCTGACTGAATCGCCAATGGCTGAATCGCCGCCACTCTGCTGCAACTTGGGACACATCGGCCTGATATGCCCCGGCTCCCAGCAGTAGAAACACACCTTGGCATCCTTGGATGCCTCCCTCTTGGGACTAGTTGCCACCATGTGCTCTGTACTCCCACAACCATAGCAACGGCCACGAATACTCTGTCTGCTCTCAGACATCTCATCCGCTATCCTCTTCTGGCCCTGCGCAGGCTTGCCGCACCTGCCAGAACCAGACCCAAAACTCTTGCGCTGCTGCTGTTGCTGCTGGCCCCTTGGAACAACTGCTGAGTCCACCTGTTCTCGCAAATCCTCCTCAAAGGAAGCTGCTAGCTCCACTAACTCTGCTCTCGTGGAGTACATACTACCTCTGCACTGAGTCCTGATGCTCGTCCGAAGACCCTGTAAGAACCTCGACATCAGACCACGCTCGCCCTCAAAACCGAACCCAGTATACGCCACGAGTCTGCCGAACTCAGCGTCATACTCCCGCACTGATCACTCTCCCTGAGTCAATGCCATGAACCTCAACTGGTATCTGTCTCAAGCCTCCTGAGGTAGATACTTGGCGTTGAACTCCGCTAGGAATTCGCCCCAAGTCCACACTGCCCTCCAGCTCATGACAGACCTCCACCACAAATGTACATCTCCACCAAGGTAATGCACAACCAACTCCACCCGATACCCCTCTGGGCACCTGACCAAACTGAAGTTCCGCTCTAGTCTCTGCCGCCACTCATCGGCCTCCTCGGGCCAACCTCTGCCCTCGAAGAACGGTGTCCCGATCCTCTACATCTCCCTCATTATCTCTAGATAAGGCGGATGCCCAACAACTGCAGCTCCATGCTGCCCAACAAAACCGGCATCCACCTATGCCCCGGCCATTGGAGGTGCACCCGGAGACTGCTATGGAACCGCTTGCGGAAGACGTGCCAAAAGCTGCGTCAGTAGCCCCACAATCAAGTCCTCTCTACCCTGAGCTGGAGCCGCGCCCCCACCCTGAGCCGCCCCAACTCCTGCGCCACCACCTACACCCAAACTGGCCTCGCCCGCCACAGACTGTGTCACCGACGCAATCGCCACACTAGGCACTGCACTCTCCGCTGAAGCCTCTGGTATACCACGACCCCGACCTCCGCGACCTCTGCCATGGCCTCTACCGCGACCTCTACCACGACCTCTAGCACCTGCGTCCATCTCATTTCACTACCAAAGCACAGTAGATGAGCAAACTAGGCAAACACAAAACAAACCACAAACACAACTCACCGGGGAATACTGGAAGGCCGAGAGAGGATGATGCTAGACTACTACTGACAAAACCACAATTAATCAATAAATACATAGTCCAGATCAACCAATTCTAGCAGTCCTAAAACCGTCTAGGCTATGATACCAAAATGAAACAACCAAGCTTTTTTTTATTATAATTAACATAACTCGAATTAATATTCATGAAGTATTAATTCTCAACAGCTATCAATGCGGAAGTTCTCAAATTAATAACTTGAATAATAATCGATTAAATCAACCAACAATATTCAATTAAATTCACGATCATAAATAAACTCTATCAACCTAAACACCAGGTTCGCTATCAACTTAACCAAAACAACTCAAATAATAAACACCCTATCATCCCCTCTTCAGCTTTGATTCCGCGATCACAATTAGTCTTTACCTGCATCACATTGGAATAGAGATGCGTAAGTATTATCATAAATACTTAGTGAGTGGATCACTCCGCCTACAGACCAATTACGCAATTACTAGACAGTACAACAGTAAACAGTATAACCACAATGCACCACAATATCATAATCACAATTATCCATCAACACAATTAACCACAGCTCGAAACAAGAACAACCTCTCACCCTGAAACAACGGTGTCGACCGACACACAAAGGTGTCGCTCGACACACCAGCTTGGTGTCGACCGACAATAGAAAGGTGTCGCTCGACACTAGCTCCTCTGTGTCGACCGACACCAAAAAGTGTCGCTCGACACAGCCCTGAAACCACAAAACCAACAGCGACGAAACAACGCAGAAACACAGAAATCAACGGGTTTTTAACGCTCGATATCGATCAAATACGCACAATAACAAGAATCCAACATGAACACATCATGAAAACAACAATAATCATCACAATCCTCATTCATCAAACAATCTCTAGTGAATCACGGGCCTACGGTCACGCACTCACCTTAGAACGGATTGGAAACGAAGGAGAAGATGGAAGCAACGAGGAACAGCCACGGATCACTCCAAAAACCCCAGAAATCGCCTCTAGAACCCCCTGCCTCGAAAACTGTGCCCCAAAAGTGGCTGCAATCCTTTTTAACTCGTGGAATAGGGTTTTCTCGACCAAACCAGCCAAACCAGGAACAACTCAAAACGAACCGGCTGAATTATGCATAACCAGTGTCGACCGACACCAATCCTTGATTATTATTATTATGATTCAATATTCGGTGTTTTCTTCATTTTTTTCCTAATTCGGATAAGCTTGATTTTGGTCTAGGATTTATCTAGGATGACTAAGCTTAAAAATGTTTGTTAAATTTCAAGCCGCGATCAGAAGATTCGGGACTGTTGGGAAATCAACACCGTCAAGTAAGGCAAGTGCATATGCAGGTCAAGAAGATTGTGCCATCTTTCACATTCATCCTCACAGCTATCTTCATGTTCCAACTCGTTCTCTTTCACTTCTGATTTGAGAAAATAGTTTGGAAAATGAAAATCTCCACACTAATTACCCATTCAAAACCTCAAGCCTTTCGATCTGTGAAGATTTTGGGATTTCTCCATGTGAATGATCTGCAGAAACATTAAGGCAAGTTCGAGTAAGCCAAGTTCTTTTCCAATTACAGTTGTATTCCTGGCATTTTTGTGTTTGGTCATATGATTTATTATCGGCTCTGTTACATTTCCTTGTTAGATTTGTAATGTTCGATGATCTTATTGACATAAGGAGACTCTATTTATATACAGAGTATACAGAGGTATCTAAGGCAAACCAAATATACAGTATTGATTTACAACGGTAAAATCATTAAAGAGGAGCGTGATGATGAAGTGAGAATCTTGACTTCCCATATGTGCTTACACACCCCCTCAAGACGGACGACGGGATGAGAGGCCGATCTTGACCGCAAGTGATTCGAATCGAGCTCTCGGCAATGGTTTGGTGAGTGCATCAGCAAGTTGGTCGTCAGAAGAAATATGAGAGACCCGTAGTTGTCAAGTTTGAATGTAGTGACTAGGCCTGTCAATCGGGTAAAACCTGCCCCGCCAAATTTTGACCATAATTTTTTTGACCCGCACCCGCCCCACCTCAATTTGCGGATACCCGCGGGTAACCCGCATATATATAAATAATAAAAAAATTATATATATATATAACAAAATAAAATGTTAATAAAAATTATTTTATATGATAAACCATAAATATATAAAAACATTTATGAGTTGGAATGAAACTATTAACTAATTTATAAATACTAATTATAATATTCAAATTTTTGATAAAAATTGTTAGATAAATACTAATTTTTGTTAATTTTAAAGTTAAATTTAAATATTTTTTTTTAATATTGCGGGTAACCCGCCAACCCGCGTAATATAATATATATATCCGCACACGCCCCGCATTTTTTATTTACCCGCCCCGCATGACCCGCTTCTTTTTTTTATGATTTTTGTTTACCCGCACCCGCCCCGCGGCGGGTCAAATGGGGCGGGACCCGCGGGTTGGGTCATAAATTGACAGGCCTAGTAGTGACGAACAAAATGATAATCGAGAGCAATTTGTTTCATGCGAGAGTGGAAAACTGGATTCGCTGCCAAGTATGTAGCACCCACATTGTCACAATAGATAACTGGTTGTGTGGAAGATCGTACGCCCATTTCAGTTAGAAGAGACTGAACCCAACACACTTCAGCTGCTGTGGAAGCAAGAGACCGGTATTCGGCTTCGGTAGATGAACGTGCAGCTCCGGTTTGTTTCTTAGAAGACCAGGCAATAGGATGACTGCCAAAATACACGATGTAGGCACCAGTGGAGGTGTAGTCATCTTTGTTTCCAGCCCAGTCGGCATCCGTGAATGCATGGAGGATTGGTTTGTTACTTGCTTTTAATGTGATGCATCATGTCATTATCCCGGCAAGATATCGGAGGATTCGTTTGACAACATTCCAATGATCCGTCGTAGGCTTATGCATGTACTGCGACATCTTATTGACGGGGAAGGAGATGTCCGGTCTTGTGAGTGAGAGATATTGAAGACTGCCGACGACAGCTCGGTACTCTTTTGGATCATGCAATGGCGTTCCAGAAAAGAAAGTGAGATGTGTGTTGGGGCACATAGGCGTTGACACCGGTTTGCAATTCTCCATCTTTGTCCTATGTAATAAATCTGCAATATAACGAGTTTGGGTTAGATGTAAGGCTGTTTTTGTACGCTGAACCTCAATGCCTAAGAAAAATGAGAGACCCTCCAAATCTTTTAACGAAAAACATTGAGAAAGTGCAGAAATAAAGTTGTTTGTGTATGTAGGATTATTTCCAGTAATAATTAAAGCATCTACATAAACAAGCATATAAATAAGTACTCCCTGTTTGTTGTAGATGAAAAGTGATGCATCTGCTAAAGAGTTTGTAAAACCCGATTGAAGCAGACAATTACGGAGCTCATTGTACCAAGCCCTCGGAGCTTGTTTGAGTCCGTAAATGGCTTTGCGTAATCGACACACAGCATGAGGATTATCTTTGTCGATAAACCCCGGTGGTTGTTTCATGTAGACTTTGTCGTAGAGAGTTCCTTGAAGGAATGCATTGTTGACATCTAGTTGTCGGAGTGGCCAATCGTATGAGACGGCAATGCTAAGAAAGATCCTAATTGTGGCTGGCTTCACGACTGGATAATGTATCATGGTAATTGATGCATGGCCGTTGCGTGTAGCCCTGTGCAACGAGCTGAGCTTTGTAACGAGTAAATGATCTGTCAGCATGTCGCTTGATTGTGAAAATCCACCTACATCCAACAACATTAGCAAGTAAGTCATCAGGTATATGTTCAAGATCCCATGACCTATTACCAATTTGTGAATTGTATTCTTCAGTCATGGCTTTACCCCAATTTGCACTTTTAAGCGCTTCAGCAACTGATGTCGGTATACTCTCAATATGCTCAATTGCTTTGACATGAAGGTTTAATTTCTGAACCGGTTTGCGAACTCTTTGGCTTTGTATTTTAGGCGGCGGAGGAGGCTGGGGTGGCGAGGGAGACGGTGAGGAAGCGACAACAGGAGAAGACTTCAAGGTCGGTACAGAAGTAGCCGGAGAAGATAATGATGATGGAGAAGAAGATGGAGCTGTAGGTGTTGTAGCAGATGGTTCCGGTTCAGCTGACGGAGTCAAAGAAGATGATGATGGCGTGGTTGTGGGTGAAGTAGGAGGAGGAACGGGAGGCACAGCAGCCGTGATTGGAGGAGATCCACCAATAGGAGGCAACGCTGGACGAATAAGTGTGACTGGAGGCTGAGATGATGGAGCAGTTTCCGGCTAAACAGGGGATTCCAAATTTGCAGAAATTGTAAATGGAAACACAGATTCATGAAAGACTACATGCCTAGATGTATAAACTCTTTGTGTGGTACGGTCTAAGCAAAAATAAGCACTTTGTGTCGTGGAGTATCCAAGAAAGACACAAGGTGTCGATCGTGCATCTAACTTGTGGGATGCATAAGGACGGGGCCACGGAAAACACAAGCACCCAAAAATTTGATAATTAGGACCATGTCCAAACAGACATTGAAAAGGATTTTGAAAGTCACTAGCGGAAGACGGCATCCGATTTATCAAATATACAGCTGTTGCAAACGCATAGGTCCAATATGACCTTGGCATGGACGCATGAGATTGAAGGGCAAGACCCGTTTCTACAATATGTCGATGACGACGTTCAGCGATTCCATTATGTTCCGGCGTATGTGGCGGACTCGTCATATGAGAAATACCATGTTTTGAAATAAAATCTCGTAAACCAATATATTCACCCCAATTATCTGTGTATAGGGTTCTAAGCTTTTGTTGACATTGATTTTCAACTAAAGCCTTGAATCGAGTGAAAGTATCAAAAACTTGAGATTTTAATTTTAAAGGATACAACCAAGTGTATCGAGTATAATGATATACAAAAATAACATAGTACTTGAAACCATCAATTGAAATCAAGGGTGATGTCCAAACATCAGAAAACACTATATCAAGAGGTTGAGAAGAACGAATAGTCGAGTTTTGAAAAGGTAACTTATGCATTTTATTAATAGAACACGTATTGCATGGCTGAGCCATTAAAGCATTTGAAACAATAGGCAAATGAAATTGCGAAACTAATTTTTGAAGAATTGAAAAGGCAGGGTGTCCTAAGCGTGAATGCCAATATGATATATCCATATTTTGCATGATTTTACTTAGTATTTATCTATGTTTTCAAGTATTTTCAATAAGGTTTTATGCCTTTAGAGGTAGTTTTCTTGTATTTGTTGGTTTTGGAGTCTTAACAGGTTAAAACATCAAAAAGGATTCAAAAAGAAGCAAAAGAGCCTCAACCCATGATCCATGCAAGTTTCCAAGTCAAGAGCATCAATATAACTCCATTTGTCCGATTCTCGTATTCGGACTGAACCGGAGCATCCGAAAGATGACCGCGGAAGGGGGTCTTCCCGACGTCCAAAAATCATGATCGTTGTCTTTCTGGATAGATAATTAAGTCATGCATCACGGAGAAGTGGATTCGAGCCATTTGGATCAACCATCAGGGAGAAAATCGTTTTCTCCCAAGACGTGTCCGCCAGGCGAGCAAACGAAGCCCATGGAGATTTGGCGTCAAAAACAGCCCGGGATTCCATGGCATGGACCCTGTCTCGACTTAACACAAGCCCAGCTTGCTTTTGGTGGTTTACTTGTCCTGAACCCGGTCCAATCTCGTCGAAAATCATCAAGGCCGGTTAACCGGAAAGTTTCCTTTTTCAGCACATCATAACCCTAGCGACTACAAGCCTATAAATACAAGTTTTTAGCCTTTGAAGGGGGAGAGCCGCGAGTGTCTCGTGCAAGAGGAGAGTGGCCGTCAGAGAGAGGGAGAAGCCCTAGGATCTCGCCATCAAGGAAGAGGAGAAGGAGGCGCCGCTCAAGTCTTGCACTTGCACAAAATCTTGTTCTTTACATTTTTGTTTCTTTTCCTTTTCTCTTCTAAGTTTTGTATTGGATTCAAGAGTTATCAAGGGAGATTTCGACTTGTTCTTCAACATAGAAGCTTCTTATATCCCTTATCTCTTACTTATACTTGTGATTATGCTTTCAATCATGCTTTGCTTGTTTGATTGCACCATGTCCGAGTAGATTCATTGTTAGGCGAGGTAAATCAATGAAACTTGTATGATGTGATTGGCGATTGCAATTGGGACTTTTATTCATGAACTAATCTTCACCTTTATTTGAACTTAATGCATGATTGCTTTACCGTACATCTAGCAATCTGATATAGGGTTGATACACTCTCCAAAAGCTTGTTGTATTGCCGGATCTAATATTTTGGTGAGGTACACGTCTTAGGCAACGAAAGCTGACCTAAGGAGTCTAGTGAACTCTATCATTACTTGAACCATTAATGCATGATTACAGCTTGTAATAACCGTCGAAAGTTGAGTATATTAGGCTGATTAATCATAGTGGTTGGAGCCACGAAAGTGGAAAGACCATACCTTAGTGTTTTGTGTTCAAGATGGTTCATAATGAAATACCAATGCAATCATCACTTCATTACATGTTTTCAAAGATTATCCTTTGCCTAACTCTTTCTTTTCTTGTTTACAACTCTCATTTACTTATTTGCTTTTGTTTCCTTTCATTTTAGGTTCACCACAACAACATATTTTCTGTTCTAGCTACTCATCAATCACCACAAGTTTGAAGCGAGATCACACCCTCCTTGTGTTCGACCCCGACTACAACACAGCTGTGCACTTGCAGCTCATTTTGGTTGGGTTATAAATATTAAAACTTGAAGCTAAACCCACGCCCCATCAATTTTTTGGTGCCGTTGCCGGGGAGGCTGTTGAATTTCCTTCAAACTTTTTGATTGATTTTTAGTCTAGTTCTTACTTTCTTGCATTTTACTTTCTGTTTTTCATAAAACCTTAAAAAACTCATAAAAATTTTACTTAAATATCTTCCTTTGTGTGTCTTAGGTGCAGGACAAGAAGGTCTAACTCAAACAACACACTAGAAGAGAAAGAATGGACTTGATGAGCTTTTATGCACTTCCCCCACCGGTTAGGCCGCACAAAGTGGGAGTGAATTACATTGGTGGAAACTTTGTGTATCCTGGCCAACACGTCTATCAAGGAGCTCAATACCAGCCTAAGCAACATGTCTACCCTCAAGGGATCTGTCAAGTGAAGCTGCCTTTCACTTTCCCTCAAGCTGTTGCACCGGCTCAACAAGAAGAGAAGATAGATGTAGTCTTGGAAAGATACATGGAGGAGCAAAGGCAAATCAACAAGAACCTCTGTGAGAAGCTAGATCATGTGTTCACTGATCTTTACAGCAAGTTTGAGTCTCTCTCCACTCGTGTCCAGAAGTTGGGGGTTCACACCGTCCTAACCGCCGAAGCCGTAAGGAAGCAGAATGAGGTAAACCCTCAAACATTTTGTAGTGCTGTCCTATCTAAGGAGAACCAGCTCGCCCTTGTCCCTACACTATCTCAAGAAGGAGAAAAAGAAGCTGATCCTAAGGAGAGCCAGAAACCGGAGCTGTTTCCAGGGGAGTCAAGAAGAGCTTACACCGGTGCGATCATAGACTTCATGAGAAGCCGCATGTCACTAGGAAATATCCGACAAAATGTTTTCTATCAAAGCATCGACTTCAAGACAGCACCAAGAGAGATCAAGCTGCCACCAAAGAAGACTTCTAACATGCCAAATAAAGGAGCCATAATGCCTAAAGACGCCAAGGAGAGTGACCCCTATCCAAAACCGAAAGTGGCCATGAAACCGTCAAAACTGAAACATAAAGATGTTTTCACGGATATCTACTCGGTTTTGCTCCATACTTTGGACGAAAATGAAGCTGATGAGGAGCCTGATGGATTACATAAGTCCTTTGCCAAGATGATAATCCTTACCCCTAAGGATCCGGACCCAAAAGAAGCTCATACCGCAAAGGAGAAGCTCATGAACACCTTAAAGCTCTTCCCGAGGGCATTTGTCTTCAAAGATGTCATAGGAGATGATCTTGGCGTGCCCAGACCACCACGAAAGCCCCCTGAACCGGAGAATGTAGAATCTAAAGGGACCCCAAACCCTTTAGTTGAGCTCATCCACACCTAAAAATAAAAAGGAGTCAAGCTAAATGACTTAAAACAAAGCGCTTTGTGGGAGGCAACCCACATGGTTTTTATTTTCATTTTAAATTTTTATATCATTATTGCATGCATAACTACTTAGTTTTATTTTTCAGGAGTTTTTAAAATTGCATAAAAATACAAAAAAATGTTTTTAGGATGAAGAACCAAAAGGAGACCAAAACAAGAAAGTGACCCACCCTTTGTTTCCACCCTTGTAGAAGGCGAAATCTCCAATCAAGGTAAGTAAATTCTCCTCATGCATTCATTAAAAACCATCTTTGATCCTCACTTGATAAGCATTTGAACCTTGAACTTCATTAGTTACATTTAATGGTTTACATTGCTTAATATTGATGGTTAATGAATGAGAATGAATCTTGACTTGTCAAACTGAATTATACATTGATTTCACTGATGATAAAACTATTTCAGAACTTTGGGATCCTTAACAAAGACCCAACATGTTTTTATAGTTTATACCATATTCTCTTAGATTGTGAACTTCAAGTTGGTTACTTGGAGATCTCAATCTAAGACCGGACTTAATAGTGGTTTCAAGTATTTTGGAAGGACTTCAATCTTTGACAGGAAGGACACAAAGGAGAGATGCTGTAACCGACCAAAACTACAATCCATATGGCGGTTTAAAGGCGGTTTCAATGGAGGATCACAACAAGGCACAAGAAACAAGGTGGGCACGACCTGGAAATGATAATGGAGGATACAAGAATCACTTCAGTCGAAGAAAATCACAAAACGGTCGAGTAGATTTCAAGATATCCCATCCGGCGAGATTCTCTCGGCCAAACGGGTGCAAAGGAGGACAAACATCAACCATCTCCCAAACCACGTGACCGATGTCCACCGAACTTCACAGGCGGCTACAAAACACCATGTTGGTCGGCAAATCCAAAAGATAGGACGGAGGAATTGATGTACACATATTTAGCCTTGTTTCAGCATCCTTTATTCATCATTTTTGCATACATATCACACCACTTCGTCACGTTTCATCTCCATTTGCATCCACTTACCACACTTCATAGCATTTGCATTAGCATTGCATGTTTCGTCGCTTTTGGAGTTGTTTTCAGGTATATTTGGAGCATTGGAGGGTGTTTTGAAGGTGGAGGATTAGTGCCTGAACCAGAGAGGTGAAGTGGAGTCCAGAACCTGTTGCTTGGGAGAAAAGAAAGCGCACTTGACGGGGTCCTTATACGCACTCGACGGGGTCCAGACATGCACGTCGAGTTGCACATCGAGTCCAGAATAAAGGAGCTGCCTTTACACGAACTCGACGTGAACCAGACATACACGTCGAGTTGGTAGTCGAGTCGGAGCCAAAGGTGCAACCTTTAGAAGCACTCGACGAATTCCACACATACACGTCGAGTTGGACGTCGAGTCCACACGCGCGTGACCTATTTTACCTTTTTCTGCAACTTAGTATAAAAACCCTGTGATGTCACTTTTGCACGAGGTCGAATTTTTATTCCTGCTTTTAACATTCAGAAAACACAAAATCGCCTCTGTAGTGTTCTTGATTTGCATTACAGATTCCTTCTAAGTTTTAATCAATTTGTGCTTGCTTCCTTCTTTGAACTTGATTGCTTCCTTTCTGTCTATCTTCTGATGCTAGTTTTACAGCTTTCCGAGTTTGACTTGATGAAGTCGGTTTCTGAGTAGTTTTCTTAGATTCTTAAGGATGGGTTAGATTAGGGAAGAACCATGGTTACCTAGAGTGTTTAAGCCTTGATTTCATAGTTTCCCTTCTTGATTAGTATTCTTAATGCTGATTCCTTCTTGATCATTTGGAATCCGAAGTTAGGCATTTCAGCACCCAGAAGGTGTTTGATGAAATGCCTGAACCATCTTTTACAAGAAATTTGCATATCATACCTAGGATACTAGCGTTTTTGATTGCACTTTAGCATTTGCGAACTGATTCCTAATGCTTGTTGGTGTGGATTTCGTCATGAGAGTGGGTCAGGAACACACACCAACTCGATAGCTTCTGCCACGAGAGTGGATTAGCTTGCTATCGAGTTCGCAGCCAAGTGAACAGCTCTGTCTGAGTTCTGTTGAACACCATAGTGTTGACCATGGAAATTCATTGATCCATAACACCCATTCTTAGGATCTTTGTTTAATTTGATTTTAAATCTTAAAGCTTATGTCCTTTTTATCTTGTTGCATTTGTTCATTCTAGCTTATGGTTTATAGTTTATCGTTTTACATTTTACCTTTGTTCACTTGATAGCGTCGCGTCTGGACGCCGTGAAGTACAATTGCATTTGTATTTGCATTTTCCATTTCTGTGTTTAGGTTGATAGTTTATAATTCACACCCTTGCATTTGGCTTGACTTACCTTCACTCGATCACGTCCTGATTGCATAGCATCTCGCCCATTTGGATTTGACACCTTCTTACACTGCATCGAAATGATAGTGTTAATAGGTTAATTCGTAGTAAAATCCTACTATCAATTTGGCGCCGTTGCCGATTGGGTGTTAGTTTGCTACATTTAGGATTTCGAGTAACTTAAGATCAAGTTCGTTTCCAGTTTCCCATATATTAAAATTGCCTATTCTCTCTGCCTTTGTCTCTGTTTTCTCAGGTACCTTACAGTGCGAACTCGACATGACAGACTCTGTACCACGTCGAGTTGGTAGTCTCTGGTTGTATGCGAACTCGATCGCAAGGCAGTGACAGCTTGTTTTCTTTGATTGAAAACATCAACCGTCGAAACATTATTGAAAGGGTCCTACGTGAACGGGTCAGAACAGAGAATCAGGCAGAACATACAGAATCTGTGCAGTGTAGAGACGCCATGGATGACCATCAGGGTAATGGTGGGGCTGACGCTCGAGCGGTCAGACCCATTGGAGCGGGTGATGCTCCAAACGCACATACGAAGAGGCAGGGGATTGTTCCTCCACCGGTGCAGAACAACAATTTCGAGATCAAGCTCGGAATGATCAATTTGGTGCAGAATAAGATGTTCCATGGTTTGCCCTGCGAAGATCCTATAGACCACCTCGATGAGTTCGACCGGCTTTGTAACCTGTCTCGGGTTAATGGTGTTTCTGAGGACGCCATCAAGTTGCGCCTCTTCCCTCTATCACTTGGGGAGAAGGCACACCAGTGGGAGAAGAACTTGCCCCACAACTCTATCACAACCTGGAACGACTGCAAGAAGGCGTTCCTTGCGAAGTTTTTCTCCGTAGCGACATCTCGAGCTTCCACCAGAAGAACGGTGAAACGTTTTCTGAGGCTTGGGAACGTTTCAAGTGCTATACGAGTCAGTGCCCACACCACGGTTTCAGTAATGAGTCCCTGCTCAGCACTATGTATAGAGGTGTTCTCCCGAAGTACAGGTAGATACTCGATACCGCGAGCAACAGAGACTTCCTGAACCAAGATGTTGAGGATGGCTGGCAGCTTGTGGAGAACATAGCTCGATCAGATGGCAACAACAACGAAGAGTACGACCGCACGAACCGCAGCTCTGTCGAGTCTGATGATAAGTTGAAAAAGGAAGTGAAGGGCTTGAATGAAAAGTTGGATAAGCTACTTCAGGCTCAGTCCACTATGAAGCATGTTCATTTCATCTCTGAAGACGAATTTCTTCCTGTCCAAGACGAGGAGGTTGACCAGCAAACCGAGGAGATCAGTTACATCCAAAACAACCAGGGTGGCTACAACAAAGGCTATTACACGTACAAAGCCCTACAGAAGTACGAATGTCGCCAATCCTCAGGATCAGGTCTATCCTCCACAGACACCGCAGAGTCAGCCTACGCAGCAGCAGAGTCAACCTCAGCAGCAGCAAGTGTTCGTTCCGCGAGGACAGTTTGTGAGCCAACAAGGCGGCTATCAACCTAGATAGCAGCAGGGAGCACCACCAGGGTTTGCTCCTCAGCAGGTACAAGCGCCACAGCTTCAGGAACCCGACATGAGGGCCATATTACAGCAGCTGTTGCAAGGTCAAGCTAATGGAGTTATTGAGACAAGTAAGAAGCTTGCGGAGATGAACAGCAAGCTTGATTCCTTAAACTCCAGGATTACGACCATTGAGAACAACCGTGCCTCCTCTTCTACAGAACACCCTGGTCAACTCCCTGGGAAGGCCATTCAGAATCCCAAGGACCATTGCCATGTCGTCCAATTCAACGCTGATGAAGAACAGGCTGCTGAGAACGAACGAGCCATTCAGGAGATTACAGTACTTCTTTACGGTTGTGATGTTGATTGTTCACCAGTCTCAAAGACTACACTCGATCGAGTTCAGAAGGAAGCCTCGATCGAGTCCAACACTTGTTCCCCTACTCACCATGATTTTCTGACTCGATCGAGTCAGCATTCACCCGAACCCAGAACGTTTATCCCACCCGTCTCTAAACCTATAACATCTTGTCCAAGCAGAGTCCTTCCCAAGCTCAAAGATCAGGGGAAATCCACAATTCCGTGCTCTCTTGGTCATTTGCAGCTCGATGATGCGCTTGTTGATTCTGGAGCTAGTGTCAACTTGATTTCGCTTGGTATGGTTAAGAGGTTGACTGCCCAGCACTTGATGAAGCAGCCTGGTCCATCTATCATGTTTGGAGATGCTTTCTCAAAACCACCACTTGGTCTTATCCTAGATTACCCTCTGAAGATTGGGAGTTGCGCCATACCCACAGATCTCACTGTTCTGGATATGGTTGATAAGAAGGAGGTCCCTTTCATACTTGGAACCCCGTTCCTCACTACAACAGGAGCCTCCATCGATTTCCCAAACAGGCTAGTGATCCTCCACCATGTGAACAGCCAAGTCTCATATCCAGTAAAGACTTTTTTCTACAGAGTATTGTGGGACTATCACAATTGCGGAGTTGGACTGCAATGTGATTACTCCCGATACTATTGAGTATTAAAACGAGCTGCATATTGCGCCTCCCGAGCCTGTTGAGAATGAGTCGGGAATCATTGATGGCGAAAGCCTTTTTGCATTGTTCACTGAGCCACCAGGAAGGGCTCAACAGGGGAGGGTGAGGATGGTTTCACAGGCTGTTCACAAGGGTAGAAAGAAAAGAACCAAGGAACCCAAACCCGTTACCTCTACCCCATCTCCGTCTACGGTGATTATGCTACCGATGGAACTCAAGGAAGGGAAACTTGAGTATAAGATCACATTCACGGGAAGGTCTAAACCCTTCTCGAGTGCCAGAGCTATCGTCAGCCCCGAGATACAGAACGATCCGATGAAGCTACAAGAGCTTCTCTCTAAGGTTCTGACCATCACTCCTTAAGACAGGCCTAACTCCAACCCCCACTAGCCAGAGGAAGAACGGTCAAGCTTAGCGACCTTAAACAAGCTCACTTGGGAGGAAGTTCCATGGATATCCTTGTACATATTTCTTTAAATTGCTCATCTAATATGTTTTGTTGTGTTTTTCTGTTTAAGTTTTTCAGAATAAGGGTTCGAGCCAAAGGAATCCAGTTCAAAACGGGGCTCCTACACTCGATCTAGTGAGGCACTGAAGAAAAATCAGCTCGGCCGAGCTTGATTTAACTTGATCGAGTTAACCTGGTTTGGTAAGAGACTCCTTTGCTTTCGACTCCCCTCTTTTCACATCCTGTGTTTTATTGTCCTTGCTTTTGCTTTTCTCTCATTCTTTCTCTTAGACTTCTGTTACACAAGGGACTGTGTAATTTAAGTTTGGGGGAGGGTCTGAGAGCCATTTGATATTGTGTTTTGTTTTCTTACTTCAATTTTTCATCTCTTGATTCTGCATGCATCTAAGGAATAGAAAACCACTAAAAATTGAAAAAAATTCGAAAAATCTCAAAAATATTCATGTAGTTGCATTCACATTTGTTAGATTAAGTCTGCATTGCATCACATAGCTTCACAATCATGCTGCATTGTTGATACAGCCTTGTAAAATAACCATCTCATTCGATATGATTTGTGCCTTGTTTTTTGATTCTATGATGCATTAGGGTGAGAATGAAGCATTTAAAACGAAACCGTGTTTAACTTGATCACATCATGACATGCACATCTCACTTGATCACTGCTGCGAATTGAGGCCTATCCCTGTTTAGCTGAACCTTAATCTTGACTTTTAAATATCATTGCATGCATTGAAAGCAACTCATGGATAGCATACATATCTGGACAATCTTTTCCCATCTGTTTATCTTCTTTGTTTGTCCAGGTAGTTTTTTTCCCCACACCCTGAACACTATAGCCTTTTCCTTCAAACCCGCATTACTCTTGTGTGTTCTTGTGAGGCCTTGTTTCGATCATGCTTAGCAGAACGTGTTGAGTTTAAACCGGCAAGAGTAGGTTGTCTAGGTATCTAGTTCGATCTTGGGTTTATTTTCAGGCTAAGTTTGGGGGTGACGTTTTGAACGCTACGGTTTCATATCTAGAAAGTGGGAACAGAAAAGTTTTTGTTTTAAAGCAAGGGAGTTGGTTTGTGTTTCAAAAGGGCCTAGCAAAGGTTTGGGAACTGTTTAAGAAAAGAAAAAAAAAAAGGGTTCTAAGTGTGAAAGAAAAGATGGCAATTGCCTCAATTAGTTAAAAGAAAGAAAATTGTTCCCTTAGTGATAGAATTCCCAAACCGCTAGATGTTACCATAAGATCACCTCTCCCTTGGCTAGTTTACAAAAGAAAAAGAAGAAAAGAGCAAATTGCTCCACATAAGGGCGCAAAGCCCAAAGGATAGTTAGGAGTTGTTCTTGGTTTCTAATGGGGTTCGGGTGTTGACGCTGTCAAGTCGATGCTAGGTAGCTAGAGGTTCTGCTCTTGCATCATCCTTGGTTATGACTCTTAGCATTCTGCCAAAGCATTGTCATTTTATGAGAGATCCCTGTTATTTAAACCGTTTTATGACTTAAAGAAACCATATTTTTCTCTTGACCTTTACCTTGAGCCAAATGAGTTGCTAATTTGCATGTTTATGATTCATTGTTCACCTTAATAAATGTTAAAGGGATTTGCTGATAAGAATGCATTGTTTGAGTGACTGTGAAGTTGGATAGATCTTGTTAAACATGAAACTGATTTTCAAAGAAGTAGCTCTCACCTTGCTGCATTTTAGAACCGTGAACTTAGACATATATCAAATCATTTTTGCTTGTTATTTTTGGTTGTATCAGTTCGTTTTCAAACCTCATCCATTTCACTATTCTTGTTTGTTTGCTTGAGGGCAAGCAAAAGATAAGTTTGGGGGTGTTGATGTACACATATTTAGCCTTGTTTCAGCATCCTTTATTCATCATTTTTGCATACATATCACACCACTTCGTCACGTTTCATCTCCATTTGCATCCACTTACCACACTTCATAGCATTTGCATTAGCATTGCATGTTTCGTCGCTTTTGGAGTTGTTTTCAGGTATATTTGGAGCATTGGAGGGTGTTTTGAAGGTGGAGGATTAGTGCCTGAACCAGAGAGGTGAAGTGGAGTCCAGAACCTGTTGCTTGGGAGAAAAGAAAGCGCACTTGACGGGGTCCTTATACGCACTCGACGGGGTCCAGACATGCACGTCGAGTTGCACATCAAGTCCAGAATAAAGGAGCTGCCTTTACACGAACTCGACGTGAACCAGACATACACGTCGAGTTGGTAGTCGAGTCGGAGCCAAAGGTGCAACCTTTAGAAGCACTCGACGAATTCCACACATACACGTCGAGTTGGACGTCGAGTCCACACGCGCGTGACCTATTTTACCTTTTTCTGCAACTTAGTATAAAAACCCTGTGATGTCACTTTTGCACGAGGTCGAATTTTTATTCCTGCTTTTAACTTTCAGAAAACACAAAATCGCCTCTGTAGTGTTCTTGATTTGCATTCCAGATTCCTTCTAAGTTTTAATCAATTTGTGCTTGCTTCCTTCTTTGAACTTGATTGCTTCCTTTCTGTCTATCTTCTGATGCTAGTTTTACAGTTTTCCGAGTTTGACTTGATGAAGTCGGTTTCTGAGTAGTTTTCTTAGATTCTTAAGGATGGGTTAGATTAGTGAAGAACCATGGTTACCTAGAGTGTTTAAGCCTTGATTTCATAGTTTCCCTTCTTGATTAGTATTCTTAATGCTGATTCCTTCTTGATCATTTGGAATCCGAAGCTAGGCATTTCAGCACCCAGAAGGTGTTTGATGAAATGCCTGAACCAGCTTTTACAAGAAATTTGCATATCATACCTAGGATACTAGCGTTTTTGATTGCACTTTAGCATTTGCGAACTGATTCCTAATGCTTGTTGGTGTGGATTTCGCCATGAGAGTGGGTCAGGAACACACACCAACTCGATAGCTTCTGCCACGAGAGTGGATTAGCTTGCTATCGAGTTCGCAACCAAGGGAACAGCTCTGTCTGAGTTCTGTTGAACACCATAGTGTTGACCATGGAATTTCATTGATCCATAACACCCATTCTTAGGATCTTTGTTTAATTTGATTTTGATCTTGATTTTAAATCTTAAAGCTTCTGTCCTTTTTATCTTGTTGCATTTGTTCATTCTAACTTATGGTTTATAGTTTATCATTTTACATTTTACCTTTGTTAACTTGATAGCGTCGCGTCTGGACGCCGTGAAGTACCATTGCATTTGTATTTGCATTTTCCATTTCTGTGTTTAGGTTGATAGTTTAGAATTCACACCCTTGCATTTGGCTTGACTTAGCCTTTCTTGATCACGTCCTGATTGCATAGCTTCTCGCCCATTTGGATTTGACACCTTCTTACACTGCATCGACATGATAGTGTTAATAGGTTAATTCGTAGTAAAATCCTACTATCAGGAATGTTGACGGATCATGAGATATGCAAAGATGCCTCATCCGGTCGATAGCGGTGCACCCAAAGGGTGGCAAAACCGAAATCACGGCATGGAGACACCACCAGCTGGAGATGGATCCTTGGAGCTTCAACATCATTATTCCAGAAGAAAATCAAGGAACGAACGAGCCAATCTCAAAGAAGTCAAGAAAACTCTTCCTGAAGCCGAATTGACCACTTTGTGAAGGAACTCTTAATCCGCTCGTTCGTTTGGCCCCAAAGTTCACCAGTGTCTATCAAATATGAGGTTGGTCGATGGAATTTCAAGATAGGTCGAAGAATTCTTCATCATTTGCGCTGTGGTCTATTGCACTATATCCCGGTCGACCGAATGGACCACCAAATGAAGAATCTCACAAACCGCTCGTTCGTTTGACCTCAAACTTCATGAGGAGCTCTAAAACATCAACTTGGACGGTAAAATTTCAATATGGTACATAAAATTCTTAACGGTTTGTTATGTGGTTCATAGCACTCATTTCGGGTCGACCAAATGAGCCATACTCGACCAAAATGCAAACCAGCGAGAATCAGACCTGGAAATTCAAAATTCACCGACCAATCATGCCTACAGAGGAGCCCCAATCCGTTATCTGACCCTGATCTTCATCACAACTGGTCAACACTTGGTAACATCATCCTAACCTTTCCCTTTTCCATTTTATTCCATCGATACCTCTCTTAATCTGATTTTTCTTACACCGGGACGGTGCAAGTTAAGTCTGGGGGGATTATACTAATAAGTTTGTGCATTTTGGCATTTCATCTTGCATCATTTTTCTTTTCATCGAGTCGTTTTTATTGAGTCAAAACTTTTGTCGAGAATTATGACTTTATCTTGGACCTAACCATTGTTGTGCCTGTGTTTAAGTGACCATTGATCAGTTATTGGCAGTTTACTTCATCACTTATGCACCATGAGTGGATTGATCTACCAAAAATGTCCACATCTCCAAGGGCTTAAGAAGGATCCATCTTTGACTCCGCACCTTAATGAACTTAACCTTCTCGGCTAGGGGCTTGGCATTACAAAGGGCATGACTCCTCATCCTCACTACCAAGTGAAAAGTCTGTGTGAGTTCGGTTTCCCTCTCTCTCTCCCCTTCAAATTTAAGAAAAAGCACCAAGGTCCAAGTAATCGGGGATTAGGTGGCAACCACCATCAATACTCGCGTCTATGGAAGACCCTTTGATCCAAGTAACCGGGGATTAGGTGGCTACAACCATCAATACTCGCGTCTATGGAAGATCCATCAAAAACCTCCACAAAGAGGAGAAGAAATCGAATAAAAAAAATACCTTGCTACCCTAAAAAAGGGATGAATCGACTTAAGAAGTGAGAAGAGAGAGAGGTGAAACAAGAGCCAAGACATGTGTTTTATAAAAAGAGGATGGGTAAGAGTCTATAACCCCTTTGATCGATATTCCCTAGTTGAGACCACACCTTTAGAAACTAAAGGAGTCAAAGGTGGAGAATTTGGATGGCCTAAAGAGAAGTGGATTGCTTTGGGATGATTGCATAACTCATGGTATGTACTTTCTTGTTCTTAATTCTAAATGCCATTGCTGTTTTATGTGGATCTCTAAGATAAATGTCAACATGGATTTTCAAAAAGATTTAAGAGTTCTCATGTTTTCAAACCTCTTTTCCATGCTTAGTTTGCTTGGGGACAAGCAAAAGATAATTCTGGGGGAGTTGATATATCCATATTTTGCATGATTTTACTTAGTATTTATCTATGTTTTCAAGTATTTTCAATAAGGTTTTATGCCTTTAGAGTTAGTTTTCTTGTATTTGTTGGTTTTGGAGTTTTAACAGGTTAAAACATTAAAAAGGATTCAAAAAGGAGCAAAAGAGCCTCAAACCATGATCCATGCAAGTTTCCAAGTCAAGATCATCAATATAACTCCATTTGTCCGATTCTCGTATTCGTACTGAACCGGAGCATCCGAAAGATGACCGCGGCAAGGGGTCTTCCCGACGTCCAAAATCATGATCTTGGCCTTGATGGATAGATAATTGAGTCACGCATCACGGCGAAGTGAATTCGAGCCATTTAGATCAACCATCAGGGAGAAACTCTTTTTATCCCAAGACATGTCCGCCAGGCGAGCAAACGAAGCCCATGGAGATTTGGCGTCACAAACAGCCCGGGATTCCGCGGCATGGACCCTGTCTCGACTTAACACATGCCCAGCTTGCTTTTGGTGGTTTAATTTTCCTGAACCCGGTCCAATCTCGTCGCAAATCATCAAGGCCGGTTAACCGGAAAGTTTCCTTTTTCAGCACATCATAACCCTAGCGACTACAAGCCTATAAATACAAGTTTTTAGCCTTTGAAGGGGGAGAGCCGCGACTGTCTCGTGCAAGAGGAGAGTGGCCGTCAGAGAGAGGGAGAAGCCCTAGGATCTCGCCATCAAGGAAGAGGAGAAGGAGGCGCCGCTCAAGTCTTGCACTTGCACAAAATCTTGTTCTTTACATTTTTGATTATTTTCCTTTTCTCTTCTAAGTTTTGTATTGGATTCAAGAGTTATCAAGGGACATTTCGACTTGTTCTTCAACAGAGAAGCTTCTTCTATCCCTTATCTCTTACTTATACTTGTGATTATGCTTTCAATCATGCTTTGCTTGTGTGATTGCACCATGTCCGAGTAGATTCATTTGTTAGGCGAGGTAAATCAATGAAACTTGTATGATGTGATTGGCGATTGCAATTGGGACTTTTATTCATGAACTAATATTCACCTTTATTTGAACTTAATGCATGATTGCTTTACCGTACATCTAGCAATCTGATATAGGGTTGATACACTCTCCAAAAGCTTGTTGTATTGCCGGATCTAATATTTGGTGAGCTACGCGTCTTAGGCAACGAAAGCTGACCTAAGGAGTCTAGTGAACTCTATCATTACTTGAACCATTAATGCATGATTACAGCTTGTAATAACCATCGAAATTTGAGTCTATTAGGCTGATTAATCATAGTGGTTGGAGCCACGAAAGTGGAAAGACCATACCTTAGTGTTTTGTGTTCAAGATGGTTCATAATGAAATACCAATGCAATCATCACTTCATTACATGTTTTCAAAGATTATCCTTTGCCTAACTCTTTCTTTTCTTGTTTACAACTCTCATTTACTTATTTGCTTTTGTTTCCTTTCATTTTAGGTTCACCACAACAACATATTTTCTGTTCTAGCTACTCATCAATCACCACAAGTTTGAAGCGAGATCACACCCTCCTTGTGTTCGACCCCGACTACAACACAGCTGTGCACTTGCAGCTCATTTTGGTTGGGTTATAAATATTAAAACTTAAAGCTAAACCCACGCCCCATCACAATCCGTTAAGGATGTTTTCAAGGCTGAGGCATATGCAAGTGATGGTTGAGACGACTTAAGAGAATGTGGCTATTGGTAAGTCCCATCTTTAGGTTTCCCTTCAAGACGGAGAGTTCCCGTTTGCAAGTCTCTCACCTGAAAATAGGTTGGTGTAAAGGTAACCGCAACACTGTTAGAATTACACAATTGAAATACTGAAATCAAATTCTTGTCTAAAGCTGGTACACATAAAACATTATTCAAAAAGAATGGACGTGAATAGGAGGGTAAAGATAGGGAACCAGAGTGAGAGATTTGCAAACCCGATCCATCACCAAGAAGAACTCCATCTCCTCCGTGATATGGATTGTGCATAGCGAGATTGTTGAGATCGGAGGTCATATGGTGGGACGTTCCGGAGTCCACAAGCCAGGTAGAAGAGTCTGACATCATGGCTGGATTTGAGGTGATCATGGTGGGATTTGCCGTTGGCTGCCAAGACTGAAATTGTGGTGAAGCATTCCACTGAGTGTTGTTTCGCATTGGTGGAGTCATCGGATAAGGAGCAGCTCCTTTGACAATGCGATATTCTGGACAGTATTTGGCGCTATCACCAGTTACTCCACACGCTTGACAACGACCCAAGTATGGTTTGGAGAATCGTTGATTGCTGGACTGAGAGGCGCGATTGGAATTGTTGACGTGATTATTGTGGTGGTTGTTGTTTTTTTCTCCATTGTTGACGCAGACGAGCATCGACGGCATGAGCAACTATCGGTGCAACGGGATTGGATTCGGCACACATGATCATGGCTTCTCGATTGAGCAGGCGCTCATAGAGTTCAGAATAAGAAATCAGAACATCGCAGCCATTGATAGCATCTACCTCTGGTTTGTATTCTTCACCAAGTCCGTGTTAAACTATAATCACATTTACATAAGTGAGTTATGCATTTACATAAGTTAGTTACTAAACTAATAGTCACGTTTGTTTGTTGTTTACACAAAGAGTCACGTCCTTTAAACACAATGTTTCGTGTTGTAGAAGTATAGATCGAGTCCAACTCTTGTATATCATCAAGTGTGATACAATTATTTCAATAAAAAGATTGATTACACAATACCCTGTTTTTCTCTTTACTCTGTTTTTTTCGTAAACACACATAAACCAGAAGAAAGATTAACATGGTATCAGAGCTTATCGATTGATTGAGAGGATCAAGAGAGAGCACAAAAACAGAGAGAGGCAACTAAGGAGAGATTGTAATTGTCTCGGTAAGAAGCCGAGACGATGCAAGGCTCTTAACATCAAGTCATCCCTATATTCGATGGGGAGAAGTATGACTTCTGGAGCATTAAGATGACAACCATTCTCAAGACCAGGAAGCTATGGTCTGTGGTTGAAGAAGGAGTACCGGTCGAACCGACGGCAGTGGAAGAAACCCCTGAAACCGCCAGGGAAAGAACACTAAGAGAGGAAGTGTCGACAAACGATATCGTGGCATTGCAAATTCTGCAAACTGCCGTAACGGATCAAATATTCTCACAAATTGCGGCAGCCACAACATCTAAAGAGGCATGGGATGCATTAAAGGATGAGTACCAAGGTTCTCCTCAAGTTCGTTTGATCAAACTTGAAGCGTTACGTAAGGAGTACGAAAACTTGAAGATGTATGATCACGAAGACATAAAGACTTTCACCGATAAGTTAGTTGGTCTCGAAAATCAATTAAATTATCATGGTGAGAAGAAATCCAACATTCAACTCATACAGAAGATTCTCATCTCTCTTCCGGCCAAGTTCGATAGCATCGTTAGCGTTTTGGAGCAAACTCGCGACTTGACTACAACAACAATGACAGAGCTAATCGGTATTTTGAAGACTCATGAAGCAAGACTGTCTGCAAGAGAAGAAAGCACTAGTGAAGGAGCATTCAACGCTCGCACAAAACCGAGAAATTCTGGTTTCAAAAGAAACAACACCAAAAGCCATGGTCAAGGCAAGAAGTGGTGTGAGTTTTGCAAGAAGAGCAACCACACAGAAAGTGAGTGTTGGAGGAAACCAAAGAAAAGTGATCATGACAAGGGTCAGAAGAGTAACAAGGAGTGTTACAGTTGTGGAGATCGGCCACTACTCAAATCAGTGCTACTCAAACAAAAAGGAGAGAGCACATGTGAGTCTCGAAGAAGAGGACTCAAATGAAGATCATATGTTGTTCAGTGCGAGTGCACTAACCATATGACCAATGAAGAGAGATATTTTTCAAAGATCGACAGAAGTGAAAAAATGCCGATAAAGGTTGGCAACGGAAGCATAGTCATGACAGCGGGTAAAGGAGATATCACTGTCATGACAAGTTGTGGTAAGAAAACAATCAAAAATGTTTTCTTAGTCCCTGGCTTAGAGAAAAACTTGTTGAGCGCTCCACAAATCATTTCGAGCGGCTATCAAGTATATGCATCATCCTAGATGCATACGGCAAGAAGATTATGGAGATTCCCATGATTCACAAAAGCTTCAGGATCAAGATGAGTTATGTCCAAGAAGAAGCGATGAATGCGAGTAAGCAAGAGGAAATGATGACATGGCACAAGACACTTGGCAATGTTAGCGATGGTCGTTTGCAACAGATGCAAGACAAAGATTTGGTAAAAGGGTTACTAAAGTTTCAAGTCAAGAAGGAAGTATGTGAGGCGTGCATCCTGGGTAAGCAATCTCGCAAAAGCTTCCCAAGAGAATCTCAAACAAAAACTAAAGAGAAGCTCGAGATTGTGCATACGGATCTATGTGGACCGATGCAGCACAAATCACTTAATGGAAGTCATTACTTTGCTTTGTTCTTGGATGACTATACCTATATGTGTTGGGTGTACTTCCTTAAGCAAAAGTCTGAGACCTTCCTAGCGTTCAAGAAGTTCAAGGCAATGGTGGAGAAGCAGTCCGATTGTACCATCAAGATCTTAAGATCCGATGGAGGTGGTGAATTCACTTCACAATAATTCAATAACTTTTGTGAAGAAGAAGGCATCGATAGGCAAGTCACCTTGCCATATTCACCACAACAAAATGGTATTGCAGAGAGGAAGAATAGATCCTTAATGGAAATGGCAAGAACAATTCTTGTGGAGCAAGGATTACCGCTAAATCTATGGGCAGAAGCGGTATACACTTCGTCTCATCTTCAAAACCGTCTACCATCAAAGGCCATCGAAGATGATGTGACGCCAATAGAGAAATGGTGTGGACACAAACTAGATGTGTCACATTTAAAGATGTTTGGAAGCTTATGCTACATGCACGTTCCGGATCAGAAAAGGAGGAAAATAGACGCCAAGGCTAAACGTGGGATCTTCAGTGGATATAGCAATAAATCCAAAGGCTATAGAGTTCTCATTTTGGAAAATTAGAAGATTGAAGTATCAAGAGATGTGGAGTTTAAAGAGAACAAGAAGTGGAATTAGGATAGACAAGAAGAAGTCCAGAAGAATTTTGTATTATCAATAAACGATACTCAAGAGCCACGAGATCAATCAAGAGAAACCTCCAGCCCTGTTTCAACACAAACCAATGATCATGGAGAAGGCGGAAGCAACGATATAAGCGCTCAAGTAGATCAAGTTAGTGATGCTTTCAACCAACTACATATTTCAAATAGAAGAATTCAAGACACGGTTGAGGAAAGTGAAAACTCAGAACCACCGAGAAGGTTCAAATCCATGAGGGAAATCATGGAAAAAGCACCAAGAATGGAGTATGAAGAAGAGGCTCAAATAATCAAAGCTTGTCTTGTTGCACATTGATGTGTTCATAGTTTGCATGTTTTTAGCATTCGATTTCGTATGTTTTTGCATTCATAATCATTCATTTGCATTGTTTTCACTCACCTTCACTCATATTTCGCATTTAGTATGTTTAGGACTAGCACTCTTGCATCTTGTACACTTGTGTCAGTTTTAGGTGTTTTCTGGAGTGGAGTGATGGAGTGGAGGGATCTAGCTGCTCTGTAGCGGGAGTGATCGAGCTAAGGTGATCAAGCAGAAAGAAGAGCAAGATCGAACTGAAGATCGAGTGACGAGATCAAGCCGGGGTACAACTGAACGCGATCGAGCTCGCCACATATGGGATCGATCGAGTAACGGGCCTGAGAGATCCAGCCCATTACGGGGACCAACCTGTTTCGGCCTATTTTCCTTTTTCTTTTATTATCTTTTTCTTAGGTTTTTTCTTTTGTATTATAAAGAGAGAGGTAACCTCCTTTTGCAGGGGGGGGGGGGGAGACTTTCGTTTTTACCATCACTTCATTCGAGAAACCAAGTTGTAATTCAGATTTCTTTTGAGCTTTAAGTATTTTTAGCGTTCTCGAATCTATCTCCTTGTTTTATTTCTATGATGCAATTTATCTCTTTGGAATTTGAATTCTGTCTCATGAGTTATAGCGAGTAGTTTCCTTTAAGTTTCTAGGGATGGGATAGATCTGTAACGAACCCTAGCGTGATCAAGTTGCTTAAGAATTATTTTCCAATCGATCCCTTCTGGATTAGTGACCTTAAAGCCGGATTTTGTCTGATCAACTGGATCTGGATCTTAGACGTCTCCACACTCATGAGGTGTTCGATGAGATGTCCGAACCAGCTGATTCAGAGATTTACTGTTCTAGCCTAAGGGATTAGATGTCTAGAGAGTATTTCGACTTTATCGAACCTGAACTTAATGCTCGCTTGTGTTTTCTTCGCTAATGATGATTAGGTCTTGAGAAATCACTAGGTTGTTGACCTCTTTCATGAAAGTGAATTGATCTTGTTTATTGAGTTCGTTGTTGAGGGATTAGCCCGTCTTTGGGTTTGTTAAGCGACGAGACCATGTTAGGAGTAGTTACAGATCGATTGCCTCATCTTTAAGAGCTTGTTTTTCTCTGATAGTTGCATATGTTATTTTTTATCGCTTTCGTTTGATTGCACTTAATACCGACTTAATCGAATTCGTTTGCGTTTCATTTATTTCTAGCTCGATCGAGTCGAGTAGCGACTCGATCTCTTCACCACCAACTAATAGATTTAACTTGAATTAAGTAGTTCTGTCATATCTTGATTGCTAGCATCACACCTGATTGGATTGATACCTAAAGTACTGCTGTGATAGATACATTGCTTTAGGATAATTGATAGAAAAATCCTAGTATCAATTTGGCGCCGTTGCCGATTAGGTGTTTGATTGTTACATTCAAGATCTCAGAAAGCTTGAGATCAAGTTCGTTTAATTTTTTTTGACATTACTGATTCCTTTTTTTTATCTTGCTTGTTTTTGATCTTTTTAGTTACACTCGATCGATTCTTACCTTGCATGCGCAATACACGTTCATGTAAGGATAAGACTTTGATCCCGCTCAACCCTAACATCAACAAGCTACAAAGGAGAAAAACGACCAGTCTTCTGCGGAATCGCGTTGAAATGGATCCACAGGGTCAGAATCCGCTGAATCACATCCCGCCAGCTGCACCTATCCAGAGGATACCACGGTGCATTGGAGCTGGCGATGCACCGAGCACACACGCTCACAGACAAGGGATAGTTCCTCCCGCTGTGCAGAACAACAACTTTGAGATCAAGTCAAGTCTCATCTCCATGATTCAAAACAACAAGTTTCATGGACTCCCTATGGAAGACCCACTCGACCACTTGGATGAGTTCGATAGACTTTGTGGCCTCACCAAAATCAATGGAGTCAGCGAAGACAGTTTCAAATTGCGTTTGTTCCCATTCTCTCTAGGGGACAAAGCTCATCAGTGGGAGAAAAATCTGCCTCACGGATCTATCACTTCCTGGAACGACTGCAAGAAAGCCTTTCTAGCAAAGTTCTTCTCTAACTCAAGAACTGCAAGGCTTCGGAATGATATCTCCGGATTCGTTCAAAAGAATGGAGAAACATTCTCTGAAGCTTGGGAACGCTTCAAGAGCTACACTAATCAGTGCCCTCACCATGGTTTCAGCATGGAGTCGCTTGTCAGCACCCTCTACAGAGGTGTGCAACAAAGAATCAGACAGATGCTTGATACAGCGAGTAATGGCAACTTCCTCAACAAGGATGTTCAGGAAGGTTGGGGATTGGTTGAGAATCTGGCATAATCGGACGGGAACTATAATGAAGACTACAACCGTACCCAGAGGGGATCGATCGAGTCCGATGAGAAGCACCGCAAGGAGATCAAGGCGCTCAACGAGAAGATCGATAAACTTTTAATGGCTCAGCAGAAGCCAGTTCACTTCGTTACTGAAGAGGGTGACTACCTGATTCGAGACGGGGAGAATGATCCCACCACTAAGGAGTTATGCTACATCCAGAACCAAGGAGGTTACACAAAGGGGTTTGTCCCATTCAAACAACACCCCAATCTATCTTACCGAAGCACAAACGTGGCCAACCCCCAGGATCAAACATACCCTCAGCAACAGCAAGCACCACCCAAGAACTTCATCCCTTTCCCACAGAACCACACGTTCGTCCCAAAGCAGCAATTCCAAGGAGGATTCCAACAACAGCAAGCACCACCAGGATTTCTACCTCAGCCGCAAGCGATCGGCCCAGCAGCACCCGAGAACGACATGAAGGCTATGCTTCAGCAACTTCTGCAAGGTCAAGCTAATGGAGCAATGGAAGCCAGCAAAAAGTTTGCGGAAATTAACAACAAACTCGACTGCACCTACAATGATTTTAACTCCAAGATCGAAGCATTGAACAGTAGGGTACAATTCATCGAGGGCAATCGAGCTTCACCTTCTACGGTCAAACCTACTGGACAACTCCCTGGAAAATCTGTTCAAAACCCGAAGGACTATGCGCACTCGATCAGCGCTGTCACACTGACGAATGGGAAAGAGCTACCTGACCCAAAAAGCCGTTCTAAAGTCACTGAGGACAGAGATGCCCAAGGCGGGGAGGAGTTAGTCTCAGATGAGGTTCAGGATGAAAACGAGGTTTCATCCGAACACAGCACGCCAGTAGATGAGCTCGATCGAGTTTTTGCAAGCAAGACCGCTCAAGGAGACTGTCTTCGTTCCTCCTCCTTATCAGCCGCCTATGCCTTTTCCTGGTAGATTCAAGAAGCAGTTGACTGAAAAGTACAAGGCTTTGTTTGATAAACAGATGGCAGAGATCGAGGTGAAGATGCCGTTACTGGACGCCTTCATGCTAGTCCCACCATATCAGAAATTCCTCAAGGATGCAATTCTGGAAAGGACCAAGGAAGTACAGGGAATGGTAGTTTTGAGTCACGAATGCAGCTCTATAATTCAAAGGAGATCGATCCCTCAGAAGTTGGGAGACCCAGGATCATTCACGCTGCCTTGCTCGATCGGTCCTCTATCTTTCAATAATTGTCTGTGCGATTTAGGAGCATCAGTCAGTTTGACGCCTCTTTCAGTTGCAAAGAAACTGGGGTTTACCAAGTACAAAGCTTGCCGGATCTCTCTTGTCCTGGCAGACAGAAGCGTTAGGATCCCCCACGGTCTTCTGGAAGATCTGCCTGTTCGAATCGGTAACGTTGGCGTTCAAACCGAAGGATCCTCTCATTCTTGGGAGACCTTTCTTAGCTACAGCTGGAGCAGTCATTGACGTGAGGAAGGGCATGATCAATCTGAATTTGGGAAAAGATTTGAGTATGATGGATAGATGGGCAGGTTTTCTACATTGAGATGATGGATAAACTAGCGGACGAGTTTTTGGAGGAGCTACTTGTGGAAGATCACCTACAGACCACGCTGACTAAGAATAGTGGAGATGGGTACCTTCACAGAGAAATTGTCTGCTATGAGAAGTTGCTGGACTCTCACAACGCAGTAAATGGAGCAGATGTCTTCGAAGATTTGGTTGGATCGAGTACAAAACTCATGGCAGCAGAAACGACAGATCTGGTTCACGCTCGACAGACTCACTCGATCTGCACTTCACAGAAACGTAGCTCGACCGCTCCAACTCAAAGCTCGATCGAGCTCATACGCGACAGAGCCGGCGATTGGTCAGAGCTCAAGGCGCCCAAAGTCGATCTCAAACCATTACCGAAAGGGCTAAGGTACGCCTTTCTAGGCCCTAATTCCACTTATCCAGTGATTGTCAATGATTCACTTAGTGCTGATGAGTTAGATTCGCTTTTGATCGAATTGAGGAAATTTAGGAAAGCTATAGGTTATTCGCTTGATGACATTAAAGGAATTGCACCTACTTTATGCAAACATAGGATTCACCTCGAAAACGAATCATACTCTAGTATCGAACCACAAAGGAGATTGAACCCAAACTTGAAAGAAGTGGTTAAAAAGGAGATCCTTAAATTGCTTGACGCTGGTGTGATCTATCCTATCTCAGATAGTACTTGGGTCTCACCAGTGCATTGTGTTCCTAAGAAAGGTGGCATCACTGTGATTAAAAATGACAAAGACGAATTAATACCCACTCGAACTATAACAGGACATAGGATGTGCATAGATTACAGGAAATTGAATGCTGCATCTAGGAAAGATCATTTCCCATTGCCATTCATTGATCAAATGCTTGAAAGATTAGCTAATCATCCTTACCACTGTTTTCTTGATGGTTATTCTGGGTTCTTTCAAATCCCAATTCATCCTAATGATCAAGAAAAGACCACATTCACTTGTCCTTACAGAACATTTGCTTATAAGAGGATGCCTTTTGGTCTTTGTAATGCGCCTGCTACTTTTCAGAGGTGTATGACCTCCATTTTTTCGGATCTGATCGAGGAGATGGTGGAAGTTTTCATGGACGATTTCTCAGTCTATGGCTCCTCCTTCTCCTCATGTTTGCTTAACTTGTGCAGGGTGTTATCTAGGTGCGAAGAGACCAATCTGGTGCTAAACTGGGAGAAGTGTCACTTCATGGTCAAAGAGGGATAGTGTTGGGTCACAAGATTTCTGAGAACGGGATCGAGGTGGACAAAGCCAAAATTGAGGTCATGATGCAACTGCAACCGCCTAAGACAGTCAAGGATATCAGAAGCTTCATAGGTCACGCAGGATTTTATAGAAGGTTCATCGAAGATTTCTCAAAAATAGCGCGACCTCTGACAAGATTGCTGTGTAAAGAGATCGAGTTCAACTTCGACGCTGACTGTTTAAAAGCATTCGAGCTCATCAAGGACGCCCTCGTTTCTGCACCAATCGTTCGAGCTCCTAACTGGGATCATCCGTTTGAGATTATATGCGACGCATCCGATTATGCTGTTGGATCAGTGTTAGGACAGAAAATTGACAAGACGCATCACGTGATCTACTACGCTAGCAGAACTTTGGACGACGCTCAGAGCCGATATGCAACAACATAGAAAGAACTGCTTGCTGTAGTATTCGCATTTGAAAAATTCAGGAGCTACCTGGTTGGATCTAAAGCGATCGTGCATACAGATCACGCTGCTTTGAGATATCTGATGGCAAAGAAGGATGCCAAACCAAGACTGTTGCGGTGGATTTTGCTGTTACAGGAGTTCGATCTCGAGATCAAAGATAAGAAGGGAATTGAAAACGTTGTTGCGGATCATCTGAGCAGGATGAGAATAGAAGATTTAGTGCCAATAGACGACTCGGTGCCTGAGGAACAGTTGATGCTGATTAAAGATCTCAAAGCGAGCTACCTTACCAGTACTGCGCTCGATCGAGTATGTTCGCTGAACGACGAGAAATTTCCATGGTACGCCGACATAGTGAACTATTTGGTTTATAAGGAAATTCCAAAGGATTTGGATGCTTACAAGAAGAAGAAGCTACTCCGGGACGCTTCACAGTATTTCTGGGATGAGCCATATCTGTACAAGAGAGGATCAGTGGGGTTCTCGAGCACTGCCACGGTTCTACGTATGGTAGTCACTTTGCTGTATTTAAAACGGTGCAGAAAATTCTTCAATTTGAGCTCTGGTGGCCGACTCTATTCAAGGATGCACATAGTTTCATCTCCAAGTGCGATCCTTGCCAGAGAATGGGCAATATCTCTAAGAGAAACGAGATGCCACATAACCCGATTTTAGAATTCGAAGTCTTCGATGTTTGGGGGATCGATTCCATGGGACCGTTCAATCCATCATCGCATGGGAATAGCTACATTCTGGTAGCAGTGGATTACGTGTCTAAATGGGTCGAAGCGATCGCGTGCCCGTCCAATGATCACAAACCAGTGCTCAAGCTGTTCAAATCCATCATTTTTCCTAGATATGGAATTCCGAGAGTTGTGATTAGTGATGGGGGGAGCCACTTCATTAACAAGATCTTTGAAGGGCTTCTGAAGAAATATGGAGTAAAGCATAAGGTTGCAACACCATATCGCCCCCAAACTTCCGGACAAGTTGAGGTCTCCAACAAACAGATCAAGGCGATCTTGAACAAAGTTGTGAACAGTTCGACCAGAGACTGGGCGATCAAGCTCGACGACTCACTCTGGGCGTATAGAACGGCTTTCAAAACACCTATTGGGAGGACACCATTTCAGTTGCTATACGGAAAGTCATGCCATCTCCCAGTTGAAGTGGAATACAGAGCCATCTGGGCGACGAAGCTGCTTAATTTTGATCTTAAGACTGCTCAGGAGAGAAGAGAGATAGATCTGCATGAACTGGAGGAGATCAGACTGGACGCCTACGAGAGCTCTAATGTAACATCCCGGTTTGTGGAGAGGCTTAAGAGAATTGATTTGGCTACCTATGTCAACAAAGTGCACTTACCTTTTCGGTCAAAGGCACATAAGTAACTCCAGAGTTAAGCGTGCTTGGGCTGGAGTAGTGGAAGGATGGGTGACCTTCCGGGAAGTAGTATGCGGAACCGTGTAAGTGAGGCCAAAACACGGGGAAAGGTCGGGTGTTGATTGCAGGGATAGTAAATAAGTTGGTAGAGCCTCTCAAAAAATAACAAACCGACCGTCGGACAGGGGTGGGGCCCACGGGCTGAGAGAGGGCGTGGGTGACTCACCGGGATGGGTGGTCGGGGCGTTATAATTTGGTATAAGAGCCGAACCCAGACGTGAGTGTGGAGTCAAGTGGAGTGGCCTTGACTCACACCGTCAGGGGGTGACGATCCAGGTGCGCAACGAGGACGTTGCGCTTAGTGAGTGGGGGTGAATTGTAACATCCCGGTTTGTGGAGAGGCTTAAGAGAATTGATTTGGCTATCTATGTCAAGAAAGTGCACTTACCTTTTCGGTCAAAGGCCCATAAGTAACTCCAGAGTTAAGCGTGCTTGGGCTGGAGTAGTGGAAGGATGGGTGACCTTCCGGGAAGTAGTATGCGGAACCGTGTAAGTGAGGCCAAAACACGGGGAAAGGTCGGGTGTTGATTGCAGGGATAGTAAATAAGTTGGTAGAGCCTCTCAAAAAATAACAAACCGACCGTCGGACAGGGGTGGGGCCCACGGGCTGAGAGAGGGCGTGGGTGATTCACCGGGATAGGCGGTTGGGGCGTTATATCTAAGATCTATAAGGAGAGGACTAAGGCATTCCACGACAAACAGATCATTAGAAAAGACTTCAAAGAAGGCGATCGAGTTCTGCTGTTTAACTCTCGCCTGAAGCTGTTTCCCGGGAAACTGAAGTCGAGATGGTCTGGACCCTTCACTGTCAAAGAGGTCTCACCATTTGGAGCGGTGACTCTGATCAACAAGGACGGAGCTCCTTTCACAGTCAATGGGCAACGGGTTAAGCTTTATCTTGCAGACTACACAATCCCGGAGGGGACATCGATTCCTCTCAGTGAGCCACCCCAAGCCTGATAAGTAAAGGAAGTCAAGCTTAGAGACTTAAAACAAGCTCACTTGGGAGGAAGTCCCATGTCTTATCCAGTATATATTTTTCATTATAATTTATCCAGTAACATTTTTTTTGGCAGGTTTGTAAAAAAAAAAAGAAAAAAAAAAAAAAAAAAAAAAAAAAAACCAAAAAAAAAAGGACTCGATCGAGTCGAGGGAGACCACCAATTATTTCAACCATATAACCGATCGGCCATCCCAGGTAAGAACACTTAAACACATCAACAGGTGCTTTCGTTGAGAGCTTGAACAACTGCTTCTTACCCAAATCGAACACACCCAAAAAAAAAAAAAAAATCGATCAGCCATCGCATACCTTTTCTTTTCACTTGATCGCTTGCATTAGCACGTTTGTTTGTCATGAGAAGCGGATCAAGGTATGAATTTCGGGCCCTAACCCTCTTCATTTTTGCGAAATTCTGGGTTGAGATTTTTGAGGCTCTTTGTGCTAGAACTGTTTGAACTCGACCGATTTGCTTGAAATTGTCGATTTTTGCCAAAAAATTTCTGGGTTGAAGGTTGTGTGGTCTTGAGTGTTCTTGATCGAAAATGACAAAAACCTAGGGCTGAGTCTTGATGAACTATCAATTGTGTTGAAAATCTGTTTAAATTGGTCGGCGACTATACTCGATCGCTTGTGCTTAATCTTGATGAACTATCAATTGTGTTGAAAATCTGTTTAAATTGGTCGGCCACCATATTCGATCGCTTGTGTTGAATCTCGATGAAAACCATTCTTCGAGCTCCAAATCTGCTCAGGTCCGAAGCCCACCGATCCGCTATCTGCACAAAGCCATCGCCAACACGCTCTACCCAAGGCACACGACCGGCAACGTCAACGAGAGCGAGCTGAGCATGCTCGATGTAGCACTCAATGGGATTTTACCGAGGTTGAATAATGGGAGGAAGCTGATAGGGAGTACAGCAAACGGTGGGATCACGCTCGCAATGATGGAACAACTTCTCTCCTACCAGAGCTGGGCTCTCACATACGCTCACATAAGAAACAAATGTGAGCTGCGGATGGGTGGACTTGTCACACCTCTTTTGTACGCCGTGGGATTTACTCTAGATAGGACCGAGGAAGTTGCACAGCCCGAAGAGATCGACGTCAGTTACCTGAAAAATTGCAACTTCCTACAGAAAACACCGGAAGGCGGCGACCTTATATACCAATTCACTCACCCGCAGTTTGGAAAATCTCGGATGCGGATCCCTAACCCTGGTTGGACCGCGATCAGAGGAGGATCCAACATTGATTTCCCCCCCCCCCCCCGTATCAGTAATTCAGATGCACTCGACCGCACGAGAGTACTCGACTCCGCCTACCAACCTGGAGAGCGGCGACCACTCGCAGCAGGAAGCGACCGAACCTTTGGACAAGTTCGATCATTTCCATTTCGAGGAGTACACTTCCACTGCTAGGCAAACCGCTGGAATGAAGGCAGCTCACGATCGTATCAGCGTGCGAAGCCCAAGACAAAGTCACCGCCAAATTGAGGAAGAAGATCAAAAAGATGGCTGATCAAATCAGAACACTGCAGGACAAGTTGAGTTGCACCGCAGGAGGAGTACGGAGAAGCACAACACCAGTCAACGCACCACGGACCGTCATCCCTGACGTCGAGCTCGACCCCTCCACCCCCGGTGATCGCCAATCTCCTCATGACCAACCGCGTTACTCTTCTTACGAACCAAGACAGAGGAAGAGACATACCCGAGGCGACCATACAGAGGCACGCTCTGACACCGATCTACCTTTCCGGCGAAGTTCTTCTGTTCCAAGATCGACCGCACCAACAGAGCATCCAACACCGCTATCGAGTGCTCCGACTGCTAACCATGTGCCACAAACCACCGCACCAGCTGGCTCCTCTACCATCCCCACATACATGCAAGACAGCATGAACGAGGCGATTGATTCACTCTTTCAATTCCACCACTAAAGGTCCACTCATACTCTACCTCTCATTGTACTATCCATTTTAGTTTCGCATTTTCTTTGTTTTTTTTCTTTCTTTCTTGAATCTTCTTTTCTAGACTTTTATTACACAAGGGAATGTGTAATTCAAGTTTGGGGGGAAGGTTCAGGAAGCATGCATTTCTAATCTAAAAAAAAAAAAAAAAATATAGGTCGTATTGCATTTTAAGATCGAGTCTAGGCATTCATATAGAACTTTTGCACTTGCATAGGGGGCTAGGATGATTATAACCTTGTAAGCATGTTAATGAAGTGGAAAATTTCAGTGCCCTAGTTATTAGTTCTTTGAGTGCATAACCGATTGAGTCTGAACGCATACTATGAATTGAAGTCATTCTCCATTTATCTGAACTTAATTGATTGATAATTATCTTGTTGTGCACTGAGTTCGAGCTCATGGGTACTCTATACATATCTAGATTTTCTTCCATCTTTTTGCCATTCTTGTTAATCGAGGTAGCTGATTCCCACTATCAGAACAGTATTCATGCCCTCTAACCAGCCTTTCTTTCCTACCTTGATTATTTACTGAGTGGTAAGCCTATTTCCTGGTTTGAGCTTGGGAGAAAGTGTTAGGATTAGGACTGACAAGAGCGAAATCCCATATAGGTCTGATTCACGCTTTCTGAGTCAGTTAGATCTAAGTTTGGGGGTGCTACATTTTAAGCTCGATCGAGCTCCTCGTTGACGTTGAGGAAAATTGAGATAGAGTCAGAAACGAAGATAAAGAGTTAGAGTCTAAGGGAATTAAAAGCAGTGTAGTGTATGGCAGCTCTAGCTCTGGCTCTTCGTGTAACTAGACCGGTTCGAAAAAAAAAAAAAAACTAGAGCCCTATGTATATATATTTAGGAACCGAGTTTAGATAGAGTTGTAGCCATCAAGTAAAAGAAACAAAGTTATTCCCTTAGAACATTAAAAAAAAAAAAAAGAGAGAAAAAGCTCAGTCAAACATATCTCATGAAAAAACGGAAAGGGTAGAACTAGGAATGATTCTGGGTTATTCATAGATAGATGGGATTGACCTCTTGTACGCATCAGTTGGTCTTTACCTTTAGCATTCTCCTAAAGCTCACTCCTTTCTTTGAGAGAACCCTGTCGCGTTTTAAAGAACTAAATCACTTTGAGAGGGACAAACTCTGTCGCTCAAAAGCCTCACCCTTAGCCAAATGAGTTCGATTTAGGTGCACAGCTCGATTCACCAATTACTTGTAATTGAATGTTAAGGAGATTGACCGAGATTTTATGATTGACTCTATCACATTGCGCTTTAGAACTAGTAACTAGGACACTGATTTTATCCAATTTATTGGCATGTTTTGGTTCTGAGTCCCCACCTTCAAACCTCACTTCTATGACCTGGTCGCGCTTGTTTGCTTGAGGGCAAGCAAAGACTAAGTTTGGGGGTGTTGATGTGTTCATAGTTTGCATGTTCTTAGCATTCGATTTCGTATGTTTTTGCATTCATAATCATTCATTTGCATTGTTTTCACTCACCTTCACTCATATTTCGCATTTAGTATGTTTAGGACTAGCACTCTTGCATCTTGTACATTTGTGTCAGTTTTAGGTGTTTTCTGGAGTGGAGTGATGGAGTGGAGGGATCGAGCTGCTCTGTAGCGGGAGTGATTGTGCGAGCCGAAACTTGCACAATATTGTTTAGTTCGTTTTTAGAGAGAGCCGAGGAATTCTATTGGTTAAATACGAAGAAGACGAGCCAAAGATGGTTTTATTATTAGCTGTTATGCGAGCTATCAAATTTGTGGCGTATGCCTTTGCTATGTATAAAAAAGTGATCCCCAAAACAATTGACATCGATTCCTATTTATAAGAGAATAGGAACCGACTTTACAAGATTAAAGTAAATTTTCCATAATGAAACTTTCCATTTCTGCTCGCACCGACTTGCATTTATGGCATGCTCTGATCATGGGCCTTCTTCGATGGGCCTCGGCTCGAATCGCTTCGCTGGATGTTGGCTCGGCCCATTGAGAGATTTCTTACCGGTTTCGTGGTTTAGTCGACGGTTCGTCCTGGCTCGGTTTGGCTACGCCCGGTTCGAATGGCAATGTGATGGAGGGAAATCCGACCCCAACAATTTGCCCCCAGCTCGCTAGTCTTATGTGTAAGAGTGGCGAGCTATAAGTTATCAGGAAAAACATTGTCGTTTGAACCGAGCCATCAATATTTTCAGTTCGTCTTCTGCAAGGATTTGGCTCGTCTTTCTTCTAAACGACGTCGAAGGGTTCTCGTTTTAGTCGGGCGCAGAATCCGAAGCGTTTCCGGGCCCACTGATTTCGGTGGAAACCCTAGGAATCAGGCAGGAATTAGGTCGTGCCGTTTCGTCTTCCCGAACCGATGCGCCCACGCGCCCAAACTTCTATAAATATCGGACTCGGGAGTTCACTTTTCTCATCTCGCTCTCTCTCCAAATAAAAAAAGGTAGAATTCTCTCTCTCTCTAGCTTTTTCTTTTCCACTTTCGAGTTTCATTAGTGTTTTTTTGTTTGCTTCGCCGGCGTGAATCGTTTCACGTCGCCGTCTTCAAACTTTCCGAGCGATCTTCAAACTCTCCGATCCATCTCCTTCCGAGCCCAAAATGTCTTCAAGTAGTCGCACTCCTTCGGTCGGGGCTGATCATTCTGAGGATCGCTCCAATAATTCGAACGACTCTGAGATCTCGGTTCGCCGTTTGTCTTCTTCCTCCGAGCCATCCGATTCGGTGGGATCTCATAACTCCTACACTCCGCAGGGTCGGAAGGTAGTTAATTCGCCTCGATCTGATGAGGGAGATCAATCTGTTAGGGTCGCCGAGACCGCCGAAGTTAATGTATTGGCAAACGAGCCGTTGATTCTTCAAGGCGATGGTTCAAATGGAGCATCCGAGCCGAACTCGGATGAAGGGAACGAGCTGGCCCTTCTTCGTGCCGAGGCGGAATTTCCTGAGGATCAGTCGGCTCGTCCCGGGATAGCACTTGACCCGGTGTATAATCCTGAGGAGAATGAGATCGAACAGATGATGTCTGAAGGGGCAATCGGAGATATCCTCGAGCCATTCAAACCTAAGCCTTCTCAGCTGCCGAGGAGAACCCTTCTGGATGACGCATCTCTCGACTACGTCCTATCCAGCGCCTTCGGTGCCGGCTCGTCAAAAGGAATGAGAAAATGCTCTTTGAAGAGACGGGTCTCGCAGCAAATTCCTCGAAGGCGAGCCGCTAAGAGGACGGTTCCGAATCCTCCCGGGTCGACGCTTTGCACTGGATCGTCTCTGGAAATGCTTCGTCGGTGTTTCCACATATCTGAGGGAGTCGATCTTCTTCTGCCGGCGAGTCATCAAAGGGCCGACGACCCTCCTGTGGGGTGTCTGACACTCTACGAGAGCTTCTTCTACGGCTGCTTCCTATGGTTCCCAATCCCGAGCCTGATCCTGCACTATTTGAGCAAGTATGGGCTCGCCATTGGCCATATCATGCCACGAGGTCTTCGTCATTTGATTGGGCTTATTGTCCGTAGTTTCGAGACCGGCATTCCGATCGGAATCCATCACCTTCAGAATCTGCTGGAAATTCGAGCCGGATCGAAGAAGTCGCTCCGATACTACATTTCTTGTAAGAAGAATCGGAGGATCATCGATGGTTTTCCCAACAAAGAAAGTGGTTGGGAAAATTACTTTTTCTTTGTCCCAATATGTGGGGCGACCGTTGGGAGCGTTCCCAGGAAATTTGTCAGGCAGAGTTGGCAGCCAATCAGTAGCCGAACCGAAAAACAATCATCGTTTTTGTTTACATGAATCGTTTCTAATTCTCTGTTTATTTTGCAGTTCGACGAGCCGTATTCCGTCTTCCCAGCTATTTTTCAGAGGCCGTAGAAAGCTTTCGCGCGAGGAAAACCAACTGGGAGAGAGACTTCTCTTTGGAGCGAGTAGAAAGTGCTCGAGCCCGAGCCTACGATTCTTTCGACGATTCAGACAGCTCGGACGAAGAAATCCTGGAGGTTCCCGAGTCTTCAGACGACGAGATGCAGAAGAAAACGACCCGTCTAAGACTTCAGGATAAAAGGGATGAAGAAGCTCGCGTGAAAGCCGAGAAAGCGGCTCGCGCTAAGGCCACGGAGGCGGCCGTAAAATCAAAGGCTGAGGGCAAGCGGACTACGGTGCCGAGCCCTCCGAAAAAGGGGCCGCTCGAAGGGCCCATAAATCTTGGGAAGGCCGTGAAGCTGGCCAAGGAAGCCATGGCTTCAAAGAAAAAGGGGGCCGCCGCGCCTTCCTCTCCAGGTCGCTCGGACGCGTCCAGAGATTCGGGGACTCTGGTCCTCAATCAGAAAGGTAAGAAGGTTTCCGAACCTACTGGCGCGCTATCGATGAACAAGCCTCCCGAGGCGGGAGGAAAGAAAAGATCCGCGCCCGGAGGGCTCAAGGAGAAGGCTTCGAAGAATGCCAAAGATGATGCTCCTTCCTTTCCGCTCGCTGATCCTACTCAGGGTCAACTTCTTCAAAGAGCCGCGGCGGCTAACTTCCTTGCGAGTAGCACTTCTACGGTTCGTCTCCCTCCCCCTGATACTTTATTGGAGAGTGAGGTTTATGGAGAGGCGGCTCTCAAGTTTCTTTCGGTGAGTCTTCTTCCCGCTTAAGTTAAATGAGAAAGGTACGCGTGTTCTTACATATATTTTTTGTCTCAGTTCACGGAATCCTTCAACGGTCTCGTGGCGGGATACGAGTCCAGGGCTCGTTCTGATCGATCTGCTCTCGACGATCTTCAGAAATCGCTCGATAATCTGAAGCGGCTTCATGAGGCTTCAGAGAGAGGTCATGCCGAGGAGTTGACTCAAGACAAAGAGGAGATCGCCAAGATCCAACGCGAAGCGGAGGTTCACAGGGAGAACGCTATCAAGATGGCTGACTCGAATCTTAAGATCGCGGAGAGGAGCAAATCCTTCGAGGCTAAGGTCAGCTCGCTGCAGGAGCTAATGCGGGCCAAGGATGCTCTCCTCGAGGCTGAGGTTAAAAGAGTGAGGTCCGAGGTGGACAGTCGGTACGCCTCTTTGCTCGAGACGGTTAAATCTGACGCGGAAGGGCTCAAAGAGGCGTTCTCCCGAGCCGTTTATCTTGCTCAGGCTCAGGGTAACATCGAGTTGATCGGTGATATCCGGAGCGCGAACCCTCCCGACCTCGAACTCGAACTCGCGGGACTCGAGGAGCATGTCACTTCTGATCCCAAGGCTGGTGAGGAGGCCGACGCGCTGCTCGCAAAAATGATCAACCGCCTCGACGTCTCCATGGCCTCTTCTAATCCGCCCGAGGTACATCTCAGAGACGAGAAGGTTACCTGGTCAGACAGATTCGAGATAGGAGTATGTCCGTAGTACGGTACTAACTTTGGTTCCTCTATCTTTTAGAACAGAATCGAGCCGGTGATGGTTCCTGACCCATCGTCAGTCGAAGGAGCTTCAGAGCCGGCGAGCCAAGCTATTGTTGGCGTTCAGAAAATGTCGGATCAAGCCCTTGGCGAACCGGATTCGAAATCCGCGGATGTCGCTGATGAAGCTCCGGCCGCCGTTTAAGGAGTCGCCGAACTATTTTCTTTTTTTCTTTTTAGATTTTTGAACATAGCGCCTGGATGGCTTTATCCATTTTGATTGTAAATTGTGCCTGGATGGCTTTATCTCTTTATTAACTTGTGTAATCAAAGACAAAGTTTGTTTCTACGCCCTTGTGTTTGGAAAATATATTCGAGCCATTTGGTGAGATCGACCTTGACTCAAAGTGTTAGACTTAGTTCTTTTAAAGCCGCTTTTGCCGATGTTGTGTCGAGCCATTTTTGTATCGGGTTTAAGTTGATTTAAAATACTTAACCAATGTCACCGCGAGGCGTTTCTGTATATTGGGTTTATGCCAATTAGTTTCTGTTTTTTCCGCATTCCCATGAATTAATGAGCTGCGAACCGAAACAACGGCGATTAACTGTTCCACCAACGTTCTAGCGAACCATTTCGGGTGTTGGGTTTCTGATCTGTATGTTCCAGTTTTTGCCGCGTCCTTATCTATTAGTAATTAGTGGGTCGGAACAGACGATGAATGATCAATTGATATAGCGCTCGCATGATGTAATGTTAAAGTAAGATGATTAAGATCGGATGTTGTGGCCAACAACATCCGTCTCGGAATAGATTAGGAGCGTATTCCGAATTGTACCAAGTGGTGTAAATGGTTTGATTATGCTGACGAACTGACGTAATAAAAGCTCGAATTTTTATTAGCAATCATGTTTTAGCGGCGAACCGCGTTACCAGAAACAATTTAATTGACTAGTCGTGTTGACAACGAGCCGTGTTACGAGGGACAAAAATGCGTTTAACGGCGAACCGTGTTGCAAGCTAATGTGGCTCGTTTAACGGCGAACCGTGTTTCAGGCTAAAAATGCGTTTAACGGCGTACCGTGTTGCACGCGAAAGGGAGTGTATATGTACAAGTACCCACTCCCCCCCCCCCCCCCCCCCCCTTTTTTTGGAGGGGGCAACTGAATCCACTCGAAAGTGAACTGCCTACGTACCCCTTGCGGGGATCAAGTCACGCGTAGTTCTAGGTAATGGCGCGTTGTGCCTTACTGATAATAGTTCTTGAGGTGCATCACGTTCCATGGCTTCGAGATTGCTTCGCCAGCCATATTTTCGAGTCGATAGGCCCCGGGACGAACTGTTTCAATGACCTTGTACGGGCCCTCCCAGTTTGCTCCTAACATTCTGGCATTCCGTTTAGCGGTGTTCTGGAATACTTTTCTGAGAACCAAGTCGCCTTCTCTGAATCTTCGGGCTCGAACGTTGGAGTTGTAGTATTTAGCGACGGATTGTTGATAGTTCTGTATGCGAATGAGCATCAGGTGATTATAGCCCTCTTGCTCTGGTAACAGCCAGCGACGTACTCCGGGAAAATGCACTTCTGGTGGGATTACACATTCCGTTCCGTAGACAAGTGCGAATGGCGTTTCGCCGGTGGCTCGCCTCGGGGTTGTTCGATGGGACCAAAGGACTCCTTCCAGTTCGTCTGCCCAGCGGCCTTTTTTAGCGTCGAGCCGTTTTTTGAGTCCGTCCAGAATCGTCTTGTTAGTCGCTTCGGCTTGACCATTCCCTTGCGGGTAGCGAGGCGTCGACTTGCTAAGGCGGATCTTCCATTTTTCGCAGAAGTTTTGAAATCGAGCCGATATAAACTGTGAGCCATTGTCCGTGACAATTTCGTAAGGGACACCGTGCCGACAGATGATGTTCTTCCAAATGAATTGCTCAACTTGGGCATCTTTTATGCTTGCGTAGGATTCTGCCTCGACCCACTTAGAGAAATAGTCGGTTAAGACTAGCAAAAACCTTTTTTGCTTCGATTTGTGCAGTGGTCCGACAATATCCATCAACCATCTCATGAATGGATATGGTGCGGAGATAGAATACAACAACTTGGCTGGCTGACGTATCGTTGGAGCATGACGTTGGCATTTTTCGCATTTCCGCGAGTATGATTTTGATAGCCAGGGCTCGTCCTCCGGAATGATTTCCACATGATCCACTGTGAACTTCTTTCATTATTTCTCGCGCCTTTTTTCCCTCTACGCATGCGAGCAGCGGTCCTGAAAACCTCCATCGGAACACGGCGTCGCGTATCAGAATGTATCGTGCTGCTTGAGCTTTCAGCTTGCGAGCTGCCCACTTATCCGCTGGTACTTCTCCGTCGGCTATGTATACACGGATTGGAGCGAGCCACTCTTTGTCACAACCGTACTCCGTTTCTTCTTCGATGTCCATATCCGCGGGCCGATCGCCATCGAATACACCATTATCGCCCGGCTCGTGTGTGACTATGGTCATTAGGATTTCGGGCTCGTCGGTATCGATACTGGGGTGTTCGATAAACTCTACGGGAATTATCCTTTTCAGGTCTGGGTCGGAGGTCGAGGCCAGCGAGGCCAGAGCGTCGGCTTGAGTATTGTCTCCACGCGGTATCTTCTCCAATGCAAATTTTTCGAACTGTCCGGCTAGATTCTTAACTACTTCGAGGTAGGCCTCCATTCTTTTGTCTTTGGTAGCGTATTCTCCACTGAATTGGCTCGCGACGAGCTGAGAATCACAGTAAGCGCGTATATTTCGAACTCCAATTCCGAGCGCCAACTTTAATCCAGCTATTAATGCTTCGTACTCTGCCTCGTTATTTGACGCACCAAAATTCAGACGAAGAGATTGTTCCAAGATTTCGTCTGTCGGGGAAGTGAGTCGAATTCCGACTCCAGCGCCTTGCTTCGACGATGAGCCATCGACATGAAGTAACCAGTCAACGGGAAGATTTGGCTCTCCGCTGGTGGTGATGGGAAATTCGATTAGGAAGTCAGCCAAGACCTGCGATTTTGCGCTCGTTCGACCTCGATACTCGATATCGTATTCGCTCAGCTCGATCGCCCACTTCGCCAGTCTTCCTAATTGGCTCGGGCTATGTAAAATCATTCGCAGTGGTAGTGCCGTCAGGACTATAATCGAATGGGATTGAAAATATGGGCGTAATTTCCGAGCCGACATAACGACTGCTAGCGCAAATTTCTCGGTCTGGGGGTATCTTGTTTCTGCATCGGTCAGGCTTTGACTCACATAAAAAACCGGTTTTTGGGTTCCGCGGTCTTCGCGGATTAGGACTCCACTGACCGCTGTTAAGGACACCGCAACATACATATATAGTGGCTCTCCGTCCTCCGGCTTCGCCAGTATTGGGGGGCTCGCCAGATAAGATTTCTGCTCGAGTCAGGCTTTTTCACATTTTGCTGTCCATTCGAACTTCTTGTTTCCTCGTAGAGTATCGTAGAAAGGAAGGCACTTGTCTGTGGATCGCGAGATAAAACGGTTGAGCGCGGCGATACGTCCGGTTAGCTGTTGAATTTGCCTCTTCGTTTCTGGCGATGGCATTTTGACCAGGGCCTGAATCTGTTTAGGGTTTGCCTCGATACCTCGCTGAGTTACCAGATAACCCAGGAATTCTCCAGATGTCACGGAGAAGCGGAACTTTGTCGGATTTAACTTCATATTGTAGGCGTTCAACTGCTCGAAGCATTCGCGGAGATGTATTACGTGGTTTTCTTTCTTCAGTGATTTTACTAGCATGTCGTCGATGTATACTTCCATCGTTTTTCCGAGCTGGGGAGCGAACATTTTGTTCACGAGCCGTTGATACGTCGCTCCTGCATTCTTGAGTCCGAACGGCATTACTTGGTAGCAATAGATGCCTCGCTCCGCTTGGAAGGCCATTTTTTCTCGATCGTCGGGGTTCATCTAAATCTGATTGTAGTCTGAGAAAGCGTCCATGAAGGTTAACAGCTCGTTTCCTGCAGTTGCTTCTACGAGGCGGTCGATATGCGGGATCGGATTTCCATTGGGCATGCCTTATTTAGATCTGTGAAGTCTATGCATACTCGCCATTTTCCATTCTTCTTTTTGACCACGACCGGATTTGCGAGCCATTCGGGGTATTTTGCTTCGACGATCGAGCCTACTTTCAATTGACGCTCCACTTCGTCGTTCACGGCCTTTTGACGCTCGTGCCCTAACTTCCGTCGCTTTTGTTTGACTGGTTTAAAGGTCGGATCGACGTTTAGCTCGTGTCGAGCGACATTGATGTCTATTCCAGGCATATCCTCTGCTGTCCAAGCGAAGGTGTTGATGTTCTCTTTCAAGAAAGAGATTAGTTCCTTTTGGATCGCTGCTTCCAGGTTTGCTCCGATTTCCACACATCTTTCTGGGTTCTGTTCGTCAATGCATACGGAGATTACGGCTTCGCAGGTTGGTTCCTCGATGACGGTTTCCTTACCTTCGACTAGCGTATTCTGGGCGGGCTGGCTGTTCGTTGGCTCGCCGTCATCTGCTATCTGTAATTGCTATAAGAGGTTGGCTAGGTCGTTTGCCGTCTCTCGGCTCGTTTTGACCTTCTTCCTGTTCGCTTCGGGGGAGCAGTTTCGGCAGAGGATTCCGGAGTTTATGTTCCGTCATGAAGCATATTCTCGACTCCTTTTGCGAACCGAGTATGGTTTTCACTCCAGATGGAGTGGGAAACTTGATGCACAGATGATATGTGGATGGTACGGCTTGCATCGGGTTTATCCATGGTGTTCCCATGACGATGTTGTAGATCGGTGGGTTATCCGAGACGGAAAAGTGAACCATTTTGGTGATACCACCTGCTTCGACCGGGAGCGTGATCGTTCCCATGGACATTGCCGTCTCGCCTCCGAAACCTGTTAACGGTTTTGGCGCCGACCTTACGTCAGACATATCGATTCCCATTCGCTCCAAGGTTCCTTTGTAAATTATGTCGACCGTGCTCCCCGTATCGATGAGGATCCGAACTACGTCGAAATTTCCCAAGGCTAGCATGATGACGAGGGGGTCTTCGTGTGGTTTATCAATGCCGATAACTTCGTTCTCCGTGAAGGTGATTTCGGCGTTTGAAAGCTTTGGGGGTTCGTACCAGTTGACCGCTGCCTCGGCTCGTCGTTGAAAGGCTTTGATCGACGATACGGTGTCCGGGCAGTATTGCGAGCCGCCCATTATTAGATGGATTCTCCTTCGCGTTCCAGCTTGATCATCTGAATCCTCCCGTCTTCCTCGCTTCGGTTGGTCGATCGGTCGATCTGATTTTTCTGGTCGTTCTCTCGGCTCGGGTCGCTCCAGATCCTCCAGTTTCAGGTCACCCTTCAGTTCTCCACTAAGCAGCTTCTTTGCGAGCTCCGCTCCTAGGTGGCGGCATTTCTCGGTAGAATGGCCGTAGCATTGGTGGAACTCACAGTAAGCTTTGTCGTCGTAGTTCGAGGAGCTTTGGTTCCTTACTCATGTGTTGCCTTTTAGCGCTCTTCCCCTTCCAAGGCCTACTTGGTTTACGACGTCAGATTATGGGCTCGCATCGACCTGATAATTGTGCACCCCGGACAGGTTCCGTCCTTCGTGATATACATATCCGCTCTTCTGACTGTGACGCTTCTGATTGGTCTGCTACGAACGCCACGGATCGATGGATGGCGTCGGCGATTGACTTAGGTTTATTGAGGGCGAGCTCTTTCCGGAAATCCGATTGGAACCACAACCCCTTTTTGAGTGAGTCCATGGCGATCTCGGTTTAAGAACCAGTCCAGGGCCGCGCCTTTCAGATACTCAGCGAATAATAGGCAGAATCCAGCATCCTTTTCTTCTATGCTTCTGAATGCAACTCGACTCAATGCGACCCGAAACGCGTTAATATGATCCTTAGGATTAGTCGAGCCGTCGTACTTCTGGATGCTCAATTTCCCTGGATCGATTACCTTGGTGTTAATTATCCGTGCCGAGAAAGGTGTATGTTCCGCGTCCTCGCATATTTGAGCGATTTCTGGCGCCGAACTGAGTGCTCTGTGGATTTGAGATCGAAGCAGCTTAGCTTCGTTATCAGATTTTTCAAGGCGAGCCCGAATTTCGGCCAATTCATCTCGGCTCATACTCGGTTCTTTGCTGGAATATTTCTCCTTGAGGAGTTCGGGCCTCGAGGAAGCCGATCCTTGTTTGGAGTACCGTGAGGAGTCGGTGTTCGCTTCTCGAGTAGGAGACGCGTAATGGCTTCCGCAAACGTTTCGGAAGAGGGTAAAGCAGGCGAGACGTCCGTGCTCTGTTCGGCAATCTTAGTTGGTTGACTCGGATCATCAATCAAATCGCTCGGGGCGGATTCCCCTTGAGTTGATAGTATCTGCCTGAGCATCTCGGCCAGTGATTCTGGGGTGATATCGCTGGGGATCTGGTCTCCCAAGTTGAACCGTATCGGGTTAATCGGTTGAGCATCCTTGCGCTTTGTGTTCTGCTTCTTCCCGCGGAGACGCGGTGGCGAGTCATCTGGCTCGGAACTTGTCTCGCTTTGCTCGGGAGTTTTTTCCTCTTCTCCCTCTTCCTCTGTTTCATCGGCTGGGGAGTCGAAGGCCAGATTCTTCGGGTCGAGTTTCTTTCGTCGCCTGGCGTCTCGTTCTTCTCTTTCTTTTAGTTGGGTGCGCAGATTTTCGAGCTCTTGAGTCAACGTGCTGTTCAAGGCTCCTTGCTCTTCAGCTTGTTTCTTCAGGGCAGCGATCATCTCTGTTTCTGTTTGGCTCGCCGCCGCGCTTCCTTCGTGTTGCTGACCGGTCGGGTCGGTCTCGTCTAGATTTGTGTCCGTCATCCTGCTTCGTATTCTTTGTGTATGAATTCTCTACGCCCTCCTTCTAGCGCCAAATTGTGCGAGCCGAAAATTGCACAATATTGTTTAGTTCGTTTTTAGAGAGAGCCGAGGAATTCTATTGGTTAAATACAAAGAAGACGAGCCAAAGATGGCTTTATTATTAGTTGTTATGCGAGCTATCAAATTTGTGGCGTATGCCTTTGCTATGTGTAAAAAAGTGATCCCCAAAACAATTGACATCGATTCCTATTTATAAGAGAATAGGAACCGACTTTACAAGATTAAAGTAAATTTACCATAATGGAACTTTCCATTTCTGCTCGCACCGACTTGCATTTATGGCAAGCTCTGATCATGGGCCTTCTTCGATGGGCCTTGGCTCGAATCGCTTCGCTGAATGTTGGCTCGGCCCATCGAGAGATTTCTTACCGGTTTCCTGGTTCAGTCGACGGTTCGTCCTGGCTCGGTTTGGCTACGCCCGGTTCGAATGGCAATGTGATGGAGGGAAATCCGACCCCAACAGTGATCGAGCTAACACTACAAGAAAACAGCGGTTTTGCGACAGAACTTTGCGACGGAAATATTTCCGTCGCAAACTGGCGATGGATTTGCGTCGGACTTACGACGGAAAAAGAAACCATCTCAAATCAGTTGCAAGTTTGCGACGGTCAACGATCCGTCGCAAACTTGCGACTGATTTGCGATGGAATTGCGAGTGAAGCAGAATCCGTCGCAATTCCGTCACAAATTTGCGACGGAATTGCGATGGAAAACTACCATCGCAAGTTTGCGAAGGATTTACGGGTAGGAGTTTACGTCGCAAAGTGTGTCGTCGCAAATCCATTTGCGAGGAAAAGTTGGTGGCCGACATGCGGACCGGTTAGGTACGCACGTGTTAATTGAGTTTACCTAACTTATTGCGATGGAATATTTCCGTCGCAAGGCCGTCGCAAATCCATCGGAAGTTAGTCGTAATTCCGTCGCAAACGCGGAACCGTCGCAACTCCGTCGCTAAGTATCAATCGCAAATCCCTCGCAATTCTATAGCAAAAAAATTTCAGAAATCTATATATAGCGAAACGTTCATCTGTAAAAATCAGAAAAAAAAAGAAGGGGAAGAGAGGGAAAGAGAGGAAAAGATAGGGAAGAGGGAAGGAAAAAAAAAAGAGAGAAAAAAAAATAAAACACTAAAAAAATGAGTTACAGAATATATGAGTTACGAAGCTGGATGTACAATCAAAGAGATCCAGGGACCGGCGAAGTGAAGAGAGAGTTTGTTGAAGGATTACATGGATTCTTTAACCAAGCACAAAACCAACCACAGGCAATGCAAACTGGTAAAATATTTTGTCCCTGTGAGAAATGTAGGAACAAAAAATATATCGTTGTTGATACTGCTAAAAAACATGTATTTAATAGAGGATTTGTACCAAACTATTATGTATGGTATTTTCATGGGGAAAATCATTATAATACTACTCACTATGAAGCGGGAAATAGTGGTTCGAGTCAAGGGGTTGAAGAACATAATTATAGCGGTAGCTATGATTATGGTCATCCTGATATATTGGGAAATGATATTGGGTATCAGCAAGGGAATATGTTTCATGATATGGTTACAGATGCATTTCATGAAACTACACCTGTTCCTGCTGATAATCCTACGGAAGCAATTCTAGAAGAACCCAACATCGAAGCACAAAAGTTTTATGATATGTTAGAGGCTGCAAATCAACCACTTTACGATGGGTGTAGAGAGGGACTTTCTAGATTGTCACTAGCAGCTAGGATGATGACAATTAAAAGTGAGGATAACAGCAGCGAGAGTAACATGGATAAGTGGGCTGGACTATTTCAAGAGTATTTACCGGAAGATAATCTTTCTGCTGGTAATTACTATGAAATACAGAAGTTGGTTGCGGGTCTTGGGTTACCTTATGAAATGATTGATGTATGCATTGACAATTGCATGATTTTCTGGAAAGATGATGATAAGCTGCAGGAATGTCGATTTTGTGGGAAGCCGAGATACAAACCCACTATGGGAAGGAGGCGGGTCCCTTACCAACGTATGTGGTACTTGCCAATCACCGAAAGATTGAAACGGTTATACCAATCGGAAATGACGTCAGCGTCAATGAGATGGCATACAGAACATTCCACATGTAATATCCGCGAACCAGAAAGTTGTGTTAGAGTTGGTATCGGACGACATTAGGGATTCGGGAGTCGATTGCATACGCTCTTTGAGGTGCGAATCGAGGATTGACTGTACATGTTCTTGTTTGATTGTTGTACAGTTGGTTTAAGGTTCCTTTATCTCGAAGAAAATGTGTGAAAAGCTTCTGAATGCTTAGTGTCGATCGACACCAAAGGGTGTGTCGATCGACACCGGTTATCAGGTTCGATTCCGGTTTAAGTCGATTGCGCGTTTGATTTGTGGTTTGAGTTGGTTTGGTCGATGGGTGTCGACCGACACCAAGGAAGGGTGTCGATCGACACCGATTATTGAGGAATCGACCGGTTCGATTCAAGTCGGCTGGTTTTGTCTGGTTTAGGGCGTGGAAACCCTATTTCTCGAATAAAAAGCTCGTGGCCGCGTGGAGAAGTCACTTTTTCGAGAAAAGCAAGTTCCATAGGTGATTTTGAGAGTTTGGAGGAGTTTTGTGGAGTTTTTGAGGCTTATGGTTGTTGTTCTTCTCCTTTTCCTTCCTTCTAATCCCTTTTCAAGGTGAGTGCGTGACTGTAGGTCCGTTAATCGTTAGAGATTGTGTGATTTTGGAATGTGTTGTGTTCTTGAGATTGTTTATGCTGGAATTCGTGTTTTGATAGCATTGGGGCGTTGAAAACTCTTATATTATCTGTTTTGCGATTTGCTATGCGATTTTCGTTGTTGTTGGTGTCTGGGCATCGAGCTGTTGTCGACCGACACTCGATGAGTGTCGATCGACACTCAGGAGGCTGGCATCGATCGACACCATAAAGGTGTCGGTCGACACCGACCTGGGTGTCAGGAAACGTGGGTGTTTCCTGACAAGGAAGGTTTATATTGTTGTTTATTTGTTGAGCATTGTTATTATTGTTGATTATTGTGCTGTATTGTCTAGTGTTTGACGTACTTGGCCTGTAGGAAGGATGATCCACTCATTAAGTATTTATGATAATACTTACGCATCTCTATTCCAATGTGATGCAGGTAACAGCAATGTTCTTCCGCGGAAAGAGACCGAGAGAAGAGGATGATAAGATTAGGAATTTGATTCTGGCTTTATTGTTGTGGTTGACAAGGAATTCCTGATTTCTAGGGTGTTAGTCTTTATTTTCATAATGTAGCAAACCTGGTGTTTAGGTTGCTAGAGTTTATTCTTTATTGGTATATTATTTCATATTATTGATTTCTTTCTGAGAACTTCCGCATTGATAATTATTATAAACCTTTATAAAAAATAAAAAAAAACTTGGTTGTTTCATTTTGGTATCAGAGCAAATACGGTTTTAGGACTGTTAGCATTGGGTGAATTGGACTATGTGTTTAATTGATTATGTGAGTTAGTCTGTTAGTGGTCTAGTCTCATCCTCTCGGTCTTCCAGTTTTCCGCGGTAAGTGAGTTGGATATTTGGTGTGTTGTGTTTTGTGTTTGTGTGTTGACTTTGCTCTTTTTCTGTACTTGGTGGTAGTGCAGAGAGATCGACGCAGGTCGTGGCCGTGGTCGTGGTCGCGGTGCAGCCCGTGGGGGCAGAGGAGCTGGTCGCGGTGGGCGAGCAGCGGGTCGTGGAGGTCGGGGTGCTGGTCGTGGTGTGCTAGAGGCTGAGGTTTCAGTAGAGAGTGCAGCGCCGAGTGTGGCGGCGGCGTCAGTGACACAGTCTATTTTGTTGGCCGGTGGGGCTAACTCAGGTGCCAGTGGTGGTGCAGGAGCTGGAGCGGTTCCCGGTGGGGGCGCTGCTTTAGCTCAGGGAGAGTTGATTGTGGGGCTACTGACGCAGTTGTTGGCACGTCTTCCTCAGGCAGTTCCACAGCAGGTTGGTGCCGGGGCACAGGTTGGTGCTGGTTTTGTTGAGCAACAGGAGGCTGCGGTGCAGCAGGGTGTTGCGGTTGGTTATTCGCCTTATCGTGAGATGATGAGGGAGATGCAGAGGATTGGTACGCCTATGTTTGAGGGCGGTGTTACTCCAGAGCAGGCTGACGAGTGGCGTCAGAGGTTGGAGCGGAACTTCGATTCAGGTCGTTGTCCAGAGCAGTTTCAAGTCGAGTTGGCAGTGCACTACCTTGGAGGTGATGCACATTTGTGGTGGAGGTCTGTTAGGACCCGGAGAGAGGTGTGGACTTGGGTTGATTTTGTCGAGGAGTTCAACCACAAGTTTTTCCCTCAGGAGGCTCGTGACAGACTGCAGTTGAGGTTCTTAGGCTTGACGCAGGGCGAGATGTCTGTTCGAGAGTACGATGCAGAGTTCTGCAGATTGGTGGTTCATTACGGTGGTGAGCTGGTGAGTGAGCGGGCATTGATGTCGACGTTTCTTCAGGGGCTTCGGAGGAACATCAGGACTCAGTGCAGAGGTGGTATGTACCACCCTAGAGCGGGTTTGGTAGAGTTAGCAGCTTCCATTGAGAAGGATTTGCGTGAGCCGGTGAGCTCAGCAGTTGTTCCAGTTGAAGTTGCTCCTGCTACCCATCCTCGGGGCCAGCAGCAGCATCAGCAGCGTAGAGGGTACAGTTCTGGTTACGGCAGGGGCAGTAGGCCTGCGCAGGGCCAGAAGAGGAGAGCAGAGGAGATATCTGCCAGTAGCCCGAGTACGGGTGGTTGTTTTGGGTGTGGGAGTCTGGATCACAGAGTTGCGACTTGCCCCAAGAGGGCGGGATCCAGAGAGACTACAGTGTGCTTCTACTGCAGGGAGCCGGGGCATATCAAGACAATGTGTCCCAAGTTGCAGCAGCGAGCAGTAGCAGCAGCGATTCAGCCGTTGGCTATTCAGTCAGCAGCTCAGGTTGCCGCGTTGCAGTCAGGTGGAGCGCCAAGAGTTTATACTTCGGCAGAGGTGGGCCAGACCAGTCAGTCAGGCCAGATCACAGGTAAAATCTTGACTCAGACTTGTAAATTCTTAAAGTATAATTGTTGGTGTTGTCTGTTTCTATTATTTTACTGTGATAGAGTTTAGAGGTTCTCAACACTTGTGGTGTGTGTAGGGACCTTGTTAGTTGGTGGATTTGAGTCGCACGTGTTGTTTGACTCGGGAGCATCTAATTGCTTCATTACTCCGGAGAGAGCTGAGGGTAGTGGTATTCGGAGTAGCGAGGGCGAGGCTTCAGGCTTTGTCAAGGTGGTCGGTGGTGGTTATCTGGCTACTTCGGGCAAAGCTAGAGCAGTTGATGTGCGTATTGCGGGGCAGTCTATGCCAGCAGATTTAGTCATCAGTCCAATGGAGCTGTATGACGTGATTTTGGGAATGGACTGGTTATCTTCTTACCGAGTTCATCTGGATTGCTACAGAGGTAGAGTTGTGTTTGAGCAGGATGCAGGGAAGTTGGTTTATCAGGGAGTGAGACCGACTTCGGGGAGTATAGTGATCTCAGCTATTCAGGCAGAGCAGTTGTTAGAGCGGGGCTGTGAAACCTATCTGGCGACGATTACTATGACAGAGTCCAGTGGTGAGGTGGTTTTGCAGGATATTCAGGTTGTCCAGGAATTTGAGGATGTATTTCGGTCGTTGAAGGGATTGCCACCATCTCGGTCAGATCCTTTCACGATTGAATTAGAGCCCGGAACAGCTCCGATATCGAAGCACCTTACAGGATGGCTCCAGCAGAGATGGCAGAGCTGAAGAAGCAGCTAGAGGACCTTTTGAGTAAAGGGTTCATCAGACCTAGTGTTTCGCCGTGGGGAGCGCCAGTGTTGTTTGTGAAGAAGAAGGATGGCAGTTTTCGGTTGTGCATTGATTACCGGGGACTTAACCGAGTCACAGTGAAGAACAGGTACCCACTTCCGAGGATCGATGAGTTGTTGGAACAGTTGAGAGGTGCTACTTGGTTCTCCAAGATTGACTTGGCATCGGGTTATCATCAGATCCCGATAGATGAGGCAGATGTTCGGAAGACAGCTTTCCGGATGAGGTATGGGCATTTTGAGTTTGTGGTCATGCCTTTTGGTTTGACTAATGCGCCGGCAGCCTTCATGAGATTGATGAACGACGTGTTCAGGGAGTTTCTGGATGTGTTTGTCATCATTTTCATAGATGATATTTTGGTGTATTCGAGGAGTCCAGAGGAGCATGCGACGCATTTGAGACTTGTCTTGGAGAAGCTTCGGGAGCAGAAGCTGTATGCTAAGTTGAGCAAGTGCAGCTTTTGGCAGAGAGAGATGGGGTTTCTTGGCCATATCGTTTCTGCAGAGGGAGTTTCTGTGGATCCGGCTAAGATTGAGGCTATCAGAGATTGGCCTAGACCGAGTAATGCTACCGAGATCAGGAGTTTTCTGGGTTTAGCAGGCTACTACAGGAGATTCTTCAAGGGGTTTGCGAGTATGTCTCAGCCGATGACGAGGTTGACTGGCAAGGATGTGCCGTTTGTGTGGTCGCATGAGTGCGAGGAGAGCTTTGGGAAGCTCAAGGAGATGTTGACTAGTACACCTGTGTTGGCATTACCCGATCCGGGGAAGCCTTATGTAGTGTACACAGATGCTTCAGGAGTTGGACTTGGTTGTGTTTTGATGCTGGAGGGCAGAGTGATTGCCTACGCTTCGAGGCAGTTGCAGGGCAGTGAACGCAACCGTCCTACGCATGATCTTGAGTTGGGAGCTGTGGTTTCTGCACTCAAGATTTGGAGGTCTTATCTTTGTGGTGGTAGAGTGCAGATCTTTACAGATCACAAGAGTCTACAGCATATCTTTACTCAGCCTTTGCTGAATGCGAGGCAGACGCGTTGGGTGGAGTTTCTGGCAGACTATGACCTGGATATTGTCTATCATCCGGGCAAGGCCAATTTGGTGGCAGATGCTTTGAGTCGACGGAGGGTTGATTCAGATAGAGAGCGTGGTGTTGAGGCTTTGGTCAGCGAGATTAGTACATTGCGTCTTTGTGCTATTTCAGAGGAGCCTTTGGGTTTAGAGGCAGCTGATCAGGCAGATTTACTCAGTAGGATCAGAGTGGCGGAGCAGAGTGATCAGGGTTTGATCGATGCTTCGCAGGCGGTTGGTTCTGAGTATCAGGTCTCTTCGAATGGGACTATCTTGGTTCGTGGGCGAGTTTGTGTGCCCAAAGATGTGGAGTTGAGACATGAGGTTTTGAGAGAGGCTCATTCGAGCAAGTTTTCGATTCATCCGGGTGCGACCAAGATGTACCGTGACCTCAAATGGTATTATCATTGGGTTGGGATGAAGAGGGATGTGGCAGATTGGGTTGCGAGGTGCAACACTTGTTCTTTGGTCAAGGCAGAGCATCAGGTGCCTAATGGTCTTTTGCAGAGTTTACCCATTCCAGAGTGGAAGTAGGATATGATCACTATGGATTTTGTTGTGGGATTGCCTATCTCACGGACTTTTGATGCTATTTGGGTCATTGTGGATCGCTTGACCAAATCAGCACATTTCTTGGCCATCAAGAAGACAGATGGAGCAGCTGTCTTGGCTAGGAAGTTTGTGCGAGAGATTGTGAGCCTGCATGGAGTGCCAGCCAGTATTGTGTCGGATAGAGATCCGAGGTTTGCTTCAGAGTTTTGGAGGGCATTTCAGACTGAGATGGGCACTAAGGTGCATATGAGTACAGCGTATCATCCGCAGACAGATGGGCAGTCAGAGAGGACTATTCAGACTTTGGAGGATCTGCTTAGGATGTGTGTACTGGATTGGGGTGGTCATTGGGCTGATCATCTGTGTTTGGCAGAGTTTGCTTATAACGACAGTTTTCAGTCTAGTATTGGCATGGCTCCTTATGAGGCTTTGTATGGGAGGTCATGCAGGACACCGTTATGCTTGACCCAAGTGGGGGACCGCAGCATGTTTGGAGCTACTTTTGTTCAGGAGACGACGGAGAAGATCCATGTCTTGAGGTTGAACATGAAGGAGGCTCGGTATAGACAGAGGATTTACGCAGATAGGCGACGACGTGAGCTTGAGTTTCATGTGGGAGATAGAGTTTATCTCAAGATGGCTATGTTGAGGGGCCCTAACAGGTCCATAGCAGAGAACAAGCTCAGTCCGCGTTTTATGGGTCCGTTTCCAGTGGTGGAGCGAGTTGGGCCAGTGACTTATCGGTTGGAGTTGCCACCGATTATGAGTGCCTTTCATAAGGTGTTTCATGTTTCTATGTTGAGGAGGTGTTTGCATCCTTCAGAGGAGTTAGTGGCAGAGATTCCAGAGGATCTTCAACCAGATATGACAGTTTCGGCAGTTCCTGTGAGGATTCTTGAGAGGAGAGTCAAGGTTCTGCGGAACAAGAGAGTGCCATTGTTGAGAGTCTTGTGGGACTGTAGTGGCACAGAGGAGCAGACTTGGGAGCCAGAGGCAAAGATGAAGCTGAAGTTCGGAAAGTGGTTCGAGAAGCAGACTGTGGAGTGAGCTTCTTCATCTTTGTGGTTCTATTCTTGTTTTGGTTTTGTTGTTGTTAGTTTTGGATTTATGTATTTTCGTTTTCGTTGTACGATATACATTTTTGGAGTTATATGAGATGGAGTTTTGCCTCATATTTTGGTTTCGCGTTTTGGATGTTACAAGTTTCTTTGGCCGGTGGGGTCATTGAAAGTTTTTAGTCATATGTTGGTACGCGTTTCAGATTTTATTACTCGTTTTATCTAGAGGCGGTGGGCCTTTAGAGTAGACGGTGGGTCTACTTTTGTTGGGACGGTGGGTGCCCGGCAGACTTATTTTGGGGGTCGCTACCTTGATATGGGTTGTTTTCGTGACGGTGGGTCACGGTTTGGATACTGTGGCGGTGGGCCGCAGTATGGATATTGTGGCGGTGGGCCGCAATATAGATATCGTGACGGTGGGTTACGGTATTGAGAGTAATAATATCTTGGAAACATGCGTATAACATAGGACTAAAAATATGAGTTTTGAGGTCTTTGAGAGACGTTTGTGTTGGGATTCGAGGACGAATCCAGTTTAGTGGGGGAGAATTGTAACATCCGCGAACCAGAAATTTGTGTTAGAGTTGGTATCGGACGACATTAGGGATTCGGGAGTCGATTGTATACGCTCTTTGAGGTGCGAATCGATGATTGACTTTACATGTTCTTGTTTGATTGTTGTACAGTTGGTTTAAGGTTCCTTTATCTCGAAGAAAATGTGTGAAAAGCTTCTGAATGCTTAGTGTCGATCGACACCAAAGGGTGTGTCGATCGACACCGGTTATCAGGTTCGATTCCGGTTTAAGTCGATTGCGCGTTTGATTTGTGGTTTGAGTTGATTTGGTCGATGGGTGTCGACCGACACCAAGGAAGGGTGTCGATCGACACCGGTTATTAAGGAATCGACCGGTTCGATTCAAGTCGGCTGGTTTTGTCTGGTTCTGTCTCGAATAAAAAGCTCGTGGCCGCGTGGAGAAGTCACTTTTTCGAGAAAAGCAAGTTCCAGAGGTGATTTTGAGAGTTTGGAGGAGTTTTGTGGAGTTTCTGAGGCTTGTGGTTGTTGTTCTTCTCTTTTTCCTTCCTTCTAATCCCTTTTCAAGGTGAGTGCGTGACTGTAGGTCCGTTAATCGTTAGAGATTGTGTGATTTCGGATTTGTGTTGTGTTCTTGAGATTGTTTATGCTGGAATTCGTGTTTTGATAGCATTGGGGCGTTGAAAACCCTTAGATTATGTGTTTTACGATTTGCTATGCGATTTTCGTTGTTGTTGGTGTCTGGGCGTCGAGCTGGTGTCGACCGACACTCGATGAGTGTCGATCGACACTCAGGAGGCTGGCGTCGATCGACACCATAGAGGTGTCGGTCGACACCGACCTGGGTGTCAGGAAACGTGGGTGTTTCCTGACAGGGAAGGTTTATATTGTTGTTTATTTGTTGAGCATTGTTATTATTGTTGATTATTGTGCTGGATTGTCTAGTGTTTGACGTACTTGGCCTGTTGGCAGAATGATCCACTCACTAAGTATTTATGATAATACTTACGCATCTCTATTCCAATGTGATGCAGGTAACAGCAATGTTCTTCCGCGGAAAGAGACCGAGAGAAGAGGATGATGAGATTAGAAATTTGATTCTGGCTTTATTGTTGTGGTTGACAAGGAATTCATGATTTCTAGGGTGTTAGTCTTTATTTTCATAATGTAGCAAACCTGGTGTTTAGGTTGCTAGAGTTTATTCTTTATTGGTTTATTATTTCATATTATTGATTTCTTTCTGAGAACTTCCGCATTGATAATTATTATAAACCTTTATAAAAAATAAAAAAAGCTTGGTTGTTTCACCACACATCATAGAGAGATAACACATCCCTCATATGCAAAGGCGTGGAAACACTTTCAGACGGTACATTCAAACTTTGCTAATGAGTCTAGGAATGATTATCTTGGATTATACACAGACGGATTTAGTCCAGTTGGTATGTCAGGGAGACAATATTCGCTATGTCCCGTCATACTGACGCCATATAATCTTCCGCCAACAATGTGCATGCAGCGAGAATTTTTGTTTCTAACTGTTTTAGTGCCAGGTCCAAAGCATCCGAAGCGATCCCTAGATGTATTTTTGCAACCTTTGATCGATGAGTTGAAACAACTGTGGTATTCAGGAGTCTGCACATTTGATTACTCGCAGCAACAAAACTTCAACATGCGCGCAGTATTATTGTGGACGATTAGTGACTTTCCAGCGTATGGAATGTTGTCGGGGTGGACTACGCACGGAAGACTATCGTGTCCACACTGTTTGAATAGGGCAGAAGCATTTCAGCTGAGGCATGGAAGAAAACCTTGTTGGTTTGATTGTCACCGTCGTTTTCTTCCTATCAATCACAAGTACCGAAAGAACCAGGTTTTATTTACCATGAATAAAGCTGTCGGCGGTCCCCCTCCAGATTATCTTTCGGGTCAGGATTTGCTTGATCAGATCGATTATTATGGCGGTGAGGAAACATGCAAACGTGGGGGCAATTGGCATTGTACTGCAAACATGCCTGACGGATATGGACAAGCACACAACTGGCACAAAAAAGTATATTCTGGGAACTCCCATATTGGAAGGATCACCTTTTGCGACATAATCTTGACGTTATGCATATCGAGAAGAATTTTTTTGATAACATCATGCATACCATTTTGAACGCCCAAGGCAAAAGTAAAGATAATATGAAATCGAGGCTGGACTTACCAGATATATGCAAAAGAAGCGAGTTGGAGATCACTAGAGACGGCAAACAGCCAATTCCGAGTTTTCGTTTGTCTGCAGATGGGAAGAGAGCTCTATTTGATTGGGTGGCCTCATATGTCAAATTTTCGGATGGATATGTTTCCAAATTCTCACGATGTATAGAGCGAGGACAAAAATTTTCTGGTATGAAGAGCCACGATTGCCATGTTTTCATGCAGCGACTACTACCGTTTGCGTTACAAGAGCTATTGACGTCTCATGTCCACGAAGCAATTGCTGGTAATTAAACAAGTATTTACATTTCTTTTAATTGAGTTTATGTACATAATTACATATATATGTTTTATTAATTTGTTTATAATGGTGTATACTATATTATAGGTATTGGGGCGTTTTTCCGAGATCTTTGCACGCGAACACTGACAGAAGACGGGGTTGAGAAGTTAAAAAAAAACATTGCTCTCTTGTTATGTAACATGGAGAAAATCTTCCCTCCTTCATTCTTCGACGTGATGGAACACCTAACCGTACATTTGCCATATGAGGCGGATCCCGGGGGGCCTGTGCAATTCAGGTGGATGTATCCGTTTGAGCGTTTTATGGGACACATGAAGGGAAAGGCTAAAAACCTTGCAAAAGTTGAGGGATCCATAGTACAAGTTTCATTGACAGAGGAAACATCTAACTTCGCGTCTTACTATTTTAGTCCAAATGTGAGAACGAGAAGAACCGCTACGAAACGATACGATGATGGAGGCGTTGCACCTGTTTATAGGCATGTTGTCCCCAGCATCTTCAAAGAAATAGGCAGACTTGATGGAAAGTTGAAGGAAAAATCGTGGGACCATGAAGATTTGAGAGCGGCTCACAATTACATATTGCGTAATCTGAATGAAGTGCACCAATTTGAGAGGTAACTTTGATCATATATACGTTTATATATATATAACTCGAGATTTTTGTGCAGCATATTTGATAATCTGATCCGCCAAACATACCATGGTTTACAAGAGCATGAGTATGAGTTTTACAAAGAACGTGACTTTGTTGGATGGTTAAAATACTATGTAAGTTCTCTTCAAATGAGTGATATATAAACTAAAACCTAACACTATGTATATATAATTAATGTACCATTTGTTTGTATATAGGTGAGAGAGGGCTGTCATCCGGAACAAATACCGATGTGGCTGCATGAGATTTTGAACTCTCCAATAGGAAAGATCACTACAACACCAATGTACTGTACTCGCGGGTACATCCTCTCGGTCTTCCAGTTTTCCGCGGTAAGTGAGTTAGATATTTGGTGTGTTGTGTTTTGTGTTTGTGTGTTGACTTTGCTCTTTTTCTGTACTTGGTGGTAGTGCAGAGAGATGGACGCAGGTCGTGGTCGTGGCCGTGGTCGTGGTCGCGGTGCAGCCCGTGGGGGCAGAGGAGCTGGTCGCGGTGGGCGAGCAGCGGGTCGTGGAGGTCGGGGTGATGGTCGTGGTGTGCCAGAGGCTGAGGTTTCAGTAGAGAGTGCAGCGCCGAGTGTGGCGGCGGCGTCAGTGACACAGTCTATTTCGTTGGCCGGTGGGGCTAACTCAGGTGCCAGTGGTGGTGCAGGAGTTGGAGCGGTTCCCGGTGGGGGCGCTGCTTTAGCTAAGGGAGAGTTGATTGTGGGGCTACTGACGCAGTTGTTGTCACGTCTTCCTCAGGCAGTTCCACAGCAGGTTGGTGCCGGGGCACAGGTTGGTGCTGGTTTTGTTGAGCAACAGGAGGCTGCGGTGCAGCAGGGTGTTGCGGTTGGTTATTCGCCTTATCGTGAGATGATGAGGGAGATGCAGAGGATTGGTACGCCTATGTTTGAGGGCGGTGTTACTCCAGAGCAGGCTGACGAGTGGCGTCAGAGGTTGGAGCGGAACTTCGATTCAGGTCGTTGTCTAGAGCAGTTTCAAGTCGAGTTGGCAGTGCACTACCTTGGAGGTGATGCACATTTGTGGTGGAGGTCTGTTAGGACCCGGAGAGAGGCGTGGACTTGGGTTGATTTTGTCGAGGAGTTCAACCACAAGTTTTTCCCTCAGGAGGCTCGTGACAGACTGCAGTTGAGGTTCTTAGGCTTGACGCAGGGCGAGATGTCTGTTCGAGAGTACGATGCAGAGTTCTGCAGATTGGTGGTTCATTCCGGTGGTGAGCTGGTGAGTGAGCGGGCATTGATGTCGACGTTTCTTCAGGGGCTTCGGAGGAACATCAGGACTCAGTGCAGAGGTGGTATGTACCACCCTAGAGCGGGTTTGGTAGAGTTAGCAGCTTCCATTGAGAAGGATTTGCGTGAGCCGGTGAGCTCAGCAGTTGTTCCAGTTGAAGTTGCTCCTGCTACCCATCCTCGGGGCCAGCAGCAGCATCAGCAGCGTAGAGGGTACAGTTCTGGTTACGGCAGGGGCAGTAGGCCTGCGCAGGGCCAGAAGAGGAGAGCAGAGGAGATATCTGCCAGTAGCCCGAGTACGGGTGGTTGTTTTGGGTGTGGGAGTCTGGATCACAGAGTTGCGACTTGCCCCAAGAGGGCGGGATCCAGAGAGACTACAGTGTGCTTCTACTGCAGGGAGCCGGGGCATATCAAGACAATGTGTCCCAAGTTGCAGCAGCGAGCAGTGGCAGCAGCGATTCAGCCGTTGGCTATTCAGTCAGCAGCTCAGGTTGCCGCGTTGCAGTCAGGTGGAGCGCCGAGAGTTTATACTTCTGCAGAGGTGGGCCAGACCAGTCAGTCAGGCCAGATCACAGGTAAATTCTTGACTCAGACTTGTAAATTCTTAAAGTAGAATTGTTGGTGTTGTCTGTTTCTATTATTTTACTGTGATAGAGTTTAGAGGTTCTCAACACTTGTGGTGTGTGTAGGGACCTTGTTAGTTGGTGGATTTGAGTCGCACGTGTTGTTTGACTCGGGAGCATCTAATTGCTTCATTACTCCGGAGAGAGCTGAGGGTAGTGGTATTCGGAGTAGCGAGGGCGAGGCTTCAGGCTTTGTCAAGGTGGTCGGTGGTGGTTATCTGGCTACTTCGGGCAGAGCTAGAGCAGTTGATGTGCGTATTGCGGGGCAGTCTATGCCAGCAGATTTAGTCATCAGTCCAATGGAGCTGTATGACGTGATTTTGGGGATGGACTGGTTATCTTCTTACCGAGTTCATCTGGATTGCTACAGAGGTAGAGTTGTGTTTGAGCAGGATGCAGGGAAGTTGGTTTATCAGGGAGTGAGACTGACTTCGGGGAGTATAGTGATCTCAGCTATTCAGGCAGAGCAGTTGTTAGAGCGGGGCTGCGAAGCCTATATGGCGACGATTACTATGACAGAGTCCAGTGCTGAGGTGGTTTTGCAGGATATTCAGGTTGTCCAGGAATTTGAGGATGTATTTCGGTCGTTGAAGGGATTGTCACCATCTCGGTCAGATCCTTTCACGATTGAATTAGAGCCCGGAACAGCTCCGATATCGAAGCACCTTACAGGATGGCTCCAGCAGAGATGGCAGAGCTGAAGAAGCAGCTAGAGGACCTTTTGAGTAAAGGGTTCATCAGACCTAGTGTTTCGCCGTGGGGAGCGCCAGTGTTGTTTGTGAAGAAGAAGGATGGCAGTTTTCGGTTGTGCATTGATTACCGGGGACTTAACCGAGTCACAGTGAAGAACAGGTACCCACTTCCGAGGATCGATGAGTTGTTGGAACAGTTGAGAGGTGCTACTTGGTTCTCCAAGATTGACTTGGCATCGGGTTATCATCAGATCCCGATAGATGAGGCAGATGTTCGGAAGACAGCTTTCCGGATGAGGTATGGGCATTTTGAGTTTGTGGTCATGCCTTTTGGTTTGACTAATGCAACGGCAGCTTTCATGAGATTGATGAACGACGTGTTCAGGGAGTTTCTGGATGTGTTAGTCATCATTTTCATAGATGATATTTTGGTGTATTCGAGGAGTCCAGAGGAGCATGCGACGCATTTGAGACTTGTCTTGGAGAAGCTTCGGGAGCAGAAGCTGTATGCTAAGTTGAGCAAGTGCAGCTTTTGGCAGAGAGAGATGGGGTTTCTTGGCCATATCGTTTCTGCAGAGGGAGTTTCTGTGGATCCGGCTAAGATTCAGGCCATCAGAGATTGGCCTAGACCGAATAGTGCTACCGAGATCAGGAGTTTTCAGGGTTTAGCAGGCTACTACAGGAGATTCGTCAAGGGGTTTGCGAGTATGTCTCAGCCGATGACGAGGTTGACTGGCAAGGATGTGCCGTTTGTGTGGTCGCATGAGTGCGAGGAGAGCTTTGGGAAGCTCAAGGAGATGTTGACTAGTACACCTGTGTTGGCATTACCCGATCTGGGGAAGGCTTATGTAGTGTACACAGATGCTTCAGGAGTTGGACTTGGTTGTGTTTTGATGCAGGAGGGCAGAGTGATTGCCTATGCTTCGAGGCAGTTGCAGGGCAGTGAGCGCAACCGTCCTACGCATGATCTTGAGTTGGGAGCTGTGGTTTCTGCACTCAAGATTTGGAGGTCTTATCTTTATGGTGGTAGAGTGCAGATCTTTACAGATCACAAGAGTCTACAGCATATCTTTACTCAGCCTTTGCTGAATGCGAGGCAGACGCGTTGGGTGGAGTTTCTGGCAGACTATGACCTGGATATTGTCTATCATCCGGGCAAGGCCAATTTGGTGGCAGATGCTTTGAGTCGACAGAGGGTTGATTCAGATAGAGAGCGTGGTGTTGAGGCTTTGGTCAGCGAGATTAGTACATTGCGTCTTTGTGCTATTTCAGAGGAGCCTTTGGTAGAGGCAGCTGATCAGGCAGATTTACTCAGTAGGATCAGAGTGGCGCAGCAGAGTGATCAGGGTTTGATCGATGCTTCGCAGGCGGTTGGTTCTGAGTATCAGGTCTCTTCGAATGGGACTATCATGGTTCGTGGGCGAGTTTGTGTGCCCAAAGATGTGGAGTTGAGACAGGAGGTTTTGAGAGAGGCTCATTCGAGCAAGTTTTCGATTCATCCGGGTGCGACCAAGATGTACCGTGACCTCAAATGGTATTATCATTGGGTTGGGATGAAGAGGGATGTGGCAGATTGGGTTGCGAGGTGCAACACTTGTTCTTTGGTCAAGGCAGAGCATCAGGTGCCTAATGGTCTTTTGCAGAGTTTACCCATTCCAGAGTGGAAGTGGGATATGATCACTATGGATTTTGTTGTGGGATTGCCTATCTCACGGACTTTTGATGCTATTTGGGTCATTGTGGATCGCTTGACCAAATCAGCACATTTCTTGGCCATCAAGAAGACAGATGGAGCAGCTGTCTTGGCTAGGAAGTTTGTGCGAGAGACTGTGAGCCTGCATGGAGTGCCAGCCAGTATTGTGTCGGATAGAGATCCGAGGTTTGCTTCAGAGTTTTGGAGGGCATTTCAGACTGAGATGGGCACTAAGGTGCATATGAGTACAGCGTATCATCCGCAGACAGATGGGCAGTCAGAGAGGACTATTCAGACTTTGGAGGATATGCTTAGGATGTGTGTACTGGATTGGGGTGGTCATTGGGCTGATCATCTGTGTTTGGCAGAGTTTGCTTATAACGACAGTTTTCAGTCTAGTATTGGCATGGCTCCTTATGAGGCTTTGTATGGGAGGTCATGCAGGACACCGTTATGCTGGACCCAAGTGGGGGAGCGCAGCATGTTTGGAGCTACTTTTGTTCAGGAGACGACGGAGAAGATCCGTGTCTTGAGGTTGAACATGAAGGAGGCTCGGGATAGACAGAGGAGTTACGCAGATAGGCGACGACGTGAGCTTGAGTTTCAGGTGGGAGATAGAGTTTATCTCAAGATGGCTATGTTGAGGGGCCCTAACAGGTCCATAGCAGAGAACAAGCTCAGTCCGCGTTTTATGGGTCCGTTTCCAGTGGTGGAGCGAGTTGGGCCAGTGACTTATCGGTTGGAGTTGCCACCGATTATGAGTGCCTTTCATAAGGTGTTTCATGTTTCTATGTTGAGGAGGTGTTTGCATCCTTCAGAGGAGTTAGTGGCAGAGATTCCAGAGGATCTTCAACCAGATATGACAGTTCCGGCAGTTCCTGTGAGGATTCTTGAGAGGAGAGTCAAGGTTCTGCGGAACAAGAGAGTGCCATTGTTGAGAGTCTTGTGGGACTGTAGTGGCACAGAGGAGCAGACTTGGGAGCCAGAGGCAAAGATGAAGCTGAAGTTCGGAAAGTGGTTCGAGAAGCAGACTGTGGAGTGAGCTTCTTCATCTTTGTGGTTCTATTCTTGTTTTGGTTTTGTTGTTGTTAGTTTTAGATTTATGTATTTTCGTTTTCGTTGTACGATATACATTTTTGGAGTTATATGAGATGGAGTTCTGCCTCATATTTTGGTTTCGCGTTTTGGATGTTACAAGTTTCTTTGGCCGGTGGGGTCATTGAAAGTTTTTAGTCATATGTTGGTACGCGTTTCAGATTTTATTACTCGTTTTATCTAGAGGCGGTGGGCCTTTAGAGTAGACGGTGGGTCTACTTTTGTTGGGACGGTGGGTGCCCGACAGACTTATATTGGGGGTCGCTACCTCGATATGGGTTGTTTTCGTGACGGTGGGTCACAGTTTGGATACTGTGGCGGTGGGCCGCAGTATGGATATTGTGGCGGTGGGCCGCAATATAGATATCGTGACGGTGGGTTACGGTATTGAGAGTAATAATATCTTGGAAACATGCGTATAACATAGGACTAAAAATATGAGTTTTAAGGTCTTTGAGAGACGTTTGTGTTGGGGTTCTGATATACCTCTATTTTACACCCTTTTTACATCGTTTTTATATACTTTATGCATGGTTTTATCGTGGCTTTTTGCTTTAAAAGGTAGTTTTTATGCATATATAGTGCCAAGAGTCATTTCAGGTCAAAAGATGCAATTTGGAGCAAAACAAAGGCAAAGGTCCTCAAAGCAGCTTCATGCACTATCATTTACTTTGGAGGAGCCCCAAAAACATTGTACTCAATGGATTTCACCCAAACCAGTTCGCCGCGATGCCTACATGAGTTAGCTTTACAACGCAATTGGAATCATGCAAGTTGGCCACGTAGAATGGGAGATATGATCGTTTTAGTGAAGAGTATCAAATCAGCCGAAAACCGGACGTCTACACCATCCGCTCGACCGAACCGGTCGGACAGGGCCTCCAAGGCTCCCGTCCGACCCGACCGTCCTTAACCGCAGGAGAACACCGGTCGACCGAGCCGGTCGGACAGGGCCTCCAAGGCTCCCGTCCGACCCAACCTTCCTCCAACTCCACGACCCATCCGGTCGACCGAGCCGGTCGGACAGGGCCTCCAAGGCTCCCGTCCGACCCGACCTCCTTTCACCATCCGAGCGCGCCCGACCATCATCCCGTCCGACCATCCGACCGCCAGCACGACCCGAGCACCAGCCCGACCGACCGGTCGACCGCCCCGCTCGACCGCGACACGCCTCGCTCGACCCGGCTCGTTTCCGAAGCCCGTTTTGCACGTTTTCAAGCCCAAACTTACACCGCCTCTTATGTTTCGACCAAGACCTAGGTCAAGCCGCCCTTCAAGTTCTGAAGCATTATAAATACATCTTTTTAGCCTTGTAAAAGAAGAGAGCCACACATAGAGATACAAAATATTATTCAATAAAAGTTCTTATAGTTTTTGCTTTCTTTCATTGTCTCCTTCAAGAGAGGATCTCGGATCTCTGTTCTTATGAACATGAATTCGATTTCCTTCTCTATGTCTGAGTAGTTACCTTGTTAAGTGATAGGAAATCAAAGGATAGTGTTCATGCTTGCTTGATAATCGATATATAGAATTAGGGTTTACATAAACTCTTCACCTTTGCTTGTGTTCATTGCTTGGTGTTGATCTGGCCAATCAACATATGATCCTAGGTAGATTTGAGCCACGAAAGTGATGAATCATTCGCCTGAACTAGTATTTGGTGGGCAATCTCTCTTAGACTGCGGAAGTTGATTTACTAGAGGTTGTGAACAATTGAGACTCGATCGAATTAATGCTTGTTTGATTATCTAAGGACATACCAAAAGTTTAGCGATTAGATAGATCAACATAGGGGTCGGAGCCACGGAAGTGGAAAGATCTAAATTAGTGTCTTGAGTTCTAGGTGGTACACATTCTTAAATCCCTAACAAATCGAACTTGCTTGCTTGAATCACTCATCCCGAGATTATCCTATTGCTTAGCGCTTTCCATCCATTGATTTACAACTCTATTTGCTTTGTTTACTTGCTTTCTTTACTTGCTTTAATCGTGACAACAACCAAACTCATATTGCTTTCCTAGCTAAATCTCAATCTCATACCTTGTAGTGCACTAACTGGTCCTTGTGTTCGATATACCCGTTGCTACTCTCGATCTGTGCACTTGCAGAAAAGGGGTAGAAATTGGGAAAAGTTTAATCCCCATCAGGTTCGAGGACGAATCCAGTTTAGTGGGGGAGAATTGTAACATCCGCGAACCAGAAGTTTGTGTTAGAGTTGGTATCGGACGACATTAGGGATTCGGGAGTCGATTGCATACGCTCTTTGAGGTGCGAATCGAGGATTGACTGTACATGTTCTTGTTTGATTGTTGTACAGTTGGTTTAAGGTTCCTTTATCTCGAAGAAAATGTGTGAAAAGCTTCTGAATGCTTAGTGTCGATCGACACCAAAGGGTGTGTCGATCGACACCGGTTATCAGGTTCGATTCCGGTTTAAGTCGATTGCGCGTTTGATTTGTGGTTTGAGATGGTTTGGTCAATGGGTGTCGACCGACACCAAGGAAGAGTGTCGATTGACACCGGTTATTGAGGAATCGACCGGTTCGATTCAAGTCGGCTGGTTTTGTCTGGTTCTGTCTCGAATAAAAAGCTCGTGGCCGCGTGGAGAAGTCACTTTTTCGAGAAAAGCAAGTTCCAGAGGTGATTTTGAGAGTTTGGAGGAGTTTTGTGGAGTTTCTGAGGCTTGTGGTTGTTGTTCTTCTCCTTTTCCTTCCTTCTAATCCCTTTTCAAGGTGAGTGCGTGACTGTAGGTCCGTTAATCGTTAGAGATTGTGTGATTTCGGATTTGTGTTGTGTTCTTGAGATTGTTTATGTTGGAATTCGTGTTTTGATAGCATTGGGGCGTTGAAAACCCTTAGATTATGTGTTTTGCGATTTGCTATGCGATTTTCGTTGTTGTTGGTGTCTGGGCGTCGAGCTGGTGTCGACCGACACTCGATGAGTGTCGATCGACACTCAGGAGGCTGGCGTCGATCGACACCATAGAGGTGTCGGTCGACACCGACCTGGGTGTCAGGAAACGTGGGTGTTTCCTGACAGGGAAGGTTTATATTGTTGTTTATTTGTTGAGCATTGTTATTATTGTTGATTATTGTGCTGGATTGTCTAGTGTTTGACGTACTTGGCCTGTTGGCAGGATGATCCACTCACTAAGTATTTATGATAATACTTACGCATCTCTATTCCAATGTGATGCAGGTAACAGCAATGTTCTTCCGCGGAAAGAGACCGAGAGAAGAGGATGATGAGATTAGAAATTTGATTCTGGCTTTATTGTTGTGGTTGACAAGGAATTCATGATTTCTAGGGTGTTAGTCTTTATTTTCATAATGTAGCAAACCTGGTGTTTAGGTTGCTAGAGTTTATTCTTTATTGGTTTATTATTTCATATTATTGATTTCTTTCTGAGAACTTCCGCATTGATAATTATTATAAACCTTTATAAAAAATAAAAAAAAGCTTGGTTGTTTCACCACACATCATGGAGAGATAACACATCCCTCATATGCAAAGGCGTGGAAACACTTTCAGACGGTACATTCAAACTTTGCTAATGAGTCCAGGAATGATTATCTTGGATTATGCACAGACGGATTTAGTCCATTTGGTATGTCAGGGAGACAATATTCGCTATGTCCCGTCATACTGACGCCATATAATCTTCTGCCAACAATGTGCATGCAGCGAGAATTTTTGTTTTTAACTGTTTTAGTGCCAGGTCCAAAGCATCCGAAGCGATCCCTAGATGTATTTCTGCAACCTTTGATCGATGAGTTGAAACAACTGTGGTATTCAGGAGTCTGCACATTTGATTACTCGCAGCAACAAAACTTCAACATGCGCGCAGTATTATTGTGGACGATTAGTGACTTTCCAGCGTATGGAATGTTGTCGGGGTGGACTACGCACGGAAGACTATCGTGTCCACAGTGTTTGAATAGGGCAGAAGCATTTCAGCTGAGGCATGGAAGAAAACCTTGTTGGTTTGATTGTCACCGTCGTTTTCTTCCTATCAATCACAAGTACCGAAAGAACCAGGTTTTATTTACCAAGAATAAAGCTGTCCGCGGTCCCCCTCCAGATTATTTTTCGGGTCAGGATTTGCTTGATCAGATCGATTATTATGGCGGTGAGGAAACATGCAAACGTGGGGGCAATTGGCATTGTACTGCAAACATGCCTGACGGATATGGACAAGCACACAACTGGCACAAAAAAGTATATTCTGGGAACTCCCATATTGGAAGGATCACCTTTTGCGACATAATCTTGACGTTATGCATATCGAGAAGAATTTTTTTGATAACATCATGCATACCATTTTGAACGCCCAAGGCAAAAGTAAAGATAATATGAAATCGAGGCTGGACTTAGCAGATATATGCAAAAGAAGCGAGTTGGAGATTACTAGAGACGGCAAACAGCCAATTCCGAGTTTTCGTTTGTCTGCAGATGGGAAGAGAGCTCTATTTGATTGGGTGGCCTCATATGTCAAATTTTCGGATGGATATGTTTCCAAATTCTCACGATGTATAGAGCGAGGACAAAAATTTTCTGGTATGAAGAGCCACGATTGCCATGTTTTCATGCAGCGACTACTACCGTTTGCGTTACAAGAGCTATTGCCGTCTCATGTCCACGAAGCAATTGCTGGTAATTAAACAAGTATTTACATTTCTTTTAATTGAGTTTATGTACATAATTACATATATATGTTTTATTAATTTTTTTATAATGGTGTATACTATATTATAGGTATTGGGGCGTTTTTCTGAGATCTTTGCACGCGAACACTGACAGAAGACGGGGTTGAGAAGTTAAAAAAAAACATTGCTCTCTTGTTATGTAACATGGAGAAAATCTTCCCTCCTTCATTCTTCGACGTGATGGAACACCTAACGGTACATTTGCCATATGAGGCGGATCCCGGGGGGCCTGTTCAATTCAGGTGGATGTATCCGTTTGAGCGTTTTATGGGACACATGAAGGGAAAGGCTAAAAACCTTGCAAAAGTTGAGGGATCCATAGTACAAGTTTCATTGACAGAGGAAACATCTAACTTCGCGTCTTACTATTTTAGTCCAAATGTGAGAACGAGAAGAACCGCTACGAAACGATACGATGATGGAGGCGTTACACCTGTTTATAGGCAGACTTGATGGAAAGTTGAAGGAAAAATCGTGGGACCATGAAGATTTGAGAGCGGCTCACAATTACATATTGCGTAATCTGAATGAAGTGCACCAATTTGAGAGGTAACTTTGATCATATATACGTTTATATATATATATAACTCGAGATTTTTGTGCAGCATATTTGATAATCTGATCCGCCAAACATACCATGGTTTACAAGAGTATGAGTATGAGTTTTACAAAGAACGTGACTTTGTTGGATGGTTAAAATACTATGTAAGTTCTCTTCAAATGAGTGATATATAAACTAAAACCTAACACTATGTATATATAATTAATGTACCATTTGTTTGTATATAGGTGAGAGAGGGCTGTCATCCGGAACAAATACCGATGTGGCTGCATGAGATTTTGAACTCTCCAATAGGAAAGATCACTACAACACCAATGTACTGTACTCGCGGGTACATTTTCCATACGTACAAGCATGGCATGCGGAAGTCGACCGCAAATTATGGTATTCATGTCCCGGGCGAAACAGAATTCTATGGAGTTTTGCAAGAGATCATCGAGGTCACATACCCAGGAATTATCAACTTGAAATGTATTATGTTCAAATGTGATTGGTATGATCCGACACCAGGTCGAGGGTTCGGAGAAACGAGACGGTAGGTGTCACCGATGTAAATGCAAACCGAAAGTTTTCCAAGTTCGAACCCTTCATCCTTGCATCGCATGCAGAGCAAGTGTGTTTCATTCCTTATCCTTGAGTTAGGCAAAGACGGGAGACTTGGTTATCGGTCATAAAGGTCAATCCAAGAGGTTATGTAGTTGGTTTAGACGATGAAGTGGCCATGCAGCATGATAGAGTTGCAGAAGTTTCAAACCCGAGCGAATCCACAGAAAATATCATACACGTTAACCCCGAGAACAGAGAAGTTGAAGACGTCGTTGACGATTCAAGTGAAGATGGAGAAGCCGATGAATTCGAAGAGTCTGCGACTGATGAAGAAGAACGGGAACACAGTGAAAACTCTTACGTATCTGAAAATGAGGATGAAAATGAGGATATTCTTGACTTTGATTAATTTTAAGGTTTTTCTTTGTATTTTCAGTTGTTCGTATTTTAAATATATTGTCACTCCATCGCAAACTTTATACTTACAAGCCGACACAAAAGTCATTTCAGGATAACATTTTTTACCTTGCAGATGTCTTCCCTCTGGTTCCCCACGTCGAGCCAGTTGATGACGTGATTTTGAGTTTGTTTTAGCGACCCATGCGTTATCGGCTTCTCTTCTAGATTTGACGTCACCGGGTGGCTTTTTGTTTCAGCCGCCGTCACTGTTGTTTCCGATATCCCCCTAATCGTTCCCGGAACCCCAAGCTGCTTTGTTATCATTTCCCGGTTTGTCATTGGAGTGTAAACCCCAGCTAGACCAGTTTTCACCAGAAGATGAATCGGTGGAAGGCTTTCTAGTGTTTGAATATAGTATTTAAATCCACCCGTCATCATTCTTACCCCATGAAGATCCACCATCATCTTTCTTACCTCACAAAGATTCACTGTCATCCTTCTTACCTCATGTTGATCCTACGTCATCCTTTGTACCCCATGTTGATCATGGATCTTCATTCTAGTGTGGTAAAAAAGATGACGGTAATATCAACATGGGGTAAGTGGTATGACGGTGGATCTTCTTGAGGTAAGAAAGATGGTGGTGGATCTTCATGGGGTAAGAATGATGACGGTGGATTTAAATAATATAATCAAACACTAGAAAGCCTTCCACCGATTCGTCCTCTGTCGGAAACTGGTATAGCTGGGGTTCTAACTCGAATGACAAATCGGGAAGTGATAACAAAGCAGCTTGGGGAACCGGCAACGATCAGGGGGATAGCGGAAACAACAGTGGCCGTGGTTGGAACAAAAAGCCACCCGGGGGACGTCAAATCTAGCGGAGAATTGCGATGGAATTGCGATGGAGACATAAAAAATTTTGTATCCATCGCAAATCCGTCGCAATTTTGCGATGGAATTGCGATGGATATTAAAAATTTTTTGTTTCCATCGCAACATTGCCACCGATTTGCGATGCACTGATTAATTTTTTTGTATCCATCGCAAATCCTTCGCAATTTTACGATGTAATTGCGATGGATATTAATTTTTTTTTGTTTCCATCGTAAATCCGTCGCAATTTTGCGATGGAATTGCGATGGACTGTTAAATTTTTAAATTTCCATCGCAATTCCCTCGCATATTTGCGACGGTATTGCGATGGAAACTAAAGTTTTAGGGTTTAGGGTTTCCAACATTTCGTATAAGAAGAGTTTTAGGGCACTATAATCTTATTTTGCGGTAAACCCTAAACCCTAGAAGATATATATAAAAATAAAATAGGTTTCTCTTGAACTCCGTACATATGAAGCTCATTGAAGCTTACAACGTATATATACTACAACGGTTTTGTTGAAACATCGACCATATATGTATATATATGTATGAATGTTCAATATCATTATTCATATTCAGATTTATCTACTAATAAGCATATATATTCAATATTTACAACCCTTAATACTCCGTAATCAAAAATCTAAACCCGAAACCCTAAACCCTAAGTTTCCATCGCAATTCCATCGCTATTTTAAGAGGGAATTGCGACGGAAATACCCCATTTCATCGCAATTCCATCGCAATTCCCTCGCAGCATTTAGGGTTTCCTTCATTTCCCCCGCAATTCCATCGCAAAGTTGCGACGGATTTACGATGGAAATGACTCATTCCATCGCAATTCCCTCGCAAAAATTAGGGTTTCATTAAAATTCAATCGCAAATCCGTCGCAATTTTGCGACGGATTTGCGATGGAATAAAATCTATATATCTCCCCTTCCTCTTCTCTCTGCGCATTTTCCGAGCCGGCGACCCCTTCTCTCCCCCTCCTTCTCTCCGCGCCGCCGCCGCCGAAGTGTCTCCGCCCGGCCGTCCGATTATCTCCGCGCCACAGCCTCCCCTCCCTCTTCTCTCAGGGCATTTTCCGAGCCGGCGACCCCTTCTCTCCGCCTCCTTCTCTCCGCGCCGCCTTTTCCGCTTCCTCTCTGTGCCGCCGTCGTCCTCCGCCGCCGTCGTCCTCAGCCGCCGAAAATTCTCCCCGTCTTCTATACGGTTCGTTTTAGATTAGTTTACGGTTTTTAGATTAGTTTTAGATTATTGGATTAGTTAGGGTTTACAGGAATTGGATTAGTTGTACATTAAGGAATTTTAGATTTAAAATGTATTGTTACATAAAATTAGGTAGATGGATTAGTTAGATAATTAGTTTAGTTTAGATTATTGAGTTGTTTGTTAGGTGATTAAATTAGGACATGAATGTTTTACTAGATTTTGGATTTTAGATTACGGTTTTTGGATTTTTGTTTTTTTGATGTTTAGGGATTGGTTTTTCAATTTTATGTTTGTGATGTTGTTCAAGATTTTAGTTTTCAAAAAAACTTGATTGGTGTTTTTCATAGTTTTTATTTTTTTGGTATAATATGTATAAAACGATTTTGGCGTAATATTAGATAGGTTTGATGTTTTTTTTCTGTTAGTCGTAAGTGTCATAACGTTACAAGATTTTTGATAAGTATATTATAAATATATGAGATTTATAAATGATAAGTGATGTTATTTTTATTTTATCTCTTATTGTTATATTTTTACTGTTAATATTATTCTGTTAATTTTTGGCAGATGGATCAAGACAACACGTACGTACAGTGCATGAGTCAGCAGGGATCCGGGGGTTCCCGTGGTGGTCGTTCCGTTCCCGTGAGGATTCACGGGCACCCGGCTAGTAGTTCCAATGGTTCTACGGGACGGGAGCAGCAGCAGCGGGTACGGTCTCGGTCTCCTTCCCCACCTCGTCAGCCAGCCGCAGTTGAGGCCGCTAGAGCCCCATTTTATGCGGCCATGAGGCAGATTTTAGAGGAGCCTGGTCATGATCTCCTCCCTCATCTTCATCCACACCGCCCACCGAGAACTTTATGGTTTGTAATTTTTAATTTTTATTAGTTTTGGTTTTATTTTATATTGTACAATTTAAAATGTTAAAGTTAATTGTTTTCTTTTTAAGGTTCTCTCATGATTCGTCCGTAGCTTCAGCAGTTACGGAAATCGTTGAAAAAGATTACCAAGATCCTTTTGCCCGGTGGAAGGATGTGAAGGAACCCGTTCTTCAACGTTGGTTCTCTACTTTTGCTGTAAGCTTTTGTGGAATTTGTTTATTAATTTTTAAAAATATTGTGATGGATTCATGATCACTAACGGTTTATTATTGTTTTTTGATTTTTTTTTTCAAGCGCAAGTATCACTGGGAGTCTGGCATTACCGAGAGGGTTTACCAAGAGTTCTGCGCCAAAGTCCACGATCGGTTACCCGATATGGTACATCGATGGAAGAAGTAGTGGTTGGCGAAGGGTGATGCTGCCAAGCCACTTCACTTTGATCAGAATGTGTGGGATGCCTTGGTTGCTTACTGGTTGGATCCCGATCACCAGAAACGGAGTGACAACAGTAAGTCCGCTCGAGGGAAGAGTAAAAATTCTAAACATCGATCCGGCCGAACTTCTTTCGTAGCCCGCGGCCGAATGCTTGTAAGTTTTTTTCTATTTATTTTTTAACAATATTTTTGTACCATTTATAATTCTTATCGTTTTTATGAAATCAAAAATTATTTTATAGGCCGAGGAACAAGGGGAATCAGAGACGGATTTGCTGGCAGTTCTCGCGTATGCCAAACGGAATCCGGATTGCACTTTCCTAGATGACGATTCTGAGGAGCTCTACAACGACGTTAACTCAAAACTACAAGAGTTGACTCAGAATGATGATCCCGACAGCGTCGCTTCCGGTACTTCCGTGGCCGTGAAGAACAAGGTTTTTGTTCAGGTAAATTTGTATCATTTTTTTAGTTTAAATTATTTTTATTCTTATGTATAATTGTTGGCTTTTTCATTTCAATGTTTTTTTTTGGTTTTTCAGTCCGCTCCCCGTAGAAAGGGGAAGATTTGGGGGGTTGGTTCTCTTCAATCCCAAATCGATCTTGGGAGCGGATATGTTTGCGGTTCCGCTTCGAGTCAGTTCCCGGATCCGAACGAGGTTGCTGTGTTGAAGGAGGAATTGACGGCAACAAAGACGGAATTGACTACAACAAAGACGAAGGTTGCGGCGTTCGAAGAGATGTTCGACTACTTGGGCAACTCGGATCATGAAACCGCTCGACCGAATGGACCACCAAATGGACCACCAAATGAAGAATCTCACAAACCGCTCGTTCGTTTGACCTCAAACTTCACGAGGAGCTCTAAAACATCAACTTGCACGGTAAAATTTCAATATGGTACATGAAATTCTTAACGGTTTGTTATGTGGTTCATAGCACTCATTTCGGGTCGACCAAATGAGCCATACTCGACAAAAATGCAAACCGGCGAGAATCAGACCTGGAAATTCAAAATTCACCGACCAATCATGCCTACAGAGGAGCCCCAATCCGTTATCTGACCCTGATCTTCATCACAACTGGTCAACACTTGGTAACATCATCCTAACCTTTCCCTTTTCCATTTTATTCCATCGTTACCTCTCTTAATCTGATTTTTCTTACACCGGGACGGTGCAAGTTAAGTCTGGGGGGATTATACTAATAAGTTTGTTCATTTTGGCATTTCATCTTGCATCATTTTTCTTTTCATCGAGTCGTTTTTATTGAGTCAAAACTTTTGTCGAGAATTATGACTTTACCTTGGACATAACCATTGTTGTGCCTGTGTTTAAGTGACCATTGATCAGTTATTGGCAGTTTACTTCATCGCATATGCACCATGAGTGGATTGATCTACCAAAAATGTCCACATCTCCAAGGGCTTAAGAAGGATCCATCTTTGACTCCGCACCTTAATGAACTTAACCTTCTCGGCTAGGGGCTTGGCATTACAAAGGGCATGACTCCTCATCCTCACTACCAAGTGAAAAGTCTGTGTGAGTTCGGTTTCCCTCTCTCTCTCCCCTTCAAATTTAAGAAAAAGCACCAAGGTCCAAGTAACCGGGGATTAGGTGGCAACCACCATCAATACTCGCGTCTATGGAAGACCTTTTGATCCAAGTAATCGGGGATTAGGTGGCTACAACCATCAATACTCGCGTCTATGGAAGATCCATTAAAAACCTCCACAAAGAGGAGAAGAAGTCGAATAAAAAAAATACCTTGCTACCCTAAAAAAGGGATGAATCGACTTAAGAAGTGAGAAGAGAGAGAGGTGAAACAAGAGCCAAGACCTGTGTTTTATAAAAAGAGGATGGGTAAGAGTTTATAACCCCTTTGATCGATATTCCCTAGTTGAGACCACACCTTTAGAAACTAAAAGAGTCAAAGGTGGAGAATTTGGATGGCCTAAAGAGAAGTGGATTGCTTTGGGATGATTGCAAAACTCATGGTATGTACTTTCTTGTTCTTAATTCTAAATGCCATTGCTGTTTTATGTGGATCACTAAGATAAATGTCAACATGGATTTCCAAAAAGATTTAAGAGTTCTCATGTTTTCAAACCTCTTTTCCATGCTTAGTTTGCTTGGGGACAAGCAAAAGATAATTCTAGGGGAGTTGATATATCCATATTTTGCATGATTTTACTTAGTATTTATCTATGTTTTCAAGTATTTTTAATAAGGTTTTATGCCTTTAGAGGTAGTTTTCTTGTATTTGTTGGTTTTGGAGTTTTAACAGGTTAAAACATTAAAAAGGATTCAAAAAGGAGCAAAAGAGCCTCAAACCATGATCCATGCAAGTTTCCAAGTCAAGATCATCAATATAACTCCATTTGTCCGATTCTCGTATTCAGACTGAACCGGAGCATCCGAAAGATGACCGCGGCAAGGGGTCTTCCCGACGTCCAAAATCATGATCTTGGTCTTGATGGATAGATAATTGAGTCACGCATCACGGTGAAGTGGATTCGAGCCATTTAGATCAACCATCAGGGAGAAACACGTTTTATCCCAAGACGTGTCCGCCAGGCGAGCAAACGAAGCCCATGGAGATTTGGCGTCACAAACAGCCCGGGATTCCGCGGCATGGACCCTGTCTCGACTTAACACAAGCCCAGCTTGCTTTTGGTGGTTTACGTTTCCTGAACCCGGTCCAATCTCGTCGCAAATCATCAAGGCCGGTTAACCGGAAAGTTTCCTTTTTCAGCACATCATAACCCTAGCGACTACAAGCCTATAAATACAAGTTTTTAGCCTTTGAAGGGGGATAGCCGCGAGTGTCTCGTGCAAGAGGAGAGTGGCCGTCAGAGAGAGGGAGAAGCCCTAGGATCTCACCATCAAGGAAGAGGAGAAGGAGGGGCCGCTCAAGTCTTGCACTTGCACAAAATCTTGTTCTTTACATTTTTCTTTCTTTTCCTTTTCTCTTCTAAGTTTTGTATTGGATTCAAGAGTTATCAAGGGAGATTTCGACTTGTTCTTCAACAGAGAAGCTTCTTCTATCCCTTATCTCTTACTTATACTTGTGATTATGCTTTCAATGATGCTTTGCTTGTTTGATTGCACCATGTCCGAGTAGATTCATTTGTTAGGCGAGGTAAATCAATGAAACTTGTATGATGTGATTGGCGATTGCAATTGGGACTTTTATTCATGAACTAATCTTCACCTTTATTTGAACTTAATGTATGATTGCTTTACCGTACATCTAGCAATCTGATATAGGGTTGATACACTCTCCAAAAGCTTGTTGTATTGCCGGATCTAATATTTGGTGAGCTACGCGTCTTAGGCAACGAAAGCTGACCTAAGGAGTCTAGTGAACTCTATCATTACTTGAACCATTAATGCATGATTACAGCTTGTAATAACCATCGAAAGTGAAAAGACCATACCTTAGTGTTTTGTGTTCAAGATGGTTCATAATGAAATACCAATGCAATCATCACTTCATTACATGTTTTCAAAGATTATCCTTTGCCTAACTCTTTCTTTTCTTGTTTACATCTCTCATTTACTTATTTGCTTTTGTTTCCTTTCATTTTAGGTTCAACACAACAACATATTTTCTGTTCTAGCTACTCATCAATCACCACAAGTTTGAAGCGAGATCACACCCTCCTTGTGTTCGACCCCGACTACAACACAGCTGTGCACTTGCAGCTCATTTTGGTTGGGTTATAAATATTAAAACTTAAAGCTAAACCCACGCCCCATCACAATCCGTTAAGGATGTTTTCAAGGCTGAGGCATATGCAAGTGATGGTTGAGACGACTTAAGAGAATGTGGCTATTGGTAAGTCCCATCTTTAGGTTTCCCTTCAAGACGGAGATTTCCCGTTTGCAAGTTTCTCACCTGAAAATAGGTTGGTGTAAAGGTAACCGCAACAATGTTAGCATTACACAATTGAAATACTGAAATCAAATTCTTGTCTAAAGCTGGTACACATAAAACATTATTTAAAAAGAATGGACGTGAATAGGAGGGTAAAGATAGGGAACCAGAGTGAGAGATTTGCAAACCCGATCCATCACCAAGAAGAACTCCATCTCCTCCGTGATATGGATTGTGCATAGCGAGATTGTTGAGATCGGAGGTCATATGGTGGGACGTTCCGGAGTCCACAAGCCAGGTAGAAGAGTCTGACTTCATGGCTGGATTTGAGGTGATCATGGTGGGATTTGCCGTTGGCTGCCAAGACTGAAATTGTGGAGAAGCATTCCACTGAGTGTTGTTTCGCATTGGTGGAGCCATCGGAGAAGGAGCAGCTCCTTTGACAATGCGATATTCTGGACAGTATTTGGCGCTATGACCAGTTACTCCACACGCTTGACAACGACCCAAGTATGGTTTGGAGAATCGTTGATTGCTGGACGGAGAGGCGCGATTGGAATTGTTGACGTGATTATTGTGGTGGTTGTTGTTTTTTCTCCATTGTTGACGCAGACGAGCATCGACGGCATGAGCAACTATCGGTGCAACGGGATTGGATTCGGCACTCATGATCATGGCTTCTCGATTGAGCAGGCGCTCATAGAGTTCAAAATAAGAAAGTTGAACATCACAGCCATTGATAGCATCTACCTCTGGTTTGTATTCTTCAACAAGTCCGTGTTAAACTATAATCACATTTACATAAGTGAGTTATGCATTTACATAAGTTAGTTACTAAACTAATAGTCACGTTTTTTTGTTGTTTACACAAAGAGTCATGTCCTTTAAACACAATGTTTCGTGTTGTAGAAATATAGATCGAGTCCAACTCTTGTATATCATCAAGTGTGATACAATTATATCAATAAAAAGATTGATTACACAATACCCTGTTTTTCTCTTTACTCTGTTTTTTTCGTAAACACACATAAACCAGAAGAAAGATTAACATGGTATCAGAGCTTACCGATTGATTGAGAGGATCAAGAGAGAGCACAAAAACAGAGAGAGGCAACTAAGGAGAGATCGTAATTGTCTCAGTAAGAAGCCGAGACGATGCAAGGCTCTTAACATCAAGTCATCCCTATATTCGATGGGGAGAAGTATGACTTCTGGAGGATTAAGATGACAACCATTCTCAAGACCAGGAAGCTATGGTCTGTGGTTGAAGAAGGAGTACCGGTCGAACCGACGGCAGTGGAAGAAACCCCTGAAACCGCCAGGGCAAGAACACTAAGAGAAGAAGTGTCGACAAATGATATCGTGGCATTGCAAATTCTGCAAACTGCCATAACGGATCAAATATTCTCACGAATTGCGGCAGCCACAACATCTAAAGAGGCATGGGATGCATTACAGGATGAGTACCAAGGTTCTCCTCAAGTTCGTTTGATCAAACTTCAAGCGTTACGTAAGGAGTACGAAAACTTGAAGATGTATGATCACGAAGACATAAAGACTTTCACCGATAAGTTAGTTGGTCTCGAAAATCAATTAATTATCATGGTGAGAAGAAATCCAACATTCAACTCATACAGAAGATTCTCATCTCTCTTCCGGCCAAGTTCGATAGCATCGTTAGCGTTTTGGAGCAAACTGGCGACTTGACTACAACAACAATGACAGAGCTAATCGGTATTTTGAAGACTCATGAAGCAAGACTGTCTGCAAGAGAAGAAAGCACTAGTGAAGGAGCATTCAACGCTCGCACAAAACCGAGAAATTCTGGTTTCAAAAGAAACAACACCAAAAGCCATGGTCAAGGCAAGAAGTGGTGTGAGTTTTGCAAGAAGAGCAACCACACAGAAAGTGAGTGTTGGAGGAAACCAAAGAAAAGTGATCATGACAAGGGTCAGAAGAGTAATAAGGAGTGTTACAATTGTGGAGATCGGCCACTACTCAAATCAGTGCTACTCAAACAAAAAGGAGAGAGCACATGTGAGTCTCGAAGAAGAGGACTCAAATGAAGATCATATGTTGTTCAGTGCGAGTGAAGAATCGACAACATTGAGAGAAGATATATGGTTAGTAGACAGCGAGTGCACTAACCATATGACCAATGAAGAGAGATATTTTTCAAAGATCGACAGAAGTGAAAAAATGCCGATAAAGGTTGGCAACGGAAGCATAGTCATGAAGGCGGGTAAAGGAGATATCACTGTCATGACAAGTTGTGGTAAGAAAACAATCAAAAATGTTTTCTTAGTCCCTGGCTTAGAGAAAAACTTGTTGAGCGCTCCACAAATCATTTCGAGCGGCTATCAAGTATATTTCCAAAATAAGAAATGCATCATCCTAGATGCATACGGCAAGAAGATTATGGAGATTCCCATGATTCACAAAAGCTTCAGGATCAAGATGAGTTCTGTCCAAGAAGAAGCGATGAATGCGAGTAAGCAAGAGGAAATGATGACATGGCACAAGAGACTTGGCAATGTTAGCGATGGTCGTTTGCAACAGATGCAAGAAAAAGATTTGGTAAAAGGGTTAATAAAGTTTCAAGTCAAGAAGGAAGTATGTGAGGCGTGCAACCTGGGTAAGCAATCTCGCAAAAGCTTCCCAAGAGAATCTCAAACAAAAACTAAAGAGAAGCTCGAGATTGTGCATACGGATCTATGTGGACCGATGCAGCACAAATCACTTAATGGAAGTCGTTACTTTGCTTTGTTCTTGGATGACTATACCCATATGTGTTGGGTATACTTCCTTAAGCAAAAGTCTGAGACCTTCCTAGCGTTCAAGAAGTTCAAGGCAATGGTGGAGAAGCAGTCCGATTGTACCATCAAGATCTTAAGATCCGATGGAGGTGGTGAATTCACTTCACAATAATTCAATAAGTTTTGTGAAGAAGAAGGCATCGATAGGCAAGTCACCTTGCCTTATTCACCACAACAAAATGGTATTGCAGAGAGGAAGAATAGATCCTTAATGGAAATGGCAAGAACAATGCTTGTGGAGCAAGGATTACCGCTAAATCTATGGGCAGAAGCGGTATACACTTCGTCTCATCTTCAAAACCGTCTACCATCAAAGGCCATCGAAAATGATGTGACGCCAATAGAGAAATGGTGTGGACACAAACTAGATGTGTCACATTTAAAGATGTTTGGAAGCTTATGCTACATGCACGTTCCGGATCAGAAAAGGAGGAAAATAGACGCCAAGGCTAAACGTGGGATCTTCATTGGATATAGCAATAAATCCAAAGGCTATAGAGTTCTCATTTTGGAAAATTAGAAGATTGAAGTATCAAGAGATGTGGAGTTTAAAGAGAACAAGAAGTGGAATTAGGATAGACAAGAAGAAGTCCAGAAGAATTTTGTATTATCAATAAACGATACTCAAGAGCCACGAGATCAATCAAGAGAAACCTCCAGCCCTGTTTCAGCACAAACCAATGATCATGGAGAAGGCGCAAGCAACGATATAAGCGCTCAAGTAGATCAAGTTAGTGATGCTTTCAACCAACTACATATTTCAAATAGAAGAATTCAAGACACGGTTGAGGAAAGTGAAAACTCAGAACCACCGAGAAGGTTCAAATCCATGAGGGAAATCATGGAAAAAGCACCAAGAATGGAGTATGAAGAAGAGGCTCAAATAATCAAAGCTTGTCTTGTTGCACATTGATGTGTTCATAGTTTGCATGTTTTTAGCATTCGATTTCGTATGTTTTTGCATTCATAATCATTCATTTGCATTGTTTTCACTCACCTTCACTCATATTTCGCATTTAGTATGTTTAGGACTAGTACTCTTGCATCCTGTACATTTGTGTTTGTTTTAGGTGTTTTCTGGAGTGGAGTGATGGAGTGGAGGGATCGAGCTGCTCTGTAGCGGGAGTGATCGAGCTAAGGTGATCAAGCTGAAAGAAGAGCAAGATCGAGCTGAAGATCGAGTGACGAGATCAAGCCGAGGTACAACTGAACGCGATCGAGCTCGCCACATATGGGATCGATCGAGTAACGGGTCTGAGAGATCCAGCCCATTACGGGGACCAACCTGTTTCGGCCTATTTTCCTTTTTCTTTTATTATCTTTTTCTTAGGTTTTTTCTTTTGTATTATAAAGAGAGAGGTGAACCTCCTTTTGCGGGGGGGGGGGGGGGGGGGGGGGTGGGGGGTGGGGGGGGGGGTGGGGGGGGGGGGGGGGAGACTTTCGTTTTTACCATCACTTCATTCGAGAAACCAAGTTGTAATTCAGATTTCTTTTGAGCTTTAAGTATTTTTAGCGTTCTCGAATCTATCGCCTTGTTTTATTTCTATGATGCAATTTATCTCTTTGGAATTTGAATTCTGTCTCATTAGTTCTAGCGAGTAGTTTCCTTTAAGTTTCTAGGGATGGGATAGATCTGTAACGAACCCTAGCGTGATCAAGTTGCTTAAGAATTATTTTCCAATCGATCCCTTCTGGATTAGTGACCTTAAAGCCGGATTTTGTCTGATCAACTGGATCTGGATCTTAGACGTCTCCACACTCATGAGGTGTTCGATGAGATGTCCGAACCAGCTGATTCAGAGATTTACTGTTCTAGCCTAAGGGATTAGATGTCTAGAGAGTATTTCGACTTTATCGAACCTGAACTTAATGCTCGCTTGTGTTTTCTTCGCTAATGATGATTAGGTCTTGAGAAATCACTAGGTTGTTGACCTCTTTCATGAAAGTGAATTGATCTTGTTTATTGAGTTCGTTGTTGAGGGATTAGCCCGTGTTTGGGTTTGTTAAGCGACGAGACCATGTTAGGAGTAGTTACAGATCGATTTCCTCATCCTTAGGAGCTTGTTTTTCTCTAATAGTTGCATCTGTTATTTTTTATCGCTTTCGTTTGATTGCACTTAATACCGACTTAATCGAATTCGTTTGCGTTTCATTTATTTCTAGCTCGATCGAGTCGAGTAGCGACTCGATCTCTTCACCACCAACTGATAGATTTGGCTTGAATTAACACTACAAGAAACATATGCTATTTGCGACGGAAATTACTGTCGCAATTCCGTCGCAAAGCGTGATTTGTGACGGAATTGCGAGACAAATACTTCCGTCGCAAATCTCACGTCGCAATGACCTTTCCGTCGCAAATCCGTCGCAAGTTTGCGATGGAATTATCTCCGTCGCAAGTTTGCGATGGAACTAAATCCGTCGCAAGTTTGGACGGCGTTGCGTTGGAATTGGTTCCATCGCCAAATTGCGTCGCGTTTGCGACTATATATTCCGCCGCCAACTTGCGACGGATTTGCGACCGCATATCTTGCAGGCGATTTGCGACGGATATGGTTCCGTCGCAAACTTGCGATGGATAAAGCCCTCGCAAATTCCGGCGCAAACTTGCGACGGAACGTATTCCGTCGCAAAGTTGCGATGGATATTTTCCGTCGCAAATTTGCGATGGAACTGGTGCCGTCGCAAATTTGCGCCGGAAAATATCCCTCGCAAACTTGCGATGGAATAGTTTCCGTCGCAAGTTATTTTTTTTTTTTTTTTTTTTTTTAATTTTTCAATTATAAAATTAGTTTTATTTTTTATTTTTAATGATAAATAAATAAAATTATAAAAGCAATAATTAAATTAAATAAAAATTTAATTCAAATATCATTTAAAAACATAAAAATATTCATAAAAAAAACAATAAAACATAAACTAAAATTCATCGGATGGTCCCGATCCACCGACTCCGCCATCATTCGGTCCGCTGGGTTCGCCTTGCTCCTCTTCTTGACGGATACTGTCCAACATCGCCTTGAGCACCGGATCCGTGTTGCCCAAGTGGTCGAACATCTTATCGAACACAGCAACCTTACGCTCATTTGCAGCCAATTTCTCTTTCAATTGAGCAACCTCGTAGGGATCCGGTAGCTGACTCGAAGTGGAACTGCAAACATATCCGCTCCCAATATCAATTTGGGACTGAAGAGAACCAACCCCCCGAATCTTCCCCTTTCTACGGGGAGCGGACTGAAAACAAAAAAAAAAAACATTGAAATTAAGAAATCAACAATATACATAAGAATTAAAATAATTTAAACTAAAAAATATGATACAAATTTACCTCAATAAAAAGCTTGTTCTTCACGGCCACAGAAGAAGCAGAAGCGGAGCTTTCGGGATCATCATTCTGAGACAACTCTTGTAGTTGTGAGTGAACGGTGTTGTAGAGCTCCTCAGAATCCTCGTCCATGAATGTCCCATCCGGCCTCCGCTTTGCATAAACGAGAACCTCCAGCAAATCCGTCTCTGAATCCCCTCGTTCCTCGGCCTAAAAAAATAATTTTTGATTTGATAAAGATGATGAGAAATTAATGAACTAACTATAATATTTTAAAAAAATTAATTAGAAAAAAAAACTTACAAGCATTCGGGCGCGGGCTGCATATCCAGTTCGGCCGGATCGATGAGTAGAATTTTTGCTCTTCCCACGAGCGGACTTACCGTTGTCACTCCTTTTCTGGTGATCAGGAGTCAACCATGCCGCAACCATCCGATCCCACACATCCTGCTCCCAGTGAGATGGCTTGGCATCATCTCCCTTCGCCAACCACTGCTGCTTTTTCCGATATGCCATATCGGGCAACCGATCATGGACTTTGGCGCAGAACTCCTCGTAAACCCGAGGGGTAAAGCCCGATTCCCAGTGGTACTTGTGCTTGAAAAAAAAAACAAAAAATAATAATATAATGTATGTTAGTGATCCGCAAAAAGGAAAAAAAAATTTTTAAAAATAAATAAGAATCAAATTAAAACTTACCGCAAAAGTACCGAACCAGCGTTTGAGAGAGGGTTCCTTTACTTCCCTCCACTAGGTATAAGGATCTTGGTAATCCTTTTCAAAGACATCCGTCACCGCAGAAGCGACGGAGGAATCCGTGAACCTGAAAAAGAAAACAATACCCTTTAACTTTAAAAAATGTACAATATCAAATACAACAAAAGTAATAAAAATTTTAAAAAAAATTACCATTTAGTTCTCGGCGGGCGGTCTGGATGAAGATGATCACGGAGGCGATCATGACCAGGCTCCTCTAAAACGCCCCTAATCTCCGCATAGAAAGGGGCTAGAGCGGCCTGATGGGCAGCCCGAACTTGGGCCGACGGTCTCGGTGGGGACGGAGAGCGAGACCGGTCTCGCTGCTGCTCCTGCTCCAGCTCTCGTGCCGTAGAACAATAGGAACTACTAGCACGACCTCCGGAACGACCTCCTTGGGACCCACCTCCATGGGACCGAGCACGGGAACCCCCGGAGCCGCCGTGGGCCCCGGTCGCTCCCTGACTACGCTGGTAGTCCTGCAAAGAGTTTCGTCCCTCCATCTACAAAACACGGAATTGTGATTTAATTATCTAACAATTCTAAAAATTGTGATTTAATAATCTAACAATTCTAAAAAAATCGGTTTATTTATCTAACAATTCTCAAAAAATTCGGTTTAATTATCTAACAATTCTAACAATTCTAACAATTTTTAAAAATTCGATTTAATTATCTAACAATTCTAAAAATTGTGATTTAATAATCTAACAATTCTAAAAAAATCGGTTTATTTATCTAACAGTTCTAAAAAAATTCGGTTTAATTATCTAACAATTCTAACAATTCTAACAATTTTAAAATTTTCGATTTATTTATCTAACAATTCTAAAAATTGTGATTTAATAATCTAACAATTCTAAAAAAATCGGTTTATTTATCTAACAATTCTAAAAAAAGTCGGTTTAATTGTCTAACAATTCTAACAATTCTAACAATTTTAAAATTTTCGATTTATTTATCTAACAATTCTAAAAATTGTGATTTAATAATCTAACAATTCTAAAATTTTAGATTTAATTATGTATGAAAATCTAACCTACAAAATCGGTGGCGGCGGCTAGGACTCGACGGCGGCGGAGGCTGGCGGCAGAGGCTGGCGGCGGTGGCTGACGGCAAGAGGAGAAGACGGCGGCAAGAGGAAAAGACGGCGGCGCGAGAGGAGACCGGACCGGATCTGAGGCGGAAGAGGACGGCGCGCGAGAGGAGACCGGACCGGATCTGAGGCGGAAGAGGACGGCGCGCGAGAGGAGACCGGACCGGATCTGAGGCGGAAGAGGACAGCCGGAGAAGAGAAAGCGGAGAAGAGAGGCTAGCCGCCGGAGGAAGAGGAGAAGAGAAAAAAGTCGGAGGGGTGGGGGCGGTTTGAGCAAAGCTCAAACCCGCAGCCTTGTATATATAAAGATTTTATTCCGTCGCAATTCCGTAGCAACGTTGCGACGGAATTGCGACGGAATTGAAAACGGAAACCCTAACTTTGCGACGGAATTGCGAGGGAGGGGGCACTTCCATCGCAAGTCCGTCGCAACATTGCGATGGAATTGCGACGGAAATAGAATTGGAAACCCTAACTTTGCGACGGAATTGCGAGGGAGGGGGCACTTCCATCGCTAGTCCGTCGCAACATTGCGATGGAATTGTGACGGAAACAGAATTGGAAACCCTAACTTTGCGACGGAATTGCGAGGAATAGGGCACTTCCATCGCAATTCAGTCGCAATGTTGCGACGGAATTGCGATGGAATATAAGGTTTAGGGTTTAGGGTTTACAGATTTGACTACGGTGTAATAAGGGTTTTACATATTCAATATATATGCCTATTAGTAGATGAATTTGAATATGAATATAGATATTGAACATTCATACGTAGATCTATGTATATATGATCGATGTTCCAACAAAACCGTTTGTAATGTTATATACGTTGTAAGAGTCACTGAGCTTGTTATGTACGTATTGAGAAAGCACCGAAAGATTGTGTGCTGATGTCTAAGAGAACCAGAATTGATTGGAACTTGGGTTGAAAGTTTCATCTTAATTGAGACAAATGGCGAGAAGATGAAAGGAATTTGATTTGCAGCATTTTTTATCCACCATTTTCTTCCTCGCTCTCAGCATACAGAAATATGATCCTTCTGTATACTTGCCTTATAACTCTTTGGTTTATATGGATCATCTGAAATCAGCGGAATGAGAAGTGGAGAAGAGGTTCAGGGAATTAGAGTCGAAGGAGGCTGAGTTGGAAAGAAAAAGCTTTGCACTTGAAGAAAGGGCTAAAGTGGTTGAAGCAGCGGAAGCTCAGGTTTGTGATTTAGAGATGAAGCTGATGAATTTAAGAGGCGTGCCGAAGAAAAAGGGGAGGAATTTGCAATTTAGGTAGACAAAATCAAAACAACTTAAAATACAAAACAACTAAAAATACAAAGAAAAACACCAAATTAATCATCAAAGTCATTTTCATCGTCATTTTCATCATTTTCAGCAGATACGTAAGAGTTTTCACTGTGCTCCCGTTCGTCTTCATCAGTCGCAGACTCTTCGAATTCATCGGCTTCTCCATCTTCAGTTGAATCGTCAACGACGTCTTCAACTTCTCTGTTCTCGGGGTCGACGTGTATGATATTTTCAGTGGATTCGATCGGGTTTGAAACTTCTGCAACTCTGTCATGCTGCATTGCCACTTCATCGTCTAAACCATATACATAACCTCTTGGATTGACCTTTATGACCGATAACCAAGTCTCCCGTCTTTGCCTAACCCGAGGATAAGGAATAAAACACACTTGCTCTGCCTGCGATGCAAGGATGAAGGGTTCGAACTTGGAATATTTCCGGGTTGCATTTACATCGGTGACACCTACCGCCTCGTTTCTGCGAACCCCTCGATTTGGTGTCGGATCATATCAATCACATTTGAACATAATACATTTCAAGTTGATAACTCCTGGGTATGTGACCTCGATGATCTCTTGCAAAACTCCATAGAATTCTGTTTCGCCCGGGACATGAATACCATAATTTGCTGTCGACTTCCTCATGCCATGCCTGTACGTATGGAAAATGTACCCGCGAGTACAGTACATTGGTGCTGTAGTGATCTTTCCTATTTGAGAGTTCACAATCTCACGCACCCACAGCGGTATTGGTTCCGGATGATAGCCCTCTCTCACCTATATAAAAAAAATGGTACAATCACAAACATTAATTAATTAATTATATATAGTGTTAGGTTTTAGTTTATATATGACTAATTTGAATGAAGAGCACTTACATAGAATTTTAACCATCCAGCAAAGTGACGTTCTTTATAAATCTCATACTCATGCTCTTGTAAATCAGGGTATGTTTGGCGGGAAAGATTATCAAATATGCTGCACAAAAATCTCGGGTTATATATATGTGTATATATATATATATATATAAACGAATGATCAATTAACTAATTTACCTCTCAAATTGGCGCAGTTCATCCAGATTACGCAATATGTAATTGTGAGCCGCATTCAAATCTTCACGCCTCCACGATTTTTCCTTCAACTTTCCAGAAAGTCGGCCTATTTCTTTGAAGATGCTGGGGACATCATGCCTATAAACAGGTGCAACGCCTCCATCATCGTATCGTTTCGTAGCGGTTCTTCTCGTTCTCACATTTGGACTAAAATAGTAAGACGCGAAGTTAGATGTCTCCTCTGTCAAACTTCCTTGGACGATGGATCCCTCAACTTTTGCTAGGTTTTTAGCCTTTCCCTTCAAGTGTCCCATAAAACGCTCGAACGGATACATCCATCTGAATTGCACAGGCCCCCCGAGATCCGCCTCATATGGCAAATGTACCGGTAAGTGTTCCATAACGTCGAAGAATGAGGGAGGGAAGATTTTCTCCATGTTACATAACAAGACAGCAATGTTTGCTTTTAACTTCTCTACCCCGTCTTCTGTCAGTGTTCGCGTGCAAAGATCTCGAAAAAATGCCCCAATACCTATAATATAATATACACCATGCACAAATTAATAAAAACATATTTAATTATATATATATGTACATATATAAACTTAACTAAAAGAAATGTAAATACTTGTTTACCGTACCAGCAATTGCTTCGTGGACATGAGACGGCAATAGTTCTTCCAATGCAAACGGTAGTAGTCGCTGCATGAAAACATGGCAATCGTGGCTCTTCATACCAGAAAATTTTTGTCCTTGCTCTATACATCGCGAGAATTTGGAAACATATCCATCCGGAAATTTGACATCTGAGGCCACCCAATCAAATAGAGCTCTCTTCGCATCTGCAGACAATCGAAAACTTGGAACTGGCTGTTGGCCGTCATCAGTAATCTCCAACTCTTCTCTTTCGCATATGTCTGCTAAGTCCAGCCTCGATTTCCTATTGTCTTTACTTCTCCCTTGGACATTCAAAATGGTATGCATGATGTTATCAAAACAATTCTTTTCGATATGCATAACGTCAAGATTATGTCGCAACAGGTGATCCTTCCAATATGGGAGTTCCCAGAATATACTCTTTTTGTGCCAATTGTGTGCTTGTCCATATCCGTCAGGCATGTTTGCAGTACAATGCCAATTGCCCCCACGTTTGCATGTCTCTTCACCACCATAATGATCTATCTGATCAAGCAACTCCTGTCCCGAAAGATAATCCGGAGGGGGATCGCGTTTGCTTTTATTCTTCGTAAATAAAACTCTGTTCTTTCGGTACCTGTGATTGATAGGAAGAAAACGACGGTGACAATCAAACCAACAAATTTATTCTTTGTAAATAAAACCCTGTTCTTTCGGTACCTGTGATTGGGAGGAAGAAAACGACGGTGACAATCAAACCAACAAGGTTTTCTTCCATGCCTCAGCTGAAATGCTTCTGTCCTACCCAAACAGTGTGGACACGATAGTCTTCCGTGCGTAGTCCACCCTGACAACATTTCATACGCTGGAAAGTCGCTAATCGTCCACAATAAAACTGCGCGCATGATGAAGTTTTGTTGCTGCGAGTAATCAAATGTGCAGACTCCAGAATACCACAGTTGTTTCAACTCGTCAATCAAAGGTTGCAGAAATACATCTAGGGATCGCTTCGGATGCTTAGGACCTGGCACTAAAATAGTTAAGAACAAAAATTCTCGGCGCATGCACATTGTCTGCGGAAGATTGTATGGCGTCAGTATGACGGGCCATAGCGAATATTGTCTCCCTGACATACCAAATGGAGCAAATCCGTCTGTGCACAATCCTAGGTAAACATTCCTGGACTCATTAGCAAAGTCTGAATGTACCGTCTGAAAGTGTTTCCACGCCTTTGCATCTGAGGATGTGTTATCTCTCCATGATGTGTGGAATGTTCTGCATGCCATCTCATTGACGCTGACGTCGTTTCCGATTGGTATAACCGTTTCAATCTTTCAGTGATTGGCAAGTACCACATACGTTGGTAAGGGACCCGCCTCCTTCCTGTAGTGGGTTAGTATCTCGGCTTCCGACAAAATCGACATTCCTGCAGCTTATCATCATCTTTCCAGAAAATCATGCAATTGTCAATGCATACGTCAATCATTTCATAGGGTAACCCAAGACCCGCAACCAACTTATGTATTTCATAGTAATTACCAGCAGAAAGATTATCTTCCGGTAAATACTCTTGAAATAGTTCAGCCCACTTATCCATGTTACTTTCGCTGCTGTTATCTTCACTTTTAATTGTCATCATCCTAGCTGCTAGTGACAATCTAGAAAGTCCCTCTCTACACCCATCGTAAAGTGGTTGATTTGCAGCATCTAACATATCATAAAACTTCTGTGCTTCCATGTTGGGTTCTTCCGACATTGTTTCCACAGGATAATCAGCAGGAGCATGTGTAGTTTCATGAAATGCATCTGTAACCATATCATGAAACCTATTCCCTTGCTGATACCCAATATCATTTTCCACTATATCAGGATCATGACCATAATAATCATCACTACCGTAGTTATAATTTTGTTCCTCAACCCCACGACTCGAACCACTAGTTCCCGCATCATGATGAGTAGTATTATACTGATTTTCCCCATCAAAATACCATACATAATAGTTTGGTACAAATCCTCTACTAAATACATGTGTTTTAGCAGTATCAACAGCGACATATTTCTTGTTCTTACATCTGGGACAGGGACAAAATATTTTACCAGTTTGCAATGCCTGTGGTTGATTTTTTGCTTGGTTAAAGAATCCATGTAATCCTTCAACAAACTCTCCCGTCACTTCGCCGCTCCCCGGATCTCTTTGATTATACATCCAGCTTCGTAACTCATATATACTCATTTTTTTTAGTTTTTTTTTTTTTTTTCCTCTTCCTTCTCTCGGTCGTTTTTTTTTTTTGGTGTGATTTCTGAAACTAAAGACGTTGGCTATTTATAGATGAAGGATTTTTAATTGCGACGGATTTTCGACGGATTTGCGATGGATATGTTGCGACGGAATTGCGACGGATTTGATTTTGCGACGGAATTACGACTATCTTGCGACGAACTTGCGATGGCTTTGCGACAGAAATATTCCATCGCAAAAGTTAGGTAAACTTCGTTTAACACGTGCTTACCTAACCGGTCGCATGTCGGCCAACTACTTTTCGTCGCAAATCCGTCGCAAATTTGCGACGGATTTGCGACGGAACACTTTGCGACGAAAAAATGTAACCGCAAAGTCGTCGCAAACTTGCGAAGGTATCTTTTTCTCGCAACTCCGTCGCAAATTTGCGATGGAATTGCGATCAAGTCTTCTTCAGTCTCAATTCCGTCGCAAGGCGTTCGCAAAATTGCGACGGAATTAATTCCGTCGCAAATTTGCGATGGAGTTGCGACGATTGCTTATTCCGTCGCAACACCGTCGCAAATCCATCGCAACTTTGCGACGGAATTAATTCCGTCGCAAAGTTCCGTCGCAAATACGCTGTTTTCTTGTAGTGTAAGTAGTTCTGTCGTATCTTGATTGCTAGCATCACACCTGATTGGATTGATACCTAAAGTACTGCTGCGATAGATACATTGCTTTAGGATAATTGATAGAAAAATCCTAGTATCAATTTGGCGCCGTTGCCGATTAGGTGTTTGATTGTTACATTCAAGATCTCAGAAAGCTTGAGATCAAGTTCGTTTAATTTTTTTTGACATTACTGATTCCTTTTTTTTATCTTGCTTGTTTTTGATCTTTTTAGTTACACTCGATCGATTCTTACCTTGCATGCGCAATACACGTTCATGTAAGGATAAGACTTTGATCCCGCTCAACCCTAACATCAACAAGCTACAAAGGAGAAAAACGACCAGTCTTCTGCGGAATCGCGTTGAAATGGATCCACAGGGTCAGAATGCGCCGAATCACATCCCGCCAGCTGCACCTATCCAGAGGATACCACGGTGCATTGGAGCTGGCGATGCACCGAGCACACACGCTCAAAGACAAGGGATAGTTCCTCCCGCTGTGCAGAACAACAACTTTGAGATCAAGTCAAGTCTCATCTCCATGATTCAAAACAACAAGTTTCATGGACTCCCTATGGAAGAGTGGCCTCACCAAAATCAATGGAGTCAGCGAAGACAGTTTCAAATTGCGTTTGTTCCCATTCTCTCTAGGGGACAAAGCTCATCAGTGGGAGAAAAATCTGCCTCACGGATCTATCACTTCCTGGAACGACTGCAAGAAAACCTTTCTAACAAAGTTCTTCTCTAACTCAAGAACTGCAAGGCTTCGGAATGATATCTCCGGATTCGTTCAAAAGAATGGAGAAACATTCTCTGAAGCTTGGGAACGCTTCAAGAGCTACACTAATCAGTGCCCTCACCATGGTTTCAGCATGGAGTCGCTTCTCAGCACCCTCTACAGAGGTGTGCAACAAAGAATCAGACAGATGCTTAATACAGCGAGTAATGGCAACTTCCTCAACAAGGATGTTCAGGAAGGTTGGGGATTGGTTGAGAATCTGGCACAATCGGACGGGAACTATAATGAAGACTATGACCGTATCCAGAGGGGATCGATCGAGTCCGATGAGAAGCACCGCAAGGAGATCAAGGCGCTAAACGAGAAGATCGATAAACTTTTAATGGCTCAGCAGAAGCCAGTTCACTTCGTTACTGAAGAGGGTGACTACCTGATTCGAGACGGGGAGAATGATCCCACCACTGAGGAGTTATGCTACATCCAGAACCAAGGAGGTTACACAAAGGGGTTTGTCCCATTCAAACAACACCCCAATCTATCTTACCGAAGCACAAACGTGGCCAACCCCCAGGATCAAACATACCCTCAGCAACAGCAAGCACCACCCAAGAACTTCATCCCTTTCCCACAGAACCACACGTTCGTCCCAAAGCAGCAATTCCAAGGAGGATTCCAACAACAGCAAGCACCACCAGGATTTCTACCTCAGCCGCAAGCGATCGGCCCAGCAGCACCCGAGATCGGCTATGCCTCAGCAACTTCTGCAAGGTCAAGCTAATGGAGCAATGGAAGCCAGCAAAAAGTTTGCGGAAATTAACAACAAACTCGACTGCACCTACAATGATCTTAACTCCAAGATTGAAGCATTGAACAGTAGGGTACAATTCATCGAGGGCAATCGAGCTTCACCTTCTACGGTCAAACCTACTGGACAACTCCCTGGAAAATCTGTTCAAAACCCGAAGGACTATGCGCACTCGATCAGCGCTGTCACACTGAGGAATGGGAAAGAGCTACCTGACCCAAAAGGCCGTTCTAAAGTCACTGAGGACAGCGATGCCCAAGGCGGGGAGGAGTTAGTCTCAGATGAGGTTCAGGTTGAAAACGAGGTTTCATCTGAACACAGCACGCCAGTAGATGAGCTCGATCGAGTTTCTGCAAGCAAGACCGCTCAACCCACGCAAGCTGTAAAACCACCTGTTTCCAAAAGAAAGGAGTCTGTCTTCGTTCCTCCTCCTTATAAGCCGCCGATGCCTTTTCCTGGTAGATTCAAGAAGCAGTTGACTGAAAAGTACAAGGCTTTGTTTGATAAACAGATGGTAGAGATCGAGGTGAAGATGCCGTTACTGGACGCCTTCATGCTAGTCCCACCATATCAGAAATTCCTCAAGGATGCAATTCTGGAAAGGACCAAGGAAGTACAGGGAATGGTAGTTTTGAGTCACGAATGCAGCTCTATAATTCAAAGGAGATCGATCCCTCAGAAGTTGGGAGACCCAGGATCATTCACGCTGCCTTGCTCGATCGGTCCTCTATCTTTCAATAATTGTCTGTGCGATTTAGGAGCATCAGTCAGTTTGACGCCTCTTTCAGTTGCAAAGAAACTGGGGTTTACCAAGTACAAAGCTTGCCGGATCTCTCTTGTCCTGGCAGACAGAAGCGTTAGGATCCCCCACGGTCTTCTTGAAGATCTGCCTGTTCGAATCGGTAACGTTGGCGTTCCAACAGACTTTGTAGTTTTAGAAATGGAGGAAGAACCGAAGGATCTTCTCATTCTTGGGAGACCTTTCTTAGCTACAGCTGGAGCTGTCATTGACGTGAGGAAGGGCATGATCAATCTGAATTTGGGAAAAGATTTGAGTATGAAGTTAGATGTTAAGGATTCGATGAGAAAACCGACGATAGATGGGCAGGTTTTCTACATTGAGATGATGGATAAACTAGCGGACGAGTTTTTGGAGGAGCTACTTGTGGAAGATCACCTACAGACCACGCTGACTAAGAATAGTGGAGATGGGTACCTTCACAGAGAAATTGTCTGCTATGAGAAGTTGCTGGACTCTCACAACGCAGTAAATGGAGCTGATGTCTTCGAAGATTTGGTTGGATCGAGTACAGAACTCATGGCAGCAGAAACGACAGATCCGGTTCGCGCTCGACAGACTCACTCGATCTGCACTTCACAGAAACGTAGCTCGACCGCTCCAACTCATAGCTCGATCGAGCTCATACGCGATAGAGCCGGCGATTGGTCAGAGCTCAAGGCGCCCAAAGTCGATCTCAAACCATTACCGAAAGGGCTAAGGTACGCCTTTCTAGGCCCTAATTCCACTTATCCAGTGATTGTCAATGATTCACTTAGTGCTGATGAGTTAGATTCACTCTTGATCGAATTGAGGAAATTTAGGAAAGCTATAGGTTATTCGCTTGATGACATTAAAGGAATTGCACCTACTTTATGCACACATAGGATTCACCTCGAAAACGAATCATACTCTAGTATCGAACCACAAAGGAGATTGAACCCAAACTTGAAAGAAGTGGTTAAAAAGGAGATCCTTAAATTGCTTGACGCTGGTGTGATCTATCCTATCTCAGATAGTACTTGGGTCTCACCAGTGCATTGTGTTCCTAAGAAAGGTGGCATCACTGTGATTAAAAATGACAAAGACGAATTAATACCCACTCGAACTATAACAGGACATAGGATACTGCATAGATTACAGGAAATTGAATGCTGCATCTAGGAAAGATCATTTCCCATTGCCATTCATTGATCAAATGCTTGAAAGATTAGCTAATCATCCTTACTACTGTTTTCTTGAGGGTTATTCTGGGTTCTTTCAAATCCCAATTCATCCTAATGATCAAGAAAAGACCACATTCACTTGTCCTTACAGAACATTTGCTTATAAGAGGATGCCTTTTGGTCTTTGTAATGCGCCTGCTACTTTTCAGAGGTGTATGACCTCCATTTTTTCGGATCTGATCGAGGAGATGGTGGAAGTTTTCATGGACGATTTCTCAGTCTATGGCTCCTCCTTCTCCTCATGTTTGCTTAACTTGTGCAGGGTGCTATCTAGGTGCGAAGAGACCAATCTGGTGCTAAACTGGGAGAAGTGTCACTTCATGGTCAAAGAAGGGATAGTGTTGGGTCACAAGATTTCTGAGAACGGGATCGAGGTGGACAAAGCCAAAATCGAGGTCATGATGCAACTGCAACCGCCTAAGACAGTCAAGGATATCAGAAGCTTCATAGGTCACGCAGGATTTTATAGAAGGTTCATCAAAGATTTCTCAAAAATAGCGCGACCTCTGACAAGATTGCTGTGTAAAGAGATCGAGTTCAACTTCGACGCTGACTGTTTAAAAGCGTTCGAGCTCATCAAGGACGCCCTCGTTTCTGCACCAATCGTTCGAGCTCCTAACTGGGATCATCCGTTTGAGATTATATGCGACGCATCCGATTATGCTGTTGGAGCAGTGTTAGGACAGAAAATTGACAAGAAGCATCACGTGATCTACTACGCTAGCAGAACTTTGGACGACGCTCAGAGCCGATATGCAACAACATAGAAAGAACTGCTTGCTGTAGTATTCGCATTTGAAAAATTCAGGAGCTACCTGGTTGGATCTAAAGTGATTGTGCATACAGATCACGCTGCTTTGAGATATCTGATGGCAAAGAAGGATGCCAAACCAAGACTGTTGCGGTGGATTTTGCTGTTACAGGAGTTCGATCTCGAGATCAAAGATAAGAAGGGAATTGAAAACGTTGTTGCGGATCATCTGAGCAGGATGGGAATAGAAGATTTAGTGCCAATAGACGACTCGATGCCTGAGGAACAGTTGATGCTGATTAAAGATCTCGAAGCGAGCTACCTTACCAGTACTGCGCTCGATCAAGTATGTTCGCTGAACGACGAGAAATTTCCATGGTACGCCGACATAGTGAACTATTTGGTTTATAAGGAAATTCCAAAGGATTTGGATGCTTACAAGAAGAAGAAGCTACTCCAGGACGCTTCACAGTATTTCTGGGATGAGCCATATCTGTACAAGAGAGGATCAGTGGGGTTCTCGAGCACTGCCACGGTTCTACGTATGGTGGTCACTTTGCTGTATTTAAAACGGTGCAGAAAATTCTTCAATCTGAGCTCTGGTGGCCGACTCTATTCAAGGATGCACACAGTTTCATCTCCAAGTGCGATCCTTGCCAGAGAATGGGCAATATCTCTAAGAGAAACGAGATGCCACATAACCCGATTTTAGAATTCGAAGTCTTCGATGTTTGGGGGATCGATTTCATGGGACCGTTCAATCCATCATCGCATGGGAATAGCTACATTCTGGTAGCAGTGGATTACGTGTCTAAATGGGTCGAAGCGATCGCGTGCCCGTCCAATGATCATAAACCAGTGCTCAAGCTGTTCAAATCCATCATTTTTCCTAGATATGGAATTCCGAGAGTTGTGATTAGTGATGGGGGGAGCCACTTCATTAACAAGATCTTTGAAGGGCTTCTGAAGAAATATGGAGTAAAGAATAAGGTTGCAACACCATATCGCCCCCAAACTTCCGGACAAGTTGAGGTCTCCAACAAACAGATCAAGGCGATCTTGAACAAAGTTGTGAACAGTTCGACCAGAGACTGGGCGATCAAGCTCGACGACTCACTCTGGGCGTATAGAACGGCTTTCAAAGCACCTATTGGGAGTACACCATTTCAGTTGCAATACGGAAAGTCATGCCATCTCCCAGTTGAAGTGGAATACAGAGCCATCTGGGCGACGAAGCTGCTTAATTTTGATCTTAAGACTGCTCAGGAGAGAAGAGAGATAGATCTGCATGAACTGGAGGAGATCAGACTGGACGCCTACGAGAGCTCTAATGTAACATCCCGGTTTGTGGAGAGGCTTAAGAGAATTGATTTGGCTACCTATGTCAACAAAGTGCACTTACCTTTTCGGTCAAAGGCCCATAAGTAACTCCAGAGTTAAGCGTGCTTGGGCTGGAGTAGTGGAAGGATGGGTGACCTTCCGGGAAGTAGTATGCGGAACCGTGTAAGTGAGGCCAAAACACGGGGAAAGGTCGGGTGTTGATTGCAGGGATAGTAAATAAGTTGGTAGAGCCTCTCAAAAAATAACAAACCGACCGTCGGACAGGGGTGGGGCCCACGGGCTGAGAGAGGGCGTGGGTGACTCACCGGGATGGGCGGTCGGGGCGTTATAATTTGGTATCAGAGCCGAACCCAGACGTGAGTGTGGAGTCAAGTGGAGTGGCCTTGACTCACACCGTCAGGGGGTGACGATCCAGGTGCGCAACGAGGACGTTGCGCTTAGTGAGTGGGGGTGAATTGTAACATCCCGGTTTGTGGAGAGGCTTAAGAGAATTGATTTGGCTACCTATGTCAAGAAAGTGCACTTACCTTTTCGGTCAAAGGCCCATAAGTAACTCCAGAGTTAAGCGTGCTTGGGCTGGAGTAGTGGAAGGATGGGTGACCTTCCGGGAAGTAGTATGCGGAACCGTGTAAGTGAGGCCAAAACACAGGGAAAGGTCGGGTGTTGATTGCAGGGATAGTAAATAAGTTGGTAGAGCCTCTCAAAAAATAACAAACCGACCGTCAGACAGGGGTGGGGCCCACGGGCTGAGAGAGGGCGTGGGTGATTCACCGGGATAGGCGGTCGGGGCGTTATATCTAAGATCTATAAGGAGAGGACTAAGGCATTCCACGACAAACAGATCATTAGAAAAGACTTCAAAGAAGGCGATCGAGTTCTGCTGTTTAACTCTCGCCTGAAGCTGTTTCCCGGGAAACTGAAGTCGAGATGGTCTGGACCCTTCACTGTCAAAGAGGTCTCACCATTTGGAGCGGTGACTCTGATCAACAAGGACGGAGCTCCTTTCACAGTCAATGGGCAACGGGTTAAGCTTTATCTTGCAGACTACACAATCCCGGAGGGGACATCGATTCCTCTCAGTGAGCCACCCCAAGCCTGATAAGTAAAGGAAGTCAAGCTTAGAGACTTAAAACAAGCTCACTTGGGAGGAAGTCTCATGTCTTATCTAGTATATATTTTTCATTATAATTTATCCAGTAACATTTTTTTTGGCAGGTTTGTAAAAAAAAAAAAAAAAACCAAAAAAAAAAGGACTCGATCGAGTCGAGGGAGACCACCAATTATTTCAACCATATAAGTTACTTGCAAGTACAAGGCAAGTATCAAGTCTTCAAAAAAAAATCAATACCCGCCTTCTTATGACCCGCCTTGTACAAATATTTTATATTTACATTTTTTTAGTATTTTTTTCACATATAATAGAAAAAATAAAGATTTTTTCTATAACTAAGAGAACCAATCTCCTTAGTTGCCAATAAAAAAGGTTTTTAAAAACTCACATTACAAATACTAAGATTTTTAATGGATTTTTTCTAATTATGGCCCAAAATTGTAAAATTTTCACATTTCTTTTTGTGCTTTTACACGTAACAAGGCAAGACAAGTAACTCGTAAGTAACAAAAATATTGACAAGTACTTGAAGTAGCTAGTACTTGCACAAGGCAAGTCAAGTAGCAAGTCGAAATTTTAAATATTTGTACAAAGTGGGTCAAATAGCAAGTACGCCGAAAATGGCAAGTACTTGCCCCGTGTCCACTCCTACAAGTCACAAGGCAAGGCAAGTAACTTGCAAGCCGGTCAAATTTTGGCAAGTACTCGTAGTGGCAAGTACTTGTCAAGTACAAGGCAAGTACAAGTCGAAATTTGTGGATTTTGAACAAGGCAAGTCGAGTCACAAGTACACCAAAAAGTCCGGGTACTTGCCCCGTGCCCAGGCCTAGTGCATAAATTACAGGAAATTGAATGCTGCATCTAGGAAAGATCATTTCCCATTGCCATTCATTGATCAAATGCTTGAAAGATTAGCTAATCATCCTTACTACTGTTTTCTTGATGGTTATTCTGGGTTCTTTCAAACCCCAATTCATCCTAATGATCAAGAAAAGACCACATTCACTTGTCCTTACAGAACATTTGCTTATAAGAGGATGCCTTTTGGTCTTTGTAATGCGCCTGCTACTTTTCAGAGGTGTATGACCTCCATTTTTTCTGATCTGATCGAGGAGATGGTGGAAGTTTTCATGGACGATTTCTCAGTCTATGGCTCCTCCTTCTCCTCATGTTTGCTTAACTTGTGCAGGGTGCTATCTAGGTGCGAAGAGACCAATCTGGTGCTAAACTGGGAGAAGTGTCACTTCATGGTCAAAGAAGGGATAGTGTTGGGTCACAAGATTTATGAGAACGGGATCGAGGTGGACAAAGCCAAAATCGAGGTCATGATGCAACTGCAACCGCCTAAGACAGTCAAGGATATCAGAAGCTTCATAGGTCACGCAGGATTTTATAGAAGGTTCATCAAAGATTTCTCAAAAATAGCGCGACCTCTGACAAGATTGCTGTGTAAAGAGATCGAGTTCAACTTCGACGCTGACTGTTTAAAAGCGTTCGAGCTCATCAAGGACGCCCTCGTTTCTGCACCAATCGTTCGAGCTCCTAACTGGGATCATCCGTTTGAAATTATATGCGACGCATCCGATTATGCCGTTGGAGCAGTGTTAGGACAGAAAATTGACAAGAAGCATCACGTGATCTACTACGCTAGCAGAACTTTGGACGACGCTCAGAGCCGATATGCAACAACATAGTAAGAACTGCTTGCTGTAGTATTCGCATTTGAAAAATTCAGGAGCTACCTGGTTGGATCTAAAGCGATCGTGCATACAGATCACGCTGCTTTGAGATATCTGATGGCAAAGAAGGATGCCAAACCAAGACTGTTGCGGTGGATTTTGCTGTTACAGGAGTTCGATCTCGAGATCAAAGATAAGAAGGGAATTGAAAACGTTGTTGCGGATCATCTGAGCAGGATGAGAATAGAAGATTTAGTGCCAATAGACGACTCGATGCCTGAGGAACAGTTGATGCTGATTAAAGATCTCGAAGCGAGCTACCTTACCAGTACTGCGCTCGATCAAGTATGTTTCATGGGACCGTTCAATCCATCATCGCATGGGAATAGCTACATTCTGGTAGCAGTGGATTACGTGTCTAAATGGGTCGAAGCGATCGCGTGCCCGTCCAATGATCACAAACCATGGAATTCCGAGAGTTGTGATTAGTGATGGGGGGAGCCACTTCATTAACAAGATCTTTGAAGGGCTTCTGAAGAAATATGGAGTAAAGCATAAGGTTGCAACACCATTTCACCCCCCCAAACTTCCGGACAAGTTGAGGTCTCCAACAAACAGATCAAGGCGATCTTGAACAAAGTTGTGAACAGTTCGACCAGAGACTGGGCGATCAAGCTCGACGACTCACTCTGGGCGTATAGAACGGCTTTCAAAACACCTATTGGGAGGACACCATTTCAGTTGCTATACGGAAAGTCATGCCATCTCCCAGTTGAAGTGGAATACAGAGCCATCTGGGCGACGAAGCTGCTTAATTTTGATCTTAAGACTGCTCAGGAGAGAAGAGAGATAGATCTGCATGAACTGGAGGAGATCAGACTGGACGCCTACGAGAGCTCTAAGATCTATAAGGAGAGGACATCGATTCCTCTCAGTGAGCCACCCCAAGCCTGATAAGTAAAGGAAGTCAAGCTTAGAGACTTAAAACAAGCTCACTTGGGAGGAAGTCTCATGTCTTATCCAGTATATATTTTTCATTATAATTTATCCAGATCGAGTCGAGGGAGACCACCAATTATTTCACCCATATAACCGATCGGCCATCCCAGGTAAGAACACTTAAACACATCAACTGGTGCTTTCGTTGAGAGCTTGAACAACTGCTTCTTACCCAAATCGAACACACCCAAAAAAAACAAAATCGATCAGCCATCGCATACCTTTTCTTTTCACTTGATCGCTTGCATTAGCACGTTTGTTTGTCATGAGAAGCGGATCAAGGTATGAATTTCGGGCCCTAACCCTCTTCATTTTCGCGAAATTCTGTGTTGAGATTTTTGAGGCTCTTTGTGCTAGAACTGTTTGAACTCGACCGATTTGCTTGAAATTGTCGATTTTTGCCAAAAAAATTTCTGGGTTGAAGGTTATGTGGTCTTGAGTGTTCTTGATCGAAAATGACAAAAACCTAGGGCTGAATCTTGATGAACTATCAATTGTGTTGAAAATCTGTTTAAATTGGTCGGCCACTATACTCGATCGCTTGTGCTGAATCTTGATGAACTATCAATTGTGTTGAAAATCTGTTTAAATTGGTCGGCCACCATACTCGATCGCATGTGTTGAATCCTGATGAACTATCAAGTGATCGAGCTGTTCGATCGAGCGGTTCGGTCGAGTTGCTTGTGATGTCTAACTTGTTTTCTATCGATTGAATTTCAGGAACAGAGGTCGCAGCGACGGTGACGGATACTCACAAAGGAGAGAAGAGATATCAAGAGGAAAACGAAGAGTGGAATCCGACGATGATTTTGAGGTGGACGAGGAGATGACGGATGTCGAATCGCCCAGAGACATGGGAGACGAAGGAGATACATTAACAGACGAAGAGATGAAGATCTATCGCATCCTCCTCGACATGACACTTGGAGGGACGAAGTACCCGGACCGAGACACAATGGAAAAACTACGCATCACTGATGATGTGGATGAGATGTTCAATAATCTAGGAGTCGGCGCATTCATGTTCAAAAGGCACGAATCATACAAGACAGCAACATGCCTTCTCTTAGCCACTCTCCAACTACATCTCTGCGCCTCAGGGCAATTCACACCAGATGGGAGTGACGGGTATGTCAGTTTTTGGGCGATAGGACGGAGACACCATCTCACCTTCCGCGAGATCGATCGAGCCCACTGCCTACCACCCGGTAACCGTCACGGACTTGTTGTTGACAGGGAAGAGATGAAAACCTTGTGGAGAACGATCGCTTCAGGAGAAAACCATTCTTCGAGCTCCAAATCTGCTCAGATCCGAAGCCCACCGATCCGCTATCTGCACAAAGCCATCGCCAACACGCTCTACCCAAGGCACACGACCGGCAACGTCAACGAGAGCGAGCTGAGCATGCTCGATGTAGCACTCAATGGGATTTTACCGAGGTTTAATAATGGGAGGAAGCTGATAGGGAGTACAGCAAACGGTGGGATCACGCTCGCAATGATGGAACAACTTCTCTCCTACCAGAGCTGGGCTCTCACATACGCTCACATAAGAAACAAATGTGAGCTGCGGATGGGTGGACTTGTCACACCTCTTTTGTACGCCGTGGGATTTACTCTAGATAGGACCGAGGAAGTTGCACAGCCCGAAGAGATCGACCTCAGTTACCTGAAAAATTGCAACTTCCTACAGAAAACACCGGAAGGCGGCGACCTTATATACCAATTCACTCACCTGCAGTTTGGAAAATCTCGGATGCGGATCCCTAACCCTGGTTGGACCGCGATCAGAGGAGGATCCAACATTGATTTCGCCCCCCCCCCCCCCCCCCCCCCCCGTATCAGTAATTCAGATTCACTCGACCGCACGAGAGTACTCGACTCCGCCTACCAACCTGGAGAGCGGCGACCACTCGCAGCAGAAAGCGACCGAACCTTTGGACAAGTTCGATCATTTCCATTTCGAGGAGTACACTTCCACTGCTAGGCAACCCGCTGGAATGAAGGCAGCTCACGATCGTATCAGCGTGCTCCAACGATGGAACAAAGCCCAAGACAAAGTCACCGCCAAATTGAGGAAGAAGATCAAAAAGATGGCTGATTAAATCAAAACACTGCAGGACAAGTTGAGTTGCACCGCAGGAGGAGTACGGAGAAGCACAACACCATTCAACGCACCACACACCAGTGCATAACCGATTGAGTCTGAACGCATACTATGAATTGAAGTCATTCTCCATTTATCTGAACTTAATTGATTGATAATTATCTTGTTGTGCACTGAGATCGAGCTCATGGGTACTCTATACATATCTGGATTTTCTTCCATCTTTTTGCCATTCTTGTTAATCGAGGTAGCTGATTCCCACTATCAGAACAGTATTCATGCCCTCTAACCAGCCTTTCTTTCCTGTCTTGATTATTTACTGAGTGGTAAGCCTATTTCCTGGTTTGAGCTTGGGAGAAAGTGTTAGGATTAGGACTGACAAGAGCGAAATCCCATATAGGTCTGATTCACGCTTTCTGAGTCAGTTAGATCTAAGTTTGGGGGTGCTACATTTTAAGCTCGATCGAGCTCCTCTTTGACGTTGAGGAAAATTGAGATAGAGTCATAAACGAAGATAAAGAGTTAGAGTCTAAGGGAATTAAAAGCAGTGTAGTGTATGGCAGCTCTAGCTCTGGCTCTTCGTGTAACTAGACCGGTTCGAAAAAAGAAAAAAAAAAACTAGAGCCCTATGTATATATATTTAGGAACCGAGTTTAGATAGAGCTGTAGCCATCAAGTAAAAGAAACAAAGTTATTCCCTTAGAACATTAAAAAAACAAAAAAAGAGAGAAAAAGCTCAATCAAACATATCTCATGAAAAAACGGAAAGGGTAGAACTAGGAATGATTTTGGGTTATTCATAGATAGATGGGATTGACCTCTTGTACGCATCAGTTGGTCTTTACCTTTAGCATTCTCCTAAAGCTCACTCCTTTCTTTGAGAGAACCCCGTCGCGTTTTAAAGAACTAAATCACTTTGAGAGGGACAAACTCTGTCGCTCAAAAGCCTCACCCTTAGCCAAATGAGTTCGATTTAGGTGCACAGCTCGATTCACCAATTACTTGTAATTGAATGTTAAGGATATTGACCAAGATTTTATGATTGACTCTATCACATTGCGCTTTAGAACTAGTAACTAGGACACTGATTTTATCCTATTTATTGGCATGTTTTGGTTCTGAGTCCCCACCTTCAAACCTCACTTCTATGACCTGGTCGCGCTTGTTTGCTTGAGGGCAAGCAAAGACTAAGTTTGGGGGTGTTGATGTGTTCATAGTTTGCATGTTTTTAGCATTCGATTTCGTATGTTTTTGCATTCATAATCATTCATTTGCATTGTTTTCACTCACCTTCACTCATATTTCGCATTTAGTATGTTTAGGACTAGGACTCTTGCATCTCGTACATTTGTGTCAGTTTTAGGTGTTTTCTGGAGTGGAGTGATGGAGTGGAGGGATCGAGCTGCTCTGTAGCGGGAGTGATCGAGCTAACACTACAAGAAAACAGCGGTTTTGCGACGGGACTTTGCGACGGAAATATTTCCGTCGCAAACTGGCGATGGATTTGCGTCGGACTTGCGACGGAAAAAGAAACCATCGCAAATCAGTCGCAAGTTTGCGACGGTCAACGATCCGTCGCAAACTTGTGACTGATTTGCGATGGAATTGCGAGTGAAGCAGAATCCGTCGCAATTCCGTCACAAATTTGCGACAGAATTGCGATGGAAAACTACCATCTCAAGTTTGCGAAGGATTTACGGGTAGGAGTTTACGTCGCAAAGTGTGTCGTCGCAAATCCGTCGCAATCTTGCGACGGATTTGCGAGGAAAAGTTGGTGGCCGACATGGGGACCGGTTAGGTACGCACGTGTTAATTGAGTTTACCTAACTTATTGCGATGGAATATTTCCGTCGCAAGGCCGTCGCAAATCCATCGGAAGTTAGTCGTAATTCCGTCGCAAACGCGGAACCGTCGCAACTCCGTCGCTAAGTATCCATCGCAAATCCCTCACAATTCCATAGCAAAACAATTTTCAGAAATCTATATATAGCGAAACGTTCATCTGTAAAAATCAGAAAAAAAAAAAAGAAGGGGAAGAGAGGGATAGAGAGGAAAAGAGAGGGAAGGAAAAAAAAAAAGAGAGAAAAAAAAATAAAACACTAAAAAAATGAGTTACGGAATATATGAGTTACGAAGCTGGATGTACAATCAAAGAGATCCAGGGACCGGCGAAGTGAGGAGAGAGTTTGTTGAAGGATTACATGGCTTCTTTAACCAAGCACAAAACCAACCACAGGCAATGCAAACTGGTAAAATATTTTGTCCCTGTGAGAAATGTAGGAACAAAAAATATATCGCTGTTGATACTGCTAAAAAACATGTATTTAATAGAGGATTTGTACCAAACTATTATGTATGGTATTTTCATGGGGAAAATCATTATAATACTACTCACTATGAAGCGGAAAATAGTGGTTCGAGTCAAGGGGTTGAAGAACATAATTATAGCGGTAGCTATGATTATGGTCATCCTAATATATTGGGAAATGATATTGGGTATCAGCAAGGGAATAGGTTTCATGATATGGTTTCAGATGCATTTCATGAAACTACACATGTTCCTGCTGATAATCCTACGGAAGCAATTCTGGAAGAACCCAACATTGAAGCACAAAATTTTTATGATATGTTAGATGCTGCAAATCAACCACTTTACGATGGGTGTAGAGATGGACTTTCTAGATTGTCACTAGCAGCTAGGATGATGACAATTAAAAGTGAGGATAACAGCAGCGAGGGTAACATGGATAAGTGGGCTGGACTATTTCAAGAGTATTTACCGGAAGATAATCTTTCTGCTGGTAATTACTATGAAATACAGAAGTTGGTTGCAGGTCTTGGGTTACCTTATGAAATGATTGATGTATGCATTGACAATTGCATGATTTTCTGGAAAGATGATGATAAGCTGCAGGAATGTCGATTTTGTGGGAAGCCGAGATACAAACCCACTATGGGAAGGAGGCGGGTCCCTTACCAACGTATGTGGTACTTGCCAATCACCGAAAGATTGAAACGATTATACCAATCGGAAATGACGTCAGCGTCAATGAGATGGCATGCAGAACATTCCACACATCATGGAGAGATAACACATCCCTCAGATGCAAAGGCGTGGAAACACTTTCAGATGGTACATTCAAACTTTGCTAATGAGTCCAGGAATGTTTATCTTGGATTATGCACAGACGGATTTAGTCCATTTGGTATGTCAGGGAGACAATATTCGCTATGTCCCGTCATACTGACGCCATATAATCTTCCGCCGACAATGTGCATGCAGCGAGAATTTTTGTTTTTAACTGTTTTAGTGCCAGGTCCAAAGCATCCGAAGCGATCCCTAGATGTATTTCTGCAACCTTTGATCGATGAGTTGAAACAATTGTGGTATTCAGGAGTCTGCACATTTGATTACTCGCAGCAACAAAACTTCAACATGCGCGCAGTACTATTGTGGACGATTAGTGACTTTCCAGCGTATGGAATGTTGTCGGGGTGGACTACGCACGGAAGACTATCGTGTCCACACTGTTTGAATAGGGCAGAAGCATTTCAGCTGAGGCATGGAATAAAACCTTGTTGGTTTGATTGACACCGTCGTTTTCTTCCTATCAATCACAAGTAACGAAAGAACAAGGTTTTATTTACCAAGAATAAAGCTGTCCGCGGTCCCCCTCCGGATTATCTTTCGGGTTAGGATTTGCTTGATCAGATCGATTATTATGGCGGTGAGGAAACATGCAAACGTGGGGGCAATTGGCATTGTACTGCAAACATGCCTGACGGATATGGACAAGCACACAACTGGCACAAAAAAAGTATATTCTGGAAACTCCCATATTGGAAGGATCACCTTTTGCGACATAATCTTGACGTTATGCATATCGAGAAGAATTTTTTTGATAACATCATGCATACCATTTTGAACGTCCAAGGCAAAAGTAAAGATAATATGAAATCGAGGCTGGACTTAGCAGATATATGCAAAAGAAGCGAGTTGGAGATTACTAGAGACGGCAAACAGCCAATTCCGAGTTTTCGTTTGTCTGCAGATGGGAAGAGAGCTCTATTTGATTGGGTGGCCTCAGATGTCAAATTTCCGGATGGATATGTTTCCAAATTCTCACGATGTATAGAGCGAGGACAAAAATTTTCTGGTATGAAGAGCCACGATTGCCATGTTTTCATGCAGCGACTACTACCGTTTGCGTTACAAGAGCTATTGCCGTCTCATGTCCACGAAGCAATTGCTGGTAATTAAACAAGTATTTACATTTCTTTTAATTGAGTTTATGTACATAATTACATATATATGTTTTATTAATTTGTTTATAAATGGTGTATACTATATTATAGGTATTGGGGCGTTTTTCCGAGATCTTTGCACGCGAACACTGACAGAAGACGGGGTTGAGAAGTGATGTAGCGGAAGCTAAGATAAACACAGCTCAACCAATGATTCAAGGGAATCAATCGGGACCTGCCAGCTCAACCAAGGGATTTGATATAATCCTCGCTTGGGACCTGCTTCTTGAACTCGTTGAGATCTCTCTAGATCTACCGAAAACAAGGGATAGAGAATACTTTCTCCCAAAAGCCAAAGCTCTTTTATTAATAATCAATAACCTCATAATACAAGAAGCCTAAACGGTTAATTATAAGAAAACCATAAAACCCTAAAACAATAATAATAATTAATTTAAATAATAAAATAGGTAATCTAAATATTTAGAAGATTTCCAATTATCTTCCTGCATCAAACGTTTGGCCAGAACGTCAAGCCCGAAAACGATCTTGTAATGAGCGATTTCGAGAAAAACCGACCTCGTAATGAACGAGCTCGTCCGCGATATCGTAATAAACGATTTCGTGAAAGCCGATCTCGTAAAGAACGAATCGCAACCGATTTCGTGATGAACGATTTCGAGAAAAACCGACCTCGTAATGAACGAGCTCGTCCGCGATATCGTAATGAACGATTTCGAGAAAAACCGATTTCGTGATGAACGATTTCGAGAAAAACCGACCTCGTAATGAACGAGCTCGTCCGCGATATCGTAATGAACGATTTCGAGAAAAACCGACCTCGTAATGAACGAGCTCGTCCGCGATATCGTAATAAACGATTTCGTGAAAGCCGATCTCGTAAAGAACGAATCGCAACCGATTCTATAAAAGAATCTTAGAATGGTGCTTTGACGTTCTGGCCAAACGTTTGATGCAGGAAGATAATTGGAAATCTTCTAAATATTTAGATTACCTATTTTATTATTTAAATTAATTATTATTATTGTTTTAGGGTTTTATGGTACCTTATGGTTATTGAAGTTATAGGATACGGAAGATAATTGATTATTAATAAATGATACCTTCCGTATCATTTATTACCATTAATGGTAACATTTACCTTCCGGAAGGTATTATTAATAAATGATACCTTCCGCAGATATGGTAACTTCCGTATCCTTATGCTGCCGTATCCATGCAGCATCATGATACCTTCGCTAGTCTCCCATGTCTGCTTTTATTAGATTTCCTTTTCTTGTTTGATTTCCTTTTATTAGATTTTCCTATTTTTACAAGAGTTAGGTTATTATGAACCGCCTCTTAAGTCCTATATATAGCGTTGTAAGTTGGCTTTAACATTAGTTTTTGAAAGATAATAAACTAGAGTTTTCTCTAAAGCCTTGCATTGATTCGATTCTGTCATCAATTCAAGAGCCTTGTGTTGATTTTGATTAAGTTCATCAACCCAAGAAGTCAGGTCTCTAGAGACTTATTACAAATCTCTAGATTTGAGCTGAGTTACCGTTGTTACGCTGCGCCAGGTACGGAAATCTTCTAAATATTTAGGAGAATAATCACTGATGTAGCGGAAGCTAAGATAAACACAGCTCAACCAATGATTCAAGGGAATCAATCGGGACCTGCCAGCTCAACCAAGGGATTTGATATAATCCTCGCTTGGGACCTGCTTCTTGAACTCGTTGAGATCTCTCTAGATCTACCGAAAACAAGGGATAGAGAATACTTTCTCCCAAAAGCCAAAGCTCTTTTATTAATAATCAATAACTTCCGTATCCTAAAACACAGCGGAAGATACCTTCGCGGAAGGTATCATTTATGGTAACATTTATCTTCCGTATCCTATAACTTCAATAACCATAAGGTACCATAAAACCCTAAAAAAAAAATAATAATTAATTTAAATAATAAAATAGGTAATCTAAATATTTAGAAGATTTCCAATTATCTTCCTGCATCAAACGTTTGGCCAGAACGTCAAGCCCGAAAACGATCTTGTAATGAGCGATTTCGAGAAAAACCGACCTCGTAATGAACGAGCTCGTCCGCGATATCGTAATAAACGATTTCGTGAAAGCCGATCTCGTAAAGAACGAATCGCAACCGATTTCGTGATGAACGATTTCGAGAAAAACCGACCTCGTAATGAACGAGCTCGTCCGCGATATCGTAATGAACGATTTCGAGAAAAACCGATTTCGTGATGAACGATTTCGAGAAAAACCGACCTCGTAATGAACGAGCTCGTCCGCGATATCGTAATGAACGATTTCGAGAAAAACCGACCTCGTAATGAACGAGCTCGTCCGCGATATCGTAATAAACGATTTCGTGAAAGCCGATCTCGTAAAGAACGAATCGCAACCGATTCTATAAAAGAATCTTAGAATGGTGCTTTGACGTTCTGGCCAAACGTTTGATGCAGGAAGATAATTGGAAATCTTCTAAATATTTAGATTACCTATTTTATTATTTAAATTAATTATTATTATTGTTTTAGGGTTTTATGGTACCTTATGGTTATTGAAGTTATAGGATACGGAAGATAATTGATTATTAATAAATGATACCTTCCGTATCATTTATTACCATTAATGGTAACATTTACCTTCCGGAAGGTATTATTAATAAATGATATCTTCCGCAGATATGGTAACTTCCGTATCCTTATGCTGCCGTATCCATGCAGCATCATGATACCTTCGCTAGTCTCCCATGTCTGCTTTTATTAGATTTCCTTTTCTTGTTTGATTTCCTTTTATTAGATTTTCCTATTTTTACAAGAGTTAGGTTATTATGAACCGCCTCTTAAGTCCTATATATAGCGTTGTAAGTTGGCTTTAACATTAGTTTTTGAAAGATAATAAACTAGAGTTTTCTCTAAAGCCTTGCATTGATTCGATTCTGTCATCAATTCAAGAGCCTTGTGTTGATTTTGATTAAGTTCATCAACCCAAGAAGTCAGGTCTCTAGAGACTTATTACAAATCTCTAGATTTGAGCTGAGTTACCGTTGTTACGCTGCGCCAGGTTGGTATCAGAGCTTTGCTACGCTCCTCAGAAATTTTTTCCGGTCACCATGGCGAGACCTCGTCGCGTACCTGTTCGAACCGAAGCAGAAATCACCCGTGATGCAATTGCTGAGCTTCAAGCCCAGATGCAAACTATCACGGCCGCCCTTTAAAACCTCCCCGTTCCGCACAACACTCCACCACCCCCTGCAGGCAACCCCGCCGCTGTTCACCTTGACGAACCCGCGGGAGAAGACGATGGAGATGAGAACCAGTTCGCTGATAATCCTTTTGCTCCTCTCTTTAATAACCGCGCACTTGCTCGTGATGCTGGTCCAGGCGTTAATGCAGATTTTCACTGGGAATCTGGATTTAAAACAGAGATCCCAGAATTCCATGGAAATTCTTCAGCCGAGGAACTTCTCGATTGGATTGTCACCGTTGAAGAAATCCTAGAATTCAAACGAGCACCAATGGACCGATGTGTTCCTGTTCTCACAATGCGGTTTCGCAACCGAGCAGCAGCATGGTGGACACAATTGAAATCGACTCGCGCTCGCCTGGGCAAGCCTAAAATCTTGTCGTGGGACAAGTTGAAATCCAAGCTCAAGAAAACATTCTTACCCTATAATTACGAGCAGATCATGTTCCAGCGTCTTCATCACGTCCGCCAGGGAACTCGTTCTGTCGCTGATTACTCAACAGAATTTTTCTTGCTGCTTACTCGCGTCGACATTCAAGATTCCGAATGTCAATTAGTTGCTCGATTCACTGCCGGTCTTCGTCAACAAATTCAACACACCATCAACTTATTTAATCCATTGACGTTGTCAGAAGCTCACCAGCAAGCACTCACCATTGAATCGCAAACGCGAGGAAATTTTTCTTGGACTACTTCTCGTCCGACTCGCCCTGTTCAGCAACTGCCTTCTACTCCGCCCGATGACCCGCTTCCACACCCACCTGATACTGCCATCGTCCCTTACACGGATAAGACAGCACAGCGTCCATCATCTCTTCGTTGTTTCGCTTGCGGAGAAATCGGTCACCGTCAGTCAAATTGTCCTAAACGAAATCGCAGGGGTCTTCTCCTTGATACTGCCGGCAACGATGTGGAAGTAATATACGACGAGGACGTACCAGACACTATTGAAGAAACCATGGATCTTGTCGCCGATACAGGACCCTGCCTGATGGTTCGCCGTGTGTGTCTCGCTCCTCGCCATGTTGATGCTCACCCTCAACGCCATAATCTGTTCCACTCCAAATGTACTATTGCAGGCAAAGTTTGCACATTTATTATTGACTCCGGAAGTAGCGAAAACGTGGTTGCTGAAGATGTTTTCAATAAACTCAAACTCTCAACGGAACTTCATCCTTGCCCCTACAAACTCGCCTGGTTGGATAAGAAAACGGATGTGATGATTACTCGTCGTGCTCTTATATCTTTTTCCGTAGGAGGTACTTTCAAAGATCAAATTCACTGTGATGTAGCACCGATGGACGCTTGCCACCTACTTTTAGGGCGTCCTTGGATATTTGATCGTCGCGTCCAGCACGATGGATATCTCAACACCTACAGCTTCCGTTACAATGATCGTACTTTCACGCTTCAACCATCTCTGCCTGAGAAACAAAGCACGTCCTCAGCCCCTGTCTTAATTCTCCAACGCAAACCTTTTGAGCATGTACTCCGAGAAGAGAGACGCGTTCTGATCTTAATCAACTCTTCGACCGAAGCCTCTGTTCCCTCCATTCCAGATTACTTTAGAGGTCTTCTAGACGAGTTTCAGGACGTTTTCCCCAACGAACTTCCCCCCGGCCTTCCTCCTCTCCGAGATATTCAACATCGTATTGATCTAGTCCCAGATGCTATACTTCCTAATAGAGCTCATTACCGCATGAGTCCTAGTGAGCATGAGGAGCTTCGGCGACAAGTTGAGGATCTTGTTGTCAAAGGATACTTACGTGAAAGTCTGAGTCCGTGTGCAGTCCACGCTTTGCTTATACCAAAGAAAGATGGCTCATGGAGAATGTGTGTCGATAGCCGCGCAATAAACAAAATTACGGTGCGCTATAGATTTCCCATACCGCGTCTCGACGATCTTTTGGACCAAATTGGTACTGCAACGATTTTCTCTAAGCTAGATCTTCGAAGTGGATACCATCAGATCCGCATTCGCCCAGGAGACGAGTGGAAAACGGCGTTTAAAACTCGGGAAGGTCTTTTTGAATGGCTTGTCATGCCTTTTGGAGTATCCAATGCACCAAGCACCTTTATGCGTGTTATGAACCAATCTCTGCGACCCTTTATTGGTAAATTCGTGGTGGTGTACTTTGACGATATTCTCATATTCAGCATGTCACTAGCCGATCATCTTGCTCACTTAAAAGAGGTGCTCCTTGTCCTTCGTCGCGATCAGCTATTTGCTACGCTAAAGAAGTGTGAATTTGGTTCTTCTCAAGTTCACTTCCTTGGCTACATCGTCTCCGCAGAAGGGCTCGCCGTCGATCCAGGAAAAGTTGAGGCGATCAAATCTTGGCCTACTCCGACTACATTATCTGCAACACGAAGCTTTCATGGCCTGGCATCGTTTTATCGACGATTTGTACCACAATTTAGTAGTCTAATGGCACCTCTCACTGATTGCATTCGTCGCGATGATCTCTTTACTTGGACACCCGAGGCATCTGCAGCGTTTGAGACCATTAAGACCAAGTTGGTTACAGCCCCTGTTTTGGCTCTCCCCGATTTTACTCAAGTTTTTGAACTCCATTGTGATGCTTCTAAACTAGGAATTGGTGCTGTCTTGAGTCAACGTAACCGGCCAATCGCCTTCTTTAGTGAAAAGTTGGCAGATGCTCGCCTGCGTTATAGTACTTACGATGTGGAGTTTTACGCCGTGGTGCAAGCAATCAAACATTGGAGGCATTATCTTTACCATAAAGAATTTGTTCTCTTTACCGATCACGATGCGTTAAAACACCTCAGCAGTCAAGATAAAGTCTCAGCTCGACATGCAGCGTGGGTGTCTTACTTGCAACAATTCACGTTTGTTATAAAACACACGTCCGGTGTTTCAAATCGGGTGGCTGATGCGCTGAGCCGTCGCCATTCTTTACTCGCCATTCTTCACACCTCGGTTCCAGGTTTTGCAGCTTTTTCCGATATGTACGACTCTGACGATTTCTTCGCTCGGATCCTCCTTGACATTCAGGCTGGTCGTTCTCGTGATTTCACACTTCATGATGGGTTTATTTTTTGTGGTGACCGGCTCTGCATTCCAGATTGCAGTCTCCGGCTTCAACTAATTTCTGAACTTCATAATGAAGGACATGTCGGCCGCGACCGAACTCTACTTTTGCTGTCTCACTCGTATTTTTGGCCAAGTTTACGGCGTGATGTTGAGCGTTTTGTGGAACGCTGTCCAATTTGCCAAACGTCGAAAGGACATGCCACAAACGCCGGTCTCTACCTTCCGTTACCAATCCCGACACAGCCGTGGTCCGACATCAGTATGGATTTTGTCATGGGTCTTCCACGTACACAACGCGGCTTCGATTCCATCTTCGTCATCGTGGATAGATTTTCCAAAATGGTGCATTTCGTTCCATGTAAAAAAACGACAGATGCACTCCAGGTTGCAACTCTGTTCTTTCGAGAGATCTACAAACTCCATGGGTTGCCCACTTCTATAGTTTCCGATCGTGATTCTCGGTTTTTGGGTCATTTTTGGCGATCTCTCTGGAAGATGTTGGGTACTAGTTTAGACATGAGTTCAGCTTATCATCCTCAAACGGATGGTCAAACAGAGGTAACTAATAGGTCGTTGGGCAACTTACTTCGCTGTCTTGTGGGAGATTCTATCAAGACTTGGGATTCTAAGCTTCCTCAAGCAGAATTTGCTCACAATCATTCCCTCAATCGGAGCTCGGGCTTTAGTCCATTTCAGGTCGTTTATGGTCTCCTCCCTCGTTGTCCTCTGGATTTAACTACTCTGCCGGACCGAACCCGCCTTCATGGTGTCGCCGATGATTTTGTCGACAACATTCATCGCATTCATAGTCAAGTTATCAGCAATCTCGAGTCATCTTCTTCAAAGTATAAGGCTGCTGCTGATTCACACCGCCGTCGTGTAGTCTTTGAACCCGGTGATCATGTCTGGGCATTTCTCACTAAAGATCGCATGCCATCTCATGCATACAACAAGCTTAAGGCTAAGAAGATAGGCCCTCTTACCGTCTTGGAGCGAATTAATGATAATGTGTACCGCTTACAACTTCCTGCACACATCAACACTTCTGATGTCTTCAACGTACACTATCTGTCTCGTTATGCTCCGCCAGACCCGGTTCCTGATTCGCGGTCGAATCCTCCTAACCCCGGGGGACCTGATGCAGCATCATGATACCTTCGCTAGTCTCCCATGTCTGCTTTTATTAGATTTCCTTTTCTTGTTTGATTTCCTTTTATTAGATTTTCCTATTTTTACAAGAGTTAGGTTATTATGAACCGCCTCTTAAGTCCTATATATAGCGTTGTAAGTTGGCTTTAACATTCAGTTTTTGAAAGATAATAAACTAGAGTTTTCTCTAAAGCCTTGCATTGATTCGATTCTGTCATCAATTCAAGAGCCTTGTGTTGATTTTGATTAAGTTCATCAACCCAAGAAGTCAGGTCTCTAGAGACTTATTACAAATCTCTAGATTTGAGCTGAGTTACCGTTGTTACGCTGCGCCAGGTACGGAAATCTTCTAAATATTTAGGAGAATAATCACTGATGTAGCGGAAGCTAAGATAAACACAGCTCAACCAATGATTCAAGGGAATCAATCGGGACCTGCCAGCTCAACCAAGGGATTTGATATAATCCTCGCTTGGGACCTGCTTCTTGAACTCGTTGAGATCTCTCTAGATCTACCGAAAACAAGGGATAGAGAATACTTTCTCCCAAAAGCCAAAGCTCTTTTATTAATAATCAATAACTTCCTAATACAAGAAGCCTAAACGGTTAATTATAAGAAAACCATAAAACCCTAAAACAATAATAATAATTAATTTAAATAATAAAATAGGTAATCTAAATATTTAGAAGATTTCCAATTATCTTCATGCATCATTCTCTCCGGGTTGGAGAAGATTCGCCCTCGAATCTTAGCTGTGATCTTCGTTTCCAAAACTCTGAAGATGCACACAATTTTTTTCTTCCCTTTTTCTTCTTTCGAATCTTCCATGAATAATATCCTTTACATAAAAGAATATTATTATGTTCCACTTCAATGATTATTCTCCTCCAATAATGAACAACAAGACAATACGCCATGTTATCTTCATTAAGATATGATATCTTTATGCCTTTTCTCTCCATGTCGTCCTTACATGCATCTTTTCTTCTCTTGCTAATTGTTTTGGAGAATTCGTTGCGTTCTTCTGATAGAGTGAAGACACTTTGATGAAAATCTTGAATAAAACTCACGTTTTTTTTCTCTTGGGCATTGGATAACACCTTTTTCTCTTCTTGAATAAGATATTCATCATCATAAATATCAAAAATAGGATCTCCAATGATTTCTCTGATATTTTCGCAGAGAGCTTCACATAAACCAAACGGATAACTTTCGAACACCATGATATAGAAGAACAGGATCGAACCTTGATTGAGAAATCAAAGTGCTGTCTCTGATACCAACTGATGTAGCGGAAGCTAAGATAAACACAGCTCAACCAATGATTCAATGATGCAGGAAGATAATTGGAAATCTTCTAAATATTTAGATTACCTATTTTATTATTTAAATTAATTATTATTATTGTTTTAGGGTTTTATGGTTTTCTTATAATTAACCGTTTAGGCTTCTTGTATTATGAAGTTATTGATTATTAATAAAAGAGCTTTGGCTTTTGGGAGAAAGTATTCTCTATCCCTTGTTTTCGGTAGATCTAGAGAGATCTCAACGAGTTCAAGAAGCAGGTCCCAAGCGAGGATTATATCAAATCCCTTGGTTGAGCTGGCAGGTCCCGATTGATTCCCTTGAATCATTGGTTGAGCTGTGTTTATCTTAGCTTCCGCTACATCAGTTGGTATCAGGGACAGCACTTTGATTTCTCAATCAAGGTTCGATCCTGTTCTTCTATATCATGGTGTTCGAAAGTTATCCGTTTGGTTTATGTGAAGCTCTCTGCGAAAATATCAGAGAAATCATTGGAGATCCTATTTTTGATATTTATGATGATGAATATCTTATTCAAGAAGAGAAAAAGGTGTTATCCAATGCCCAAGAGAAAAAAAAACGTGAGTTTTATTCAAGATTTTCATCAAAGTGTCTTCACTCTATCAGAAGAACGCAACGAATTCTCCAAAACAATTAGCAACAGAAGAAAAGATGCATGTAAGGACGACGTGGAGAGAAAAGGCATAAAGATATCATATCTTAATGAAGATAACATGGCGTATTGTCTTGTTGTTCATTATTGGAGGAGAATAATCATTGAAGTGGAACATAATAATATTCTTTTATGTAAAGGATATTATTCATGGAAGATTCGAAAGAAGAAAAAGGGAAAAAAAAATTGTGTGCATCTTCAGAGTTTTGGAAACGAAGATCACAGCTAAGATTCGAGGGCGAATCTTCTCCAACCCGGAGAGAATGATGCAGGAAGATAATTGGAAATCTTCTAAATATTTAGATTACCTATTTTATTATTTAAATTAATTATTATTATTGTTTTAGGGTTTTATGGTTTTCTTATAATTAACCGTTTAGGCTTCTTGTATTATGAAGTTATTGATTATTAATAAAAGAGCTTTGGCTTTTGGGAGAAAGTATTCTCTATCCCTTGTTTTCGGTAGATCTAGAGAGATCTCAACGAGTTCAAGAAGCAGGTCCCAAGCGAGGATTATATCAAATCCCTTGGTTGAGCTGGCAGGTCCCGATTGATTCCCTTGAATCATTGGTTGAGCTGTGTTTATCTTAGCTTCCGCTACATCAGTTGGTATCAGAGACAGCACTTTGATTTCTCAATCAAGGTTCGATCCTGTTCTTCTATATCATGGTGTTCGAAAGTTATCCGTTTGGTTTATGTGAAGCTCTCTGCGAAAATATCAGAGAAATCATTGGAGATCCTATTTTTGATATTTATGATGATGAATATCTTATTCAAGAAGAGAAAAAGGTGTTATCCAATGCCCAAGAGAAAAAAAACGTGAGTTTTATTCAAGATTTTCATCAAAGTGTCTTCACTCTATCAGAAGAACGCAACGAATTCTCCAAAACAATTAGCAACAGAAGAAAAGATGCATGTAAGGACGACGTGGAGAGAAAAGGCATAAAGATATCATATCTTAATGAAGATAACATGGCGTATTGTCTTGTTGTTCATTATTGGAGGAGAATAATCATTGAAGTGGAACATAATAATATTCTTTTATGTAAAGGATATTATTCATGGAAGATTCGAAAGAAGAAAAAGGGAAAAAAAAAATTGTGTGCATCTTCAGAGTTTTGGAAACGAAGATCACAGCTAAGATTCGAGGGCGAATCTTCTCCAACCCGGAGAGAATGATGCAGGAAGATAATTGGAAATCTTCTAAATATTTAGATTACCTATTTTATTATTTAAATTAATTATTATTATTGTTTTAGGGTTTTATGGTTTTCTTATAATTAACCGTTTAGGCTTCTTGTATTATGAAGTTATTGATTATTAATAAAAGAGCTTTGGCTTTTGGGAGAAAGTATTCTCTATCCCTTGTTTTCGGAAGATCTAGAGAGATCTCAACGAGTTCAAGAAGCAGGTCCCAAGCGAGGATTATATCAAATCCCTTGGTTGAGCTGGCAGGTCCCAGCATCTTCAAAGAAATAGGCAGACTTGATGGAAAGTTAAAGGAAAAATCGTGGGACCATGAAGATTTGAGAGCAGCTCACAATTACATATTGCGTAATCTGGATGAAGTGCACCAATTTGAGAGGTAACTTTGATCATATATACATTTATATATATATATATATATATATATATATATAACTCGAGATTTTTGTGCAGCATATTTGATAATCTGATCCGCCAAACATACCATGGTTTACAAGAGCATGAGTATGAGTTTTACAAAGAACGTGACTTTGTTGGATGGTTAAAATACTATGTAAGTTCTCTTCAAATGAGTGATATATAAACTAAAACCTAACACTATATATATATAATTAATGTACCATTTGTTTGTATATAGGTGAGAGAGGGCTGTCATCCGGAACAAATACCACTGTGGCTGCATGAGATTTTGAACTCTCCAATAGGAAAGATCACTACAGCACCAATGTACTATACTCGCGGGTACATTTTCCATACGTACAAGCATGGCATGCGGAAGTCGGCCGCAAATTATGGTATTCATGTCCCGGGCGAAACAGAATTCTATGGAGTTTTGCAAGAGATCATCGAGGTCACATACCCAGGAATTATCAACTTGAAATGTATTATGTTCAAATGTGATTGGTATGATCCGACACCAGGTCGAGGGGTTCGGAGAAACGAGACGGTAGGTGTCACCAATGTAAATGCAAACCGAAAGTTTTCCAAGTTCGAACCCTTCATCCTTGCATCGCAGGCAGAGCAAGTGTGTTTCATTCCTTATCCTCGAGTTAGGCAAAGACGGGAGACTTGGTTATCGGTCATAAAGGTCAATCCAAGAGGTTATGTAGTTGGTTTAGACGATGAAGTGGCCATGCAGCATGATAGAGTTGCAGAAGTTTCAAACCCGAGCGAATCCACAGAAAATATCATACACGTTAACCCCGAGAACATAGAAGTTGAAGACGTCGTTGACGATTCAAGTGAAGATGGAGAAGCCGGTGAATTCGAAGAGTCTGCGACTGATGAAGAAGAACGTGAACACAGTGCAAACTCTTACGTATCTGAAAATGAGGATGAAAATGAGGATATTCTTGACTTTGATTAATTTTAAGGTTTTTCTTTGTATTTTCAGTTGTTCGTATTTTACATATATTGTCACTCCATCGCAAACTTTATACTTACAAGCCGACACAAAAGTCATTTCAGGATAACATTTTTTACCTTGCAGATGTCTTCCCTCTGGTTCCCCACGTCGAGCCAGTTGATGACGTGATTTTGAGTTAGTTTTAGCGACCCATGCGTTATCGGCTTCTCTTCTAGATTTGACGTCACCGGGTGGCTTTTTGTTCCAGCCGTCGTCACTGTTGTTTCTGATATCCCCCTAATCGTTCCCGGAACCCCAAGCTGCTTTGTTATCATTTCTCGGTTTGTCATTGGAGTGTAAACCCCAGCTAGACCAGTTTTCGCCAGAGGATGAATCGGTGGAAGGCTTTCTAGTGTTTGAATATAGAATTTAAATCCACTCGTCATCATTCTTACCCCATGAAGATCCACCATCATCTTTCTTACCTCACAAAGATTCACCGTCATCCTTCTTACCCCATGTTGATCCTTCGTCATCCTTTGTACCCCATGTTGATCATGGATCTTCATTCTAGTGTGGTAAAAAAGATGACGGTAATATCAACATGGGGTAAGTGGTATGACGGTGGATCTTCTTGAGGTAAGAAAGATGGTGGTGGATCTTCATGGGGTAAGAATGATGACGGTGGATTTAAATAATATAATCAAACACTAGAAAGCCTTCCACCGATTCGTCCTCTGTCGGAAACTGGTATAGCTGGGGTTCTAACTCCAATGACAAACCGGGAAGTGATAACAAAGCAGCTTGGGGAACCGGCAACGATCAGGGGGATAGCAGAAACAACAGTGGCCGTGGTTGGAACAAAAAGCCACTCGGGGACGTCAAATCTAGCGGATAATTGCGATGGAATTGCGATGGAGACATAAAAAATTTTGTATCCATCGCAAATCCGTCGCAATTTTGCGATGGAATTGCGATGGATATTAAAAAAATTTTGTTTCCATCGCCGTTCCATCGCAACATTGCGACTGATTTGCGATGCACTGATTAATTTTTTTGTATCAATCGCAAATCCGTCGCAATTTTACGATGTAATTGCGATGGATATTAATTTTTTTTTGTTTCCATCGTAAATCCGTCGCAATTTTGCGATGGACTGTTAAATTTTTCAGTTTCCATCGCAATTCCCTCGCATACACTACAAGAAAACAGCGCTTTTGCGACGGAACTTTGCGACGGAAATATTTCCGTCGCAATTTTGCGATGGCTTTGCGTCGGACTTGCGACGGAAAAATAAACCATCGCAAATCCGTCGCAAACTTGCGAGGAAACTTTGTCCGTCGCAACTTTGCGACGTACTTGCGACGACTTTGCGAGAACATAAGAATCCGTCGCAATTCCGTCACAAAATTGCGACGGACTGGCGATGGAAAACTACCATCGCAAGTTTGCGACGGATTTGCGGGTGGGTATTTTCGTCGCATACTTTATCGTCGCAAATCCGTCGCAACATTGCGACGGATTTGCGAGGATAAGTTGGTGGCCGACATGCGGATCGGTTAGGTGCGCACGTGTTAATTGAGTTTACCTAACTTTTTGCGATGGAATATTTCCGTCGCAAATCCGTCGCAAGATAGTCGCAAGTAAGTCGTAATTCCGTCGCAAAACTGAAACCGTCGCAAATCCGTCGCAACGTATTCATCGCAAATCCGTCGCAAATCCATAGCAAAAATTTTTCAGAAATCTATAAATAGCGAATCGTTCAGCTTTCGAAATCAAAAATCAAAAAAAAAAAAGGGAAGAGAGGGAAAGAGAGAGGAGAAGGGAAAAAAAAAAGAGGGAAAAAAAATAAAACACTAAAAAAATGAGTTACGGAATATATGAGTTACGAAGCTGGATGTACAATCAAAGAGATCCAGGGACCGGCGAAGTGAGGAGAGAGTTTGTTGAAGGATTACATGGATTTTTTAACCAAGCACAAAACCAACCGCAGGCAATGCAAACGGGTAAAATATTTTGTCCCTGTGAGAAATGTAGGAACAAAAAATATATCGCTGTTGATACTGCTAAAAAACATGTATTTAATAGAGGATTTGTACCAAACTATTATGTATGGTATTTTCATGGTGAAAATCATTATAATCCGACGACTCACTATGAAGCGGGAAATAGTGGTTCGAGTCAAGGGGTTGAAGAACATAATTATAGCGGTAGCTATGATTATGGTCATCCTGATATCTTGGGAAATGATATTGGGTATCAGCAAGGGAATAGATTTCATGATATGGTTACAGATGCATTTCATGAAACTACACCTGCTTTTGCCGATAATCCTACGGAAGCAATTCTGGAAGAACCCAACATAGAAGCACAAAAGTTTTATGATATGTTAGATGCTGCAAATCAACCACTTTACGATGGGTGTAGAGAGGGACTTTCTAGACTGTCACTAGCAGCTAGGATGATGACAATTAAAAGTGAGGATAACAGCAGCGAGAGTAACATGGATAAGTGGGCCGGACTATTTCAAGAGTATTTACCGGAAGATAATCTTTCTGCTGGTAATTACTATGAAATACAGAAGTTGGTTGCGGGTCTTGGGTTACCTTATGAAATGATTGATGTATGCATTGACAATTGCATGATTTTCTGGAAAGATGATGATAAGCTGCAGGAATGTCGATTTTGTGGGAAGCCGAGATACAAACCCACTATGGGAAGGAGGCGGGTCCCTTACCAACGTATGTGGTACTTGTCAATCACCGAAAGATTGAAACGGTTATACCAATCGGAAATGACGTCAGCGTCAATGAGATGGCATGCAGAACATTCCACACATCATGGAGAGATAACACATCCCTCAGATGCAAAGGCGTGGAAACACTTTCAGACGGTACATTCAAACTTTGCTAATGAGTCCAGGAATGTTTATCTTGGATTATGCACAGACGGATTTAGTCCATTTGGTATGTCAGGGAGACAATATTCGCTATGGCCCGTCATATTGACTCCATATAATCTTCCGCCGACAATGTGCATGCAGCGAGAATTTTTGTTCTTAACTGTTTTAGTGCCAGGTCCAAAGCATCCGAAGCGATCCCTAGATGTATTTCTGCAACCTTTGATCGATGAGCTGAAACAACTGTGGTATTCAGGAGTCTGCACATTTGATCACTCGCAGCAACAAAACTTCAACATGCGCGCAGTATTATTGTGGACGATTAGTGACTTCCCAGCGTATGGAATGTTGTCGGGGTGGACTACGCACGGAAGACTATCGTGTCCACACTGTTTGAATAGGGCAGAAGCATTTCAGCTGAGGCATGGAAGAAAACCTTGTTGGTTTGATTGTCACCGTCGTTTTCTTCCTATCAATCACAAGTACCGAAAGAACAAGGTTTTATTTACGAAGAATAAAGCTGTCCGCGGTCCCCCTCCGGATTATCTTTCGGGACAGGATTTGCTTGATCAGATCGATTATTATGGTGGTGAGGAAACATGCAAACGTGGGGGCAATTGGCATTGTACTGCAAACATGCCTGACGGATATGGAGAAGCACACAACTGGCACAAAAAAGTATATTCTGGGAACTCCCATATTGGAAGGATCACCTTTTGCGACATAATCTTGACGTTATGCATATCGAGAAGAATTTTTTTGATAACATCATGCATACCATTTTGAACGTCCAAGGGAAAAGTAAAGACAATATGAAATCGAGGCTGGACTTAGCAGAAATATGCAAAAGAAGCGAGTTGGAGATTACTAGAGACGGCAAACAGCCAATTCCGAGTTTTCGATTGTCTGCAGATGGGAAGAGAGCTCTATTTGATTGGGTGGCCTCAGATGTCAAATTTCCGGATGGATATGTTTCCAAATTCTCACGATGTATAGAGCGAGGACAAAAATTTTCTGGTATGAAGAGCCACGATTGCCATGTTTTCATGCAGCGACTACTACCGTTTGCGTTACAAGAGCTATTGCCGTCTCATGTCCACGAAGCAATTGCTGGTAATAATTAAACAAGTATTTACATTTCTTTTAATTGAGTTTATGTACGTAATTAAATATATATGTTTGCTTAAGGAGATTATGTATGGTGTATATTATATTATAGGTATGGGGGCGTTTTTCCGAGATCTTTGCACGCGAACACTGACAGTAGACGGGGTAGAGAAGTTAAAAAAAAACATTGCTCTCTTGTTGTGTAACATGGAGAAAATCTTCCCTCCTTCATTCTTCGACGTGATGGAACACCTAACGGTACATTTGCCATATGAGGCGGATCTCGGGGGGCCTGTGCAATTCAGGTGGATGTATCCGTTTGAGCGTTTTATGGGACACTTGAAGGGAAAGGCTAAAAACCTTGCAAAAGTTGAGGGATCCATAGTGCAAGGTTCATTGACAGAGGAAACATCTAACTTCGCGTCTTACTATTTTAGTCCAAATGTGAGAACGAGAAGAACCGCTACGAAACGATACGATGATGGAGGCGTTGCACCTGTTTATAGGCATGTTGTCCCCAGCATCTTCAAAGAAATAGGCAGACTTGCTGGAAAGTTGAAGGAAAAATCGTGGGACCATGAAGATTTGAGAGCGGCTCACAATTACATATTGCGTAATCTGGATGAAGTGCACCAATTTGAGAGGTAACTTTGATTATATATACGTTTACGTATATATATACATATATATATTTATATTTATATAACTCGAGATGTTTGTGCAGCATATTTGATAATCTGATCCGCCAAACATACCATGGTTTACAAGAGCATGAGTATGAGTTTTACAAAGAACGTGACTTTGCTGGATGGTTAAAATACTACGTAAGTTCTCTTCAAATGAGTGATATATAAACTAAAACCTAACACTATAGCTAGGTTACATAATTAATGTACCATTTGTTTGTATATAGGTGAGAGAGGGCTGTCATCCGGAACAAATACCGCTGTGGCTGCATGAGATTGTGAACTCGCCAATAGGAAAGATCACTACAGCACCAATGTACTGTACTCGCGGGTACATTTTCCATACGTACAAGCATGGCATGCGGAAGTCGACCGCAAATTATGGTATTCATGTCCCGGGGGAAATAGAATTCTATGGAGTTTTGCAAGAGATCATCGAGGTCACATACCCAGGAATTATCAACTTGAAATGTATTATATTCAAATGTGATTGGTATGATCCGACACCAGGTCGAGGGGTTCGGAGAAACGAGACGGTAGGTTTCACCGATGTAAATGCAAACCGAAAGTTTTCCAAGTTCGAACCCTTCATCCTTGCATCGCAGGCAGAGCAAGTGTGTTTCATTCCTTATCCTCGAGTTAGGCAAAGACGGGAGACTTGGTTATCGGTCATAAAGGTCAATCCAAGAGGTTATGTAGTTGGTTTAGACGATGAAGTGGCCATGCAGCATGATAGAGTTGCAGAAGTTTCAAACCCGAGCGAATCCACAGAAAATATCAACCACGTTAACCCCGAGAACAGAGAAGTTGAAGACGTCGTTGACGATTCAAGTGAAGATGGAGAAGCCGATGAATTCGAAGAGTCTGCGACTGATGAAGAAGAAAGAGAACACAGTGAAAACTCTTACGTATCTGAAAATGAGGACGAAAATGAGGATATTGTTGAGTTTGATTAATTTTAAGGTTTTTCTTTGTATTTTCTTATGTGCTGTATGTTACATATATATATATTGTCACTCCATCGCAAACTTTATACTTACAAGCCGATCGACACAAAATTCATTTCAGTACGTATAACATTTTGAGATTGCAGATGTCTTCTCTATGGTTCCCCACGCCGAGCCAGTTGATGACGGCTTCTCTTCTAGATTTGACGTCACCGGGTGGCTTTTTGTTCCAGCCGCCGTCACTGTTGTTTCCGATATCCCCCTAATCGTTCCCGGAACCCCAAGCTGCTTTGTTATCATTGCCGTGGTTTGTCATTGGAGTCTAAACCCCATCTAGACCAGTTTTCGACAGAGGACGAATCGGTGGAAGGCTTTCTAGTGTTTGAATGTAGCATTTAAATCCACCTGTCATCATTCTTACCCCATGAAGATCCACCATCATCTTTCTTACCTCACAAAGATTCACCGTCATCCTTCATATATAATTACCCCATGCATGGGGTAAGTAGTATGACGGTGGATCTTCTTGAGTTAAGAAAGATGGTGGTGGATCTTCATGGGGCAATAATGATGATTGTGGATTTAAATAATATATTCAAACAGTAGAAAGCCTTCCACCGATTCGTCCTCTGTCGGAATCTGGTATAGCTGGGGTTCTAACTCCAAAGACAAACCGGGAAGTGATAACAAAGCAGCTTGGGGAACCGGCAACGATCAGGGGGATAGCGGAAACAACAGTGGCCGTGGTTGGAACAAAAAGCCACCCGGGGACGTCAAATCTAGCGGCCAATTGCGATGGATTTGCGATGGAAAACAAAGTTTTTTGCATCTATCGCAAATCCGTCGTAAAATTGCGATGGATTTGCGATGGAAACTTAAAAATTAAAAATTTCATCGCAATTCTATCGCAACTTTCCGATGGATTTGCGATGGAAAATAAAAAAATTTCGTTTCCATCGCAAATCCGTCGCAAGTTTGCGATGGATTTGCGATGGAAAATAAAAAAATTTTGTTTCCATCGCAAATCCATCGCAAGTTTGCGACGGAATTGCGATGGATACTTAAATATTTAGGGTTTAGGGTTTTCGCTGTTTCTTATAACAAGTGTTTTGTGTTTAGGGTATGTTTTTATGTGATGCATAATTCAAACTAAAAGCTTTCAAGTAAATAAAAAACATTTCTCTTCAACTAGGTACATATCAAGCTCACTAAAGCTTATGACGTATATAACATTACAAACGGTTTTGTGAAAACACATCAACCATGTACATATATATCTACGAATGTTCAATATCTAAATAAATATTCAAATTCATCTACTAATGAGCATAAATATTGCATACGTACAAACTTATTAGTCCGTTATCAAATCCCTAAACCCTAAAACCTAAACCTTAACTTTCCATCGCAAATCCATCGCAAAGTTGCGATGGATTTGCGATGGAATGGGACATTTTCATCGCAAATCCATCGCAACTTTGCGATGGATTTGCGATAGAAATGACCTAATTGGAAAACTATTAGGGTTTCCAATTATTCCTTCGCAAATCCATCGCAAGTTTTGCGATGGATTTGCGATGAATGAGCCCAGTCCATCGCATATCCTTCGCAAAATTTAGGGTTTCCTTCATTTCCATCGCAAATCCATCGCAATGTTGCGACGTATTTGCGATGGAATGTGGTTTTACCGTCGCAAATCCATCGCAAGTTTGCGATGGATTTGCGATGGACTGATATTTCCTATATATACAAAGCCTCGGGTTTGAGCGAAGCTCAAACCAGCCCCCGTTTCCGAAAACCTCTCGCCGCTCCGTCTTCTTCCACGCCCGGCGCTGCCTTCTTCCCGACCGCCGATCCGCCGCCAGCTTCTTCTTCTCCGCCGGCGCTCTCTTCTTCTTCTCCGCCCGGCGCTGCCTTCTTCCCGACCGCCGCCGCCGCCAGCTTCTTCTTCTCCGCCGGCGCTCTCTTCTTCTTCTCCGCCGGAGTTGTCTTCTTCTTCTCCGCCGGCGCTGTCTTCTTCCTCTCCGCCCGGCGCTGCCTTCTTCCTCTCCGCCCGGCGCTGCCTTCTTCTTCTCCGCCTGCCACCGGCGCCTTCTTCCCGGCCGCCGTCTTCTTCCCGACCGCAGATCCGCCGCCGATCCGCAGATCCGCCGCCGCCGACAACTTCTTCTTCTCCGTCACCGGCGCCTCCTTCCCGACCGCCGCCGCCGCCGCCTTCTTCCCGCCGCCGCCGCTATCTGGTTATCTCTTCACCTGAGTTTTTTATTTTTTTTTATTTACTGATTTATAATTTGTTTGATTGTTAGATTGTTAGAATTAGTTTGTTAGATTGTTAGATAATTAAATTATATTAGTTTTAGTATTTAGAATTTTAGAATGTGATTAAATTAGTAGTGTGATTATATTAGTTAGATTGTTTGATAATTTGTGATTATATTATTTTTAGAATTTTGAATGACAATTTTGAATGTTCCTATTGTTGTTAGATAAAATTAGCTACATGTATTAGTTAGATAATTAGTTTAGGTTAGATTGTTGATTAGTTTTTTAGATTGTTAGATAATTAAATTGAGATTAGTGTTTAGAATTTAGAATTTTAGAATGTCATTATATTTATAATGTGATTATATTTGATATAGTGTTTGGAAATGTGATTATATTAGTTTAGAATTTAGAATTTTCCCGAACTATTTAAATTTCTAGAATTTAATTTGTTGATGTAACATTTGATTAGTTTTAGTATTGTTTTATTTTAATGTTATAGTACTTTTTATATAATTTTCTGATTATTAGAATAATTTTTAATTATTAGAGTAATTTTTTATTTTTATTTGTACAATTATTAATGTTTCTTTAAATTTTACTTTTTTAATTTATTGCAGATGGAGCAACAAAACACTTACCAGGATTTTCTGAGTCAGGGAGGATCCGGGGGCCGTGCTGGTTCCGGGGGTTCCCGTGGTGCTCGTTTTGTTCCCGTGAGGAGTCACGGGAACCCTGCTAGTAGCTCCCATGGTTCTACGGGACGGGAGCAGCAGCAGCGGGTACGGTCTCGGTCTTCTTCCCCACCACGTCAGCCAGCCGCAGTTGAGGCCGCGGTTGAGGCCGCTAGAGCCCCATTTTATGCGGCCATGCGGGAGATTTTAGAGGAGCCCGGTCATGATCTCCTCCCTCATCTTCATCCACACCGCCCACCGAGAACTTTATGGTATGTAATTTTTAATTTTTATTTGTTTTTGTTTTATTTTATATTGTATAATTTAAAATGTTAAAGTGTTGTTTTCTTTTTAAGGTTCTCTCATGATTCGTCCGTAGCTTCAGCAGTTACGGAAATCTTTGAAAAAGATTATCAAGATCCTTTTGCCCGGTGGAAGGATGTGAAGGAACCCGTTCTTCAACGTTGGTTATCTACTTTTGCTGTACGTGTTTCTTCTATTTATTATTTTTTTTTTTTAAATATTTTCTTATTGCTAATCTCTAACATTATATTATTGTTTTTTGATTTTTTTTTTCAAGCGCAAGTATCACTGGGAGTCTGGCATTACCGAGAGGGTTTACCAAGAGTTCTGCGCCAAAGTCCATGATCGGTTACCCGATATGGTACATCGATGGAAGAAGTCGTGGTTGGCGAAGGGTGATGCTGCCAAGCCACTTCACTTTGATCAGAATGTGTGGGATGCCTTGGTTGCTTACTGGTTGGATCCCGATCACCTGAAACGGAGTGACAACAGTAAGTCTGCTCGAGGGAAGAGCAAAAATTCTAAACATCGATCCGGCCGAACTTCTTACGTAGCCCGCGGCCGAATGCTTGTAAGTTTTTTTAACTTTCTATTTATTTTTTAACAATATTTTTTGTACCATTTATAATTTCTTATCGTTATTATGAAATCAAAAATTATTTTTATAGGCCGAGGAACAAGGGGAATCAGAGACGGATTTGCTGGCCGTTCTCGCGTATGCGAAACGGAATCCGGATGGCACTTTCCTGGATGACGATTCTGAGGAGCTCTACAACGACGTTAACTCAAAACTGCAAGAGTTGACTCAGAATGATGATCCGGATAGCGTCGCTTCTGGTTCTTCCGTCGCCGCGAAGAACAAGGTTTTTCTTCAGGTAAATTTGTATCATTTTTTAGTTTAAATTATTTTTATTCTTATGTCTATTGTTGGCTTCTGAATTTCAATGTTTTTTTTGGTTTTTCAGTCTGCTCCCCGTAAAAAGGGGAAGATTTGGGGGGTTGGTTCTCTTCAATCCCAAATCGATCTTGGGAGCGGTTATGTTTGCGGTTCGGCTTCGAGTCAGTTCCCGGATCCGAGCGAGGTTGCTGTGTTGAAGGAGGAATTGACTGCAACAAAGACGGAATTGACTACAACGAAGACGAAGGTTGCGGCGTTCGAAGAGATGTTCGACTACTTGGGCAACTCGGATCCGAAGCTCAAGGAGATTATGAGCCGTTTGCGTCAAAACCAGCAGCAATCCGAGGGCGGAAACAGCGGAACCGGCGGATCGGGTGACGACGGACCATCCGTCGATTTTTAGTTTTTCGTTTTATTGTTTTTTTGTGAATTTGATGAATATTTTCTTTTAATATTTTAATTACAATTAAATTTAATTTAATTTTAATTTTCAAAATTTTTTAAATTAATTTATTTATTTTTAAAAAACAATTTGATAAAAAAAAAATTTGAAAATAAAAAAAATTAAAAACTTGCGACGGATTGAATCCCGTCGCAAGTTTGCGACGGAATTGGTTCCATCGCAAATTTGCGACGGAATCAATCCATCGCAAACTTGCGACGGGATTCAATGCGTCGCAAAATTGCGACGGAATTGGTTCCGTCGCACGGTTGCGACGGAATTGTTTCCGTCGCACGGTTGCGACGGATTGCGATGGACCTTACTCCGTCGCAATTTTGCGATGGATTGCGACGGAGTTATATCCATCGCAAGTTTGCGACGGAATAGAAGCTCTCGCAAATCAATCGCCAAATTGCGACTGAATAATTACGCCGTTAATCCGTCGCAATTTTGCGATGGAATTATTTCCATCGCAAATTTGCGACGGAGGCGTTTCCGTCGCAAATTTGCGACGGATTTGCGACGGAAAAGTCATTGCGAGGAACAATTTGCGACGGAAATTTTGGCCTCGCAATTCCGTCGCAAATCGTCAGTTGCGACGGAATTGCGACAGGAATTTCCGTCGCAAATGGCCTATATTTCTTGTAGTGATATTTGCGACGGTATTGCGATGGAAACTAAAGTTTTAGGGTTTAGGGTTTCCAACATTTCGTATAAAAAGAGTTTTAGGGCACTATAATCTTATTTTGCGGTAAACCCTAAACCCTAGAAGATATATATAAAAATAAAATAGGATTCTCTTGAACTCCGTACATATGAAGCTCATTGAAGCTTACAACGTATATATACTACAACGGTTTTGTTGAAACATCGACCATATATGTATATATATGTAGGAATTTTCAATATCATTATTCATATTCAGATTTATCTACTAATAAGCATATATATTCAATATTTACAACCCTTAATACTCCGTAATCAAAAATCTAAACCCGAAACCCTAAACCCTAAGTTTCCATCGCTATTTTACGAGGGAATTGCGACGGAAACACCCCATTTCATCGCAATTCCATCGCAATTCCCTCGCAGCATTTAGGGTTTCCTTCATTTCCCCCGCAATTCCATCGCAAAGTTGCGACGGATTTACGATGGAAATGACTCATTCCATCGCAATTCCCTCGCAAAAATTAGGGTTTCATTAAAATTCAATCGCAAATCCATCGCAAAATTGCGACGGATTTACGATGGAATAAAATCTATATATATTATCGACCCCGGGTTTAAGCTTCGCTCAAACCAAATGCAAACCGACAGCTTTTAAGCGCCGCCCGACGACCGAACGTTTTTCCGCCCCGACGCTCGCCTCCTTCTTTCCGCGCCGACGACCGAGCGTTTTTCCGCGCCGGCGACCTCCTCCTTCTCTCCGCGCCGGCGACCGCCTCCTTCTCTCCGCGCCGCCGCCTCCGAAGAGTCTCCGCCCGGCCGTCCGATTCTCCCCCGCCGCCGTCTCCCCTTCCTCTTCTCTCTGCGCATTTTCCGAGCCGACGACCCCTTCTCTCCCCCTCCTTCACTCCGCGCCGCCGCCGCCGAAGTGTCTCCGCCCGGCCGTCCGATTATCTCCGCGCCACCGCCTCCCCTCCCTCTTCTCTCAGGGCATTTTCCGAGCCGTCGACCCCTTCTCTCCGCCTCCTTCTCTCCGCGCCGCCTTCTCCGCTTCCTCTCTGTGCCGCCGTCGTCCTCCGCCGCCGCCGTCGTCCTCCGCCGCCGCCGTCGTCCTCCGCCGCCGCCGTCGTCCTCAGCCGCCGAAAATTCTCCCCGTCTTCTATACGGTTCGTTTTAGATTAGTTTACGGTTTTTAGATTAGTTTTAGATTATTGGATTAGTTAGGGTTTTCTGGAATTGGATTAGTTGTACATTAAGGAATTTTAGATTTAAAATGTATTGTTACATAAAATTAGGTAGATGAATTAGTTAGATAATTAGTTTAGTTTAGATTATTGAGTTGTTTGTTAGGTGATTAAATTAGGACATGAATGTTTTACTAGATTTTGGATTTTAGATTACGGTTTTTGGATTTTTGTTTTTTTGATGTTTAGGGATTGGTTTTTCAATTTTATGTTTGTGATGTTGTTCAAGATTTTAGTTTTCAAAAAAACTTGATTGGTGTTTTTCATAGTTTTTATTTTTTTGGTATAATATGTATAAAACGACTTTGGCGTAATATTAGATAGGTTTGATGTTTTTTTCTGTTAGTCGTTAGTGTCATAACGTTACAAGATTTTTGATAAGTATATTATAAATATATGAGATTTATAAATGATAAGTGATGTTATTTTTATTTTATCTCCTATTGTTATATTTTTACTTTTAATATTATTATGTTAATTTTTGGCAGATGGATCAAGACAACACGTACGTACAGTACATGAGTCAGCAGGGATCCGGGGGTTCCCGTGGTGGTCGTTCCGTTCCCGTGAGGAGTCACGGGCACCCGGCTAGTAGTTTCCATGGTTCTACGGGACGGGAGCAGCAGCAGCGGGTACGGTCTCGGTCTCCTTCCCCACCTCGTCAGCCAGCCGCAGTTGAGGCTGCGGTTGAGGCCGCAAGAGCCCCATTTTATGTGGCCATGAGGCAGATTTTAGAGGAGCCCGGTCATGATCTCCTCCCTCATCTTCATCCACACCGCCCACCGAGAACTTTATGGTATGTAATTTTTAATTTTTATTAGTTTTGGTTTTATTTTATATTGTACAATTTAAAATGTTAAAGTTAATTGTTTTCTTTTAAAGGTTCTCTCATGATTCGTCCGTAGCTTCAGCAGTTACGGAAATCTTTGAAAAAGATTACCAAGATCCTTTTGCCCGGTGGAAGGATGTGAAGGAACCCGTTCTTCAACGTTGGTTCTCTACTTTTGCTGTAAGATTTTGTGGTATTTTTTTATTAATTTTAAAAAATATTGTGATGGATTCATGATCACTAACGGTATATTATTGTTTTTTGATTTTTTTTTCAAGCGCAAGTATCACTGGGAGTCTGGCATTACCGAGAGGGTTTACCAAGAGTTTTGCGCCAAAGTCCACGATCGGTTACCCGATATGGTACATCGATGGAAGAAGTAGTGGTTGGCGAAGGGTGATGCTGCCAAGCCACTTCACTTTGATCAGAATGTGTGGGATGCCTTGGTTGCTTACTGGTTGGATCCCGATCACCAGAAACGGAGTGACAACAGTAAGTCCGCTCGAGGGAAGAGTAAAAATTCTAAACATCGATCCGGCCGAACTTCTTACGTAGCCCGCGGCCGAATGCTTGTAAGTTTTTTCTATTTATTTTTTAACAATATTTTTTGTACCATTTATAATTCTTATCGTTTTTATGAAATCAAAAATTATTTTATAGGCCGAGGAACAAGGGGAATCAGAGACGGATTTGCTGGCAGTTCTCGCGTATGCCAAACGGAATCCGGATGGCACTTTCCTAGATGACGATTTTGAGGAGCTCTACAACGACGTTAACTCAAAACTACAAGAGTTGACTCAGAATGATGATCCCGACAGCGTCGCTTCTGGTACTTCTGTGGCCGTGAAGAACAAGGTTTTTGTTCAGGTAAATTTGTATCATTTTTTTAGTTTAAATTATTTTTATTCTTATGTATAATTGTTGGCTTTTTCATTTCAATGTTTTTTTTTGTTTTTCAGTCCGCTCCCCGTAGAAAGGGGAAGATTTGGGGGGTTGGTTCTCTTCAATCCCAAATCGATCTTGGGAGCGGATATGTTTGCGGTTCCGCTTCGAGTCAGTTCCCGGATCCGAACGAGGTTGCTGTGTTGAAGGAGGAATTGACTTCAACAAAGACGGAATTGACTACAACAAAGACGAAGGTTGCGGCGTTCGAAGAGATGTTCGACTACTTGGGCAACTCGGATCCGAAGCTCAAGGAGATTATGAGCCGTTTGCGTCAAAACCAGCAGCAAACCGAGGGCGGAACCAGCGGAACCGGCGGATCGGGTGACGACGGACCCAGTGGACCATCCGTCGATTTTTAGTTTTTCGTTTTATTGTTTTTTTGTGATTTTGATGAATATTTTTGTTTAATGATATTTTAATTAAATTTAATTTATTTATTTATTTATTTATTAAATAAAAAAATTAAAAAAATAAAAAACTAAAAAATTAAAAAAACTTGCGACGGAATCGAATCCATCGCAAGTTTGCGACGGATTCAATCTCGTCGCAAGTTTGCGATGGATTCATTCCGTCGCAAGTTTGCGATGGATTCATTCCGTCGCAAGTTTGCGATGGATTCATTCCATCGCAAGTTCGCGATGGAATAGAATCCATCGCAAGTTTGAGACGGAATCATTTCCCTCGCACGTTTGCGACAGATTGCGATGGACCGTATTTCGTCGCAAACTTGCGATGGATTGCAACGGATATATGTCCATCGCAAGTTTGCGACGGATTGTAGTCTCTCGCAAATCGATCGCCAAATTGCGACTGAATAAATATGCCCATAAATGCGTCGCAAATTTGCGATGGAGAAGCTTCCGTCGCAAATTTGCGACGGAAAAGTCTTTGCGACGAACAATTTGCGACGGAATTGCGACGGGAATTTCCGTCGCAAATGGCCTATATTTCTTGTAGTGTAAGGTGATCAAGCTGAAAGAAGAGCAAGATCGAGCTGAAGATCGAGTGACGAGATCAAGCCGGGGTACAACTGAACGCGATCGAGCTCGCCACATATGGGATCGATCGAGTTGGCAAAATGCAGGATCGATCGAGTAACGGGCCTGAGAGATCCAGCCCATTACGGGGACCAACCTGTTTCGGCCTATTTTCCTTTTTCTTTTATTATCTTTTTCTTAGGTTTTTTCTTTTGTATTATAAAGAGAGAGGTGAACCTCCTTTTGCAGGGGGGAGACTTTCGTTTTTACCATCACTTCATTCGAGAAACCAAGTTGTAATTCAGATTTCTTTTGAGCTTTAAGTATTTTTAGCGTTCTCGAATCTATCTCCTTGTTTTATTTCTATGATGCAATTTATCTCTTTGGAATTTGAATTCTGTCTCATGAGTTCTAGCGAGTAGTTTCCTTTAAGTTTATAGGGATGGGATAGATCTGTAACGAACCCTAGCGTGATCAAGTTGCTTAAGAATTATTTTCCAATCGATCCCTTCTGGATTAGTGACCTTAAAGCCGGATTTTGTCTGATCAACTGGATCTGGATCTTAGACGTCTCCACACTCATGAGGTGTTCGATGAGATGTCCGAACCAGCTGATTCAGAGATTTACTGTTCTAGCCTAAGGGATTAGATGTCTAGAGAGTATTTCGACTTTATCGAACCTGAACTTAATGTTCGCTTGTGTTTTCTTCGCTAATGATGATTAGGTCTTGAGAAATCACTAGGTTGTTGACCTCTTTCATGAAAGTGAATTGATCTTGTTTATTGAGTTCGTTGTTGAGGGATTAGCCCGTGTTTGGGTTTGTTAAGCGACGAGACCATGTTAGGAGTAGTTACAGATCGATTGCCTCATCCTTAGGAGCTTGTTTTTCTCTGATAGTTGCACCTGTTATTTTTTATCGCTTTCGTTTAATTGCACTTAATACCGACTTAATCGAATTCGTTTGCGTTTCATTTCTTTCTAGCTCGATCGAGTCGAGTAGTGACTCATCTCTTCACCACCAACTGATAGATTTGGCTTGAATTAAGTAGTTCTGTCATATCTTGATTGCTAGCATCACACCTGATTGGATTGATACCTAAAGTACTGCTGCGATAGATACATTGCTTTAAGATAATTGATAGAAAAATCCTAGTATCACACATGAGGAGCCACAAACCTACGATGAAGCCAGAAGTAGCCAAGAATGGAGAAAGACAATGAGTGAAGAGATTAAGATGATCAAGAAAAACAACACTTGGATACTAGTCGATAAGCCGGAGAAGAAAAACGTGATAAGCGTTAAGTGGATCTACAAGATCAAAACAGATGCAAATGGAAAAAAAATCAAGCACAAGGCGAGGCTAGTTGCAAGAGGTTTTACTCAATAGTTTGGAGTCGATTATCTTGAGACGTTTGCCCCAGTCTCAAGACACGATACAATAAGAGCCATACTTGCATTTGCGGCTCAAATGAAGTAGAAATTGTATCAGATGGATGTCAAGTCAGCATTTCTCAATGGAGAGTTAAAAGAAGAGGTCTACATCTCACAACCACCTGGTTTCATGATAGAAGGAGAAGAAGAGAAGGTGTTAAGGCTTCACAAAGCCTTATACGGTCTCAAACAAGCCCCTCGAGCTTGGTATGGAAGAATAGACACATATTTCATTCAAAACGGCTTTGAAAGAAGTATGAATGATGTGGCATTGTATGTCATGAAGCAAGGAAAAGACGTGTTGATTGTTAGTCTATACGTCGACGACATCATCATCACAGGGAGAAATGTTCGTCTCATCAATCCATTCAAGGAGAACATGAAGAATGAATTCGAGATGACAGATCTTGGATTGCTAAGTTATTTTCTTGGTCTGGAAGTAATCCACGATGATCACGGTATATTTCTTTCGAAAGAGAAATATGCAAACAAACTTATCTCTAAGTTTGGGATGGAAAGAAGCAAGAATGTAAGCACTCCACTTACACCACAATCAAAGAGAATTGAAGATGACAAGGAATTTGGAGATCCATCAAACTATAGAAGCATCGTTGGAGGACTTCTATACTTATGTGCATCAAGACCTGACATAACGTTTGCAAGTTCATATCTCTCGATATACATGTCATCACCATTGGAGAAGCATTATCAAGAAGCAAAAAGGGTGCTAAGGTATGTCAAAGGAACATCAAGCTATGAAGTATTATTTGAGAATGTGGAGACACCAAGGTTGATAGGCTACTCAGATAGTGATTGGGGTGGTTCTATCGAAGACAAGAAAAGCACATCAGGCTATGTGTTTACTCTTGGATCAGCTATGTTCTGTTGGCAGTCAAGCAAGAAAAAGACGGTGGCTCAATCAATGGCAGAGGCAGAGTACATCGCCGTATGTGCCACAGCAAACCAAGCCGTATGGCTACAAAGACTCTTTGAAGATTTCGGACAAAGATTTGAAGAAGGCATTCCCATCTTATGTGACAACAAGTCAGCCATTGCAATAGGAAGAAATCCGGTGCAACATAGAAGGACAAAACACATTGAGATCAAGTATCACTTTGTGCGTGAAGTCGAGCAAAAGGGAATCATCAAGTTGGAGTATTGCAAAGGAGATGATCAACTCGTGGACATACTCACAAAGGCATTGTGCGTTTCAAGGTTTGAAGATCTTAGAGACAAGCTTGGAGTGAAGCCGAAATGTGATTAAGGAGGAGTGTTAAACTATAATCACATTTACATAAGTCAGTTATGCATTTACATAAGTTAGTTACTAAACTAACAGTCACGTTTGTTTGTTGTTTACACAAAGAGTCATGTCCTTTAAACACAATGTTTTGTGTTGTAGAAGTATAGATCGAGTCCAACTCTTGTATATCATCAAGTGTGATACAATCATATCAATAAAAAGATTGATTACACAATACCCTGTTTTTCTCTTTACTCTGTTTTTTTCGTAAACACACATAAACCAGAAGAAAGATTAACAGTCCGGCAAGGATTTGTTCAATAAGGTCTTCAGCATCCAGTGGTTTTCCCAAGAGAGCGAGATCGTCGGCTTTTGATTTTATTGCACGAAGATACTCACTTATGGATTTTGAGCCTTTGACACATTGCTTGATTTGAAATTTTAATTGGCGGATGTGTCCACGAGAAGGATTACCAAAAGTAGTTGCGAGAATGGTCCACACGTCCTTGGTAGTTGTCGCACTAGAGACAACAGATTGCACCGGCAGAGAGATAGCTCCGATCAAAGAACTATAGAGCATCCGATCTTGACGCCGCCACGCTGCGTAAGCCGGATTAGGCGAGGCAACATCATTGACCACAACGGTATGGGAAGGAGCGGTGTTTGTGTCATCGATAAAATGTTGGAGCTCATGTTCTTCAAGTAATGCATGTACTTGACGACTCCACATCAGGTAATTGACCGTCGTGAGTTTGGTAACACTTGATATGTTAACCGAGAGAAGCGTGCTTTGTGGATCTTGAGTGTTGAAGACAGAAGTCCTCTCAGCAGTTGATTCAGACATTATGTCGAACAGATGGAGTGCAAAAAAAAAAATTGGAGAAGAGGACAAATGAAGAAGAAGGAGATTAATCGAAGAAGAAACAGAGATAGAGGAGAAGAAAAAAAAAGAAAAAAATTGAGATCTAATGCTCTGATACCATGTTAGATTTGTAATGTTCGATGATCTTATTGACATAAGGAGACTTTGTTTATATACAGAGTATACAAAGGTATCTAAGGCAAACCAAATATACAATATTGATTTACAACGGTAAAATCATTAAAGAGGAGCGTGATGATGAAGTGAGAATCTTGACTTCCCATATGTGCTTACATTCCCTATAATTGCTACATTCGAAGGCATATATGATTGTTAAGCTCTTATAGTTAACTTTTTTACTAAAAATTTACTCACTAAGCGCCTTTTGGTTTTCAATTGAAGGAAACTGGGACTGAGCGAATGTAATCTGGTTATCTACATTTCATGCTTTTAAGGAGCATATCATTCAATTAATTGGATATGAACTGCGATCAGGAAGGTTAGTACATTATACCCATTATGTTTTCTGCTTTTCTTTGTAATCTTTTTTCTGTTTTTTCCCTTGGTACACCGCTTTATTTTCTGGTGTTCTTTTGAATAGTTTCCGATCTGCTTTATACTTTGATAAGTAGAATCTTGTCCCCGTAGTTGATTCAAGCTGCAGTCTGCCTGAATTGTGAGATATGTTTTCTTTTTAGGTGGAGATATGTGTTGTTATGCATATATTTTTGGGTTAATGCTTGTGACCAGCATGATTTTGTGTTTTCTTTCGGGTGAATGCAGCTTGTTCATAACATAAGAAAAGGAGAACAATTGAATTTTTCCTGCCCTTTTTTAATGGTTGAATTTTTCCCTTTCAAAGATTATACTTTGAAATTTTTTTGCTTTTGAAATTTTAAGTGGAAAACGACAGTTTAACAAACTATGAAGATATTATTAGAAACACAAGTGATCATTGCTACTTAAAAGATAAAACCAATACAAACTTATTCTCCCAAATTCTGAAAATCCTCTTTGAAAACGACGTTCATTGTTTGCTTATGTGGCTTTCCATCCTTGTCAACAATTAAGATCTTTAGTCATTTTTTTGATGTGACTCTTGATAGTGCAATGTAAAGTTGGCCATGTGAAAAAACAGGTCTTGGTAGATAGATCCCTACTTCATTTAGAGATTGTCCTTGGCTTTTGTTGATGGTCATAGGAAAAGAAACAGATTCCATTGTCTTCTTCTCATTTGAAAAGGTAGTTTTAGGTCGGAAGGTGATATCCTAATCTTTGGTATCAGAACTTTATCTCCCACACGATCTCCTGTAATAATTTTAGCTTCTATAACATGGTCAGCCATTTGTGTAACGTGTAACCTCGTTCCATTGCATAAACCGCCTTTTGGATCCATGTTTCTGAGCAACATAACTGGAGTTCCAACCTTTAGACGTAGACTATGTTTAGGTAATCCTGATACTTTAATGCTATGTAAGAAATCAAGAGTGAAGATCGGATTGTTAGTTGATGCTGTATCCATAGGATCGATACTATCAGTAGATAAATATATCCTTTCATCACCTGTGAATGTAAACCAGCATATGTTAAAATATTTTAAATACGATTAGTAGGTTTTCTATTTGCATAACAGCATTAATGAAACCATTGTAATGGAGATATTAATCATCTCTTACCACTTAATTGATCAAGCATACGTTCATTTATCATGTCAATATCTTCATTTGTTGGACATAAAATAGATTTTTCTTGAAAGAACTTTGGATCATCTTTATATAATAGCAATTTAGGATCTCTGTAGACTTCTCTGCTAATGACTTCCATAGGATTATCTGCATCTGTAATTAAAAGTTATCACATCCTTGTCATCTTTCCTTTTCAATGAAGGTATTTTGACGTCTTCTGATCCTGACTCAGTAATTTCTTGACTCAATGAAGGTGTTCCATTTAAAAAAAAAAAAAAATAGATTTATTTACTAATCATACACTTTTGTAAAAAATTTGATATATCATGGTTTTTATGGGTTTTCACCATGATATAAGTCTTGTATATAGAGTCTTTTTAGTGTTTTTGGAGTCTTTTCTAATATTTACAGGTCTTAGGCACATTTGGACCTGGATTGGAGATAATGGAGCATTATGGATACATTTTGGGGACTTATGCTGAAAACATAGTTCATTGCCGTTGATAGACATTAGTGTTGGTGTCGGTTGACACCGCCCTTTGCCAGAAAGAACCACGCGCGCTTAATGAAGATTTGGAGAATTGCACTTTGGCCCAAAAGTTTCAATTATTTACAAGAAGGCGCATATCGTGTTTTAGGAGATTTTATGTTTATAAGCCATTGTTTAGGCTTTTTCTATTTGGTATCTTATTTTCTATTGAGATTTAGAGAGAGATTTGTAGCAGAGCTTTGGAGAGACAAATCAGACTCCTTCAGAGAAGATGTTGAACTCCTTTAATCTCTTATCTTATTTCTTTTATGCAATCTAATTTATTCATGATGTTTGCTTCAATCACCATGTCTGAGTAGTTTGCTTGTTAGGTTAAGGGTTTTCAAGGGTTGAAGAAGAATTGCAATATTGTTAGGATAATCATTAGAGTTCTTCATCTGGATTGTGTTTATTGCTTATTCTAGCTTCGCGACCTAGAATCTGATCTTAGGTTAATTGGTAGACACGAAAGTGTTATTGATTTCCTGAACTATCTTAGAAGAGCAAAATATCTATCTGCAAAGAAATTTGGTTTAGAGATTTTGTGAACTTATTAAACCTGATCATTAATGCTTGTTTGAATTGTTGAATTTGCAAAGATATTTAGAATTCTAAGTTTAGACATAGATAATCTCTGCAACGAAAGTTGATTGGTTTTACAATCGTGATTTGAGTTCTAGAACGGAACTTAATTAATATCCTGATAGATTTCACTCTGCAATTCGGATTCAACCTGAGAATTTCCCAAAGCCTAACCTTTGTCTCTTGAATTTAACTTCATCAATCGATCATTCGCTGTCTTTATTTTGTTTTACATTCATATTAATCCTTTTAGCTTGATTTGAATCTAGGAATTTACTGTGCAACTGATAGACGTTTGGATTCGATACCCTATTTGCTACAACTCATTTCTTGTGCAATTGCAGTTATTTTTAGGGAGAACTTTACACCTACCAAGTTTTTGGCGCCTTTGCCAATCGTCTCTTTCGTTGCCATTAAATTTTTAGTTTTAGAATTTTGTCTAAGATTTTCTTTTTCTTTTGTTACTCACGAGCTCTATAACTTTCTTTTTGGTGTTTCAGGTGTATGCCTAATCGCAAAACCATAAGCAACAAGGTCAAAGAGCTAGTCAATCTCAGTAATCAAGAGCTAGCACACTTAGAGCGTACAAACAGAAAAGCGAAGAAGCCAGTTGAGATGAACGGGCCAATGATTTTGGTTCAACATGCTGATGGCACTCCCATTTTTCAGCATTATGCCATCCCTTTGGACCATCTTCAGCGTCTTTCTGCACCATCTCTTATGGATGAAGAGCATTTGAAGAGTGCTAAATGGCTAAAGGCGGATTTACTTTGGTGTTACCGCGCTGCTTCAGGAGATCACATGATCCAGCTACCTAACCCCGACCTCACCACCATCACCGAGACACTGAGCTGCCTTCGCTTTCTCCCTGATCCTCCTATTCGTCTCCCTGTCCTGCCGGCCCGTACTGCTATGGGATCGACTCGCCGAGCGCCTCAGTCTGCTGCAAACTTTGCTTCCTCCTCTACTTATGCACCTCCTGCGTATACACATCTCCCTACCACACTTCCACCAGACTTTGTACCTGACCCCTTTCAGCGATTTATGATCGAGAGTGTACACGCCATATGGGATAGGATATCTCGCTGCACCTGCATGCGCCCACCTACCACCGACCCTGATGCTGCACCAGAGGCTGACGACGACACCGATGAGGATTAGTTCCTTGTCCTGGTTTATCTTTCTTTTCTTTTGCATTTTTCTCTTTTATTTTTCTCTAACTTTGAGTCAGTCCCTCATTTTCTTTTGATTTGGATTTGGAATTTGTGTTGAACTATGCTTTGATGATATCTATGATTGTTTCAGAATTGTGTTTGAGTACTTTTACAGATTTATTGATGCGAAAAACGTGTAGACTATAACGCCCCGACCGCCCATCCCGGTGAGTCACCCACGCCCTCTCTCGGCCCGTGGGTCCCACCCTATCCGACGGTCGGTTTGTTATTTTTGAGAGGCTATACCGACTTTTTTACTATCCCTGCAATCAACACCCGACCCTTTCCCGTGTTTTGACCTCACTCACACGGTTCCGCAGACCACTTCCCGGAAGGTCACCCATCCTTCCACTACTCCAGCTCAAGCACGCTTAACTCTGGAGTTACTTATGGGCCTTTGACCGAAAAGGTAAGTGCACTTTGTTGACATAGGTAGCCAAATCAATTATCTTAAGCCTCTCCTCATTTATCACAAACCAGGATGTTACAATTCACCCCCACTCACTGCGCGCAACGTCCTCGTTGCGCACCTAGATCGTCACCCTCTGACGGTGTGAGTCAAGACCACTCCACTTGACTCCACACTCTCATTTGGGTTTGGCTCTGATACCAAATTATAACGCCCCGACCGCCCATCCCGGTGAGTCACCCACGCCCTCTCTCGGCCTGTGGGTCCAACCCTATCCGACGGTCGGTTTGTTATTTTTGAGAGGCTCTACCGACTTATTTACTATCCTCGCAAATAACACCCGACCCTTTCCCGTGTTTTGACCTCACTCACACAGTTCCGCAGACCACTTCCCGGAAGGTCACCCATCCTTCCGCTACTCCAGCTCAAGCACGCTTAACTCTGGAGTTACTTATGGACCTTTGACCGAAAAGGTAAGTACACTTTGTTGACATAGGTAGCCAAATCAATTCTCTTAAGCCTCTCCTCATTTATCACAAACCGGGATGTGACATAGACATCTGTCTATACATTTTTCTGGCCTTCATTCACATTCACAGAACTTATTCGCGATCTCTGTTACTGGTGTTGATCGACACCAGCACAACAGACAGGTATCACGCTCAATTTTTCTTACTTTTGACGCAATTCCAATTCTTTCTCTTTGCTTCCTCAGGCTGAATAACATTGGGGACAGTGTTGTTTAAGTCTGGGGGAGGTGGTTGCTGACATTGTATTTGTTTTTGAGGGTTTTAAAAAATAAAGGTTTTTCAAATTGTTTTATTGAGTCAAAATCAGTCAGGAAATTATGACCTTCTCTTGGAGCTTACCTTATCAACCAATGTTTTTGCAATCACAAGGGGCAGACATCAGCAACAGACTTAGCCGAACATAATGGCTCTAGTGGACCGATTGCCAGATCACAACCGTATCTTTAAGGTACTCAACTCTCTAAAGTTTAACTCCTCGCATTAACCTGAATTTTAAATTTCTTAGCAAGGGGTTTGATATACATGAGTATGATTTCTCTTTCAGTCCAGTCAAGACAAGCTTATGCATTTACATCATGTTTATTTATTGCTTTATATTTATATATACTCTCTCTTTTCTTAACCTAAAGGGAAGTCTAACGACACCCTCGGGAAAACGAAGTGGATGAAGGTCAGTCCAACTAGTCTTCTGACTCCATGGAAACCCGCCGAATGAAAGTAATAAAAAGGACCGGGAATTGGTGGCTCCAACCATCACTACTCGCGCTCTAAATAAAAACTGATTCCAAATCATAAGGGAAAGAAAGAGAGAAAAAGAAGGAAAAAAAATATATATAATTTAAAAAAAAACAAAAAAAAAAACCAAAAATGCATTCATATTTTAGTTTTAGAAGTTTGTCTTGATTGTACTTGGAGGGGTGAAAATCAGAATGCTATTTGATCGATAACCCCTTCTTGAAAACTCACGCTTTTAATTTTTTAGGAGTTGGCTTTAGAGTTTTCAGTTATCTCATGAGATTTAGTGTTTGATTTGGTTTGAATTGCAAGTTAGTGTTCACTATGTGAAACTAGTCTAATGTTGGTTATGTTCTGAGTGAGAGCAGGTGCAAAGGTTGGTACAAGTTCTGAAGAGTAAGTGAGTTTCCGCTTTTCAAACCTTTTTCTCAAATGTCTTAGACTCGATTTACATGAGGACATGCAAAGATCTAAGTCTGGGGGAGTTGATATATCATGGTTTTTATGGGTTTTCACCATGATATAAGTCTTTTATATAGAGTCTTTTTAGTGTTTGTGGAGTCTTTTATAGTATTTACAGGTCTTAAGCACATTTGTAGCTGAATTGGAGATAATGGAGCATTATGGATACATTCTCGGGACTTATGCTGAAAACAGAGTTCATTGACGTTGATAGACATTGGTGTCGATCGACACCAATACTGGTGTCGGTCGACACCGCCCTTTGCCAGAAAGAGACACGCACGTTTAATGAAGTTTTGGAGAATTTCACTTTGGCCCAGAAGTTTCCATTATTTACAAGAAGGTCCAGATCGTGTTTTAGGAGATTTTTATGTTTATAAGCCATTGTTTAGGCTTTTGCTATTTGGTATCTTATTTTCTATTGAGATTTAGAGAGAGATTTGTAGCAGAGCTTTGGAGAGACAAATCAGACTCCTTCAGAGAAGATGTTGAACTCCTTTAATCTCTTATCTTATTTCTTTTATGCAATCTAATTTATTCATGATGTTTGCTTCAATCACCATGTCTGAGTAGTTTGCTTGTTAGGTTAAGGGATTTCAAGGGTTGAAGAAGAATTGCAATATTGTTAGGATAATCATTAGAGTTCTTCATCTGGATAGTGTTTATTGCTTATTCTAGCTTCGCGACCTATAATCTGATCTTAGGTTAATTGGTAGACACGAAAGTGTTATTGATTTCCTGAACTATTTTAGATGAGCAAAATATCTATCTGCAAAGAAATTTGGTTTAGAGATTTTGTGAACTTATCAAACCTGATCATTAATGCTTGTTTGAATTGTTGAATTTGCAAAGATATTTGGAATTCTAAGTTTAGACATAGATAATCTCTGCAACGAAAGTTGATTGGTTTTACAATCGTGATTTGAGTTCTAGAACGATACTTAATTAATATCCTGATATATTTCACTCTGCAATTCGGATTCAACCTGAGAATTTCCCAAAGCCTAACCTTTGCCATCGATGGTCAGACTTTTTATGTAGAGACTTCTCCGGTTGAAGATCCATTTAGAGAGCATTCAGTTGATATTACTGCTGGGTATGTCAAAGAGCTGGATATTATTAAGCAAGTGACCATGCTGGCAGATAGGAGTAGGGACTTAGTTGCTGATCATCTCACAGACCATAAGCCTCCATTACAGCAAAGAAGGCTTGGTTTTTCTTTTGATCATTCTGCAGGAAAATGAAGTATCCCACCCTTACTCAAATCCCACCCTGCTGATCTTCCTCACTTCCTTGGTCGATCTCATGCACCTAATGCTTATACACCACCATGGATGAGGAAACATTTTTCTCAGAGGCATTTGCTGCCACTATCTGATCCACCAGATGCCTAAGCCCCAAACAGTCCAACTAATGACTGAAAACAAGCGCTAAGTGGGAGGCAACCCACTTGTAGGTGAAATTCCTTTGTGATATTCGTTTTCTTTTCACTAACTTTTGGTTTTGTTTTATTTTTGAAAAAAAAAAGAAAAAAAAAAAACAACCTGAGACGAGACAAGCCAGTGTCGATCGACACCCAGAGGGTGTTGATCGACACCAGTTACGAGACGGACCAATATCGTGCAGGACTCGACACAGGAGTCGACACAAAACGCGGGTGTCGACCGACACCACTTAAGGTGTCGATCGACACCTTCAAAATCAAAACACGGTCGTTTTGATTTCCGCGAGGTAAGTTTTTAACTCTTCTCCTTTCTTCTTCTCGACTTTGTTCTTCACGATAATCAATCCGAAAAATCGCCTTTCTCTATAACTCTCTTGATTGTTAAGCGTTTTGAGTGATTCAAAGCTCTAATCTGTTCGGATTTTCACCCTCTATCTCTCTATATCACTCATTCGTTCGATCTGCAAGGTATGTGTTCTCAATCGATATTTTTCGCATTCGGCCCTATGGTTTGTAAACTCGAAATTCGCCTCTTTTCTCTTGATTTTAAGCTTGAATATTGCCTATTTAGGTTGTTTTAGAGGATTTTCGACATACCCATGTGCTTCTCATTGTTCAATTTCGACATAATTGGGAATGTAGAATTTTGATGAAAATAATTGCGAAAATTGTCGATTACAAACGGAAATTAGGAGTTTATGGTGATGATTGTTGTGGTTTGCGTTGATTGCAAGCATACTACTGAAGTTCTACTCATCAATTTCTGATTTCTGGAACTTTTTGATTTTGAGCTAATTTTTCCAAGAATTTGTTTGTTTTGTGCTTGGTTGATTTTGTTTGCAGATGCCCCAAAAGCAACCACCACGTCGCAGCAAGAAACGCCAACACTCATCATCCTCTTCTCCTCCTGATTCACCACCGACAAACCCAACAGCCCCTTGGCCTCGACAAGAAGGACTGCGAATTCGAACAAAGAAGGTTTGGGACAAGTCTGACAAAGACGAAGCACTGAGCGACGCTTGCTGAAACAACCAAATTTTTTTTTTTTTTTTTTTTTTAAATAATTAGCCCAGATTAATATTCCCATAAATATTAATCCTCAACAGCTAATTCAACAACACAAAGCGGAAGAAAACAATAATATTATTAAATCATAAATAACCGTTCAACAATAACCAATAAAGAAATAAACCAATAAAACCAATAACCAATAAGCAATAAGCAACCTAAGCCGGTTTGCTACATTATTAAAATAAAGTCTAACACCCTAAACTCAGGAATTCCTGGTCAACCACAACAACAATGCCAATATCAAATTCCTAATCTCATCATCCTCTTCTCTCGGTCTCTTTCCGCGGAAGAACATTGCTGTTACCTGCATCACATTGGAATAGAGATGCGTAAGTATTATCATAAATACTTAGTGAGTGGATCATCCTGCCTACAGGCCAATTACGTCAAACCATAGACAATATACCACAATAAACAACCAGAATGACAATGCAACAATAATAACCACAACTACCTGTCAGGAAACCCACGTTTCCTGACACCCAGGTCGGTGTCGACCGACACCTCTATGGTGTCGGTCGACGCCAGCCTTCTGAGTGTCGATCGACACTCATCGAGTGTCGGTCGACACCAGCCCGACGCCCAGACACCAAACACGATGAAACAGTGCAAAAATCGTAAAACAAACACCAAACAATGGGATTCAACCCCCATAAACGCATCAAACCACATAAAACCGAAGAACAACTCAAGAACAACAACATAAACTCAAAATCAAACAATCTCTAATGATTAACGGACCTACAGTCACGCACTCACCTTAGATTGGATTGGAAACAAGGAAAAGAGATGAAACAGCGAAGAACAGCAACAGATCAAGCCCAGAAACTCCAAAAATCAACAAAAATCGCCCTGCCTCTCTCTGGAAACTCTCTGCCTCGAAAAACGTGAAAAGTGATGCGGCTACAGTGTTTTCTCGCATAAAATAGGGTTCCCTCGCCCTTAACCGACCAAACCGCAATCACTTGAATCAAACCGGTCGATTTCACCATAACCGGTGTCGATCGACACCCTCCCTTGGTGTCGGTCGACACCAATCGACCAAACCAACTCCAATTGCAAATCGATCGACTTAAACCGGGAATCAAACCCGATAACCGGTGTCGATCGACACCCTTCGGGTGTCGATCGATACTAGTCGTTCAGAAGAATTTAACACACTTTCTTCGCGATGCTTGAACCTTAGACCGACTGCACAACAATCAAACAAGAACATGTACAGCCAACCCTCAATTCACACCTCTAAGAGCATGTGTCAACTACTCCCGAACCCCTAGCATCGTCCAACACCACTTCCAAAACAACTTCCAGGTTCACGGATGTTACAATTCTCCCCCACTAAAATGGATTCGTCCTCGAATCCCAACACAAACGTCTCTCCAAGACCTCAAAACTCAAATTTTAGTCCTATGTTATACGCATGTTTCCAAGATATTATTACTCTCAATGCCATAACCGCAGTCATGACATCCGTACTGCAACTCACGGTCCAGTACCAAAATGTGACCAATGTCACAAACCAAACGTGACCCGAAGTCACAACCAAAATGTGATCCCTGTCACCAAAACAACCCATATCGAGGTAGCGACCCCCAATATAAGTCCGTTGGGCACCTAACGTCCCAACACAAATAGAACCACCGTCTACAAGGCCCACCGCCTCTAGACAAAACGAGTAATAAAATCTGAAACGCGTACCAACATATGACTAAAAACTCTCAATGACCCCACCGGCCAAAGAAACTGGTAACATCCAAACCATAACCAAAAATATGAGGCAAAACTCCATCTCATATAACTCCAAAAATGTATATCGTACAACAAAACGAAAATACATAAGTCCAAAACCAACAACAACAAAACCAAAAACAAGACTAGAACCACAAAGATGAATCACTCCACAGCCTGCTTGTCGAACCACTTTCCGAACTTCAGCTTCATCTTTGCCTCTGGCTCCCAAGTCTGCTCCTCTGTGCCACTACAGTCCCACAAGACTCTCAACAATGGCACCCTCTTGTTCCGCAGAACCTTGACTCTCCTCTCAAGAATCCTCACAGGAACTGCCGGAACTGTCATATCTGGCTGGAGATCCTCTGGAATCTCAACCACAACCTCCTCTGAAGGACGCAAACACCTCCTCAACATAGACACATGAAACACCTTATGAAAGGCGCTCATAATCGGTGGCAACTCCAACCGATAAGCCACTGGCCCAACTCGCTCCACCACTGGAAACGGGCCCATAAAGCGCGGACTGAGCTTGTTCTCTGCTATGGACCTGTTAGGGCCCCTCAACATAGCCATCTTGAGATAAACTCTATCTCCCACCTGAAACTCAAGCTCACGTCGCCGCCTATCTGCATAACTCCTCTGTCTATCCTGAGCCTCCTTCATGTTCAGCCTCAAGACACGAATCTTCTCCGTCGTCTCCTGAACAAAACTAGCTCCGAACATGCTGCGCTCCCCCACTTGGGTCCAGCATAAGGGTGTCCTGCATGGCCTCCCATACAACGCCTCGTAAGGAGCCATGCCAATACTAGACTGAAAGCTGTTGTTATAGGCAAACTCTGCCAAACACAGATGATCAGCCCAATGACCACCCCACTCCAGTACACACATCCTAAGCAGATCCTCCAAAGTCTGAATAGTCCTCTCTGACTGCCCATCTGTCTGCGGATGATACGCTGTACTCATATGCACCTTAGTGCCCATCTCAGTCTGAAATGCCCTCCAAAACTCTGAAGCAAACCTCGGATCTCTATCCGACACAATACTGGCTGGCACTCCATGCAGCCTCACAATCTCTCGCACAAACTTCCTAGCCAAGACAGCCGCTCCATCTGTCTTCTTGATAGCCAAGAAATGTGCTGACTTGGTCAAGCGATCCACAATGACCCAAATAGCATCGAAAGTCCGTGAGATCGGCAATCCCATAACAAAATCCATAGTGATCATATCCCACTTCCACTCTGGAATGGGTAAACTCTGCAAAAGACCACTAGGCACCTGATGCTCTGCCTTGACCAAAGAACAAGTGTTGCACCTCGCAACCCAATCTGCCACATCCCTCTTCATCCCAACCCAATGATAATACCGTTTGAGGTCACGGTACATCTTGGTCGCACCCGGATGAATCGAAAACTTGCTCGAATGAGCCTCTCTCAAAACCTCATGCCTCAACTCCTCATCCTTGGGCACACAAACTCGCCCACGAACCAAGATAGTCCCATTCAATGAGACCTGATACTCAGAACCAACCGCCTGCGAAGCATCGATCAAACCCTGATCACTCTGCTGCGCCACTCTGATCCTGCTGAGTAAATCTGCCTGATCAGCTGCCTCTAAACCCAAAGGCTCCTCTGAAATAGCACAAAGACGCAATGTACTAATCTCGCTGACCAAAGCCTCAACGCCACGCTCCCTATCTGAATCAACCCTCCGTCGACTCAAAGCATCTGCCACCAAATTGGCCTTGCCTGGATGATAAACAATATCCAAGTCATAGTCTGCCAGAAACTCCACCCAACGCGTCTGTCTCGCATTCAGCAAAGGCTGAGTGAAAATATGCTGTAGACTCTTGTGATCTGTAAAGATCTGCACTCTACCACCATAAAGATAAGACCTCCAAATCTTGAGTGCAAAAACCACTGCTCCCAACTCAAGATCATGTGTAGGACGGTTGCGCTCACTGCCCTGCAACTGCCTTGAAGCATAGGCAATCACTCTGCCCTCCTGCATCAAAACACAACCAAGTCCAACACCTGAAGTATCTGTGTACACAACATATGGCTTCCCCGGGTCAGGTAATGCCAAAACTGGTGTACTAGTCAACATCTCCTTGAGCTTCCCAAAGCTCTCCTCGCACTCCTGCGACCACACAAACGGCACATCCTTGCCAGTCAACCTCGTCATCGGCTGAGACATACTCGCAAACCCCTTGACGAACCTCCTGTAGTAGCCTGCTAAACCCAGAAAACTCCTGATCTCGGTAGCACTACTCGGTCTAGGCCAATCTCTGATAGCCTCAATCTTAGCCGGATCCACAGAAACTCCCTCTGCAGAAACAATGTGGCCAAGAAAAACCATCTCCCTCTGCCAAAAGCTGCACTTGCTCAACTTGGCAAACAGCTTCTGCTCTCGAAGCTTCTCTAACACAAGCCTCAAATGAGTCGCATGCTCCTCTGGACTCCTCGAATACACCAAAATGTCATCAATGAAAATAATGACAAACACGTCCAGAAACTCCCTGAACACGTCGTTCATCAACCTCATAAACGCTGCTGGCGCATTAGTCAAACCGAAAGGCATGACCACAAACTCGAAATGCCCATACCTCGTCCGAAAAGCTGTCTTCCGGACATCTGCCTCATCTATCGGAATCTGATGATAACCCGATGCCAAATCAATCTTGGAGAACCAAGTAGCCCCTCTCAACTGATCCAACAACTCATCGATCCTCGGAAGTGGGTACCTGTTCTTCACTGTGACTCGGTTAAGTCCCCGGTAATCGATGCACAACCGGAAACTGCCATCCTTCTTCTTCACAAACAACACTGGCGCTCCCCAAGGCGAAACACTAGGTCTGATGAACCCTTTACTCAAAAGATCCTCTAGCTGCTTCTTCAGCTCTGCCATCTCTGCTGGAGCCATCCTGTAAGGTGTCTTCGATATCGGAGCTGTCCCGGGCTCTAAATCAATCGTGAAAGGATCTGACCGAGATGGTGGCAATCCCTTCAGCGACCGAAATACATCCTCGAAATCCTGGACAACCTGAATATCCTGCAGACTCACCTCACCACTGGACTCTGTCATAGTGATCGTCGCCAAATAAGCTTCGCAGCCCCGCTCTAACAACTGCTCTGCCTGAATAGCTGAAATCACTATACTCCCCGAAGTCGGTCTCACTCCCTGATAAACCAACTTCCCTGCATCCTGCTCAAACACAACTCTACCTCTGAAGCAATCCAGATGAACTCGGTAAAGAGATAACCAGTCCATCCCCAAAATCACGTCATACAGTTCCACTGGACTGATGACCAAATCTGCTGGCATAGACTGCCCCGCAATCTGCACATCAACTGCTCTAGCTCTGCCCGAAGTAGCCAAATAACCACCACCAGCCACCTTGACAAAGCCTGAAGCCTCGCCATCGCTACTCCGAATACCACTACCCTCAGCTCTCTCCGGAGTAATGAAGCAATTAGATGCTCCCGAGTCAAACAGAACGTGAGACTCAAAACCTCCAACTAACAAGGTCCCTACACAATTCCACAAGTGTTGAGAACCTCTAACTCTATCACAGTAAAATAACAGAAACAGACAACACCAACAATTCTACCTTAAGAATTTAAAAGTCTGAGTCAAGATTTTACCTGTGATCTGGCCTGACTGACTGGTCTGGCCCACCTCTGCCGAAGTATAAACTCTCGGCGCTCCACCCGACTGCAACGCCGCAACCTGCGCTGCTGACTGAATCGCCAACGGCTGAATCGCCGCTGCTACTGCTCTCTGCTGCAACTTGGGACACATAGTCTTGATATGCCCCGGCTCCCTGCAGTAGTAGCACACTGTCGACTCTCTGGATCCCGCCCTCTTGGGGCAAGACGCAACTCTGTGATCCAGACCCCCACAACCAAAACACCCACCCGTACTCGGGCTACTAGCAGATATCTCCTCTGCTCTCCTCTTCTGGCCCTGCGCAGGCCTGCTGCCCCTGCCGTAACCAGAACTGTAACCTCTGCGCTGCTGATGCTGCTGCTGGCCCCGAGGATGGGTAGCAGGAACAACTGCAACTGGAACAACCGCCGTACTCACCGGCTCACGCAAGTCCTCCTCAATGGACGCTGCCAACTCCACTAAACCCGCTCTGGTGTGGTACATACCACCTCTGCACTGAGTCCTGATGTTCCTCCGAAGCCCCTGGAGAAACCGCGACGTCAATGCCCGCTCACTGATCAGCTCACCACCAGAAAAGACCACCAATCTGCAGAACTCTGCATCATACTCTCGAACAGACCTCTCACCCTGAGTCAAGTCCAAAAACCTCAACTGCAGCCTGTCACGAGCCTCCTGAGGGAAAAACTTGTGGTTGAACTCCTCGACGAAGTCAACCCAAGTCCAAACCTCTCTCCTGGTCCTAACAGACCTCCACCACAAATGTGCATCACCTCCAAGGTAGTGCACTGCCAACTCAACCTGAAACTGTGCCGGACAACGAACAGAATCGAAGTTCCGCTCCAACCTCTGACGCCACTCGTCAGCCTGCTCTGGAGTAACACCGCCCTCAAACGTAGGCGTGCCAATCCTCTGCATCTCCCTCATCATCTCACGATAAGGAGAAACCCCAACTGCAACACCCTGCTGCACCACAGCCTCCTGCTGCTCAACAAAACCGGCACCAACATGTGCCCCGGCACCACCCTGTGCCCCGGCCGCTGGAGGTGCAACCGGAGCCTGCTGTGGAACTGCCTCTGGAAGACGTGCCAAAAGCTGCGTCAGTAGCCCCACAATCAAATCACCCTGAGCAAGAGCCGCGCCCCCACCGGGAACTGCTCCTGCCCCCGCGCCACCCCCGACGCCCAAACTAGCCCCACCGGCTAACGAAACAGACTGTGTCACCGACGCTGCCGCCACACTAGGCGCCGCACTCTCCACTGAGGCCTCAGCCTCTGGCAAACCACGACCAGCACCCCGACCTCCACGACCCGCTGCTCGCCCACCGCGACCAGCTCCTCTGCCCCCACGGGCTGCACCGCGACCACGACCACGGCCACGACCACGACCTGCGTCCATCTCTCTGCACTACCACCAAGTACAGAAAAAAAACAAAGGTCAAAACACAGACACAAAACCAAAACACACCAAATATCCAACTCACTTACCCGCGGAAAACTGGAAGACCGAGAGGATGAGACTAGACCACTAGCTGACTAACTCACATAATCAATTAACTACACAATCCAATTCATCCAATTCTAACAGTCCTAAAACCGACTACGCTCTGATACCAAAATGAAACAACCAAATTTTTTTTTTTTTTTTTTTTTTTAAATAATTAGCCCAGATTAATATTCCCATAAATATTAATCCTCAACAGCTAATTCAACAACACAAAGCGGAAGAAAACAATAATATTATTAAATCATAAATAACCGTTCAACAATAACCAATAAAGAAATAAACCAATAAAACCAATAACCAATAAGCAATAAGCAACCTAAGCCGGTTTGCTACATTATTAAAATAAAGTCTAACACCCTAAACTCAGGAATTCCTGGTCAACCACAACAACAATGCCAATATCAAATTCCTAATCTCATCATCCTCTTCTCTCGGTCTCTTTCCGCGGAAGAACATTGCTGTTACCTGCATCACATTGGAATAGAGATGCGTAAGTATTATCATAAATACTTAGTGAGTGGATCATCCTGCCTACAGGCCAATTACGTCAAACCATAGACAATATACCACAATAAACAACCAGAATGACAATGCAACAATAATAACCACAACTACCTGTCAGGAAACCCACGTTTCCTGACACCCAGGTCGGTGTCGACCGACACCTCTATGGTGTCGGTCGACGCCAGCCTTCTGAGTGTCGATCGACACTCATCGAGTGTCGGTCGACACCAGCCCGACGCCCAGACACCAAACACGATGAAACAGTGCAAAAATCGTAAAACAAACACCAAACAATGGGATTCAACCCCCATAAACGCATCAAACCACATAAAACCGAAGAACAACTCAAGAACAACAACATAAACTCAAAATCAAACAATCTCTAATGATTAACGGACCTACAGTCACGCACTCACCTTAGATTGGATTGGAAACAAGGAAAAGAGATGAAACAGCGAAGAACAGCAACAGATCAAGCCCAGAAACTCCAAAAATCAACAAAAATCGCCCTGCCTCTCTCTGGAAACTCTCTGCCTCGAAAAACGTGAAAAGTGATGCGGCTACAGTGTTTTCTCGCATAAAATAGGGTTCCCTCGCCCTTAACCGACCAAACCGCAATCACTTGAATCAAACCGGTCGATTTCACCATAACCGGTGTCGATCGACACCCTCCCTTGGTGTCGGTCGACACCAATCGACCAAACCAACTCCAATTGCAAATCGATCGACTTAAACCGGGAATCAAACCCGATAACCGGTGTCGATCGACACCCTTCGGGTGTCGATCGATACTAGTCGTTCAGAAGAATTTAACACACTTTCTTCGCGATGCTTGAACCTTAGACCGACTGCACAACAATCAAACAAGAACATGTACAGCCAACCCTCAATTCACACCTCTAAGAGCATGTGTCAACTACTCCCGAACCCCTAGCATCGTCCAACACCACTTCCAAAACAACTTCCAGGTTCACGGATGTTACAATTCTCCCCCACTAAAATGGATTCGTCCTCGAATCCCAACACAAACGTCTCTCCAAGACCTCAAAACTCAAATTTTAGTCCTATGTTATACGCATGTTTCCAAGATATTATTACTCTCAATGCCATAACCGCAGTCATGACATCCGTACTGCAACTCACGGTCCAGTACCAAAATGTGACCAATGTCACAAACCAAACGTGACCCGAAGTCACAACCAAAATGTGATCCCTGTCACCAAAACAACCCATATCGAGGTAGCGACCCCCAATATAAGTCCGTTGGGCACCTAACGTCCCAACACAAATAGAACCACCGTCTACAAGGCCCACCGCCTCTAGTCGTTCAGAAGAATTTAACACACTTTCTTCGCGATGCTTGAACCTTAGACCGACTGCACAACAATCAAACAAGAACATGTACAGCCAACCCTCAATTCACACCTCTAAGAGCATGTGTCAACTACTCCCGAACCCCTAGCATCGTCCAACACCACTTCCAAAACAACTTCCAGGTTCACGGATGTTACAATTCTCCCCCACTAAAATGGATTCGTCCTCGAATCCCAACACAAACGTCTCTCCAAGACCTCAAAACTCAAATTTTAGTCCTATGTTATACGCATGTTTCCAAGATATTATTACTCTCAATGCCATAACCGCAGTCATGACATCCGTACTGCAACTCACGGTCCAGTACCAAAATGTGACCAATGTCACAAACCAAACGTGACCCGAAGTCACAACCAAAATGTGATCCCTGTCACCAAAACAACCCATATCGAGGTAGCGACCCCCAATATAAGTCCGTTGGGCACCTAACGTCCCAACACAAATAGAACCACCGTCTACAAGGCCCACCGCCTCTAGACAAAACGAGTAATAAAATCTGAAACGCGTACCAACATATGACTAAAAACTCTCAATGACCCCACCGGCCAAAGAAACTGGTAACATCCAAACCATAACCAAAAATATGAGGCAAAACTCCATCTCATATAACTCCAAAAATGTATATCGTACAACAAAACGAAAATACATAAGTCCAAAACCAACAACAACAAAACCAAAAACAAGACTAGAACCACAAAGATGAATCACTCCACAGCCTGCTTGTCGAACCACTTTCCGAACTTCAGCTTCATCTTTGCCTCTGGCTCCCAAGTCTGCTCCTCTGTGCCACTACAGTCCCACAAGACTCTCAACAATGGCACCCTCTTGTTCCGCAGAACCTTGACTCTCCTCTCAAGAATCCTCACAGGAACTGCCGGAACTGTCATATCTGGCTGGAGATCCTCTGGAATCTCAACCACAACCTCCTCTGAAGGACGCAAACACCTCCTCAACATAGACACATGAAACACCTTATGAAAGGCGCTCATAATCGGTGGCAACTCCAACCGATAAGCCACTGGCCCAACTCGCTCCACCACTGGAAACGGGCCCATAAAGCGCGGACTGAGCTTGTTCTCTGCTATGGACCTGTTAGGGCCCCTCAACATAGCCATCTTGAGATAAACTCTATCTCCCACCTGAAACTCAAGCTCACGTCGCCGCCTATCTGCATAACTCCTCTGTCTATCCTGAGCCTCCTTCATGTTCAGCCTCAAGACACGAATCTTCTCCGTCGTCTCCTGAACAAAACTAGCTCCGAACATGCTGCGCTCCCCCACTTGGGTCCAGCATAAGGGTGTCCTGCATGGCCTCCCATACAACGCCTCGTAAGGAGCCATGCCAATACTAGACTGAAAGCTGTTGTTATAGGCAAACTCTGCCAAACACAGATGATCAGCCCAATGACCACCCCACTCCAGTACACACATCCTAAGCAGATCCTCCAAAGTCTGAATAGTCCTCTCTGACTGCCCATCTGTCTGCGGATGATACGCTGTACTCATATGCACCTTAGTGCCCATCTCAGTCTGAAATGCCCTCCAAAACTCTGAAGCAAACCTCGGATCTCTATCCGACACAATACTGGCTGGCACTCCATGCAGCCTCACAATCTCTCGCACAAACTTCCTAGCCAAGACAGCCGCTCCATCTGTCTTCTTGATAGCCAAGAAATGTGCTGACTTGGTCAAGCGATCCACAATGACCCAAATAGCATCGAAAGTCCGTGAGATCGGCAATCCCATAACAAAATCCATAGTGATCATATCCCACTTCCACTCTGGAATGGGTAAACTCTGCAAAAGACCACTAGGCACCTGATGCTCTGCCTTGACCAAAGAACAAGTGTTGCACCTCGCAACCCAATCTGCCACATCCCTCTTCATCCCAACCCAATGATAATACCGTTTGAGGTCACGGTACATCTTGGTCGCACCCGGATGAATCGAAAACTTGCTCGAATGAGCCTCTCTCAAAACCTCATGCCTCAACTCCTCATCCTTGGGCACACAAACTCGCCCACGAACCAAGATAGTCCCATTCAATGAGACCTGATACTCAGAACCAACCGCCTGCGAAGCATCGATCAAACCCTGATCACTCTGCTGCGCCACTCTGATCCTGCTGAGTAAATCTGCCTGATCAGCTGCCTCTAAACCCAAAGGCTCCTCTGAAATAGCACAAAGACGCAATGTACTAATCTCGCTGACCAAAGCCTCAACGCCACGCTCCCTATCTGAATCAACCCTCCGTCGACTCAAAGCATCTGCCACCAAATTGGCCTTGCCTGGATGATAAACAATATCCAAGTCATAGTCTGCCAGAAACTCCACCCAACGCGTCTGTCTCGCATTCAGCAAAGGCTGAGTGAAAATATGCTGTAGACTCTTGTGATCTGTAAAGATCTGCACTCTACCACCATAAAGATAAGACCTCCAAATCTTGAGTGCAAAAACCACTGCTCCCAACTCAAGATCATGTGTAGGACGGTTGCGCTCACTGCCCTGCAACTGCCTTGAAGCATAGGCAATCACTCTGCCCTCCTGCATCAAAACACAACCAAGTCCAACACCTGAAGTATCTGTGTACACAACATATGGCTTCCCCGGGTCAGGTAATGCCAAAACTGGTGTACTAGTCAACATCTCCTTGAGCTTCCCAAAGCTCTCCTCGCACTCCTGCGACCACACAAACGGCACATCCTTGCCAGTCAACCTCGTCATCGGCTGAGACATACTGTTACCTGCATCACATTGGAATAGAGATGCGTAAGTATTATCATAAATACTTAGTGAGTGGATCATCCTGCCTACAGGCCAATTACGTCAAACCATAGACAATATACCACAATAAACAACCAGAATGACAATGCAACAATAATAACCACAACTACCTGTCAGGAAACCCACGTTTCCTGACACCCAGGTCGGTGTCGACCGACACCTCTATGGTGTCGGTCGACGCCAGCCTTCTGAGTGTCGATCGACACTCATCGAGTGTCGGTCGACACCAGCCCGACGCCCAGACACCAAACACGATGAAACAGTGCAAAAATCGTAAAACAAACACCAAACAATGGGATTCAACCCCCATAAACGCATCAAACCACATAAAACCGAAGAACAACTCAAGAACAACAACATAAACTCAAAATCAAACAATCTCTAATGATTAACGGACCTACAGTCACGCACTCACCTTAGATTGGATTGGAAACAAGGAAAAGAGATGAAACAGCGAAGAACAGCAACAGATCAAGCCCAGAAACTCCAAAAATCAACAAAAATCGCCCTGCCTCTCTCTGGAAACTCTCTGCCTCGAAAAACGTGAAAAGTGATGCGGCTACAGTGTTTTCTCGCATAAAATAGGGTTCCCTCGCCCTTAACCGACCAAACCGCAATCACTTGAATCAAACCGGTCGATTTCACCATAACCGGTGTCGATCGACACCCTCCCTTGGTGTCGGTCGACACCAATCGACCAAACCAACTCCAATTGCAAATCGATCGACTTAAACCGGGAATCAAACCCGATAACCGGTGTCGATCGACACCCTTCGGGTGTCGATCGATACTAGTCGTTCAGAAGAATTTAACACACTTTCTTCGCGATGCTTGAACCTTAGACCGACTGCACAACAATCAAACAAGAACATGTACAGCCAACCCTCAATTCACACCTCTAAGAGCATGTGTCAACTACTCCCGAACCCCTAGCATCGTCCAACACCACTTCCAAAACAACTTCCAGGTTCACGGATGTTACAATTCTCCCCCACTAAAATGGATTCGTCCTCGAATCCCAACACAAACGTCTCTCCAAGACCTCAAAACTCAAATTTTAGTCCTATGTTATACGCATGTTTCCAAGATATTATTACTCTCAATGCCATAACCGCAGTCATGACATCCGTACTGCAACTCACGGTCCAGTACCAAAATGTGACCAATGTCACAAACCAAACGTGACCCGAAGTCACAACCAAAATGTGATCCCTGTCACCAAAACAACCCATATCGAGGTAGCGACCCCCAATATAAGTCCGTTGGGCACCTAACGTCCCAACACAAATAGAACCACCGTCTACAAGGCCCACCGCCTCTAGTCGTTCAGAAGAATTTAACACACTTTCTTCGCGATGCTTGAACCTTAGACCGACTGCACAACAATCAAACAAGAACATGTACAGCCAACCCTCAATTCACACCTCTAAGAGCATGTGTCAACTACTCCCGAACCCCTAGCATCGTCCAACACCACTTCCAAAACAACTTCCAGGTTCACGGATGTTACAATTCTCCCCCACTAAAATGGATTCGTCCTCGAATCCCAACACAAACGTCTCTCCAAGACCTCAAAACTCAAATTTTAGTCCTATGTTATACGCATGTTTCCAAGATATTATTACTCTCAATGCCATAACCGCAGTCATGACATCCGTACTGCAACTCACGGTCCAGTACCAAAATGTGACCAATGTCACAAACCAAACGTGACCCGAAGTCACAACCAAAATGTGATCCCTGTCACCAAAACAACCCATATCGAGGTAGCGACCCCCAATATAAGTCCGTTGGGCACCTAACGTCCCAACACAAATAGAACCACCGTCTACAAGGCCCACCGCCTCTAGTCGTTCAGAAGAATTTAACACACTTTCTTCGCGATGCTTGAACCTTAGACCGACTGCACAACAATCAAACAAGAACATGTACAGCCAACCCTCAATTCACACCTCTAAGAGCATGTGTCAACTACTCCCGAACCCCTAGCATCGTCCAACACCACTTCCAAAACAACTTCCAGGTTCACGGATGTTACACTTGCCACAACAGGCCCATCTCCGAGACCTGGGATGATTACGACACTCTGTTCTACAATGCCTAGCTGAAGGTTGGGATTGCAGCCACTCGATTCGCTGATCCGGTTATTTTGAGGAGGATGGGCATTCTGGATGATGTCATTCAGATGCTAGAGACGATTGGATTGGGTACCATGTGTACCAAGCACTACATCACCTATTCGGATTTGATTCGTCAGTTCCTTTCCACTGTCAATGTGTACTACACCTCCCCTGCGAAGAGAGCCAGCGAGGGTACCTTGACTTTCCTTCTTCAAGGACAGAGGTACAGGCTGTCTATCCCTGATCTAAGTGACATCTATGGTTTCGACAAGATGTGGTATAGTGCTGCTTGGCCATCTGAGTTCACTGATCAGCAGCGGCTATGGTCTTCTTTTGGGACTGGGAGCTATGACAGCAAACATTCCACTCAGATCGATGTGCGACACCCAGTAGTGAGGTATGTGGCTAGGCTCATTGCTAACACTATCTTATGCAAGTCTGAGCCAAGTAAGATGAGGCACAGTGAGCTCATGCTTTTGAGCTATGGCGTTGAGAATCTACATGAGCCGGGAGAGCCTGATTTGCATAGGATTGGGCGGGTTAACCTTGGTGCGATTTTTGCACAACACTTAGTCTCCTTGAAGACTAAACCATTCTCCGGCACTCAGAAGAAGTCTGAAACGGTGGGGAGTCTTCTTACTCCCATTTTTCAGCATTTTGCCATCCCTTTGGACCATCTTCAGCGTTTTTCTGCACCATCTCTTATGGATGAAGAGCATTTGAAGAGTGCTAAATGGCTAAAGGCGGATTTACTTTGGTGTTACCGTGCTGCTTCAGGAGATCACATGGTCCAGCTACCTAACCCCGACCTCACCACCATCACCGAGACACTGAGCTGCCTTCGCTTTCTCCCTGATCCTCCTATTCGTCTCCCTGCCCTGCCGGCCCGTGCTGCTATGGGATTGACTCGCCGAGCGCCTCAGTCTGCTGCAGACTTTGCTTCCTCCTCTACTTATGCACCTCCTGCGTATACACATCTCCCTGCCACACTTCCACCAGACTTTGTACCTGACCCCTTTCAGCGATTTATGATCGAGAGTGTACACGCCATATGGGATAGGATATCTCGCTGCACCTGCATGCGCCCACCTACCACCGACCCTGATGCTGCACCAGAGGCTGACGACGACACCGATGAGGATTAGTTCCTTGTCCTGGTTTATCTTTCTTTTCTTTTGCATTTTTCTCTTTTATTTTTCTCTAACTTTGAGTCAGTCCCTCATTTTCTTTTGATTTGGATTTGGAATTTGTGTTGAACTATGCTTTGATGATATCTATGATTGTTTCAGAATTGTGTTTGAGTACTTTTACAGATTTATTGATGCGAAAAACGTGTAGACATCTGTCTATACATTTTTCTGGCCTTCATTCACATTCACAGAACTTATTGGCGATCTCTGTTACTGGTGTCGATCGACACCAGCACAACAGACAGGTATCATGCTCAATTTTTCTTACTTTTGACTCAATTCCAATTCTTTCTCTTTGCTTCCTCCGGCTGAATAACACTGGGGACAGTGTTGTTTAAGTCTGGAGGAGGTGGTTGCTGATAGTGTGTTTGTTTTTGAGGGTTCTAAAAAAAAAAAGGTTTTTCAAATTGTTTTATTGAGTCAAAATCAATCAGGAAATTATGACTTTCTCTTGGAGCTTACCTTATCAACCAATGTTTTTGCAATCACAAGGGGCAGACATCAGCAGCAGACTTAGCCGAACAAAATGGCTCTAGCGGACCGATTGCCAGATCACAACCGTATCTTTAAGGTACTCAACTCTCTAAAGTTTAACTCCTCGCATTAACCTGACTTTTAAATTTCTTAGCAAGGGGTTTGATATACATGAGTATGATTTCTCTTTCAGTCCAGTCAAGACAAGCTTATGCATTTACATCATGTTTATTTATTGCTTTATATTTATATATACTCTCTCTTTTCTTAGCCTAAAGGGAAGTCTAACGACACCCTCGGGAAAACGAAGTGGATGAAGGTCAGTCCAACTGGTCTTCTTACTCCATGGAAACCCGCCGAATGAAAGTAATAAAAAGGACCGGGAATTGGTGGCTCCAACCATCACTACTCGCGCTCTAAATAAAAATTGATTCCAAATCATAAGGGAAAGAGAGAGAAAAAGAAGAAAAAAAAATATTTATATATAAAATTTAAAAAAAAAACAAAAACAAAAAAACCAAAAATGCATTCATATTTTAGTTTTAGAAGTTTGTCTTGATTGTACTTGGAGGGGTAAAAATCAGAATGCTATTTGATCGATAACTCCTTGTTGAGAACTCACGCTTTTAATTTTTTAGGAGTTGCCTTTAGAGTTTTGAGTTATCTCATGAGAGTTAGTGTTTGGTTTGGTTTGAATTGCAAGTTAGTGTCCACTATGTGAAACTGGTCTAATGTTGGTTATGTTCTGAGTGAGAGCAGGTGCAAAGGTTGGTACAAGTTCTGTAGAGTAAGTGAGTTTCCGCTTTTCAAACCTCTTTCTCAAATGTCTTAGATTCGATTTATATGAGGACATGCAAAGATCTAATTCTGGGGGAGTTGATATATCATGGTTTTTATGGGTTTTCACCATGATATAAGTCTTGTATATAGAGTCTTTTTAGTGTTTGTGGAGTCTTTTCTAGTATTCACAGGTCTTAGGCACATTTGGAGCTGAATTGGAGATAATAGAGCATTATGGATACATTTTGGGGACTTATGCTGAAAACAGAGTTCATTGCCGTTGATAGACATTGGTGTCGATCGACACCAATACTGGTGTCGGTCGACACCGCCCTTTGCCAGAAAGAGCCACGCGCGTTTAATGAAGATTTGGAGAATTGCACTTTGGCCCAGAAGTTTCCATTATTTACAAGAAGGCTGATATCGTGTTTTAGGAGATTTTTATGTTTATAAGCCATTGTTTAGGCTTTTTCTATTTGGTATCTTGTTTTCTATTGAGATTTAGAGAGAGATTTGTAGCAGAGCTTTGGAGAGACAAATCAGACTCCTTCAGATAAGATGTTGAACTCCTTTAATCTCTTATCTTATTTCTTTTATGCAATCTAATTTATTCATGATGTTTGCTTCAATCACCATGTCTGAGTAGTTTGCTTGTTAGGTTAAGGGTTTTCAAGGGTTGAAGAAGAATTGCAATATTGTTAGGATAATCATTAGAGTTCTTCATCTGGATTGTGTTTATTGCTTATTCTAGCTTCGCGACCTAGAATCTGATCTTAGGTTAATTGGTAGACACGAAAGTGTTACTGATTTCCTGAACTATCTTAGATGAGCAAAATATCTATCTGCAAAGAAATTTGGTTTAGAGATTTTGTGAACTTATCAAATCTGATCATTAATACTTGTTTGAATTGTTGAATTTGCAAAGATATTTGGAATTCTAAGTTTATACATAGATAATCTCTGCAACGAAATTTGATTGGTTTTACAATCGTGATTTGAGTTCTAGAACGGTACTTAATTAATATCCTGATAGATTTCACTCTGCAATTCGGATTCAACCTGAGAATTTCCCAAAGCCTAACCTTTGTCTCTTGAATTTAACCTCATCAATCGATCATTCGCTGTATTTATTTTGTTTTACATTCATATTAATCCTTTTAGCTTGATTTGAATCTAGGAATTTATTGTGCAACTGATAGACGTTTGGATTCGATACCCTATTTGCTACAACTCATTTGATGTGCACTTGCAGTTATTTTTAGGGAGAACTTTACACCTACCAAATTTCAATTGATCATTTTAATTATTTGATATATGTAGTTTCTACCTGGTCCACCAAGATGAGTTCCACTGAAATGATTGACTTCTCTTCTTCATCAATTGTGTGATCCTCCAACGCCAGACAGTCTGTCAGAACCTTATCAACTTTAAAGGTATCATGACCTCATGGATACCTCAGAAGAACAAATTGAAAACTTTTTCCAGACAAATTATTAAGGTCCTCAGGGATATCAACTGGATCTACAATCTTCACAACCAATAACCGAAACTTATAGTTAGTTTGATTCAAAATTGTCATATTTGATTTGGTTGAAAAAGTCTTTTATTACCTCGTTAAAGTTTCCATTGAGAAGCTCGTTTACTGTTTTCTTTATAATATCCTTTGCAAAACCATCAAAGAGGAGAAGTGTTGTGGTGGTCGTGTGATCCTTCACCTTCAAATGAAGCTTGTACCTTTCAAGGACATATATGTTATAGTAGGAAACAATAATTAAAACGAATAGAATTTGCAAAAAAAAAAGGGAGATGTATGTAGTGTGTGTACTTACTTTGCTGCAACATGAGTTACATTTGCATCACACATGTCACACCAGAACAAAGTTTGCTTTCCTTTTCCCTGAATCAATTCCTGCCCAGATTCTGATTTGGCATGTTCCACCTTTTTATGATTTCTTTTTGTGCACCCAATATAGTACCATCCCCATTCTGTATCTACTGACTTAATGGTGCACATGATTTTGACTTTTCCAACCTACAACATTCAACACACATGATCAATTATCACAATTCATGAATTTCTCATTTAAAACAGTTTAGGCTTACGATTGCTTAGATCTGTAGATTGCTTTAATTATGCAATGGTGATGTTTTGTTGTTCCATCCAATAATCATTACCGAACACAATGCCATCAAATTTTGGTTTGTTCTCAGAAAGGGTTATAGCCAATCCATCATCTGGACGTCTGTACAATGTTTTCAGAATCAGACTATAGTTTATATTAAAGAATATTTTTCTAATAATATAAGATTCGAACTTACTGATTCTTAAACTCTTCAATCTCATAATGATCTGGGTTTATCTGCAGGAGACTTGTTGAGAATGAGTTTGAAGCACTCTTAACACCTAATACAGAAGGTAATATACATGAATAAGTCATAGCATTAGATAATATATATGTATTGGATTCAACGTTCTACTTATTTATAAATCTTACACCTTTGAATTCCTTGATTTTGGAAAATCTTAGAAGACAGATGACTCTTTTATCTCCAGTACTTTGACATGCTTCAGACATCTCCTCAGCCATTGAATTCCATAAGGTACAACCTAGACGCTCATCACTACAACCAAAACATACATGAACAACTTGCATATATTAAATTGTGTTTTTGAAAATATAAACTTTAAGAATGCTTTTTGAATGCAGACAAACTAACTTACATTGCATCTCGAAGCTCAAGTTCCAGATTTTTTAATGGTTTGTTACCAGTATCCATATTCTCCAACTCCTTAACATTGATAACTTCTCTGAGGATATCTGCATTACGATCAAATAATCAGGTTATGTCTCTCTCTATAGTTAACAAATACATACTTATAATAAATATTTTTTAATTGAGATATAATATTGAACTTACCACATAGGAAGTTTTGATTATAATCATCCTTTATCTTCTTAAAGTTTATAGTGTTCAGAAAGAGAGACTCAGAAACGACGACTGTTTTATTCACGAAAATCTTTTTCATGAATCCAATTTTGTAAGCATGATCTGTTGGCCTATATTGACCGATTGCATGGTTGAGCTTGAAATTGGTAATGACCTTCCATTCTCCAGTTGGTAAATATTTCTCATACTTTTTAACGAATTCCTTTTTGATACCAGCATGTATCTTCGATCCCTGATTATGGAAGAGATAGTAATACAAATACAAATAGATTAGTAATTGAAATTAATACTTGAAAAAATTATATCAGCTTTATAAAGTTTACCTCTTCATCAACTAAGATCATCTCCATTGTCTCACCAGATGCAATGTAAAATTTTCACTTGAATTCTCCATGCAGTTTTGAAAGGCTTGATGTTCTTCAAAAGAGTGATTGGGAGATCTATTCTTTAGGTTTTTGGGTGTTGCTCTTGCGAGTTGTTTGTGAATTATGAGTTAATGATAATCGCGTAAGTGATTATATAGTAGTAGGGTTTGAAGAAATTTGGAAATTGTCCAAATCACGTAGGATTATATTTGCAAGATTTACAAATATTTATGGATGTTTATCCTTTCTTTGGGATCAAATTTCGTTTGATTTGGAATTATCGTGGAAAAAATAATGGTATTATCTAATATGGTTTACTTTTTGGTTCCTCTGATAAGAGAACCGGCCAATTTTAAAATCAAATTCAGTATCTGTGAGATTGAAAAAAAGAAAACCGGTTCAATTTAAGTTGCTTAAAGATCTGCGTGATAATAAATAATTCGGGCGGGTTATTCACGATTTGAGGCTATTCGGGTGGGTTATTCGCGGGTCACCGAGTTTTTTTAGACAATTTTAACCTCTACTATTCCTGCATCCAAACAGAATTCCTACATTAACCTAGTGGCATTCTCCGTAAATACATAAGTTTTTTGTTTTCTTAAAAATGTACTTCCAGATACTATATACTAGGGAAAGCCCACGCGTTGCGTGGATTTGAATTATATATATATATATAACATGTTGTAAACATTTAGTAATTTTTTTGGCTGGTTTTAAAATTGATTAATTGACTATAAACTTTTTTATGTTCTTAGAATCTAATATTATGAAAATATAATTTAGTTTCGTTTTTCTAGGACAATGCAAATATTTAGTATGATTGACACATTTAAATATTTTACATTAATTAAATGTATACAATCAATGGAGTTATTATGTGTGAATCTCAAATTTTTTATGTATGATTTAATTAATTGTATTTTTTTGTATGGACGTTATTTGTATAGTAAAATATTAAATATTTTTCTATTGTTTTGTTTAAGAAAAAATATCGATATATTACATGTAAATCTTTACATGTAAGATTTACATGTGTTTGTATGACTTGAGTGTGGTTCAATTTTCTAGTTTCTATGAAATAAATATTATCATTTTGTGAGAAAATTAATTTTATGTGGTTTTAGTTACATAATTTTTTGAGCATTACATTGATTTTCATAGAATTTAATTGGCTGTTACAAATTATTAGTTATGAACATTTAATTTAATTGAATTATTATGTGAGGTTACCATAGAAAATAAGTAAAATCAATGAAGTTATTATTATTATTATTATTATTATTATTATTATTATTATTATTATTATTATTATTATTATCATTATTATCATTATTTTGTGTGAAATTCAAGTTTTATATGAATAGATTAAATTAATTCCATCATTTTTTTGCTGGAAATCATTTGAATAGTAAAATATCAAATATTTTATGTATGTTTGCATGAATTTTATGTATATTTTAATTGTGTATTTTATATGAAATAAATATTTTCATGAAAAAAAATTTATGTGTATGATTTAATTAATTGTATGTGGTTTTAATTGAAAATTTTTGGTGGACATCATTTGCATTGTAAACTATCAACTTATATATGTAACATGTTGTAAACATTTAGTAATTTTTTTGGCTGGTTTTAAAATTGATTAATTGACTATAAACTTTTTTATGTTCTTAGAATCTAATATTATGAAAATTTAATTTAGTTTTGTTTTTCTAGGACAATGCAAATATTTAGTATGATTGACACATTTAAATATTTTACATTAATTAAATGTATACAATCAATGGAGTTATTATGTGTGAATCTCAAATTTTTTATGTATGATTTAATTAATTGTATTTTTTTGTATGGACGTTATTTGTATAGTAAAATATTAAATATTTTTCTATTGTTTTGTTTAAGAAAAAATATCCATATATTACATGTAAGATTTACATGTGTTTGTATGACTTGAGTGTGGTTCAATTTTCTAGTTTCTATGAAATAAATATTATCATTTTGTGAGAAAATTAATTTTATGTGGTTTTAGTTACATAATTTTTTGAGCATTACATTGATTTTCATAGAATTTAATTGGCTGTTACAAATTATTAGTTATGAACATTTAATTTAATTGAATTATTATGTGAGGTTACCATAGAAAATAAGTAAAATCAATGAAGTTATTATTATTATTATTATTATTATTATTATTATTATTATTATTATTATTATTATTATTATTATTATTATTATTATTATTATTATCATTATTTTGTGTGAAATTCAAGTTTTATATGAATAGATTAAATTAATTCCATCATTTTTTGCTGGAAATCATTTGAATAGTAAAATATCAAATATTTTATGTATGTTTGCATGAATTTTATGTATATTTAAATTGTGTATTTTATATGAAATAAATATTTTCATGAAAAAAAATTTATGTGTATGATTTAATTAATTGTATGTGGTTTTAATTGCAAATTTTTGGTGGACATCATTTGTATTGTAAACTATCAACTTATTTATTAATAGATTTTTATAAAAAAATTATATATATTATATATACATATGTTTGCATAACTGAATGTGGTTTAATTGTATAGTTTATATGAATTAAATAATTTTTTGACATAAAAACTTAATGAAGAGAAATTGATGTTGAAATTAAAAAGATGACATGTGTTTGCATGAAATAAATATGATTTAATTATGTAGTTTATATTAAGTAAATATTTGCTTGATAAAAAAACTTAATTGATGTTGAATTAAAAAATAGACACATGTCAAAAATTTGAAATGACACATAGCAGCTTCTCAAGGAATGGGAAAGAGTGTAACCATCCAATATTATAATAAATAAAGGGAAAAATATTATAAAGGCAGATGGAGATGTGATCGGGGCCAAGGCCCAATCACTAGATTAGGCCCATATTTGTTCAGCTACCTCACAATCTGTATGTGAATATGTAAAGATGCAATCTACACCGTTGATCGTTGATTTAATAATAAAAGCGAAACAACGATCTTGAGGGGCCCTCCTTCCATCTTTGTAGGGTTCGTGAAGAGGATAAGGTGCGTTGTGAATGTTTTTTTACCTTTCTAGGGTTTGAGTCAATTTCTTTTCTTTTTTGCTTTTCCACCCTTTTTTCACCGTTCGTTCATTTACAGAAACTCGAAAACTTTCTCAGTTTCTCTGTCAAATTGGAAAGATAATTTCTCATTTTTCCTGGAAACAATCAGTTAAAAATTTAGTTGACTATTCGACTAAATTTGAAACAACCAAGCTTTTTTTTTTTTTTATTAAATCATTACTCAGCGGAAGTCTTTAAATAATAAATCAATAAATAATAAATCGAATCAATTCAACAATGTTCAATAACCAATAAACCAATAACCAATAACATAATTCCAGAGACATAAATAAACTATAGCAACCTAAACACCAGGTTCGCTACCAACTTAGACAGTGAATCAATAAATCAATAATCAATGAAAACCAATCACCCTATCATCCCCCTCTTCAGCCTCGATCCCGCGGTCACACAATCCTGTTACCTGCATCACATTACGAAAGAGATGCGTGAGTATTATCATAAATACTCAGTGAGACGGTCATTCCGTCTACAGGCCAATTACGCCAACCACTAGACAATACGTCAACAACAACAACAATACACAATAAACAACAACATAACTCGCAAACCACAACAGTGTCGATCGACACCCCACCGTGTCGATCGACGCCCTAGCTCAGTGTCGATCGACACCTCAAGTGTGTCGCTCGACACGAGCTCCTCAGTGTCGACCGACACCTAACCGGTGTCGATCGACACTGCCCCGACGCCACAACACCAACAGCAACGAAACAGTGCGAAAAACAGCCAATTAAACACAAATCAATGGGATTCAACCCCCATAAACAAATCAATCAACGAAAATATGAAGAACAGCTCAAGAACAACATTCTAAACTCCAAACTCAAGAAATCTCTAGTGATAAACGGACCTACAGTCACGCACTCACCTTAGAACGGATTGAAAAGAGGGAAAGGAGATAGAACAGCCACCCACAACCTCAGATCAAGCCTCCAAACTTCGGGAATCTCCCAAATCACCTCTGAAAAGTCTCTGCCTCCTTTTCTAACTTAGAAACTCCAAAAAGTGACTTTTTCTCGCGACCAGAGACTTTATTCGCGACTTAGGGTTTCCAAAACCCTTAAACCAGACAAAACCAGCCGACTTAAATCAAACCGATCGATTTCCAGATAACCGGTGTCGATCGACACCCTCCCTTGGTGTCGGTCGACACCAATCGACCAAACCAACTTCAATTGCAAATCGATCGACTTAAACCGGAAATCAAACCCGATAACCGGTGTCGATCGACACACCACTTGGTGTCGATCGACACTAAGCATTTAGGAGCGTTTTACACATTTTCTTCGAGATGATTGAACCTTAAACCAATTGTACAACAATCAAACAAGAACATGTACAATCGATCCTCGATTCGCACCTCAAAGAGCGTATGTAATCTACCCCCAAACCCCTAATGTCGTCCGATACCACTTTAACACACTTTTCCGGTACACGGATGTTACAATTCTCCCCCACTAAACTGGATTCGTCCTCGAATCCCAACACAACACGTCTACCACAGACGGCAAAAACCCGGCCCACATGGCCCAACACTAGAGATCTTCCAATAACCTCATAGATTAACGTCCAATCCTATGTTATACACACGTTCCCAGACATTATTACTCCTCAACACAACACCACAACTCTAAAAACAACACATGAGACCCACCCGTCTCCTCGGGAGATCCACCCATCTCCCGATACCCCTATTGTGACCCACCCGTCACAATAGTAACCACAAAACCATCGTGACCCACCCGTCACGATAGTAACCACAAAACCATTGTGACCCACCCGTCACAATAGTAACCACAAAACAACTTATACTGAGGTAGCGACCCTCACATATAAGCCCACAAGAGATCCACCCATCTCTTCCAGAGACCCACCCGTCTCTAGCCAAGACCCACCGTCTCTAGGAACGTATCGGGTAATAATCTGAAACGCGTATAACACATCCATGTAACATCCGAAACACAACCCAAATATGAGGCAACTCCATCTCATACAATTCAAAAATGCACCTCGTACCACCCACGAAAATACATAACCACAATGCCAAACCCCTCAAACCAAAGCTAAAACCACAAACCAACTGGAGATACCCACTATCTCCCCACCTTAATCTCGAACTCTCTTTTTCGCCTAACGGCGTAACTTCTCAAACACGAACCTCCTCTGTCGTTTCCCGAACGAAAGTAACTCCACCAATGCTGCGCTCCCCCACTTGGGTCCAGCATACAGGCATCCTGCATGGCCTCCCATGCAAAGCCTCACAAACCACTCTTAGGTAAAACGACTCTCCGCCTACACAACTCCATGCCACTAACCGCTCTAACACATACGTAGCCGAAATTCCTCCACCGACCACCTTGGCCAAACCCAAAAGTTCAACGACGCTGTTCCGGATGCCGATACACTTGGCACGCTCCGGAGTAAGGAAACATTTAATATTCCCGAGTCAGCCACCTCTGAACTCCACACCGCCCACTAACAACGGCCTTACCCAATTCCACCAATTGTGCAAAAGATTCCTAAACTCTAACGCCGGAAGAAAAAAGGATACCAACAAAGACACTAAAATTCTACCGCTAAGAAATTACAAAGTATGAGAAAGAGATTCTACCTGTGATATGGCCTGAACGACTCGTCTGGCCCGACTCTGTCGTCGATGTGTACACACGCGCCACTCCTCCTGTCTGATCTGACTGCTGCAACGCTGCGATCTGATCCGCTGACTGAATCGCCAAAGGCTGAACTGCCGCCACTGACATCTGCCGCAACTGGGGACACATCGGCCTGATATGCCCTGGCTCTCTACAGTGGAAACACACCGTAGACTCTCTGGAAGCCGCCCTCTTGGGGCAACTGGCAACTCGATGCTCCATGCTCCCGCAACCATAGCAACCACCATTGCTGCTCAAGCCACTAACAGACACCTCGTCGGCCCTCCTCTTCTGACCCTGCGCGGGCTTGTCGCCCTTGCCAGAACCAGACTCAACTCTCTCGCGCTGCTGCTGCTGCTGGCCCCTCTGCCGGGTAGCAGGAGCAACTGCAGATGGCACCGCTACCGGACCAACCTGCTCACGAAGGTCCTCCTCAATGGAAGCCGCCAGCTCCACTAACTCCGCTCTCGTGGTGTACATACCACCTCTGCACTGAGTCCGGATACTCGACCGAAGACCCTGTAGAAACCTCATCATCAAGGCCCGCTCGCCCTCAAAACCAAAACCCGTATGCACTACGAGTCTGCCGAACTCCGCATCATACTCCCGCACTGACCGCTCACCCTGAGTCAATGCCACGAACCTCATCTGGAATCTATCTCGAGCCTCCTGAGGGAAATACTTGGCGTTGAACTCTGCTAGGAATTCGCCCCAAGTCCACATAGCCCTCCGAGTCACAATAGATCTCCACCACAAATGCGCATCTCCACTAAGGTAATGCACCGCTAGCTCAACCCGATACTCCTCTGGACACCTGACAGAACCAAAGTTCCGCTCCAGTCTCTGCCGCCACTCATCGGCCTGCTCGGGCTCACTCCCGCCCTCAAAGAACGGTGTCCCAATCCTCTGCATCTCTCTCATCATCTCTAGATAAGACGGATGCCCAAAACCCGCAGCGCCATGCTGCCCAACAAAACCCGCAGCCCCCTGCTGCCCCACAAAACCAGCACCCACCTGTGCTCCGGCCACTGGAGGTGCACCCGGAGCCTGCTGTGGAACCGCCTGCGGAAGACGTGCCAAAAGCTGCGTCAGTAGCCCCACTATCAAGTCACCCTGAGCTAAAGCAGCGCCCCCACCGGGAACCGCTCCAGCTCCTGCGCCACCACCGGCACCCAAACTGGCATCACCCGCCACTGACTGTGTCACTGACGCCGCCGCCACACTAGGCACTGCACTCTCCGCTGAAGCCTCTGGTAAACCACGCCCATGACCCCGACCTCCACGGCCCGCAGCTCGACCACCACGGCCAACTGCTCTGCCCCCACGGGCTCTACCGCGCCCTCTCGCACCACGACCTCTAGCACCTGCGTCCATCTTGCTGCACTACCAAAGCACAGAAGATAAGCAACTAGACCAACTCAAAACAAAACCAAAAACACACTTACCGCGGAATCTCTCGAAGGCCGAAGGGGATAATACAAGACTACTAAACTGACTAACCACAATAATCAATTTAACCACATAGTCTCAATTCACCCAATCTAACAGTCCTAAAACCGTATACGCTCTGATACCAAAATGAAACAACCAAGCTTTTTTTTTTTTTTATTAAATCATTACTCAGCGGAAGTCTTTAAATAATAAATCAATAAATAATAAATCGAATCAATTCAACAATGTTCAATAACCAATAAACCAATAACCAATAACATAATTCCAGAGACATAAATAAACTATAGCAACCTAAACACCAGGTTCGCTACCAACTTAGACAGTGAATCAATAAATCAATAATCAATGAAAACCAATCACCCTATCATCCCCCTCTTCAGCCTCGATCCCGCGGTCACACAATCCTGTTACCTGCATCACATTACGAAAGAGATGCGTGAGTATTATCATAAATACTCAGTGAGACGGTCATTCCGTCTACAGGCCAATTACGCCAACCACTAGACAATACGTCAACAACAACAACAATACACAATAAACAACAACATAACTCGCAAACCACAACAGTGTCGATCGACACCCCACCGTGTCGATCGACGCCCTAGCTCAGTGTCGATCGACACCTCAAGTGTGTCGCTCGACACGAGCTCCTCAGTGTCGACCGACACCTAACCGGTGTCGATCGACACTGCCCCGACGCCACAACACCAATAGCAACGAAACAGTGCGAAAAACAGCCAATTAAACACAAATCAATGGGATTCAACCCCCATAAACAAATCAATCAACGAAAATATGAAGAACAGCTCAAGAACAACATTCTAAACTCCAAACTCAAGAAATCTCTAGTGATAAACGGACCTACAGTCACGCACTCACCTTAGAACGGATTGAAAAGAGGGAAAGGAGATAGAACAGCCACCCACAACCTCAGATCAAGCCTCCAAACTTCGGGAATCTCCCAAATCACCTCTGAAAAGTCTCTGCCTCCTTTTCTAACTTAGAAACTCCAAAAAGTGACTTTTTCTCGCGACCAGAGACTTTATTCGCGACTTAGGGTTTCCAAAACCCTTAAACCAGACAAAACCAGCCGACTTAAATCAAACCGATCGATTTCCAGATAACCGGTGTCGATCGACACCCTCCCTTGGTGTCGGTCGACACCAATCGACCAAACCAACTTCAATTGCAAATCGATCGACTTAAACCGGAAATCAAACCCGATAACCGGTGTCGATCGACACACCACTTGGTGTCGATCGACACTAAGCATTTAGGAGCGTTTTACACATTTTCTTCGAGATGATTGAACCTTAAACCAATTGTACAACAATCAAACAAGAACATGTACAATCGATCCTCGATTCGCACCTCAAAGAGCGTATGTAATCTACCCCCAAACCCCTAATGTCGTCCGATACCACTTTAACACACTTTTCCGGTACACGGATGTTACACTTCTCCTTTTCCTTCCTTCTAATCATTTTCAAGGTGAGTGCGTGACTGTACGTCCGTTAATCGTTAGAGATTGTTTGATTTCTAGTTTGTATTGTGTTCTTGAGTTGTTTATACTGGAAATCGTGTTTTGGATTGTATTGGGGCGTTGAAAACCCTTGATTGCGAGTTTGTACTTTTCCTATGCGCTGTTTTGTAGCTTCTAGTGTCTGGGCGTCGAGCTGGTGTCGACCGACACTCGATGGGTGTCGATCGACACTCAGGAGGCTGGCGTCGATCGACACTGACCTGGGATGTCAGGAAACGTGGGTTTTTCCTGACTTGAAGGTTTTTGTTGTTGTTTATTGTTCTTGTTGTTGATTATTGTTGATGTATTGTCTAGTATTTGACGTACTTGGCCTGTAGGCAGGATGATCCACTTACTAAGTATTTCTGATAACAGCAGGTAACAGCAATGTTCTTCGGCGGAAAGAGACCGAGAGAAGAGGATGATGAGACTAGGAATTTAATATTGGCTATCTTGTTGTGGCTAGCAAGGAATTCATCATTTTAGGATGTTAGTTTTATTTTAATAATGTAGCAAACCTGGTGTTTAGGTTGCTTATTCTTTATTGGTTTTATTGGTTATTGGTTATTTGTTGAACGGCGTATTTATGATTTAATATTATTGATTTCTTTCGAGAATTTTCGCATTGATAATTAAATAAATAAAAAAAGTTTGGTTGTTTCATTTTGGTATCAGAGCGAATACGGTTTTAGGACTGTTAGCGTTGAGTGGATTGGACTATGTGTTTAATTGATTATGTGAGTTAGTCAGTTAGTAGTTTAGTCTCATCCTCTCGGTCTTCCAGTTTTCCGCGGTAAGTGAGTTGGATATTGTGTGTTGTGTTTGTGTTTGTGTGCTGACTTTGCTCATTTTCTGTACTTGGTGGAAGTGCAGAGAGATGGATGCAGGTCGTGGTCGTGGCCGTGCTCGTGGTCGCGGTGGAGCCCAAGGGGGCAGAGGTGCTGGTCGTGGTGGAGGAGCAGCGGGTCGTGGAGGTCGGGATGCTGGGCGTGGTTTGCCAGAGGCTGAGGTTTCAGTGGAGAGTGCGGCGCCGAGTGTGGCGACAGCGTCAGCGACTCAGTCAGTTTCGTTGGCCGGTGGGGCTAACTCTGGTGCCGGTGGTGGCGCAGGAGCAGGAGCAGTTCCCGGTGGGGGAGCGGCTTTGGCTCAGGGAGATTTGATTGTGGGGCTACTGACGCAGTTGTTGGCACGTCTTCCTCAGGCAGTTCCACAGCAGGCTCCGGTTAAACCTCCAGCGGCCGGGGCACAGGTTGGTGCCGGTTTTGTTGAGCAGCAGGAGGCTGCGGGGCAGCAGGGTGCTGCGGTTGGGTTTTCTCCTTATCGTGAGATGATGAGGGAGATGCAGAGGATTGGCACGCCTATGTTTGAGGGCGGTGTTACTCCAGAGCAGGCTGACGACTGGCGTTAGAGGTTGGAGCGGAACTTCGATTCAGTTCGTTGTCCAGAGCAGTTTCAGGTTGAGTTGGCAGTGCACTACCTTGGAGGTGATGCACATTTGTGGTGGAGGTCTGTTAGGACCCGGAGAGCGGTTTGGACTTGGGTTGATTTTGTCGAGGAGTTCAACCCCAAGTTTTTCCCGCAGGAGGCTCGTGACAGACTGCAGTTGAGGTTCTTAGACTTGACTCAGGGTGAGAGGTCTGTACGGGAGTACGATGCAGATTTCTGCAGATTGGTGGTTCACACAAGTGGTGAGCTGGTGAGTGAGTGGGCGTTAATGTCGAGGTTTCTTCAGGGACTTCGGAGGAACATCAGGACTCAGTGCAGAGGTGGTATGTACCACACTAGAGCCGGTTTAGTGGAGCTGGCACCTTCCATTGAGGAGGATTTGCGTGAGCCGGTGAGCTCAGCAGTTGTACCAGTTGCAGTTGCTCCTGCTACCCATCCTCGGGGCCAGCAGCAGCAGCAGCGTAGGGGTTTCGGTTCTGGTCATGGTAGGGGCAGCAGGCCTGTGCAGGGCCAGAAGAGGAGAGCAGAGGAGATATCTGCTAGTAGCCAGAGTGCGGGTGGTTGCTTTGGTTGTGGGAGTTTGGATCACAGAGTTGCTACTTGCCCCAAGAGGGCGGGATCCAGAGGTCTGTGGCAGCAGTGATTCAGCCGTTGGCTATTCAGTCAGCAGCTCAGATTGCAGCCTTGCAGTCAGGTGGAGCGCCGCGTGTTTACACTCCGGCAGAGGTGGGCCAAACCAGTCAGTCAGGCCATATCACAGGTAAAATCTTTGACTCAGACTTGTAAATTCTTAAAGGTAGAATTTTGGTGTTGTATGTTTCTTTTATTTTACTGTGATAGAGTTAGAGGTTCTCAACACTTGTGGATGTGTGTAGGGACCTTGTTAGTTGGTGGATTTCAGTCGCACGTGTTGTTTGACTCGGGAGCATCTAACTGCTTCATTACTCCGGAGAGAGCTGAGAGTAGTGGTATTCGGAGTAGCGATGGCGAGGCTTCAGGCTTTGTCAAGGTGGCCGGTGGTGGTTTTCTGGCTACTTCGGGCATAGCTAGAGCAGTGGATGTGCAGATTGCGGGGCAGTCTATGCCAGCAGATTTGGTCATCAGTCCAGTGGAGCTGGATGACGTGATTTTGGGGATGGACTGGTTATCCTTATACCGGGTTCATCTGGATTGCTACAGAGGTAGAGTGGTGTTTGAGCAGGATGCAGGGAAGTTGGTTTATCAGGGAGTGAGACCGACTTCAGGGAGTATAGTGATCTCAGCTATTCAGGCAGAGCAGTTGTTAGAGCGGGGCTGTGAAGCCTATTTGGCGACGATTACTATGACAGAGTCCAGTGGTGAGGTGGTTTTGCAGGATATTCAGGTTGTCCAGGATTTTGAGGATGTGTTTCGGTCGTTGAAGGGATTGCCACCATCTCGGTCAGATCCTTTCACGATTGAATTAGAGCCCGGGACAGCTCCGATATCAAAGACACCTTACAGGATGGCACCAGCAGAGATGGCAGAGCTGAAGAAGCAGCTACAGGACCTTTTGAGTAAAGGGTTCATCAGACCGAGTGTTTCGCCGTGGGGAGCGCCAGTGTTGTTTGTGAAGAAGAAGGATGGCAGTTTTCAGTTATGCATTGATTACCGGGGACTTAACCGAGTCACAGTGAAGAACAGGTACCCACTTCCGAGGATTGATGAGTTGTTGAATCAGTTGAGAGGTGCTACTTGGTTCTCCAAGATTGACTTGGCATCGGGATATCACCAGATCCCGATAGATGAGACAGATGTCCGGAAGACAGCTTTTCGGATGAGGTATGGGCATTTTGAGTTTGTGGTCATGCCTTTTGGTTTGACTAATGCGCCGGCAGCTTTCATGAGATTGATGAACGACGTGTTCAGGGAGTTTCTGGATGTGTTCGTCATTATTTTCATATATGATATTTTGGTGTATTCGAGGAGTCCAGAGGAGCATGCGACGCATTTGAGGCTTGTTTTGGAGAAGTTTCGGGAGCAGAAGCTGTTTGCTAAGTTGAGCAAGTACAGCTTTTGGCAGAGAGAGATGGGTTTTCTTGACCACATTGTTTCTGCAGAGGGAGTTTCTGTGGATCCGGCTAAGATTGAGGCCATCAGGGATTGGCCTAGACCGAGTAGTGCTACCGAGATCAGGAGTTTTCTGGGTTTAGCAGGCTACTACAGGAGGTTCGTCAAGGGGTTTGCGAGTATGTCTCAGCCGATGACGAGGTTGACTGGCAAGGATGTGCCGTTTGTGTGGTCGCATGAGTGCGAGGAAAGCTTTGAGAAGCTCAAGGAGATGTTGACTAGTACACCAGTGTTGGCGTTACCCGATCCGGGGAAGCCATATGTAGTGTACACAGATGCTTCAGGAGTAGGACTTGGTTGTGTTTTGATGCAGGAGGGCAGAGTGATTGCCTATGCTTCGAGGCAGTTGCAGGGCAGTGAGCCCAACTGTCCTACACATGATCTTGAGTTGGGAGCAGTGGTTTTTGCACTCAAGATTTGGAGGTCTTATCTTTATGGTGGTAGAGTGCAGATCTTTACAGATCACAAGAGTCTACAGCATATCTTTACTCAGCCTTTGTTGAATGTGAGGCAGACGCGTTGGGTGGATTTTCTGGCAGACTATGACCTGGATATTGTTTATCATCCGGGCAAGGCCAACTTAGTGGCAGATGCTTTGAGTTGACGGAGGGTTGATTCAGCTAGAGAGCGTGGTGTTGAGGCTTTGGTCAGCGAGATTAGTACATTGCGGCTTTGTGCTATTTCAGAGGAGCCTTTGGGCTTGGAGGCAGCTGATCAGGCAGATTTACTCAGTAGGATCAGAGTGGCTCAGCAGAGTGATCAGAGTTTGGTTGATGCTTCGCATGCGTCTGGTTCTGAGTATCAGGTCTCTATGAATGGGACTATCTTGGTTCGTGGGCGAGTTTGTGTGCCCAAGGATGTGGAGTTGAGGCAGGAGGTTTTGAGAGAGGCTCATTCGAGCAAGTTTTCGATTCATCCGGGTGCAACCAAGATGTACCGTGACCTCAAACGGTATTATCATTGGGTTGGGATGAAGAGATGTGGCAGATTGGGTTGCGAGGTGCAACACTTGTTCATTGGTCAAGGCAGAGCATCAGGTACCTAGTGGTCTTTTGCAGAGTTTGCCCATTGCAGAGTTTGCCCATTCCAGAGTGGAAGCGGGATATGATCACTATGGATTTTGTCGTGGGATTGCCTATCTCACGGACATTTGATGCTATTTGGGTCATTGTGGATCGCTTGACAAGTCAGCACATTTCTTGGCCATCAAGAAGACAGATGGAGCAGCTGTCTTGGCTAGGAAGTTTGTGCGAGAGATTGTGAGGCTGCATGGAGTGCCAGCCAGTATTGTGTCGGATAGAGATCCGAGGTTTGCTTCAGAGTTTTGGAGGGCATTTCAGACTGAGATGGGCATTAAGGTGCATATGAGTACAGCGTATCATCCGCAGACATATGGGCAGTCAGAGAGGACTATTCAGACTTTGGAGGATCTGCTGAGGATGTGTGTACTGGATTGGGGTGGTCATTGGGCTGATCATCTGTGTTTGGCAGAGTTTGCTTACAACAACAGTTTTCAGTCTAGTATTGGCATGGCTCCATTTGAGGCTTTGTATGGGAGGCCATGCAGGACACCGTTATGCTGGACCCAAGTGGGGGAGCGCAGCATGTTTGGAGCTACTTTTGTTCAGGAGAAGACGGAGAAGATCCGTGTCTTGAGGTTGAACATGAAGGAGGCTCAGGATAGACAGAGGAGTTATGCAGATAGGCGACGACGTGAGCTTGAGTTTCAGGTGGGAGATAGAGTTTATCTCAAGATGGCTATGTTGAGGGGCCCTAACAGGTCCATAGCAGAGAACAAGCTCAGTCCGCGTTTCATGGGTCCGTTTCCAGTGGTGGAGCGATGCTTGAACCTTAGACCGACTGCACAACAATCAAACAAGAACATGTACAGCCAACCCTCAATTCACACCTCTAAGAGCATGTGCCAACTACTCCCGAACCCCTAGCATCGTCCAACACCACTTCCAAAACAACTTCCAGGTTCACGGATGTTACAAGGTCTACGACTAGTTTTTTTTGTTTGCAAAGGAAATGGCGCGGTCTACCCTGCGTTGACCAGTAGACCTCAACTGAGGTCTACTATGTCCAGTGAGGTCTACATTCGCGGACCAAAACTGAAATTCTTAGAATTTTGGAAGAAAAGTTACATGGCCATCGGAGAAAGGCTATTCGAGGGCTGATAACTTCGATTTAAGCCTTCAATAACGAGATCTGGCCGTTGCTGTAAGCTAAACAATCGGAAATTCCAAGATCCAATATTTGAGTTTGCTTATAGAGTTTTTGGGATGAAAATGGAGAGAAAATGGAAGAATAAGAGTTTATGAGATGAGAGAATGAACAATGGTAGCTCAAAAGTGAGTTTTCGGAGCATTAACAGCTCCAAATTGGGCGAAAATGGTGGTTGCCAACATTGATGATATGGAATTTTGGAAATTAAGTGTAGAAGATGAGGAGTATTTGGTCTTTAAGTAGCTCTCGTAGACCTCAGTAGTGGTCTACCAAGCGAAAAAGTAATGGCATTCTCGTAAATAATTGAACAACAAAAAATAAAAAAAATTGAGGAGGTTAGTTTTGAAACAACCAAGTTTTTTTTTTTATATAATTAAACAATTCTAGCGGAAGTCTTTAAATAAATAAATAAATAAATCAATAAATAATAAATTTCAGTTCAACATAAAAAGCCAAAAATCAAAGAACTCAAATCTTAAACAAGTCTAGCAACTTAAGCAAAATGAATAACACATAAATCTTATCATCCCCTTCCTCGGCTTTGATTCCGCGCTTAGACATTTCTATTACCTGCATCACATTAAAATAGAGATGCGTAAGTATTATCATAAATACTTAGTGAGGCGATCACTCTGCCCACGGGCCAATTACGCAATTTCTAGACGATTAAAGTCTTTTAAATAATTTCCACAATTATTAATATTTTCTCCATATTTTAAAAATTCCCAAATAATTATTAAATAATTCTCATAATTCAATAATAATCTTAATTAATTATTAATCCGAAAATAATTAATTAAAACAACCCAATTAACCATTTAAATCAATTAAATCCATTAAACTGGATTAAACCGTTAATTCCAATCAACTCAATTTAAATCGGTTAACCAACCCGAACCAGTCATCGGTGTCGACTGACACCGGCTTGGTGTCGTTCGACACTAACAATATTGGTGTCGCTCGACACCTGATTCCCTGGGTGAAACCGAACGCGATGAAACAACACCACAAACACAGAATCACAGTATAAACAACACCATCAACGATTAAACTTCACAATCAACACATAATCAACACGAAAAACATCAAAGACAAAACTATCAATCAACCCACAACATAGATCCAGAAACCACGGACCCACAGTCACGCAATCACCTTGATTTCGGATTTGAGAAAGAGGAAAGGAAGATGAACAGCAAGAATCAGCAACCAAAACCTCCAAAAATCTCCACAAAACTCCAGAATCGCCTTCTAAACTCTCTGCCTCGAAATAAGAGCTCCAAAACGCGGTCAGCCCCTTTTTATTTCGAGTCTTAGGGTTTCCAAACCCAAACCAAGCGAAACCCAACGATTTAAAAACAAACCGGAAATTTGCAATCAGACCGGTGTTGATCGACACCAGCCTAAATCCCACTTCTTTGGTTTACGGATGTTACAAGTTTTGCATTTTGTAACATCCGTAAACCAAAGTTCTGAGTTTTGAGGGGTGTCGAGCGACACCAAGGTGGTGTCGATCGACACCGGTCCGAAAATCGAATTTCCTGTTCGATTTGAGTCGCTGGTTTTGTTGGTTAAGGGCAAGTGAGCCCTAAGTCGCGAAATAAAAAGGAAGCAGCCGCTGGGTGGCTCATATTTCGAGGTTTTTCAAGGCAGAAGAGTTCTAGGGTGTTTTTGTGGAGTTTTGAGAAGTTTCTGAGGTGTTTGCTGGTTGTTCTTCCTTGTTCATCTCCCTTTCTCCCTTTCAATCCAAATCCAAGGTGAGTGCGTGACTGTGGGCTCGGGATTTCCGGATTTAGGATGTTAGATGAATGAATCAATGTTTCTAGTTGTTGTTCTTGAGTTGTGTGATGATTTATGTGTTGATTGTGGTGTTGAATCGTGTGTGGATTGATTATTATGTTAATTGTGTTAATTGTTGTTTCTGTGTGTTTAGTGCCGATCTGTTGCACTCGGATTCGAGCAGACGACCGAGTGTCGATCGACACCAAGTTTGGTGTCGGTCGACACCACCGGTTTTGTCTGGTTTAATCCGATTTAAATTGGAATTGTTGGTTTAATCAAATTGGAATTGGTTTAATCCGGTTTAATGGTTTTAATTAATTTAATTGGTTAATTGAAATGGTTTAATTAATTATTTTCGGATTAATAATTAATTAAGATTATTATTTAATTATGAGAATTATTTAATAATTATTCGGAATTATTTTAATGGTGGAAATTATTTAAAAGACTTTAATTATCTGGAAATTGCGTAATTGGCCCGTGGGCAGAGTGATCGCTTCACTAAGTATTTATGATAATACTTACGCATCTCCTTTCCTGTGATGCAGGTGGTAGAAATGTCTAAACGCGGAATCAAGGCCGAAGAAGAGGATGATAGGATTTATGTTTTATTTCTTTTGCTTAAGTTGTTAGAATTATTTGATATTTGATTCATTTGAATTATTTGATTATTGACTTCATTGTGGAATTGGTTGATTTATTTATTTAAAGATTTTTAAGACTTCCGCTAGATTTGTTTTAAAAAAAAAAAAAAAAAATGTTGGTTGTTTCATTTTGGTATCAGAGCCTAGACGGTTTTAGGACGTGCTAGGTTGATAGTTTTAGTATCATCCTCTTCGGGCTTCAGGAGATTCCGCGGTAAGTTTGTTTGTGTTGTTGGTTTTGTGTTTTGTATCTCACCTCTTTGTTCCATACAGTGAGATGGACGGTGGTGCTCGAGGTAGAGGTAGAGGCCGAGGTGCAGGTCGAGGTGCTGGCCGCGGTCGAGGCCGTGGCAGAGGTCGTGGAGGTCGTGGAGGTCGGGGTCGTGGAGAGCCAGAGGATTCGGGCGAGAGTGTTGCGCCGAATGTGGCGACTGCGTCGGTGACCCAGTCTATTTCAGCGGCGAGTGAGGCCGGTGTGGGCGTCGGTGGTGGCGCGGGGGCTGGAGCGGCCCCAGGTGGGGGTGCGGCTCCGGCTCAGGGTCGAGATGACCTGGTTGTGGGGTTACTGACACGGTTGCTGGCACGTTTTCCGCCAGTGGTTCCTCAGCAGACTCCGGGTGTCCCTCCGATGGCCGGTGTACCGCAGGGTGCGCCAGTGTTTGGGCAGCAGGATGCTGCAGTGCTTGGTCAGCCGGGTGCGGCTTTTGTTGGGCAGCAGGGTGCTGCAGTGCTTGGTCAGCCGGGCGCTGCTTTTGTTGGGCAGCAGGGGGCTGCGGTGGTTGGTCATCCGTCCTATTTAGAGATGATGGGACAGATGCAGCGTATTGGGACGCCTTTCTTCGAGGGCGGAGTTGGTCCAGAGGTGGCCGATGAGTGGAGGTCGAGAGTGGAGCGGAACTTCCAGTCGATCAAGTGTCCGGTTCAGTATCAGGTTGAGTTAGCGGTCCACTATCTGAGTGGTGACGCACATTTGTGGTGGCGGGCTGTTCAGGGCATGAGAGCTGTCTGGACTTGGGAAGAGTTTGTGGCGGAGTTTGACGCCAAGTACTTTCCTCAGGAGGCTCGAGATAGACTTCATCTGCGGTTTATCGCTTTGACGCAGGGTGACCGTTCAGTGCGTGAGTACGACGCAGAGTTCAGCAGGCTAGTGGTGCATACTGGTCCCGGTATAGGCGGTGAGCGCAGTGTCATGCAGAGGTTCCTTCAGGAACTTCGTCCGAGCATCAGGACTCAGTGCCGAGGTCGTGACTATACCGTGAGAGCTGAGCTAGTGGAGCTGGCAGCTTCTATTGAGGAGGACCTTCGTGAGCAGGCTGGTCCGGTGGTGGTGCCGTCTGCGGATGCTCCTGCTATCCAGCCTCGGAGTCAGCAGCAGCAGTCGCAGCAGCGCCGTAGTTCGAGTGTTGGTTCTGGTTCTGGCAGAGGCAGCAGGCCTGCACAGGGTTAGAAGAGGAGTCGGGAGGAGTCTTCTTCCGGCAGCCGTTTTCCTCGTGGTGCGTGTTACGGGTGCGGCAGTACGGAGCACCGAGTGTATAGTTGTCCCAGGAGGGTTGTGCCTCGGGATACTAGAGACACTAGGGAGTGTTTCCATTGCGGAGAGTCGGGACATATCAGGTCGAGGTGTCCCAAGTTGCAGAGTTTGACAGTGGCAGCAGTTCAGCCGATAGCGGCTCGACCAGTGACTCAGGTGGCAGCGGTTCAGCCAGTGGGCCAGTTGGGGGCGGGACCGAGAGTCTACTCTTCTACAGAGGTTGGCCAGTCGAGTCAGGGCGGACAGATCACAGGTACATTTATTGACTCAGACTTCGTAAATTCCCTAAGTTATTTTTGTGGTTGTTGTTTGTTTGCAATATTTTGCCTGTGATGGGATTAGCAGGGTCTCATAGTTTTAAATGTGTAGGGACCTTGTTAGTCGGTGGCGTTCAGTCACACGTTTTATTCGATTCTGGAGCATCTAATTGCTTCATCACTCCGGAGTGGGCCGAGAGTAGTGGCATCCGGAGCAGCGCGGGTGAGCGTGCCGGCTTGGTCAAGGTGGCTGGAGGTGGTTTCCTGGCTACTTCGGGCCGTGCTAGAGGCGTTGATATTCAGATTGCGGGGCAGTCGATGCCAGCGGATTTGGTGATTAGTCCGGTGGAGTTATATGACAGCATTCTGGGGATGGACTGGTTATCTTTTTACCGGGTTCATCTGGATTGCTACAGAGGCAGAGTGGTTTTTGAGCGTGATGGCGGGAGGTTAGTGTTTCAGGGTGTGAGACCGACTTCCGGGAGCATAGTGATCTCGGCGATTCAGGCGGAGCAGTTGATTGAGCGAGGCTGCGAGGCCTATTTGGCGACGATCTCTATGGCGGAGTCCAGTGGTGAGGTGGTTTTCGAGGATATTCGGGTGGTTCGAGAGTTTCCAGAGGTTTTTCAGTCGTTGACGGGGTTGCCACCTTCGCGGTCAGATCCTTTCACGATTGAATTAGAGCCGGGGACAGCGCCGATATCCAAGACGCCTTACAGGATGGCTCCAGCAGAGTTGGCAGAGCTGAAGAAGCAGCTAGAGGACCTTCTGAGTAAAGGGTTCATTCGACCGAGTGTTTCACCGTGGGGAGCACCAGTTCTGTTTGTGAAGAAGAAGGATGGGAGTTTCCGGCTGTGTATTGATTACCGGGGACTGAACCGAGTTACGGTGAAGAACAGGTACCCTCTCCCGAGGATTGACGAGTTGTTGGATCAGTTGAGGGGTGCTACTTGGTTCTCCAAGATAGACTTGGCATCGGGTTATCATCAGATCCCGATAGATGAGGCGGATATCCGCAAGACTGCTTTCAGGACACGTTATGGGCATTTTGAGTTTGTGGTTATGCCTTTCGGTTTGACGAATGCACCTGCGGCATTCATGAGGTTGATGAACGACGTATTCAGGGAGTATTTGGATGTGTTTGTCATCATCTTCATCGACGATATTCTGGTTTATTCGAGGAGTCCTGAGGAGCATGAGACTCATTTGAGGTTGGTTCTGGAGAAGCTTCGAGAGCAGAAGCTGTATGCTAAGTTGAGCAAGTGCAGTTTCTGGCAGCGAGAGATGGGTTTTCTCGGACATATTGTTTCTGCAGAGGGCGTGTCTGTAGATCCGGCGAAGATAGAGGCCATCAGAGATTGGCCTAGACCTAGTAGTGCTACCGAGATCAGGAGCTTTCTTGGGTTAGCAGGTTATTACAGGAGATTCGTCAGGGGTTTTGCGAGTATGGCACAGCCGATGACGCAGTTGACTAGGATGGATGTTCCTTTTGTGTGGACGTCTGAGTGTGAGGAGAGCTTTGAGAAGCTCAAGGAGTATTTGACTAGTACACCTGTTTTGGCGTTACCCGAGCCAGGGAAGCCTTATGCTGTGTACACCGATGCTTCAGGTATTGGTCTGGGTTGTGTGCTGATGCAGGAGGGCAGAGTTATTGCTTACGCTTCGAGACAGTGGCAGGGGAGCGAGCGTAACCGTCCTACCCATGATCTAGAGTTGGGAGCGGTGGTCTTCGCGCTTAAGATCTGGAGGTCTTATTTGTATGGTGGTTCAGTTCAGATCTTCACGGACCACAAGAGTCTTAAGCACATTTTTACTCAGCCGATGCTGAATGCGAGACAGACGCGCTGGTTGAGTTCTTAGCGGATTATGATTTGGAGATCATCTATCATCCGGGCAAGGCTAACCTAGTGGCAGATGCTTTGAGTCGACGGAGGTGTGATTCGGCTTTAGAGCAGGACGTTGAGGCGTTGGTAGGCGAGATTAGCACTTTGCGCCTTTGTGCTATTTCTCAGGAGCCTTTGGGTTTAGAGGCAGTTGATCAGGCAGATTTGTTAAGCCGGATCAGGGTGGCGCAGCAGAGTGATCAGAGTTTGATTGATGCGTCACATGTGCCGAGTTCCGAGTATCAGGTTGCTGAGAACGGGACTATTCTGGTTCGTGGTCGGGTTTGTGTACCCAAGGTTGATGAGTTGAGACAGTAGATTCTGAGAGAGGCTCATTCGAGCAAGTTCTCGATTCATCCAGGAGCGACCAAGATGTACCGTGATCTCAAGAGGTACTACCATTGGGTTGGGATGAAGAAAGATGTGGCTGATTGGGTTGCGAGGTGCAACACTTGTGCCTTAGTAAAGGCTGAGCATCAGGTTCCAGGTGGTCTATTACAGAGTTTACCCATTCCAGAGTGGAAGTGGGACATGATTACGATGGATTTCGTGGTTGGGCTACCTATCTCGAGGACACATGATGCTATTTGGGTTATCGTGGATCGGTTGACTAAGTCAGCACATTTCTTGGCCATCAAGAAAACAGATGGAGCAGCTGTTTTGGCTAAGAAGTTCGTGCGTGAGATTGTGAGGCTGCATGGAGTGCCAGCCAGTATAGTGTCAGACCGAGATCCGAGATTTGCCTCAGAGTTTTGGAGGGCATTTCAGGCTGAGATGGGCACTAAGGTGCACATGAGTACGGCATATCATCCACAGACAGATGGGCAGTCAGAGAGGACGATTCAGACTTTAGAGGATCTGTTGAGGATGTGTGTGCTAGATTGGGGTGGTCATTGGGCAGATCACTTGAGCTTGGTTGAGTTTGCTTACAACAACAGCTTCCAGGCGAGTATTGGCATGGCTCCTTTCGAGGCTTTGTATGGGAGGCCATGTAGGACACCCTTATGCTGGACCCAAGTGGGGGAGCGCAGCATTTATGGAGCTACTTATGTTCAGGAGACGACTGAGAAGGTTCGTGTTGTGCGACTGAACATGAAGGAAGCTCAGGATAGACAGAAGAGTTACGCAGATAGACGCAGACGAGAGCTTGAGTTTCAGGTTGGAGATAGAGTGTATCTCAAGATGGCGATGTTGAGGGGTCCTAACAGATCCATCGCAGAGAACAAGCTGAGTCCGCGTTTCATGGGTCCGTTTCCAGTTGTGGAGCGAGTGGGACCGTTGGCGTACAGGTTGGAGTTGCCTCCGATTATGAGAGCCTTTCACAAGGTGTTTCATGTGTCGATGCTGAGGAAGTGTCTTCATCCTTCTGAGGAGATAGTGGCTCAGATTCCAGAGGATCTTCAGCCAGATTTGACAGTTCCGGCAGTGCCTGTGAGGATTCTTGAGAGGAGAATCAAGGTTCTGCGGAACAAGAGGATACCGTTATTGAGAGTTTTGTGGGCTTGTGGCGGTATTGAGGAGGAGACTTGGGAGCCAGAGGCAAAGATGAAGTTGAAGTTCAGGAAGTGGTTCGACAAGCAGAGTGTGGAGTGAGCTTCTTTCGTCTTTGTGGCTTTGTTTTTGGTTTAGCTTGCGAGCTTTTGTTGTTGTTGTTTTGGTTTACGTTGTAAGACATACATTTTTGAGATTTATGAGATGGAGTTTTGCCTCATTATCTTTGTTATTTAATGTTGTCTTGGATGTTACACTTGTTGACCAGTTGGGTCGTGAGACGTTTCAATCTTTTTGTTACAAGCGTTTTAAGAATTTTTTTTCTAAGGGCTGCGGTCCTGAATAACTCATTACGTTTTGGAGACTTTGGTTCTCTGGCAGACTTACCTGAGTGCCGTGGCTTCAGTGTGAGTAGCTTATCCGAGTGTCGTGGCTTCGGTATAAGCTTTGGCGACCCATCTGGGAGGCCGTGGCCCCAGTTTGGGTGGTTGCAGACTTGTTTGGGAGGCCGTGGCCCCAATACAAGTGGTTTGGTTGAGACTCTTTTGGGAGGCCGTGGCCCCAAATTGAGTGTTTGGGTAATGAGTTAAGAGGAAAATGTCTTGGAACGTGCGTATACATAGGATAGAGTGTGAGTCTCGGGGATCAGTTGAGGATCTCCAGTGTTGTGACCTTGCGAGGTCGGATTGTTGGTCTAGCGAGACGTGTTTGAGTTAGGATTCGAGGACGAATCCAGTTTAGTGGGGGAGAGTTGTAACATCCGTAAACCAAAGTTCTGAGTTTTGAGGGGTGTCGAGCGACACCAAGGTGGTGTCGATCGACACCGGTCCGAAAATCGAATTTCCGGTTCGATTTGAGTCGCTGGTTTTGTTGGTTAAGGGCAAGTGAGCCCTAAGTCGCGAAATAAAAAGGAAGCAGCCGCTCGGTGGCTCATATTTCGAGGTTTTTCAAGGCAGAGGAGTTCTAGGGTGTTTTTGTGGAGTTTTGAGAAGTTTCTGAGGTGTTTGCTGGTTGTTCTTCCTTGTTCATCTCCCTTTCTCCCTTTCAATCCAAATCCAAGGTGAGTGCGTGACTGTGGGCTCGGGATTTCCGGATTTAGGATGTTAGATGAATGAATCAATGTTTCTAGTTGTTGTTCTTGAGTTGTGTGATGATTTATGTGTTGATTGTGGTGTTGAATCGTGTGTGGATTGATTATTATGTTAATTGTGTTAATTGTTATTTCTGTGTGTTTAGTGCCGATCTGTTGCACTCGGATTCGAGCAGACGACCGAGTGTCGATCGACACCAAGTTTGGTGTCGGTCGACACCACCGGTTTTGTCTGGTTTAATCCGATTTAAATTGGAATTGTTGGTTTAATCAAATTGGAATTGGTTTAATCCGGTTTAATGGTTTTAATTAATTTAATTGGTTAATTGAAATGGTTTAATTAATTATTTTCGGATTAATAATTAATTAAGATTATTATTTAATTATGAGAATTATTTAATAATTATTCGGAATTATTTTAATGGTGGAAATTATTTAAAAGACTTTAATTATCTGGAAATTGCGTAATTGGCCCGTGGGCAGAGTGATCGCTTCACTAAGTATTTATGATAATACTTACGCATCTCCTTTCCTGTGATGCAGGTGGTAGAAATGTCTAAACGCGGAATCAAGGCCGAAGAAGAGGATGATAGGATTTATGTTTTATTTCTTTTGCTTAAGTTGTTAGAATTATTTGATATTTGATTCATTTGAATTATTTGATTATTGACTTCATTGTGGAATTGGTTGATTTATTTATTTAAAGATTTTTAAGACTTCCGCTAGATTTGTTTTAAAAAAAAAAAAAAAAAAAAAAAAAATGTTGGTTGTTTCACATTTGATCACAAATTATGGTCAGAAAAATGAAAACACCCCAATAAATACTCACTCACTGATTCTAGTTTCTTTGCCAAGGTTGAATTTCCCTTCTACTGATTTCTTTCTTGTGAAACCTTCTAAGCAATTTATATAACCAAATAAACTATGCAAATTTTACGGATTTCTTGCATTCACCAAACCACTTCTTTGAAAGTGTAAGATTTATATCAAACCATATACTATACGCATTTATATCTTAAAATAAAATAAAATAAAAACATATACTGAACGCACAATATATATATATATATATATATATCCATCTGAATTTCAAATATTCCATCATTATTATACATAATAGAAACAGAACATGGACCAATGTACACATTCAGACTATTTTAGTTCATCATACATTGATCAAAACAATCCCAAGCTCAAGAATTTTTTTAAAGCATATATCGCAAAGTAAAAAGTATTATGCTTCTTCATCCTTTTTCCGGAATGTCTCCCTCTCTCGAAGAATCTTTTGTCCCATATACCTACAAATAACACTCAAAAACAATTATTTCCTAATCAAATGTTCAACATGTTTTGGATCTTTTTTTTCTTTAATTTGTTTATGCATTTACCTTCCGAGCATCATGACCGTAGCTTGAGGATTAGTACCCGGTGACTTGAGAAATGTGGACCCATCGATAACCCTCAAAGAATCAATACCCAAAACTTTGTAATTCTTGTCAACCACTCTTCCAACTTGGCAACCTCCATGGTAATGCCAAATAGTCATCACAGTGTCAATGCAAAACTGCTTTAAATTAAACGCCGAAGTTATGTGCCTCGGCCTAAGATTAGTGGGAACGCTTAGCATTAGATCAAGCAAGCCATGTACGGTCGCGTCCGGGTACTTGAAATTGGAAAACGCCTTGGAGTTAATCACTTTGGTAATTGTGGTAATCCCTTCAACACATTTCTCTAGATCCTCTGGATCTTGATAGTAGTTGAATCTCACTGAAGGATTATCATTAGGGTTTGTGTTCCTAAGCTCCAAGTGACCTCTCGAGACCGGTCCAGCAACTTTCTGAAGGATTATACCAGCTTTTGTGGTCGCATTCAATAAAGGATCAAAGGATTTGAAAAAATCAGTGATGGACTGAGTCGAGAGTGGTGGGGATGTAGTAGGAGTCGTAGTAGTACGGGTTGTCTCCATCTTAAACAATTGGAAGAAACACACACAAAATAATATATAGTTGTATGAATAAATAATAGTAAAAGTTGTAATAATTACGTTTAAATATGTTATACCTCGTTAAGATAATTCAAAACACCGTCGAAAAAATGACGAGTCCAACTATAAGAGAAGATTACGCCACTCGCTCCTTCGATGTAACTATCAAACTTTGTGATGGCAACGGCTTGTATTAGAGAAACTTCCACGGGCGAAGGAGAAGGAATAAAGATGGCATTCATCGGATTATCTCCCATTCCTTGTCCAACCATTGGATGATCTAAGACCACCGGGTTAATCCCGTGAGCCGCTAGATGAGCCATAGGACCGACGCCGCTCAGCATTAGGAGCTGCGGGCTCCCGATGGCACCCGCAGACAAAATCACCTCGTTCATTGCGTTTTTGGCTAGCTCTACCTTGTGTAACACTCCATTTGCGTCTTGAAATATCACTCCGTATGCTTTTGGCCTTGGCCTTCCTGTCCAAAACATAGTTTTTATATATCTTAAGTAGATATGCACATATAAACAACATATCATATACTTTTATCGATCTAAAGTGAAACAACTGTTCTTTTTATTTTGTAAGCTTTTCATTTGTAACCAAAAATTTAAACCGTATCATAAATGGTTTTTAATGTTTTGTTCTCATTTCTATAAAACTAATAAAACCCAAAAAAAAAAAAAAAACATTAACTATATGTAAACTAAACCGTAAACAATATGTGTGAATTGATCGACCAATACCTTTGGTGGTGAAGAGGATCTTGTGAACAGAAGCGTGCAAATAGACAGCAACCGTGCTCGGATTAGCATACTCCAACAGATTCGCCGCAGTGTGTCTATGACCGGCACGGTCGAAGATTGTACCACCGACCTTGGTCCCAAAGATATGATCGTACGTGAAACCGTTGTACGGAAATTCTCCGGCCTCCAAGAGCCCATCTTTAAACGCCGATTGCCATCCCAACATCGGCGGTTGAAACGCCACTTTCTTCTCGACCCACTCGTAAGCAGCTTCCACTTCATCGCTATTCCACTCTACCTCTTTCACGTACTCATCTCCCGCACGTGTGTAGAACCCCGCGTTTAGCACCGAGCCTCCACCGAGGACACGCGCACGTGTGTTGTAAACGCCGTCTTCGGAGACGAAAAGCTGAGACCACGATTTGGGTGATATGTTGGAGAGCGTGTTTGCGAAGTTTCCGATATCTGTTGCCGACGGGTTATCGTAAGGCGAGCCTCCGCGTTCTAGGACTAAAACGCTAGCGTTTTGAGATAGCGTTGCCGCTAACGCGCAACCGGAGGTTCCTCCTCCGATGATTATGTAATCGAAGCGAGCGAACATTGGTGCTAATGTTGCATCTTTCATAAAACTATAATATTCAGCTTAACGAAAAGAAAAAAAATAAATCACTGAATTAGTACCAAAAAAGCCAAATGCTAATAAATATAATATTGTCACACATTAAATGAAACGTAAGGAAACAAATAAATATTGTTTTACCAAAAAAAAAAACAAATAAATAGTGTACCTTTATCTGGAAAACACGAGCCATGGGAGATGAATGTTACGATGAGAATTATGCGAAATAACCATAATATTTGAAAATCCATTATAGGGAAAGATTGTGCTTGATTTGCTCTTTATATTTAGATTAGAGCAAAAAAAAGGAGTAGGTTTGATGGAGTTTATATAATAAGATGAAGGAAGGATGAGTCTCTTTTCGTTCTTAAGAGAGTGTAAGCTTTTATGGTTCACCAACACTTATTTATTGCTCTTAGGTTCATACAAAGATTTTAGGTTTGATAAAAAAAAATTATTTAATTAAAAGAAGGAATTTTCTTGTTTCTCGTACGCTCTAGTTACTAATGATTTGAATCTTTGCAGTTATAACTTTTTCTTTCAATGTCACGAAAATTAAATTTGATCAATCTTTCAAAAGTTATTTTATCGATAAGACTGACCTACAAGTCAAATAGAAAAAGAGTTGATTAATATTAGATGAAAGTACTAACACAACGATTATAATATATAAAGATCTTACCGCAACAACCCATAAAGAAATATCAAGATGCATAAAAAATTAATCACCGCACAGAAAGATCTTTTATATATATCAAGATGCATACTTCTTCTTTAACAACTTAATCACCGCATAGAAAGATGCTTCATATATATTGCATTTCTTTCCTAGCAATATACATTTAAGTTTGATAGTTATTCAATCCTTAAGTTGCTTAATTCATTTGGTCTATTAGTTTCTAAATATTTGAAATATCAATAAAATTATAATGTAGTATGTTCCATGAAAATGATGTAGTATCTGCCCAAATCTGTCATACTTTATCTCCAAGTATAGAAAGAATAGTTGGCAATTGACTAGTGTCCGTTGTTTAGTAATGAAATCGAAGTTAATGAGTTATGCAAAAGTCACATTCTAATTTTGTTATTGATTTAATATGGTTCTTGAAATTATTACACCTTCACAAATAGAATGATGGTAGCTGCAACTGCGGACTTCCCATCAACTAGTTTTTAATTCACCATGGTGGAAAATGTGCATTTTCATTACATTGATTATCTTTTCAAAGGAAGGTTGGTTGTTCAAAACAAAAACAAAATTAAAATTTTAGAGGAAGGTTTGATTAATTATTATGGATTTAGTGGTGGTTTTGTACTGAAGATCTGGTAATGATGTGATGGAATAAGCATCTACAGATCTACATTAATGAGTCTACTTATGTTCTTAAGGCCGAGGAGCTTCGAGCAACACTCATTTTTATGACCCTACTACTTCCTTTGTCGGGCCTTAACGTTTGTGGTTTTAATTTCATGGACTGGTGGTTTTGTAGGCGAGATTTTAAGATTGAGTACTTCTTAAAGAAAAAGAAAAAAGTACTTCTCAAAACTTTATATGTTGTGTTATTGAATTATTTTAGTACTATTTAAAAAATAAAAATCCGTCATATTCGCTTAATAATATTTTCTCAACATTTGTAAAGTATTTCTAATTGAAGTGAAAATTGATTGTTATTTAACTAGATGAATTCCCACACTACATACGGATTTTATTTTTGATTTTACGTTACGAAATTATATATCTTACTAACAAATATGAACTACCCAATTTCATATTTCTAGTCGGTTTTGCTTTGGGCTTTCATATCGTTTTGGTTCTCGAAAAAGTTGGCAAAGCTGCAATACATGATTTCACAAAGTGATGTTTGATCCACTGTGGTCTACATAATTATATAAGAGAATCAAAATCAATTATCAAGCCATATTATTTCTGAATCAAAGGAATCAGAGGTTCCATATAAGATAGCTACAATGTTACTGGTGTTTCTTTGTGACATTAGAGTGCCAGGAAGCTTCTTCCATTGTTGGTTGCTAAAATCGGAACTTCGATGGGCTGGTTTCAGAGAGGAAAAGGTCAGAAGCCAGGGTTTCAAGGTTGATGTGAGATTGGTAACAAATAACTACGTTTCACCATTTCAACAAAGAAGGCGAATAGTTCAATCGAACATTAAGAATTGGGGGAATACGTAAGGTTTTAATTTCAGAAAGACACATGCAACCTTCACAATTAGCAAAAATGATAATGTGTCAAGCTGTGGGAAAGAAATACCCTCGTCACATTCCTTAACTCTTAAATCAATACAATTCCTCAACTAATTCAGCAACTCTAACTGTTGACAAACATAATTATAGAAATTTTATTGTATAATTATAATTTGGGTATATGTTCTGGTTTTAAATATATCTGATATCCACGAATATTGATGAAGAGAAACTATTCGGATATTTGTCGATAACCAAAACAGTTTTGGTTTTGGTTCGATTATGTTTGGTTCGGTTCAGTTCAGTTATTTTGGTTTCTATTTTAAATGGCCATGGCAAGTTCTAGTCACACGAACTAATGGCAAATGTAAAGAAAAAAATATATGGTTTAGACCGGTTAAAAATTTAGGTTTATTCACTCATGGAATCGGGAGCAGGATGCAGAAGGTGGAAGCTCTGAAAGCGGAAAAACAATTTTAAAAAAACAAATATTAGGAAGCGGATACTTGTTGGAAGTATATATATATGTGTGTGTGTGTGTGTATTGCTTAACTATCTAGAAAACATAGCATAATTTGGTACTGTTTTTTCTCCTAGTTTACGAAACAAGAAGCACCCAAACGTAATGTTTTTTGTTTTTAACCTCGCTATATATTTTTTTAATTTCTTTAACCTTACTAGAGATTTTTTAATTAGAGTTATAACTTATATTTATCAGGTAGGGGTGTGATTTCGGGCCCAGAATTAGCGGGCCTACAGGAGCCTATGCTGTAAAATGAGCCCGTTTAAGCCTGTTAAGGAGAGAATCTTAAATGGGTTCAAAAGGGCTACTCATTTAAACACAATTAAATGGGCCCGTTTACACCCGATTATTTTTTTTTTTCAAAATTTTTTAATGGAAACGACGATTGATTTCTGCAACTTTTTCTCATCTTCCTCACTGAAATCTTCGATCATTCATCCTCTCTAGTCTCTAGTCTCCACTGCTGCCCGTCGTCACTGTCTCTCCTCTACCGCCGTCCGTCGTTACTATCTCTCCTCTCCACCACCGTCTCTGTCTCCTTCTCTCCAGTTACTAGATCTCTCGGTATAAACGCGCTCTCTCTCTCTGTGTTGGTTTTCTTCGTTGATTCTTAGCCATTGCATGTTGATGGGTTTCGTGAATTTCAGTTGATTTCTAGAGTTTTGGTTTGTGGGTTTTCCTCCTGTGATGTTTTCATGATTCAAAACATGAATCTATGATTCTCTGTATCTCGATGTATAGTGTTATTATGATTCTCTGTATCTCTCCTCCTCAGTGATTTCACTCTGATATTTTACTTGATTGAATCTGTATATCTCGATCTCTTTGCATACTCGTTTGATTTCTCTTCTCTTCTCTAACCGATTTAGTTTATGTTTATGAGCTAAATCGATTTGGTTTATGTATTTGAATTTGATCAATCAGTGATTGAGATGGATTGTGATTGTGATTGTGATTGTACATATAAGTTATATGTACACAATGAGAAAGTTGCGATGAAAATAATCTGGTTCCCGACTCTGATCTGTAATAATCACGCTTCCAAATTTTATCGGATTTCGTGCAATCCAATCTCTCATCTTTGACCTCATCCCTCACTCAACCCATCAATAATCCATTTTAGCTCTCATTTACTTTCGTTTCGAATCTGAATTTTCTGCAAATTTAATTGCCAGGAGAATCGGCGTCACGTTCCTCCTCGCTTCGCTTCGCTTCGGAATCTGTTGGTAAGATTTCGCCGATCTGATGATTCTGTGATTGTACCAGGTTTCCGTTTCTATCACCGATTTGCATAACCTAGACATCATCTGGGTCGTGTTTATTGTTTATTGTCAGTCAAGTCTGTTCTTTTCGATTTCCTAATCTAATTGATCATCAAGGGTTTACAAGTTTGGTATCATTGTATCATTCTGCTGAATAACACACTTGGCATTTTTGTATATTGACTTATTGGGTAGTTCATGATTTCGATTATTGAACTATCATCTCCTTTGATATTGACTTATCATTCTTTCGCAAGCACTATCTACTATCTCTGTGTTTTCTACATTTCATTGTTCAGTTTAAAGGAATACCATTTCTGTGTTTTGTTGATTAGGAGTTATGTTCGTTTTGATATTTGAGCTGTAGTGAGCGATTCTGATATTTACTAGTACCAAAGATTATTAGATACAGCTTCTGAGGCTTATAAGCTTTACTTGTTAAAAGGATTAGGACTTTCACAAGTTGGAATATTCCAACTAAACTCTGAAATTTATGTCTCTCTTTGAAATATTTTATAGGGTAAATAAAATGAGTGGTGAATCAGATTATATTAGATACTAATCAAAATTCTAGCTTCGGAGGCTCAAAGATTTAGTTGTTAAAAGATTATGGATCTTCTCTCAATCCGAAACTTATTTCTCTGTTTGAAATGTTTTATAGGGTGAGAGAAGATGAGTGGTGAACTTGTTTTAGCCGCTAGAGTTTACCGTGACCTTCTCAAAGCAGTGGTGAAACATGTTGGAAAAGAAGATCACAAGGCTCATTTCACAGAGTTTGTAAAACAGGAATTTCGAAACAAGGCAAACTCAGAGAAAATTGACCTCGCTCGCAATTACACATATCTTCTTAATAGCATTCACTCTCACAAGGTGAAGCCTTTCCATAAGTCTTAATCACATTGTCATTGTTCTTTCTTTGCCTTGGTTTCTAATGTTACTTGTTGTGATTCAGTCTGACATGGTTAAGCAAACTCTCCTTGTTGTTGCAGGATTTGCTGTTTTCGTACAACATTGCGGTTGATAGAACCGAGGAAATGAAACGAGTGCTTGGGAAATCTGCAGCTAGTGTAGGGCTTCGTCTTCCCGAGGTTTACCAGCCAGCCTTGATCATGTAATCATGCTAATGCATACACATTTCCTTTTGTCGTTCTGGAGGATAAGCAAGCCACTCTGGTTTCTTCATTTCTTTGGACAAAATTTTGGTAAAGTTTGAAATAAATGTAATAGTAGACTGGAGGTAGAGAGCTCTTCTCTTTTAAGCTGCTATGCATTGACAAAATCTTAGATGCATAGATTACAATTTTCATTGCATATGGTACCAAGAACATATTCATGTTGTGTATTGTGTTGTATGAAACCACCAAGGTGAGAGCAGTAAGAGCAGATTTTATGATTTAAAGAAGCCAGCCAAAGTAAAAAAAACCTTTCTTAGTAATCAAATAATTCGGATGGTTCTTAGTAACTTTTGTTCAAAATCTCTGACTTCATCAACCATTCAAGACAAACTAACCAACCATTCAAGTCTTAAAAACTTAAAGCTATTTAGAGAAATTTGTTCTGGATTTCTATATTTGGAGGTAACTAGTGAAATGGTAAACAAGATTATGATGAGAAAAAACTTGAAAAAGACCATTATGGGTTTTATGTCTTTATCTAAATCTCGATAAAGCCATCTACACCGCTTGTATGCTCTTATCTGGTTCCTATTTTGTTTTTTTCTCTATTTATTTATTTAGTGGAGACATTGATGCTAACACTTTTGTTTTCTTAATCACTCTTTAAGGCTCTGGTGAGGTTTGGTTTCTTCTTACTTTGAATCTAATTAGCTGAGATCAATAGAGCTTTGAGTTGAGAGCAAAGCAGAGAAGAGAGATATGGGGAAAGGAGGGATGTCTCATGGAGAAGGCTCAAAGGTGGAAGAAGAGAACATGGCTGCTTGGTTGGTTGGTGTCAACACCCTCAAGATCCAACCTTTTCTTCTTCCTTCCGTTGGTAAAGCCAAATTCTTTTTGATTGGACTTCTAAGTGACCCTTTTGTTGAAGCTAATAGATTTATGTTCTTATGAAGGTCCTCATGATGTGAGAGTTAGGATGAAAGCTGTTGGAATTTGTGGAAGTGATGTTCATTACCTCAAGGTACTTATTTATTATATATAATCAGAGAGAATCTTGCTTTCTTCTGATTTGTTATGGTTCTTGATTCTTGAAATTGTGCTTTCGATGTTACAAAAAAACAAAAAAACAAAAAAAACAAGACCATGAGATGTGCGGATTTCATTGTGAAAGAACCGATGGTGATTGGACATGAATGTGCTGGGATCATTGAAGAAGTAGGTGGAGAAGTGAAGCATCTAGAGGTCGGTGACCGTGTGGCTCTTGAGCCTGGGATTAGTTGCTGGAGATGCAATCTCTGCAAGGAAGGAAGATACAATCTTTGTCCAGAGATGAAGTTCTTTGCAACCCCACCGGTCCATGGCTCCTTAGCCAACCAAGTGGTTCACCCTGCGGATCTATGTTTCAAGTTGCCTGAGAATGTGAGCTTGGAAGAAGGAGCAATGTGTGAGCCACTAAGTGTTGGTGTGCACGCTTGTCGCAGAGCTGAGGTCGGTCCTGAAACAAACGTGTTGGTGATGGGAGCTGGACCAATTGGGCTAGTCACCATGTTGGCTGCTCGAGCTTTCGGTGTGCCTAGAGTTGTTATTGTGGATGTTGATGAGAACCGTTTATCCGTAGCTAAACAGCTCGGTGTACACGGGGTTGTTAAAGTGACTACAAGCTTAGAGGTTCTTTACACTTTTGTTACTTCCCAAATCTTTCTGAAAAACTTTAATGATCTGTTTTGTTAGTATAAGATAAAGAAGAACTTGTTCCTTTCTTACTCTTGCAGGATGTTGGATTTGAAGTTGAACAGATTCAGAAAGCTATGGGGTCAAACATCGATGTGACATTCGATTGTGCGGGTTTTAACAAAACCATGTCGACGGCATTAGCAGCTACTCGATGTGGTGGTAAAGTCTGCCTTGTTGGAATGGGTCATGGTGTAATGACTGTCCCTCTCACTCCTGCAGCTGCAAGGTAACTTCTTTTGACCACCTCAAAGCAAGAAAATTTGTCAAGACTTTGAAAACAATCTTATGTTGTTGTGTTTTTGGTTTATGAGACAGGGAGGTAGATGTGGTAGGTGTGTTTAGGTACAAGAACACATGGCCTTTGTGTCTTGAGTTCCTTACAAGCGGTAAGATTGATGTGAAACCACTCATAACCCACAGATTCGGTTTCTCTCAGAAGGAAGTGGAAGATGCTTTTGAAACCAGTGCTAGTGGGAGTAATGCCATCAAAGTTATGTTCAATCTTTGAAAACAAACATAAAATATTTCAAGGGCTCTCAGTAATAACTAATAATAATGCTTCTGCAACTTTGTTAATGCATCACTGTATGTATATCAAACTCTGAAACGTTCTTGAATAAGATGAACTTGCTTTATTGTGACAAACTTGACCAAGAAATCCACGGCATTACAAGACAAGAGAGAGAGAGAGAGAGAGAGAGAGAGAGAGAGAGCTGAAATTTGGACAAAACAGGGACCAAAATTCTCCCAATTCTATCTCAAAACTCCTAATCAGGAGAACGATCTTGGTCACTGCCCATCTCATCGGACCACTGCTTTTACCAGGAGGACATCAATAAGAAAGAAAAAATCTCAACAGAACCCATATGTAATGGTACAAGAAGATCGTAGAAAACAAGAACTCGGAACATTCTCAAGACGAAGCTGCGGCTGGCTCAGTGGACCATTTCCATACTTTTACTTGACCAGTCCCGTCACCGGTGAAAAATATGCCCCCGGGACCTATCTGGATCGACCTTATCTCTTGCTTTGCAAAGATTTTGCCTCTCTCCGTGAATCTAATAAATGAACCTCTAAGCTTTCAGGACAAACAAAAAAGGAAGGCCGAATTGTAGATTCGATAAGTGTTGCAAGACTTACGATGGCAAGTCGTAGAGGCGCAAGGAATTATCATTGCATGAGCATAACAAAACCGGCTTGGCTTCTGCATCATGTACACCACATAGAGCTAGCACTCCCTGAAATCCAATTTTACACAAATCCACAACTTGTTAGTTGCATTGCAAACAGATTAGGATCAAAAAGATAGGAGGAGCCATTTATAAAGGAAACTATACATGTTCTTCTTTGTGAGTGTATGTCACTTCCAAGTTGCCACCTTCAATTGCAGCCCAAATCTACAGCGGAAGACAAAAAAAACGTCAACAGGGGGAAGATTGATACTATCACAAGATTCACAGGACAGTTTAACGATGAACCTAACCTTGACAGTGTTGTCCAATGAGCAAGACAAAAGAAACTGATCCCAGCAAATGAGTGACATTACAACGGACGTATGGTCTGTGAGCGTTTGTATACACTGTAGATTATCCAGGCTCCAAACCTATAGACACATTAACACCAAAACAATCAGCTCAAACAGCAATAATAATGGGAGTTTCTAAATTCAAGCATGATAGATAATACTAATGATTACTTTTATAGTTTTGTCCATAGAACCCGAATAAAGCCGGTTAGCCCCGACATATAAGGTGACAACCGCAAGTGTGTGGCTCTTCAGTGAAGCAGCCGGCTCAAAGCAGCTCGTGGCAACGTTATATCTCCATGCCAAAATCGAGCCATCCTGCACAGTTAAAAAAGTCAAAAAACTTGTGAAGCTGACATGTTTATAGCCATTAACACAGAGGTTTCTTGGCAGATATCTCAGCAAGAAAAAAAACTTTGGAAATGTTACCTGTGTGCCAGCGAAGAGCAGATCAGTACCCACAACAAGAGAATAAACTTGGCCAACAGGTCCTGTGAGAGTCTGGTCTACACTGGTCTCGATATTCCATGCCTGTATCCAAGAAGCTTAGATCAATAAGCGACACCGTCAAGGAAAAGTAAGCTAAGAGAAATCAGAATTTACCTTTACAGCATTTGGCATGCCAACCAATAGCCATGGTCCTTCACTAATCAGACAGCCAACTTCCCCACCAAGATTGAGAACATTTGTACACTAATCCAAAGAGAAAACAAACAGTGTCTCACAAGATCAGAAACACATTCCTCAAATACCATACCATACATACATTACCTTTGCATCAAAAATAAATAATGGAATCGAGACCTGTCCAGAAGCACAATCCCAAACACGCATGGTCTCATCTTTGCTACCAGTGTAAAGCTTATCAGATCCAGAAGGGAAAGCAATCCCGCTCACAAGCTTCTGATGACCATCAAGCTGAGTCAACAAGGAGAAGCTATCTCCTTTGCTCCAGCAATGCAAGTACCTACACTTATCACCGTAAGTGCAATTCCCATCCACCCAGAAATTGCAGAGCTTCTCCGTCTTCGTCACCGTCCTGTTCCCTCCGAATCTCCCCCAGCTATTACTAGAGCTCCCGTTAAACCCAGGTCCTCTCCGGTGGCTCGGACCCGCAAACCCGGATTCCTCAGCGACTCTTTTGTTCGCGTAACCCTGACCCTGACCCGGACCCGGACCCGGTAATTCTCGGTGTAGATAAGGGCAAGGGGATCGATTGCACCGCCCAGCTCGCCAGTGGAAACAAACCTTCTGCCTTGTATCCGTTGGCGGCGCCGCCTGGCGAGTCGAACCGCCGAGCCGATTGAAAACTCGCTTGTTTCCTCCGTTCAGATCGAAATCCATCGCTTTCTTCTGTTGCCTCACTCTCTCTCTCTCTATAGATTACACCAATTGGAAACGGTTTCCGAATTTGTTCAAAATCCGATCATGAATCAAAATTGGAGGAAACCCTAGAAAAAAACAAAAATTAAACTTACCCAACAATCTCTCTCCCAAGTGGGTTTTTCTTAATTAATCAAAAAATTTGGGATCGTTGTGAAGGTTGAAGTAAGTTAGTGGAGAAGGAAGTTTAAAAGAAGAAGAAAACGAAAACTCGAAGCGGATTTGTGTTTAAAAGCTTCGGATCTTTTTCATGAAGAGAGGACAGAACTAGTAGAGAGAGAGAGAACAGTCGCGTCAGCTCGACGTGAATGCTTTAGTTTCAATTTTACCCCTCGGGTGTTGTCGTTTTACAAAATTACTTTATTGCCAGGCTCTCGGTTTATATCGGTTTGTTGTCTATATACGTATCTTTAATTTGGAATTGGAAAGTGTTTTATTCCAACACTCACTAGTAAGTAGCAGTGTTAAAAAAGGCGGCATAGGCGCTAGGCGGAATTTATCCGATTGGATTTCATGTAAATCGCCCTGATTAAGCGGATATATCATTCAGGCGGATATAGGCGGTTTAAAGCGGTTATTAGGCGGATATAGGCGGTTTAAGCGAGTTAGGCAGATTTAATTTTTTTTTTTTAAATATTTAATTTAACTTTTCTATTTATAGTTGGATCATTTTATTGAAATTATTTTATGATATATATTTAATATTTATATATTTTATTAATATTAAAAAACGCCTAAACCGTCTACAACATCGCTTAGGCCCCGATTAGGCGTTCTAGGCACTAGGCTAAGGGTCACCGCCCGCTTAGCGTCTACCGCTTTTTTTAACACTGGTAAGTAGTAACCCACACAGGTTAGGTTTTTTAAATTGTTTCATAAGAATTTTCATCAGCCTATATAAATACAAAAAAAGTCATCATATACCAAGCAAATCCTTAATATATTAAAAAAAAATTAAAAATATAACTTTATACTCTTGTTATTAATAGAATTGTCATGCTGATTATGTCAACATTATAATCACTTTCAAAATAAATATAAAAAAGGCATCATTTACTAGAATATTTACATATTGCTACACTATTTTTTATTTGATTACAAATATTAAAGTTTTGCATGTATCTTCCACTTAACAACATAAACAATATATAAAACAATTATTATAAATATTTTTAAAATCGAATATTGATATAAATATTTCGAAATTAATTATAGAATTTTTTTTCCAATATATAAGATTTTTTAACATATTCATTTTTATATTAATAAATAACTAATTGATAATATACTTTCACTTAAAAACATATATTATGTAAAAATTATTTATTATAAAATATTTTAAGAATCGAATACTGATATAAATAATTCAAAATTAGTGATACAATTATTTTTTTCAATATATTGGATTTCTGAACATATATATATAAATTAATACAAAATAAATTTAATTGTAAACATGTTTTTTCCCATATATAATTTCATACAAAATTATAAATTCATTTTACTGTTCTAAAAAATAATTATTGAAATTTTTTTGAGATTTTCTAATTATATGATGATGTCGCCAATAAATATAATGTCTTATATGGAAGTTTTTTTAATTATGAGTAGATTCAAATATATATTATTTTCCCATATTAATAATAAATTAACCTATAAATCAGTCATAAATTATCATGTTCTTAAGCAATGATTTTATTTAATACATACTGAACTTAACATATATAATGTTACCAAATTTTAAATTATCTCACATAATACTTATTTTGTTTCTAGAAAATGAAGAAAAACAATCATACCATATTTAACCGTAACGATTAAAAACAATATATACAATTTTACCAGTTTTTTAAAACAATAACAATTTAAATATGAATTATTACGTGTAATTGATATTATGGTTGTGGAATGTGATATTATGTGCTCTTTCTTGGAATTAATCCCTAATATATTAAAAGAGAAAACATTTTAAAATTAACATTTATTTCATGTATTATTAACAAGAATGCCATGCTGATGTGTCATCACCAGAATGCTTCTCATGATATTTATGAAATAAGGTTTAATTTTATAGAAATATTACATAATGTGTCATTGACATTAGTTTGGTTAGAGAATATGTTATATCAATATTTATACATAATTCAGCATTTAATTATGAAGAGATTATCATTCTTTCCATTTCTAACAAATATATCATATTAATTATTTTCTTAAATACTATATTTTCTTCTCTCATTTTTTTGGCTGAACTAAATTTTGTAAAAATAAATAAATTATCACATCATCTATATATGAATAAAATATATATTTTTTTCTACATAAGTTGTAATTTGAATTTTTAAAAATGAATATCAATTAATCAAGTGATAAAAATATGAGTTCTTCAAAGTTCCACATTGAAAATAAAGATGTGTAGGTGATTCACTAGACTATTATAAAATAAAAAATGATAAGAAACTACAAGAGTAAGAAACTTGATTTAATAAGCAGTACTTTATAAGTATTTTTGGTTTAATATGCATTTTTTTAATAGAACCATATAATTAAACCAATAAATATCTATAATATTAAAAAAAAAATTGATGTGAAAAAGTTGAAAATATTTATGTCAAAATATTAAAATATTTGAAATAGTTTAACTTAGTTAAAAATTTATAATATTATAAATATTTTTATCAAAAGGTAAATATTATAAATGCAAAATTTAAAAAAAAAAATTATAAAATATTATATTATAATTGATCCATATTTTTAAATATTAAATAAATTTTTATTTGATCAAACATTTAAAATTTAATAAATATAAAATATTATAAATATTTTGAAAGTTGTGCATTGAAAATGAAGAAATATGGTGGTTCATAAACCTATTATAAAAAGAACCACACCAATAAGAAACCATAAGAGTATGAAGATTGATTTAATAAACATTTATAATTAATTTTGTTTTAATAGAGTTTTTAATAGAACTGTATAATATATACAAATAATATACATATTTAAATACTTTGCACCCTGTGCGGAGTGATGAAGATATTAATTACTATGTGTAACATCCGTGAACCAAAGAGTTGTTTTGGAAGTGGTATCGGACGACATTAGGGATTCGGGAGTGGATTCCATATGCTCTTTGAGGTGTGAATTGATGATTGATTGTACATGTTCTTGTTTGATTGTTGTACAATTGGTTTTAAGGTTCAATCATTTCGAAGAAAATGTGTAAAAAGCTCTTGAATACCTAGTGTCGATCGACACCAAAGGGAGTGTCGATCGACACCGGTTATCAGGTTCGATTCTGGTTTAAGTCGATTGCGCGTTTGATTATGGTTTGAGTTGGTTTGGTCGATGGGTGTCGACCGACACCAAGGAAAGGTGTCGATCGACACCGGTTATTGAGAAATCGACCGGTTTGATTTAAGTCGGCTGGTTTTGTTCCGGTTAAGGTTTGGAAGCCCTAAGTCGCGAATAAAAGCCTGTAGCCGCGTGAGAAAGCGACTTTTTCGAGACAGAGAGTTTTCAGAGAGAAGGAGGTGATTTCTTGGGCGATTTTGGAGTTTGGAGGCTTGTTCTGTGGCTGTTCTTCCTTGCTTTCATCTCCTTTCCTTCCTTTCAATCCTTTTAAGGTGAGTGCGTGACCGTAGGTCCGTTTATCACTAGAGATTCCTTGGGTTTGAGTTTGTTATTGTGTTATTGAGTTGTTCTTATTGGAAATCGTGTTTTGGAATGTATTGGGGCGTTGAAAACCCTTGATTGTGTGTTTTGAGATTTCCTATGCGCTGTTTTGTAGCTTCTGGTGTCTGGGCGTCGAGCTGGTGTCGACCGACACTCGATGGGTGTCGATCGACACTCATAAGGCTAGCGTCGATCGACACTCTTGAGGTGTCGGTCGACACTAACCTGGGATGTCAGGGAACGTGGGTTTTTCCTGACTTGGAGGTTTCTGTTGTTGATTATTGTTCTTGTTGTTGAGTATTGTTGATGTATTGTCTAGTGTTTGACGTACTTGGCCTGTAGGCAGGATGATTCACTCACTAAGTATTTATGATAATACTTACGCATCTCTATTCCAATGTGATGCAGGTAACGGCAATGTTCTTCCGTGGAAAGAGACCGAGAGAAGAGGATGATGAGACTAGAAATTTGATTTTGGCCATCTTGTTGTGGCTAGCAAGGAACTCGTTTCTAGGGTGTTAGTTTTATTTTCATGATGTGGCAAACCTGGTGTTTAGGTTGCTAGAATTTATTATTGGTTTTTATTGGTTATTGGTTTATTTGTTGAACGGTTTATTTATGATTTAATATTATTGATTTCTTTCGAGAATTTCCGCATTGATAATTAAAAAAATTAAAAAAAGAGCTTGGTTGTTTCACTATGATGATAAAATATTAGTATGTTTTCAAAGTCCCACATTGGGAATTAAGATGTATATTGGTTTATGACATCTACAGTGCTCTCGATATTGCTGAAATTTAACAAGAGTTGTGGGGAAGCTCTCTAAACTCAACGCCAATATAGAAGTGAGATGATGATTGAGTAGTGTTATTTGTAAATTTAAAGTATACTTATCAGAAAAATAATACTAACTACTTATAATCTCTCTCCACTCAATTGAAAACGGAATGCACTCATTAAGTTTGTCTCTACTTTGGTTATATCATCTTCCGCTAAAGTCTAAGTCCTCTTCAAACGTATTGTGGTGATGATATATCATCATGGCACTCTTATTAATAACACACATGAAGACACACATGAAGAGAAGGTAATTTTTAAAAATGTATTCTCAAATCATATTTTTGCTGGCTATTTGTTTTCGATAAAAAGTAATAAAATAACTAATTGAAAAACTTTAGAATTAATAAAACCGGTTGAACCGATAGAGTTTCTGGGTGGAAAATTGACTAATAATTAGGCTTTTCTAAAGACTTATGTGAAAGCTCTTTTGCATCTACTTAGGGAAGTGTTGTGATTTTGGCGAGCCAAGAAACCCAAACTTCTCGACTAAGAGCACATTTGAGGAAGAAAAGTTAGGGAACAAGTTTCTCTAATAGAATTTTCCAATTAATTAACACCTAAGTGTGCTTAGTGGCATAAAGATTTATAAGAATGGTGTCCTGCGTTGCTTTTTTTCATGAGTAAATTAAACAGTATGGTACAACAGCATAAAGCTTACTCTCGATGCATTTTAAAGACAAAATGTAAGCAACCCCCATTAGCTCTGCCACCAACAACAATAAAGTTGGTTAACATAATTAACACAATAAATTTATACGACAATTTTGTGTGTGTTCTACATGATGTCAGAGTATTAACATACACACCTCAGTCCAATCCGAACCAAAACCGATCTTGGATCTGTTTAATTTTGTTGATATAAGTGGAGTCTCAAGTAACTGTGTAATGAAACACATATCTAAAATGATACATAAAGAACATGTCTTACGAACCAACTCAATTATAGGAAACAGCTAAGCTTTGACAAAAGAAACGAAATTGAAGATTCCGTAGCCGGAAAAAACTACAAAAGAGTGCAAGACTGTTGTAGCCAAGGAGAGTTTGTTTTATAGCTTGGGTTTGATCAACAGTCTCTACACAAGCACCCATCAGGTTATATCCTCCGATTTGACCTGACCTTTCTCGGAATTCGATTTAGACCCTTCAATCTCCGGCTCAGTTTTCTTCCACGAGCCTATGGAGTCTACAATACACAAATCGGATCAAGCTATAATTGAAGAAACAGAGACATAGTTTTAAAGCTTTTAGACGCCATGGATATGTTTGTTAATATTGTGAATATAATTACATTAAAAGTTATAATTTGATACTCTAAATTTGGATCAAATTTGGTAACAAAAAAGAATAAGACGACGAGTCAAAGGATTAAAAGGGAATGGACATATTGGCAAATACGATTTAATTAGACTCGTATTTTTTTTTCCATTCTCTCTTTCCGTACCGTACTACCAATTAAAAATCAGGTAAAATTTGGGAACCAATCCTAGAAGGCCAACTCATTCTTTAAAATTTTATAAATGAGAAAGAAAAATCAAATGCTAAAACTCCAAAGTGACACGTCACCATCTCCCTCCAGGTCGTTATGATTCCAGCCAACTTCCGGCGGCGGCAAGAGCATCCCCTCCGCCATGTTCTCGAAAAAACTCGGCATCCCAAAAGCCGCATCTTCGTCCATATAAAACATACCGCTCTGCTCCGCCGACTCCCCAACCGCCTCCCCCGCCGTCTCCTCCGCCGTCGTTTTCGCTCCCTCCGCCGCAACCGTCGTCTCAGTCCTCGACTCGTTCTGAAACGCCATTGCAGCCTCAGCCGCAGCTTTCTGGATTTCTTTAGGACACGTAGACTCAGGGATGCGAAGCCGCCACGCCGAATCGGCGAAATTGAGACAAGCGGAGCGACCACGGAGAGCCAACGCGGCGACGTCGTGAGCACGAGCGGCCATTTCAACCGTCGGAAAAGTGCCTAACCAGATCCTCGATTTCTTATTCGGCTCCCTCACTTCACAAACCCATTTCCCCGAGTTTCTCTGACGGACTCCTCTGTAAACCGGATGACGAGTCTCGCGAAACTTCTTCCTCCCTGCTCTTTTCTTCGGACAGCTCGAAGCTAGCTTCGGCGAACACTCACTGCTGTTGTCGGAAATCGGAGATCTGGTATCCGGAATCGAGAGAAACGAGTCTGAGAAATTAGTGTAAAAAGGATTCATCGAGCAGACAAACGACACAACAGCAACAGCAACAACAACAACAACAGAGTCTTTGTTTTGAATTTATTGGATAAGATGTTTAATTTCTCTTTCTTTCTTTTGTATCAGATGTGGAAACTTTTTGGATTTAATTATAGAAAGAGAAGAAGTTTTGTTGCGAGGTTTTATAAGATCTTAAAAAAAGGGTAACACGGAGTATCTGGTAACGACAACTGTCCCACGGCTTATGACTGACACGTGCCCTATCTTTTACTTAGTCTAGAGTATATGTGTACTGTGTTAGTGTGTAGCTGCCTTTTCAGTATTTGATTTGATGACTCAGTTAAATATAAAATCGGTAATGTTCGTGGAAAGGGAACGATCTAGGAAAACGACAAAATACGCTTTGATTCAAAGGGCAAAAAAGTGAGCTTCGAGATGACGTCACGGGAACACGGTTTTGACAGTTGGATCGTAACATGTATCTCTTTGGTTCGGGAGGCGCGCCACGTTGAGCGGGACGGTGCGTCCGCTGTCGAGCCACGGTTTGGGGATTTTTCGTTTCTGTGACCCCACGCGCTTTTTTTTATGTGGGACCTCTTTGTTTATTTTTGGAAAGGTTTTGGATTCTAGGGATCTTTTCTATAATTGTTTTATGCTGAAAACTGCTAGAAGAAAGTAGTCAACACCAATAAACATTTTATTAAGACAAATTTTTGCATACGTGCCTGGATCTGGTTGAGTATCTTTTCGTTGTATACTCAAATGGCTTTAAACGAAACGGGATAGATATTTTTTTTTGTGTGTGCAAACTAGCCGTTTTTAGAAATAGACTTGACATTGGGATTTGGGATTATCAGCTTAGTTCGTTTTTGGATTTTTAGGTTCGAAATAAAACTGAGAAAATAGGATTGGTTTGCATCGGGTAAAAAGATTGAAACAAATAATCTTCTTCTTTTATTAACACACAAAATTCGGTAGATATTAGTCAAACATGTTTTTTTTTATTATTCAGTCAAATAATTCTTTTTTCAAACTATTAAGAATAATTAACATGGTTTGTGTATTTTACTAGACTTGGAAATCTATGGGGGTGATTGGTAAGTGCTCTGAGTGCTCTGCATAGCTATATTTTTTTCTAGAGCACTAGTGTTAAACCAATCAAGCTTTGGTTCCATTTTTAAATTTCAGAGCAATAATTTTAAATATGTAAATATTTTGGCTTTAGAAATCAAATTTTTCAGAGCACCAATTTAAGTGCTTTGAGAATTCTCTTTCTTTTTTTTCCTTTTTTTTTTTCTTAATATCCTTTTTTGCTTCTCTTTCTCTATCTATTTTTTTCTAATTTAATGCTAAATATTTATTATAATATGTATTAAATAAATAAAATATTTTAGAGAAAAAAACTCTACAGCAATAAATCTAAAGTTATAGCAAAAAAGTCTACAGCTTTCTTTCTACAACAAAAGAATTAAAGCTACAGCAACAACCAATCATGTCCTATGTCATATGCATTCAAATTGACAAATATAAGAAGAAAAAACATATACTTCCTCTATTTTTGAATAAGCGGTGTTTAAGTTTTTTTCATAAAGTCACTAAATTTTTATTTTTTCAATATAAAACAACAAAAATACAGTTAATTTACACACTAATTTGTGATAACACTACTTATTTCTGAACAAATTTTTTTTTTTATAAAACAAATATGTTTAGTATAATTATATCTCCACACTCAAGAATCAAGTCGATGTTAATTTTGTTTAGCGAAAACACATAATTTGTTTATTTTACTACCAAATATGTCGGATACTTAATAAGGTAGTAGTGTTGTTGCTACACAACACAACGGAAGCTTCTTTATGATTTGATATACTACTGTGAAGTGTGAACTATATATATAGTTTCAGTCAAACCTCAATTTTCTCTATATTATTATGTTCATACGACGATAAAAAAAGGTTTTGGAATCTGCCTCTATTTACAAGTCATTCGAGAGAAAGTTCTGTTTCTTTGATCCGATAATGACATTTTAGCCCCATCATCGACATGAGCTAATCTGATTGCTCACCACTTGTGTTAGTGGGTCACTTTAGCTTTATACGAGCAGTATACAATACAAATCCTAGACTAATAACCTACAAACGTAATCAAACTGAGACGAACCAATTAGTTTCCAAAGCAACACATTCAATAACATAGACTTAGAAATTCTCACAAATCTTGGCTTCTACAAAGATTGGTCTCTACTCTTAAAATTCACAATATTGTGCTTCAGCCTGAGAGCTCTTCTTTTCAACTCAAATTTTCCGGTTTATTTCGTAAACCGATTGTAACATTCAGAATCAGAAGCTAAGCTCATCATCATCACTATCATCACTATCACTCAACGCAAAGTCGTCTTCTTCATCCTCAACCCATTCATCTTCTGAAAACGCAGACACGTTAAACCTCCCAAACCCATCACTCTCCACTTTCATCTCCCTCGTCTCATCCTCATCATAAGACAACGAAAACAACCCATCTCCGCCGCCAAATCTACCCTCCTCCTCCTCAAACCGCCGTCTCTTACCCGGAACCAAATCCGCCTCTCCGATCTCTCCATTCTCCACTCCAATCCAAGGCACCCACAAATCAGCATGCCGTCCCAAAGCTCTATCCCGATCACTAACCACCATCGTCCCAAGATCAGCCTCTCTCGCTTTCCTCAGCATATCAGCAAAATCCTTATCATCCGAAACCAAAACCAACCAATCGATGCCACGTGTCATCGAATGCTGAATCTGCCTCTTCACCGCCCAATCCGCCGCCTGAGGCTTATCCTCCACAGTTCTCACCTGAACACCCGCTCGCCGGAGCTCCGCTTCGAGCCCGTATCCCACTTTCGGCGTAAGCAACCTCCTCGCCGCCTCGTTATACTTCTCGTTCCCGGAAACGTATCGCTCTTTAAACTTCTGACGCTTCTTCCCCTTCAGAGATCTCATCCGATTCACTTTCTTCTGCCTCTCCCGCTCGTGAAGCTGCTTGAAATGCTTCTTCAGATCGAGATTCGTTTTGCATTTCCGGCCACACACGCCGCAGATGTAAGGATCGACGGGGATCAATTCTCCTTTCCGCTCCGCGAAATCGAGATTCCTCCTCGAGCGACGCTCTTCGACGACCCAGTGAGGTAAATGGATGAAAGCGTGGCGATTCGCGTAAGCGGAGATCTCGACGACTCGGCCGAGTTTCTCCGCGACTCGTCGGAGAGCCGTCGCTGCTTCGTACGGTGGACCGCGAGGTGGTTTGTTGTCGAGGTCCCACAAGACGACTACTTTCTTCTCCTTTGGAGCGAATACGCCTTCTTTGTTCCTCACCATATCGATTTCCGACGAAGATGCCGATTTGAGGCATGATTTGATTGGAGATTGACGACGAAGACGCGGAAATCCGGCGAAATTGGGGTTTCGGAATTTTGAATCGGAGAAGGAAAAGAAGTGAGATTTCTGGGGAAGAAAGGGTTTTGGATAAAGGGTCTCAACCGAATTACAGAACAAACTCATCGGAGAGATTCCTTATGGTATCTCTGGGCAAGTTTGGGTGTTGATTGTTATCGAGCATGTCCGGCGAGGAAGACGACGGATGTGCGGATATTCTGGCTACCAAAAGTTTATCCTTTGCTCTAGACTTTTGCGTGTATTGTTTGAGAGCCTCCAGTGCAAGTAGAAGGTTCTGGTTAAGAGAGACTTTTTCTTGTCGGTTTCTGAACTTTATTGCAATATATTAATTCTTGGTTTGATCAGCTAGTTAAGAGATAAACCGAGAGACGGAAGTGATTTGGGTTCGAGTGAGAAACTCTCCTTCAAAATTCAAATTATACGTAGTTTTGATTAAAAAAATCATAATGAAGCAACAACACGTTCCATGGAACAAAGGAAGTTTGGTTTCCTAAGGTAAATTTTACAATTCTTCATCATCATACGGCTAGTACTCAATGACATGGGCGTTGTCGATCAAGAATCCATGTTTGGAGAATTGTTCAAACTTGTCTTATTTTCGGTTAGCCGAATGAGACGAGGGATTACTCCTTTGCAGTCTAGTTCATTATTAGTACTAAGTTTCGCGATAGCAACATCAATCTCATTTAGTTCGAAACACACAGCTTCGGAGATTGGATTCCATGTTGCTTCGTCTCATTTTAACACACAGTTTTCATGTTGGTCTATGCTAGAGATCGATTTCTTTTATACATGAAATTATCTAGACAATGAGATTACATTAGCTATATGTGATGACTCACTATGTCGTTTAATCCAAATATCCAATCCTCTACTTAGTCGATCCACTTGGTCCATAATTCAGCATCTTAGACATCTCATAGTAAGTTTTATGAATCTACTCATTTTTTAATTTGATTCTCTTGATCGATAGCAAACTGATTTACTGAAAATCGCATAGATTACATTCTTAGTCAAATTTCCATTGTTTTTTTTTCTTTTTCTTTTCTTTTCATGAACCTATGTTTTATTTTTCTTATTCTTTATTTTTTTTATTATGAATATTAAGATTTATACCATTTTCTGAGCATACACTATTATTGTTGAACAATTTATTACAAAGCAACAAAAAAAGAAAAACAAGAAAGACAAGATTACAACAAAGAAAAAAAGATGCACTTGCACTTGTTGCTGGGAAGGAGAGAAGGCGATCACGAATCAGGCAGTCGACTTCAACACGAACATAGGCCACCGTTGAGGAGGTAGAAGTGAAGATTTTCCGATTGCGCTCTTTCCAAAGTAAATAAATCACCACTTGGACGAGAAGCTTTATGATTACACCCTTACTTGAGCGCGAGAAAGAACGATCATTTATGACTATTCAATGATGCAGCTGACTCACTTGGAAACAGAGTAGTGAAAGAATTCCAAATATTTCAAGAAAACTCACTCAAATAACATATGATCGTGAGATTCTATTATGGTAGAACAGAGAACGCAGTCTGGAAGAATAAATAGACCCCATCGCCTTAACCTATCCTTTGTTGGTAATCTTTTCCTTAGAACTAGGCAAGAGATGAAGGAGAGCATATATTTGTTTGTTAAACATATATTTCTCTATTACTAGAAGCAGCAAAGTTGACCCAAAAAAGCAGCATTTATTAATTATGTGACTACAATTTCCTCTTATAAGTCATATTTATATAAAAAAGGATACAGCATGCAACATATTTTTTTTAACAAAATTATTTATAGATCATAATAATAACCTATTTTGATTTTCCATTATAATGATAAAGGAAAAAATCACATCCGGCCGGAAAAACAAAAAGGAAAGAAAAAGACAGAGCTTCGATGGAATCATTTGTAACTCCAGAGACTATCCCCTTCGTGATTCTCCGGCGAAGCATCCTCCTGCGTCGGAGTTATCATTCTCGGTGGACTCATCAGCATCCCTTCCGCCATCTCCGTCAACAAACTCGGCATATTAAGCATCTCTTCCTCATCCATAAACTCCAACGAAGAAGACAATGCTTCTTCCTCCTCCTTTCCGGGTTGACCCGGATCCGATACTCTCTCAGCTCCACCCGGATCCGGCTGCTTCATCTCTGCGGCTCTCGCAGCGGCAGCTCTTATATCCTTGGCAGAGTTCGAAGCCGGAGTGACGTAAGTCAAAGCCAAACCGGGAAAATTCAAAACGGCGTCGGAGCCTTTCAAGGCTAGCGCCGCTACGTCGTAAGCTGCGGCGGCCATCTCAGGCACCGGATAAGTCCCGAGCCAGATTCTTGTCGTTTTACGGGGCTCTCGAATCTCCGATACCCATTTTCCGTTCCGCAGTCGAATCCCCCTGAAAAAAGAGTGCCGGCCGGATAGTCCAGTCTGCGTTTTTCTCGCCGGAGATCCACCGGCGGCGAGAGTAGGTCTCGGTGATGGGGAAGAAGATGAGCCTGGAGAGGATTGAGGAGACTGATCAGAAGGTCTGTGAGGCAATGTGATCGAGTCTACACGAAACGTTGTCGTTTGCTGATTCCCGGTGGTGGGATGATCATTGTTCGACATAGAGACCCAAAGAAGCTTAGTTTGTGACTTTGTGTGATAATTAAATTAGTGTAAAAATGTGTTTGTGTTCTGTTTTTTGTATCAATGTGTGTTTGTATATATATATATATATATATATATGTTCTTGGAGGAGTGATTAAACCGTGGGAAACTCGTAAGATCCTCCGTTTTGTGTTGAACGATATAGCTGTTACACATAAATACGATTTTATATTATTTTGTTCGTATTAAGCCAATTTGCAATTTTCCTCTTTAGCTCATTCCTCGTTTTATCGTATTTAATTTAATCTCTTACATAACTAGTACTGGTAGTTTTTAAAACATTTGTATACTCATTGCTTAAAATGTCAACCAAGATTTGCGAATTAAAAATAGATTTGTGAACCTCTCGTGTAGAGACAACCACATGAGATGACCAAATCGCCAATTAAACACTTCTTGATTCGATATCTACCACTTAAGCAGTAATTTGTTGAATCGGTTTGATGGCCTAACTTATGGATAATCTATTCAGTCAAACGCAAAAAAAGGGTTACAGATACCATTTTAAGGTTATAAAATTATAGTGAAACAGCAGAATAATATATTGATGGGACATGAAACATAATTTCGCGGTACGAATAATCAAAATATTTGCAGTATGTATGTATATTTGTACTCTTGGTTGTCGTAGTACATATGATATAATTTTTTTTTTTGATAAAGTAGTACAAATGATATACAATACCAGAAGAAGTAAGGTGAGCAAAATAAAAAAGGAAAACAAATTATAATATGCAATTTAAATATAGGATTTTCTGAATTGTGTTTGGAATTACAGAATTTTGAATGAGTTCGAACAAATCAAAACTTTTTGTTGTTGGAACCTGGAAGATAGTGGATACGTAATAATAATTAATACACCCCTTCTGTATCAAATCCACTTAATGAGTTGTACCAAAAGGTATTTATTTCCACTTTTGCCAACGATATTAATACTACCCAAAAGCGAGGCTACGAATAGAACACGTACTCTGCGCGATTTTCATTTGTTGAGATATAAAACATTAAACTATAAAAAAAAACAATCATTTATAAAAATTTTTTTAATGAAGGTGAACGAAAAAGGCAACAAAAAGAAAGAAAGAGAAGAGATAAAAAAGTCAAGAAATTGTATTAATGGGGTAATGCTGAGCACTTAAGGAAGCCAGCCAAGCTTTTGGTCAGACGACGAGTCCTATGAGAATGATTGTCCCACACGATCAGACTCACGGTAGGACTCTCTGATAGGTTGTTTCCATATTTTATTGTTCCATAATTACAGCCCACAAGATCACTAATTATGATATGAGATACTCTCATCGTTGTTAAATAATTTAGGGTTGGACGTAAATTTTTATTTTTGTTTGTTAATTTAGTTTTATTGCCACTAAAGCCATTTACGGAAAGTCCATCCATGATTAAAAGTTTTAAAATCATAGCAGAAAGATTTGAACCCTAGTTTAGATCTATAGAGCGATATATACATGTCGGTATATATATATATATATTGACATAGATTTTGATTTATTAGATATTTGTACTCCATTTTTTTTAAAAAATGGTGTATAAACTAATTAATCATACTGTATGTGTAATTTATTAAAAATTCAGTAATTTTGTAACCGGTTTTTCTGTTTTAAAGACCAGCTTTTGATCCATTTTCTACACCTTTTTTTTTGGTTTTTAATTCAATTGTGGATTCTGTTTCTCGATTAGGATAATTTTGCAGAGAGATTAGTTTTTAATATACACAAGTTGATAAAAAAAACAAGACAAAATTTATTAATTATTGCACCTACCTAGTCATATCTCTAGAATTTGTCTAACATTTAACTACTTAACTACACTGATTATCGTATTATTATTAGTAAAACCGTTTTGTCACCGGCAAACGTTTAGATAGTCAGCTCAAACAAAGTAAACATCCAATTTTTTGATTGCTCAACTCCTTTTTCTATAAGAGATAATAGTGTATAAACCATGTTTAGGCTTAGCACACATCCTTTGAGAAATTGTTTACTCCTTGACATGTTTTTTCCTTACAACATTACTTTAATAATTTTACCCTGAGTTATAAAAAAAAACATTAATCTAATAAAAAAGAATTGCCAAAGAAAGGGTAGACAAAACATTCCAACAAATAAAAAATGTAATTCGATCTATTCATTTTAACTCCATTCTTTTTCGCTTACAAATCTCTTAAACCGAATCATATATATGCATAATGCATCCATAGTTAACACTTAGGTACACACAATTACAATTAGACTAAATGTACCAACATAATGCATTCATAGTTACTACTTGGTAGTTTGGTACACACTATTACAATTAGACTAAATGTACTAAATCTAACCCTATGCAGGTTTATAAAGATAATATAACTAGAGAGTAAATACTAGTTTGATAAAGGGCATGCCCGACCCCTAGCACAATATATAGTACCAATCGTACCAACGTTAAATAAAAGTCACATTTCACCATACGACAAGGTCCACACCTTTAGTTTCTTATGTTTCTTCTTGGAGCTGACTAATTTGCTTTTACATGTTTGTGTTTTGTTCCTATCTTGTTTTCATGCGTTTGTTTGTTGTCCCATCACGTGCTATCGGCCTATGCTATGAAAACTGTCTTATAACGGCCTATTAAACGCTCGATGAACAAATTTGGTAGTAAAATTGCGATTCTCTTGCTTAGATGAACTAAAAAACATTGGAAACAATTATCTTAATGCTCATTCGTTTATGTTGAACATGACTGAACAAAAAAAAAGTTAACATATAAAAATCAATTTGCTGTATAACAATATTGGGGAAAAAATGAAGAATATAGCTATGCTTTTTTGAAAATTAAGCCAATAACAAAGAGAAATTTTTTTCCTCATTATCTCCTTTCACGGTCACATTAATTACACTTTTGCCACATCAGAAGAAAAAATGAGTTCTCTATACTACTTTTATCAATTTTCTATACTATTTGTTTGTATATACTCAAAACATAAACCCTAAACCCAAAATCTATACCCTAAACCCCAAAAACTAAATCCTAAACCCAAATACTCAACCCAAAACCCAAAATCTAAATCCAAAACAAAAAAAACTAAACCCAAAACCCAAAATTTAAACTTTAAACCAAAAAACTAAACCCTAAACCAAAAAACTAAACCCTAAACCCAAAATCTAAACCCTAAACCCAAATACTCAACCCTAAACCCAAAATCTAAACCCTAAAACATAAAAACTAAACCCAAAACCCAAAATCTAAACCCTAAACCATAAAAACTAAACCCTAAACCCAAAAAACTAAACCCTAAACCCAAAATCTAAACTCTAAACCAAAAAACTACACCCTAAACCCAAATACTCAACCCTAAACCCAAAATCTAAATCCTAAACAAAAAAACTAAACCCAAAACCCAAAATTTAAACTTTAAACCAAAAAAACTAACCCCTAAACCAAAAAACTAAACCCTAAACCCAAAATCTAAACCCTAAACCAAAAAACTAAACCCAAAACCCAAAATCTAAACCCTAAAACATAAAAAATAAACCCAAAACCCAAAATCTAAACCCTAAACTATAAAAACTAAACCCTAAACCATAAAAACTAAACCCTAAACCCAAAATCTAAACTCTAAACCAAAAAACTAAACCCAAAACCCAAAATCTAAACTCTAAACCATAAAAACTACACCCTAAACCCAAAAAACTAAACCATAAACCCAAAATCTAAACTCCATATCTAAAAAATTAAAACCTTAAACTTAAATTATGTGTTATTCTATAGAGAGAAAATAGTATAGTTTATAATATATATATCTATCTATAACTTGATTGATTTCCCAGGTTTAAGAACAATTTGATATGATACTATACTATTTAATATTTACTATATAACCATTAATTTTATATGTAAAATCTGAATCGTATATCAGAATCATTGTCCAAAACATAAATCTAAAATTTGGGAAGAAGAAACAGAGAAAAAAGAAGAGAGGAGAGGAGAATCATTGTCCAAAACCTAAATTTAAAATATGGGAAGAAGAAACAGAGAAGAGATGAGAGAAGATCGTGAAGAAGAAAAAAGAGGGAGATGAGATATCAGAAAGGAGAGAGGAGAGATGAGAGAAAAAATATAAGGGGTAATTTGGTATATATTGTAGAAAATATAGAGAATATTGTTTTTTTTTTCTATAGTTAGTTTATTAATTATGGTTTTTTTCTATGTTATCCATTACTATTACCCAAAATTTAAGAACAATATTTTTTGCTTTGGTTAGTTTTTTTTTTTGCAAGTTTGGTAAATTGACTAAAGTGCAGTGTCAAGTGATACACGGCTATGTAATTGGCATGGTCGAGACTCGAGAGATACTTTGAGACTTTAATTTAAAATGGCGACATACAGTACAAACTCTATAAATTAATAATCTCAAAATTTTAATATTTTATTAATTTATAGAGTTATTGATGTGATTATAGGAAAAAACCAGGTTGAGAACCTTGTAGCTGAGCTTGAACCTGAAGAAGCTATGCTTGAATCAGAGGATGCAATGCTTGTACCGGAAGGACCAATTACACGGCTATGTAATTGGCATGGTCGAGACTCGAGAGATACTTTGAGACTTTAATATAAAATGGCGACATACAGTACAAACTCTATAAATTAATAATCTCAAAATTTTAATATTTTATTAATTTATAGAGTTATTGATGTGATCATAGGAAAAAACTAGGTTGAGGATCTTGTAGCTGAGCTTGAATCTGAAGAAGCTATGCTTGAATCAGAGGATACAATGCTTGTACCGGAAGGACCAATGACTCGGGCGAAAGTTAAGCAGAGGAATGCACTTAGTGTACTGATTTATGAAGTTATGGACAAGGAAAGCACTGACAAATCATTTGGTGATGTTAACTACCAAATCCAACCTCTTCTGAATGTCATACAAACCCAAGAAAGCCCAAAATTACTCACTTAATTTTGTGGTCAAAGGAGGTGACGAAAATGGAGCTGAAGAGTCTCATTTGAAGCTCAAGAGTTATTCAACGATCTTTATTTATTTTCATCTTTTCTGATTTCGAAAACAATTAATTATCTAGCTTATTTCTCAAGTATTTTTTCTTTATATTCTTGTAATCTCACTTGAGAAAACAACAACTTTATTTTTATCATATATTTTGAGAGTGATTCTCTTTGTTCCTTGTGAACTTTTCGATCTGTCTTGGTGTGTCATATCCAAGGGATCAATCCGGTTTATCAAGTGTTCTTCATCACACTTGTGTGGCCATTCTATCAACTGAGGATAGTTGTTTGCGGTTTAAGATAGCATCAGGTGGTGGGTTTAATATACTCACTGTTGGATCTATCTTCAACTTCTTTCTAAGGTTCCACCGCCTTGTTCCTTTGGAGTTTCACCATTCTATTGGAGTCAAGGATTATCTCTACCAACTTAGAGTGAAAGATCTTGGCTAGGATCGTATCAAGTGGTATCAGAGCAACGCTCTTAAGTTCGGTATTCTATCATAACTTTTTATCTTCTCATATTTTCATCTTTTTTTTTTTCTTCAATTTATTTTCTGTCTTTTTATCTTCTTTTCTTTCTAACTGCTGTAATCACTAGTTGAGCCAGCCAAAAAAAAAAAAAAGGAAGATCAAATTGTTTATATAGAATAGATCAAGTTTGCTGCTCATATAGAATATAACAAGTTTCTTAATCTATCTATCTTCCTTTCTATTCTATCTCTTGATTCACTGGTTAATCCACTGGGGAAACTCATTGAGATCTGATTATTAGTTCTATTAGAACTAGGAGAATTCGCTGATTGATATTTAGTTGAGAGAAACACTAGTGAGAATAAGCACTTTGGGAAACACTAGAGAGAAAAACATATTTGCGGGAAACACTTGGGAAACACCTTTTTATGCTAATTTGTTTGTTCATTTTGCAGGGAAGAATCATGTTTAATCACGATGGAGAGAATAAAAATAGTCATGTAGAAGAAGAACCGGTGAATAGAACATTCCAAGTGGATGCCCTGGTGGTAGAGATCAAACGGTTGATCAGGGTAGAGATGGATGCAGTCCATGAAAGGTTGGATCGATACAATGAAGAGGCATAACAGAGGCAGCCGCAAAATTTGCCTAATCTGCCTAGAAGAGGTATTCAACCTAGAAGAGGAAGAACAATTAATCCCAGAGCAGAGGTTGATTATTACAGTGATGATGATGATCATTCATCAAGAGGGAGTCGAAGGAGACCACAGCGGACTAGGGTGGTATTAAGTTGAAGATTCCATCGTTTCAAGGAAAGAACGATCCAGATGCATATCTAGAGCGGGAGAAGAAGATTGAGTTGGTTTTTGATTGCCAAAAATACTTGATGCATTCATATTTCATACTCCTTTAGCATCATGTTTAGAGCACTTTTGCACAGTTTCATATCCACCATTAGTAGCATTTCTTTGCACTTTCCTCTCAGTTTGCATTACTTAGTTTTTCTAGGAAGTTCATTGCATACATTTGCATGTGTAGTGTCCTTATCAGGTACTTTGGAGCACTTTGGGGCAGGGTCAGCCTGAAGGGATGCATTGGGAGAAAGAGGGAATGCTCTCCATTAAGCAGCTCGATCAAGCTAGGAAGAGAAGTCTACTCGAGTAAGCGCCTCGACCGAGCAGTGAAGAAAAGACGCCTCGACCAAGCAACTCGATCGAGCTAGGCAAAAAGGCGCCTCGACCAAGCGACTCGATCAAGTGGACTAAGGCGGTTCCAGTTCCGGGATTTCAGCATTCCCTTTGACTCCCTTTGACTTTTAACCTAGTTTGGCCGCATATAAAAAGGCAGGGGCCTTAGGTGACGAAGGGATCTTTTTCTTTTTTAGTTTTTCAGCCACCAGACTTTCCCTTTCATGTTTTTATGTTTTATGCTCTTTAATCTGTAGATCTACTCTCTGTTATTGATATTTTGCAGTTGTGTTCTTAATAAAAGTTGTTTATCTCTCTCTGCTCTTTCATATTATGTTTGTTTTTATTTATTTTGATATGATTTTGATTCTGGAAATGATTAGTGAGTAAATCACCATTAGGCTTAAGGATGAGTTAGATTAGGGAGTGTTTATGCTTAATCCTTGATGCTTAATGTTTCTAATCAATATCCCTCTCTGTTGGGTTGGTCTCTATGCGATCCAGCTACTGACCCTAGTGGATTCGAATTTAGGTGTTCATCAGCATGGAAGTGTTTGATTGAATGCTTGAATGAACCCAACAGAGGATTAGGTTGCTTGTCTCACTTGACAGTGATTGTACAAGAAGCTTCTAGGGCTTGAAATGGATCTGTGTTCATAGCTTTCTGGGTTCATATCTCACTAATGACAGTTAGCTTAAGGAGATTGATCCCAAACTGGCGGTTATCACCATGACAGTGGGTTAACCGATCTTGAGATTCCATTCCCAAGTGATATGCATGAATACATGTTGTTTAAAAGCATCATTGATTAATTATAAGTTCTCACTGATTGTAAAACCCTGTCCTTGAGTCTATATTCTTCCATTGAATCTTTATCTAGCTTTACTCTGTTTTGCTCTGTTTCACTTGCACTCGATTGAGCTAGTTATACTTTGTTTCTTGTCAACTCGATCGAGCTAGTTATACTCTGTTTCTTGTCAACTCGATCGAGCTTGTTTAAGTCATCTTTGTTTTATCTCGTTGCAACTCGATCGAGCTACCTTTGCTCTGATTTTGCTCAACTCGATTGAGCTAAGCTTCGTTCATTGCATTCACTTGTTCACTGCACCATTTACTTTCTGTATTTGCATATCATTCTTAGGTTGTTAGTTTGGTTCCATAATCATCTATAAACCCCCATTGTCTTGACTTGTTTTAGCATCTGCATAGTTGTAGAGAACACTCATAGTTTCCCAATTGGATTGACATCTCAAATACTGCATCGACATGAATGGGATTTGAGTTAATTGATACACCTCCTTGCATTTGCATCTTGTTTGCACCTGCATAGCTAAAATCCTGTCATCACTATTCTGAGATGAAGAAGGTACGGGTTGCAGCCACTGAATTTTGTGATTATGCTATTAACTGGTGGGATCAGTTGGTAACACGCAGGAGGCGCAATGGAGAGTATCCCATTGAGACATGGGATGAGATGAAAACGATCATGAGGAAGAATTTTGTTCTTAGTCATTACCACAGAGAGCTGCACCAAAAGCTAAGGAGACTTTCTCAAGGAAGCAGAAATGTGGAGGACTATTATCAAGAGATGGAGACTCTTATGATAAGAGGAGATATTGATGAGGATCGAGAAACAACAATGGCAAGGTTTTTAAGTGGGATGAGCAGAGATCTGCATGATCGAATGGAGTGGCAACAGTATGTAGACCTGGAGGAAATGTTGCATAGGAAGGGCATGATGTGATCATAGGAAGGAACCAGGATGAGGACCTTGTAGCTGAGCTTGAACCTGAGGAAGCTATGCTTGAACCAGAGGATGCAATGCTTGTACCGGAAGGACCAATGACTCGGGCGAGAGTTAAGCAGCTGAGGAATGCACTTAGTGGACTGATTTATGAAGTTCTGGACAAAGAAAGCACTCACAAATCATTTGGTGATGTTAACTACCAAATCCAGCCTCTTCTGAATGTCATACAAGCCCAAGAAAGCCCAAAATTACTCATTTAATTTTGTGGTCAAATGTGGTGACGAAAATGGAGCTGAAGAGTCTCATTTGAAGCTCAAGAGTTATTCAACTATCTTTATTTCTTTTAGTCTTTTATGATTTCGAAAACAATTAATTATCTAGCTTATTTCTCAAGTCTTTTTCCTTTATATTCTTGTAATCTCACTTGAGAAAACAACAACCTTTTTCTTTATCAAATATTTTGAGAGTGATTCTCTTTGTTTCTTGTGAACTTTTCGATATGTCTTGGTGTGTCATATCCAAGGGATCAACCCGATTTATCAAGTGTTCTTCATCACACTTGTGTGGCCATTCTATCAACTGAGGATAGTTGTTTGCAGTTTAAAATAGCATCAGGTGGTGGGTTTAATATATTCACTGTTATATCTACCTGCAACTTTTTTCTAAGGTTCCACCGCCTTGTTTCTTTGGAGTTTCACCATTCCATTGGAGTCAAGGATTATCTCTACCAATTTAGAGTGAAAAATCTTTGCTAGGATCGTATCAGTTATTAATTTATTGGTTTTGACTAAAATATTATTTTTTCTTAAAAAATAATTCAAAATAATATGTTGTAGAAACCTATAATATTTTCTAAAGTTTTATTCTAAAATCTGAGATAAGTTTTACATATATTTAAATTTAAATAAAGACAAAAAATATTATACTTATATATTAGTATCTTATCATATGTCATATTTTTGTACATTATAAACTCTACAAATTAATACTCGATAAACTAGTAAACTCGATAATTTAATAAAACTTTTTGGTCCTAAGTCGGGCCAGTGTAAAATATAGCAGAAATCGATAAGATAATAAAATTATAATCTTTTTGAGAAACATACGTAAATATATAGTTCCATTAATATCATAAATTAATAACTTCCATAAACAAATCTTACAAAAAGAGCATATATAAGTATAGTATTATTTGTTGTTATTTAAACTTGAATATTTTTAGAACTTATCTATAGTTTTAGAATAAAATTTAGAAAACATTATAAGTTTTTAAGAATACTATATTTTTTAATTATTTCTTAATAAAAAGTTATTTTAACCAGAACGAATAATTTAATAACTCTATATATTAATAAAATATCAAGGTTCCAACATTATTAATTTATAGAGTTTATGGGGTTGATTAGTTGTTGCTGTAGCTTGAATTCTTTTACTGTAAAAAGAAGGCTGTAGATTGTTTTTGCTATATCTTTAGATTTATTGCTGTAGATTTTTTTGCTCTAAAATACTTTATTATTTAATATCTATTACAATAAATATGTAGCATTAAATTAGAAAAATAGATATAGAAAACAAAAGAAACAAAAAAGGATATTGAGCAAAAAATAAGAAAAAAAATTCTCAAAGCAATTAAATTGGTGCTCTGAAAATTTTGATTTCTAAAGCCAAAATATTTCCATATTTAAAATTATTGCTCTGAAATTTAAAAATGGAACTGAAGCTTGATTGGTTTAATACTAGTGATTTAGAAAAAAATATAGCTCTGCAGAGCACTCAGAGCACTTACCAGCACTTACCACTCACTTACCAATCACTCCCTCTATTGTATAAGATTTGGGACCATTTATTTACACAGATTTCTTAAAAAAAATATTATATTATATCTTATCGATTTATGCTATATTTTAGAACAGTCCAATTTGGGAGTTATGACCGAAGAAATTTATTATATTATCGAGTTTATTAGTTTAACGAATATTAATTTATAGAGTTTTTACTTATGTAGTCGGAAATTCCACCTAATGAAATTACTTGGTGATTACAACTTACAAAAAAATGTTTCCGAAGACGTGATTTTTGTCAAAAATAAACAGCTTATGATAAACTAGGTCTGAGATTTCGGGTTTTGAGTTGGGTTTTTGGGTTTAGAGATGTAGAAACCGATCGAGTATTCTTGAATTTCGGTTTGGGTTTGGTTCAGGTTTTTTCGAGTTCGGGTCAGTTTTCAGGTTGTACATGAAACTCGAACGGTTTTTGCTTTGGTTAAATCCGAGTTTTTGGTTTTTTTTTTTGGGTTTTTTAGGTTTTTTCCAATGTTTTCAAATCCGGACCAGACCGGTAATCAGATCGAGTCCAACCATGAACCGGACCCATCTCCGGTTTGGGTAACTATATAAAATCGTAGGTAGTTAACCCGGCATGAAACATTCAGTTTTTTTTTTTTTTTTTTTTTTATAATAATTATCATGCGGAAATTCTCAAAAAGAAATAAATAATATTAAATAATAAATAATGAGTTCAACAAAAGCCATAAACCAATAACCAATAAAGAATAAACTCTAGCAACCTAATCACCGGGTTTGCTACATTATTAAATATAAAACTAACACCCTAGCAACGAATTCCTTGCTAGCCACAATAAGATGAACAAGATCAAATTCCTAGTCTCATCATCCTCTTCTCTCGGTCTCTTTACGCGGAAGAACATTTCGGCTACCTGCATCACATTAGGGAAGAAGAGATGCATAAGTATTTAATAAATACTTAGTGAGGCAATCACCCCGCCTACAGGCCAATTACGCAATTTTAACAATTTTCGTTAATATTAATATTTACCACAATGATTAAATCCTTCACTTTAATTATTAAATAATTACAACAATTAAATAATAATTTTTAAACACTTAAATAAATTCCACAATTATTTTTAAGTCATTTAATTAATTAATTTCACCAATTATTAATTAATTCTCGAATTAAACAATTTAATTACAATTAAACCGGATTAAACCACTTAATCCAATTGATTTCTTAAATCGCCAGATAACCGGATTAAACCGGACTGTGTCGATCGACACACACTCGTGTCGGTCGACACCCTGCCCGTTTGGTGTCGACCGACACCGGCTTGGTGTCGATTGACACCGATCCAGGAAATCGACGCCAACTTCGATTTTCAACACAAAAACACCCAAACACACAATTATCACAATATTCTCGATCTAAGCTACGATTATCACAAGAATAAACACGAAAATCACTTAAACTCACTCAATCCACAATTCACTTTCACAATCTAATTCTCTCGCGAGCCTACGGTCATACACTCACCTTGACAAAGGATTGAAAGGAAGGAAGAGATGAAGAACACCACAAATCTACCACAGATCAGCCCAGAAAGCTCCAAAATCTCCCAAAAGCTCTCAGCCTCCTTTTTTTCTATGTTTTTCTCCAAAACCACAAAAACAACGCGGCCACCACTTAATAACACGCGACTTTAGGTTTTTAACCTAAACCAACAGCTAAACCGGCAATTGAAATCGACCCAGAAATCAATTTGCCCGACCGGTGTCGATCGACACCACCCTTGGTGTCGGTCGACACCCCACAAAAACCACACATTTTCGGTTTACGGATGTTACAATTCTCCCCCACTAAACTGGATTCGACATCGAATCCTATCACAACAAGTCTACCACAAACGCAGCTCGTCTACCACATACGCAACCTCGTCTACCACAGACGCAAACTCCTCTACCACAGACGCAAACTCGTCTACCACAGACGCAAACTCGTCTACCGCAGACGACATAATCCGGCCCACATGGCCAAATACACGAGATCCTCACTTGATCCCTGAGACTCACATCTATTTCTATGTCACACATACATTTTCTGGACATCTTTACTCATAACTCAGCTCTGCCGGAGAATACTATCTCCCTAAGAGGAACACTATCCCCTTGTTACTTACTATGCGACACACTAGTCACTAGGAAGTAAACATATTACTTATACTTGAGGTAGCGACCCTCTCGTACAAGTCTATCAGAGAACACTATCTCTAGGCAATGAGTTATCCGGGGACACCACACCCTTAGAGTAAAAATTCGAAAACGTTTACGACATAACTGAAAAGATTGTCTCACGACCCACTGGTCAACACACTTGTAACATCCAAACCACAAAACCCAAAAATGAGGAAAACACCAACTCATATAACTCCAAAAATGTATATCGTTACAACATCAAACGAAAATACATATATCTGACAACAATAACAAAACATAGCACCACGCTATCACACTAGAACCACAAAGACGAAGAAGCTCACTCGACGACCTGCTTGTCGAACCACTCCCTGAACTTCAGCTTCATCTTTTCCTTTGGCTCCCAAGTCTCCTCCTCTGTGCCACTACAGTCCCACAAGACTCTCAACAATGGCACCCTCTTGTTCCGCAGAACCTTGACTCCCCTCCCGAGAATCCTCACAGGAACCGCCGGAACTGTCATATCTGGCTGAAGATCCTCTGGGATCTCAGCCACCAACTCCTCTGAAGGATGCAGACACCTCCGCAACATAGACACATGAAACACCTTGTGAAAGGCGCTCATGATCGGTGGCAGCTCCAACCGATAAGCCATTGGTCCAACTCGCTCCACCACCGGGAACGGACCCATAAACCGCGGACTGAGCTTGTTCTCTGCTATGGACCTGTTAGGGCCCCTCAACATAGCCATCATGAGATACACTCTATCTCCCACCTGAAACTCAAGCTCACGCCTCCGCCTATCTGCATAACTCCTCTCTCTATCCTGAGCCTCCTTCATGTTCAGCCTCAAAACACGGATCTTCTCCGTCGTTTCCTGAACAAAGGTAGCTCCAAACATGCTGCGCTCCCCCACTTGGGTCCAACATAAAGGTGTCCTACATGGCCTCTCATACAAAGCCTCATAAGGAGCCATGCCAATACTAGACTGAAAACTGTTGTTATAGGCAAACTCCGCCAAACACAGATGATCAGCCCAATGGCCACCCCAATCCAACACACACATCGTCAGCAGATCCTCTAAAGTCTGGATTGTCCTCTCTGACTGTCCATCTGTCTGCGGATGATACGCCGTACTCATATGCACCTTGATGTCCATCTCTGTCTGAAATGCCCTCCAGAACTCTGAGGCAAATCTCGGATCTCTATCCGACACAATACTAGCTGGCACACCATGCAACCTCACAACCTCTCGCACAAACTTCCTAGCCAAGACAGCAGCTCCATCTGTCTTCTTGATGGCCAAGAAATGTGCGGACTTGGTCAAACAATCCACAATGACCCAAATCGCATCAAACTTCCGTGAGATAGGTAAACTCTGCAAAAGTCCACCTGGAACCTGATGCTCTGCCTTGACCAACGAACACGTGTTGCACCTCGCAACCTAATTGGCCACATCTCTCTTCATCCCAACTAGTGATAGTACCGTTTGAGGTCACGGTACATCTTGGTCGCACCCGGATGAATCGAAAACTTGCTCGCATAAGCCTCTCTCAAGACCTCTCGTCTCAACTCCTCGTCCTTGGGCACACAAACTCGCCCACGAACCAATATCGTCCCATTCGCCGAGACCTCATACTCAGAACCAGCTGCCCACGATGCATCAACCAAACCCTGATCATCCTGCTGAGCCACTCTGATCCTACTGAGTAAAACTGCCTGATCAGCTGCCTCCAAACCAAAAGGCTCCTCTGAAATAGCACAAAGCCTCAATGTACTAATCTCGCTGACCAAAGTCTCCACATCCCGCTCTCTAGCTGAATCAACTCGCCGTCGACTCAATGCATCTGCCACCAAGTTGGCCTTGCCTGGATGATACACAATATCCAGATCATAATCTGCCAGAAACTCCACCCAACGCGTCTGCCTCGCATTCAGCAAAGGCTGAGTAAAGATATGCTGCAAACTCTTGTGATCCGTAAAGATCTGCACTGCACCACCATAAAGATAAGACCTCTAAATCTTGAGTGCAAAGACCACTGCCCCTAACTCAAGATCGTGTGTAGGGCGGTTGTGCTCACTGCCCTGCAACTGCCTCGAAGCATAAGCAATCACTCTGCCCTCCTGCATCAAGACACAACCTAACCCAACACTTGAAGCATCTGTATACACCACGTAAGGCTTCCCCGGATCGGGTAATGCCAACACTGGTGTACTAGTCAACATCTCCTTGAGCTTCCCAAAGCTCTCCTCACACTCAGGCGACCACACAAATGGCACATCCTTGCCTGTCAACTTCGTCATCGGCTGAGACATACTCGCAAAGCCCCTGACAAACCTCCTGTAGTATCCTGCTAAACCCAGAAAACTCCTGATCTCGGTAGCACTACTCGGTCTAGGCCAATCTCTGATAGCCTCGATCTTAGCCGGATCCACAGACACTCCCTCTGCAAAAACAATATGGCCAAGAAACCCCATCTCTCTCTGCCAAAAGCTGCACTTGCTCAACTTAGCAAACAGCTTATGCTCTTGAAGCTTCTCCAACACAAGCCTCAAATGAGTCGCATGCTCCTCTGGACTCCTCGAATACACTAAGATGTCATCAATGAAAATGATAACGAACACGTCCAAAAACTCCCTGAACACGTCGTTCATCAATCTCATGAACGCTGCCGGCGCATTAGTCAGCCCGAATGGCATGACTACAAACTCGAAATGCCCATACCTCGTCCTGAACGTCGTCTTGTGAACATCTGCCTCATCTATCGGGATCAGATGATAACCCGATGCCAAGTCAATCTTGGAGAACCAGGTAGCACCCCTCAACTGATCCAACAACTCATCAATCCTCGGGAGTGGATACCTGTTCTTTACTGTGACTCGGTTGAGTCCCCGGTAATCGATGCACAACCGAAAACTGCCATCCTTCTTCTTCACAAACAACACTGGTGCTCCCCACGGTGAAACACTCGGTCTGATGAACCCTTTGCTCAAAAGGTCCTCTAACTGCTTCTTCAGCTCTGCCAACTCTGCTGGCGCCATCCTGTAAGGTGTCTTCGATATTGGAGCTGTCCCGGGCTCCAACTCAATCGTGAAGGGATCTGACCGAGATGGTGGCAACCCCTTCAGCGACCGAAAAACATCCTCAAACTCCCAGACAACCTCAATATCCTCAAGAGTCACCTCACCACTAGACTCCGACATCACTATCGTCGCCAAATACGCCTCGCAACCTCGCCCTATCATCTGCTCAGCCTGAATAGCCGAGATCACAAGACTCCCTGAAGTCGGTCTCACACCCTGATAAACCAACCTCGCCGCATCTCGCTCAAACACAACTCTGCCTCTGAAGTAATCTAGATGAACTCTGTAACGCGACAGCCAATCCATCCCCAAAATCACGTCATACAGCTCCACCGGACTGATGACTAAGTCTGCGGGCATAGACTGCCCTGCTATCTGAACGTCGACTGCTCTATCACGGCCCAAAGTAGTCAGGAAACCCCCACCGGCAACCTTGACGAAACCCTTGCGCTCACCAGCGCTACTCTGGATACCTCTACTCTCGGCATACTCCGGAGTAATGAAGCAGTTCGATGCTCCCGAGTCAAACAGCACGTGAGACTCAACACCACCCACTAACAAGGTCCCTACTGATAATCTGAAAATAGATTCCTATTCTCTACTGCAAGTGTATAGTGATGAAGAATGTAATATATAAGATTCGAATTCCAGAGGACCAGTGTTACGCTATGAAACTAAGAGATTTAAAACAGAGCTAAGACAAGAGAGATTTGTTTGTGAAATCGGTAACGAATAACGAAAGTAAGCGACGATGTAAAATCAATGAAAACAAGCACTAGATCAAGGCAATTCGCAGGAGATTCAAGGATAGCAACCAAATAACTGTTCAGGGCACAAATTTAATGCAGGTCTCGAACTCAAACATAAGAGTAAGTTAATCCACTGTCGTGGTCTTAACAACTTTGTCTATCAACCTAGATGCCTAAACTGTCGTTTGAATCTAGCAATTGAAGACAAGCAATATGGACGGGTTCGATATGTTCACAAATCGCCTTAACATCAACTTTCGTAGGCTAAGGACGATTTGCTCACCAATGTTCGTTCTAGCAACCTATAACACTTTTGATGAATAGGTTAACCTAAGATCAGAGATTAAGTGATCAATTCAATCTAAGCATTAAACTCAACAATGGCGAAGACAATATGATGAAGCCCTATTTGTATTTAGTTTTGCTAACACATGAATTCCTTTGAAAAACCTAGATCCAGCTAAAGGACTACTCAGACATAGCAAAATAGATCAAAGCAATTGATGAGATAAGATTCATTGAATAAGAAACAAGAAACAAGGGTTCAGAAATCTTCTCCAATACTGTCACAAAGGTTCATAAATCTTCTCCCTCAAAAACAATGAAAAACGGCATATCTCACCAAAAGTCGAAATCAGAATCAAAAACTAAAATAAAGCGTAGCCTCAACAATGGCTGAAAATCAGGTCTAAGTAACTTCGAAGTCGAGTACGGTTTAATCCGGTTTGAAGACGGGTCGGATAGACGCTCGGTCAAGCGGGTAGGATAGGCGCTCGGTCTGATGGGTCGAGTGGCCGATCGAGCGGTCCGACCGAGCGTGGGGTGATCGAGCGTTGGGCCGAGAGTGTTGGGCCGAGCGAGTAGTCCGAGCGTTCTGGGCCGAGCGGCTGGGACGAGCGGGTTGGGCCAAGCGATTAGTCCGAGCGTTCTGGGCCGAGCGGCTGGTCCGAGTGGATGGTCGAGCGGCTGGGTCGAGCGGCTGGGACGAGCGGCTGGGACGAGCGGTTTAGGCCGAGCGGTTTGATCCATGGTGATTTCGTCGCGGACTTCGATCGGGCATCAAATGACAGACTTTTTACTCCTTTTTGCCTTCTTTCACCTCATGCTACTCCTTGTAACCGAAACTCTCATTGGAACGTCTTTAGACCTGTAAAGACTCGATAAAAGCTAGAAAGACTCGGAAAACTCGAGAAAACAACGGTTAGAAAGCGTCAAAAACGCAAGACATCAACTCCCCCGGACTTAGTCTTTTGCTTGCCCTCAAGCAAACATAAATTCTAAGATAAAGGGAAGAGGTTTGAAAACGCGGGAACTCACAAATCATCAGCAACCATACCCCGAAGGAAAATCATTAGACCTCAATAAAACAGAGCTTGCTCAACGCATAATCACTGTAGTCCCCTCAAGGTCTCGCAATCCTGATCCCTTCATGAACCTCCATCCTGCAGAACTCTAGCTACACATTGGTTAACTCTCTACATTTATTAAGATTGAGCGTGGACCTCTCATCAAAAACATTACACAGGGTAGACGGTGTTGGGTATCGAAAGGTCTATTTATTGGTGAGGTTAAAGTGTTTAAGGGTTACCACATACGCCGGAGGATGCATGATATCGCGCAAAACAGCAAGAGAGAGGGGTCCTGTTGATAACCACAATTTCCAACCACTTCACTTCTCAACTCCTTATAATTTGGGTTTCACCCTAACTGTTATAACTCTCAATTCGCCTTTATCTACGGTGTTCCTTGGAGATTTCCGCACTGAGCTTCTCATTTTATTGAAACACTAGTTCCTTTCCTCAATTTTTTATTTTTTATTTTATTTTTTATTTTTTTTATTTTTTGGTTTTTTTCAGAGGGAAACTAGTGTCAATGAGCTCGAAATTATTACCGTGTATTCGCGCTTCTCCAAGGACTGACCATCTTTTCGTCCCAGACTCCATATTCCACCATCTCGTCCCATTCTCAGTGTTAAAGATGAACACTCGTATTGAAGGTGGTTGGGAACAGTGCCGAACCCTTTATCTCCGACTTTTTTGCACATATCTGCATATATGACAAAGAGAAATAGAGTGCATGAGGTCTGAAAGGAGATAAGGTTTATGGTGGGGTACCAACCAGAAATGGGTCGGCCACTCAGGATCAACAGAGAATGGTAAAGTGAATAAGAAGTCCTGAGTGTATGATCCGTTTCCCTGATATAACATTCCTAATGAGAAGTATTTAATAATCAGATTAAAGGTCCAATATCGTTAGGGTCAACCAAATGCTTCACCAAAATTTCTGCAAAACGAAAATTCCTGGGGAAAGTCTGACCTAGAGGGTGTTCCAGCTTTTTGCACCTAACAAACCCTGCAAAATTGGTCACTAGATCGAAAGAATTCAAGAGCATAAGAGGTTGTAGATCATCATCAGATTCAATCATTGTTCCCTACAAGTTTTGACTCAATAAAACGTTGACTCAAAGAAAACATCGAAATGACTCAAGATGAAAACTGAAACCAAAGAAAGAAAATGTCGTTAGTAAACACAAGGACTCTCCCCCGGACTTATTCCACACCGTCCCCGGTGTGAAAATAAACCAAAGAGAGAGTTAAACTGACTCAATACAAATCGAAGATATAAAATGATATAATACAATGGAAAAGATAGTGTGACTGGACCTTCAGCGGTGGCCATGAAGCAGAGCATCGATCTATGCGTCCATGCTTGCCTGAGTGTATGGAGGAATGGAGGATGAGCCTGCTCTTGCGGTGGTGTGAGGTGTGCTTTGGTCGGTCGGGGCGCTTGGATGTGGCGTCGAGGGAACCGCTGGCTCGGCCGGTCTGGAAACAGAGGTACAGCGCCTTAATGGCTGGTCAAGATCCTCCCTGGTGCGTCTCTTCCTCTGTCGTGGTTCGTAGGAAGAGTGACGTGGCTGCTCTGGGGAGGCTGGGGACCACCGGTGGGGTCTTGTTCGAGCTCGTCATCTGAGACTTCGGGTGGAGGTGCTGTGACGGGTGTTGCACGTCCCCGTACGCCGGCTGAAGAGGTGCAACTTAACATGTTCTGCAGAGCCTTCACTTGATCAGCTAACTTTTTGATCTTCTTTCTGAATTTGCTGGCGAGCTTGTTAGAGAGCTTGTCTTGGCCTTTGTTCCATCGTTGGAGGACGTTGATATGCTCGTGAGCGGCTCTGAAAGCAGCGCTTTGTGTCTTCGGGGCAGTGAACTCCTGGAAATGGAAGTGGTCAAAATCGTACATTGTTTTTGCAACTTCTTCTGGAGGTTGTACTCCACGGTTCTGGTTGGTCAAAGGGGTCACGGGTCCTCGAGCGGTTGTCTGAGCACGGGTGGTCGAGCTTCTCTGAGCGACGTATAACTAGGGTTAGGTAGAAGCATCCTAGCATTCCCGAATTGTAGGTGGTTGAACTGATAGATAAGGTCACCGCCCTCTGGTGTGCTCTGCAGAAAATACTAGTTCTTCAAGTAAGCGATGTCTATCTCTTCCGGTGGTGCGACGTTCTCTGTCATGTCTGGAGCAAATCCCACGGCGAATAAAAGAGGCGTGATAAGTCCACCCATCTTCAACTCACATTGCTCTCCACTATTTTCGTTCAATATTGCCCAGCTCTGATAGGATCGAAGTTGGTCTATCATTGTGCGCGTGATTCCCCTGTTCGTAGAGCTCCCTTTCAGCTGTAACCCATTGTTCAACCTTGGCAGAATACCTGTAAGAGCCATATCAATCATATTCAACTCGTTTAGGTTGACGTTCCCGGTGGACTGCCGAGCGAAAAGGACATTAGCGAGGCATTTGTGGAGGTAACGGATCGGCGGGCATCTAATCTGTGTAGCTTTAGAGTCGGATGACTTGAACTCGCCTGAGGCGATGGTGCTCCATAATGCTCTCGCCTCGTTTTTGTCAACAGCAAGCCCGTGACAGTTGCTAGGAGGCAGGTAGGGTGCCCTATCGATTTCCCGGAAAGAGAGGTTGTGTCTTCTTCCGTTCGCCCAGAAGCTGATGTAACCGTCACTGCCGTCTTCTGTAAATTTGCCCGATGAGCAGAGATAGAGGTGGAGCGTAGCCAAAAAGAGGCAGGACGCCTTCCTGTAGGATTCGTGCCGCCTGTACAGAAACGACCCGATACCCAGATTGTTTAGCATGTCATCAACATCGCCGGCGATGCCCAATTTTTCCATCGTGCTTCTGTCTAGGTATTTCGTCCCTCCACCTTTCATGTCGAAGAGAATGCGTAGGATGTTCATCTCTTGTTCGGTGATTGTATTAACTCCCTCTTCCTCTCTCATATTTCTGGGCGATTCCACATCTTCCATCTCATCATCCAATTCAAAGTCGCTATCAGACGAGACGGCCCGTTTTCCTCTCGATATCTCGTCTCTCCGTCTAGAGTAGTCGTCTCCGTCACCCCGACCTGTGTTCCTGAAATCCATATATAAGATAAACAAATTTGTTTAGCTCGAGTGACTTTATCAAATTTATCATATTCAATCACTAGTTTCTGCTCTAGTGGATTCAGGACACAAAGAACAAAGTTCATTCATACTCATGTTTCTAGCAAGTTCCACACAAATCACTCCTAACTGGCATCTAACAACTCTTGGTCGATAATTAGGCAAAATGGGAGCTAAATTGCAATAAAGTATTTTCCGAATTCGACATTTAAGCATTTCAATTGCAATTTCAGCTCAAGAACATGAAGAACATTCAATATGCGCCGACTAAATCGAGCGCTCGGCGGGTAAGCAAACGCTCGGTCGGACGTATGACCGAAACGAAGGTCGCTCGAGCGGTGGACCGAGGTAGACGCTCGTTCGAGTGTCCATAGGAAGCGCTCGGTCAAGTGAACAAATGGAGAGATCGAGCGGTGGACCGAGACGGATGCTCAATTTGTGGCACCTAATCTATCGCTCGGTCGACACCTTCACCTGCACAGCTTAAAGAAGAGATAAGATAGGTGTAGTTGATTGCTTCATACCTTATGTTTCTCATGGTTAAGTGCTTTGGAGAAGATGAAATTTGATATGAGTTGAGTGAAATGGAGTGTGTGAAGGGATAAGATGAAAGTGATAAGGTGAGTGGTGAGTGGTAGAGCGAGAGAGTGAGGTGAGAATCAATGAGCAATTTCAGTGAGGTGAGATAGGATAAGGTGAAGGTGTGGAGGAGACTTACCTGGTGGGGCCCTCTCAGTCGAAAATCTGTTATTTTTATTTTTTATTTTTTATATATTTTTTTTTTGGTGTAACAGAAAAACAAAAGCGGAAGTTAGCAACTACAAAAAATTAAAGACTCAAGTTAGGGACTCTTACCGGTGGGTTGCCTCCCACCAAGCGCTTGGTTAAAGTCATTAGCTTGACTTGAATGCCTATTAGGCTCGGGGTGGATCACAGAGAGTAACAGATTCTCTCTTTGTGATGTCAGAATCAGCAAGATAAGGCTTTAGGCGCTGGCCATTTACGACAAAGTGTCCACCTGATTTATCCCACAGCTCAAAAGCACCATACGGACGAACAGCTTTGACAGTAAATGGCCCAGACCAAGGAGACTTCAACTTCCCAGGAAAAAGCTTTAACCTAGAGTTAAAGAGTAACACTTCGTCATCAACTTTGAAGTCCCGAGGAAGGATTTTCTTGTCATGATACGCTTTGGTCTTCTCCTTGTAGATCTTGGAGCTCTCATATGCACTGTGACGAATCTCATCTAACTCCAGCAACTGTATCTTTCTCCTCTCAGCTGCAGGCTTCATGTCGTAATTCATCTGCTTCACTGCCCATGCAGCCTTGTACTCTAGTTCTACTGGAAGGTGACAAGCCTTGCCGTAGACAAGCTTAAATGGCGTTGTACCAAGCGGAGTTTTGTAGGCAGTGCGATATGCCCACAGTGCATCATCCAACTTTGTAGCCCAGTCCTTCCCAGTCGTTCCTGATGTTTTCCGCATAATGTTTTTGATCTCTCGGTTGGATATTTCCACCTGGCCACTCGTCTGGGGATGGTAAGGAGTTGCCACTTTATGCTTCACCCCATGCCTCTTCAGCAGATTGTCAAAAGTCCTATTGATGAAATGCGACCCTCCATCACTAATGACTACTCTAGGCACACCAAATCGCGGAAAAATCACCGACTTGAACATCTTCAGAACCACATTTGCATCGTTCGTGGGACTTGTCAAAGCCTCTACCCACTTAGACACATAGTTAACAGCCACCAAAATATATTGGTTTCCATAGGAGGATGGGAACGGTCCCATGAAGTCCACGCCCCACACATCAAAAACCTCTACTTCCAGAATGAAGTTCTGTGGCATCTCGTTTCTCTTACTGATGTTCCCTTCTCTCTGGCATGCATCACACTTAGAAACGAACTTCTGCGCATCTCGGAACATGGTTGGCCACCAGTAGCCAGCTTGTAGAGCCTTGGACACCGTCTTGAACGTGGCGAAGTGCCCATCATAAGAAGAACTATGGCAGTGGAACAAGATACCGGGTATCTCCTCATCAGCTACACATCTCCTGAAAACTCCATCAGTGCAGTGCTTGTATAAGTACGGCTCATCCCAAAAATAGTGCCTAATGTCTCTCAGGAATTTCTTCTTCTTGTTTCCCACAAATCCTGTTGGTTCCTGCTCAGCAGCAAGGTAGTTAGCTATCTCGCCAAACCATGGGAAACTGCGATGGTTGACATCATGAATGCTGCCAACAAAGTCGCAGCTCAATGCTCCACTAAAATCAAGTACATCAACTGCATATACGTGCTCATCACGTAAACTGTCGTCGAGAGGAACTTCTTCGTCGATCTTCATTCTGGACAGATGGTCCGCTACACCGTTGTCGATCCCTTTCTTATCCTTTATCTCCAAGTCAAACTTTTGTAGCAAAAGAATCCACCTCAAGAGTCTTGGCTTTGCATCCTTCTTCGTCAGCAAGTACTTCAATGCAGTATGATCTGTGTGAGCAATCACTTTCGATCCAACAAGGTAGGACCGAAACTTCTCAAATGCAAAGACAACTGCTAGCAGCTCTTTCTCAGTCGTGGCGTACTTGCACTGAGCTTCGTCAAGGGTCCGGCTAGCATAGTAGATCACATGCAGCTTCTTCTCTTTCCTCTGTCCTAAAACTGCTCCCACAGCGTAGTCACTAGCATCTGTCATAACCTCAAAGGGAAGATTCCAGTCTGGAGGCTGAACAACTGGAGGGCTCACCAGAGCACCCTTGATTGTGTGAAAGGCTTCTAAGCATGCACTGTCAAAATCGAACTTGACCTCTTTGCAAAGCAGCTGCGTCAAAGGCCTGGTGATCTTGGAGAAATCTTTGATGAAGCGTCTGTAAAACCTGGCATGTCCCAGAAAACTATGGATCCCCTTCACTGAATTAGGTGGCTGGAGACTCATCATCACCTCGATCTTTGCTCTGTCAACCTCAATACCCTTCTCTGAAATTCTGTGGCCCAGAACAATCCCATCTCTCACCATGAAGTGGCATTTCTCCCAATTCAGTACGAGATGTCTCTCCTCACACCGCTGCAGTACCCTGCACAGATTAGACAAACACACAGCAAAAGAGCTTCCATAGACTGAAAAGTCGTCCATGAAAACTTCCATTATATCCTCAATAAGGTCAGTGAACATGGACATCATGCAGCGCTGGAAAGTGGCCGGTGCATTGCACAAGCCAAACGGCATTCTGCGATATGCATAGGTGCCGTATGGACAAGTGAATGTCGTCTTCTCCTGGTCGTCTGGGTGGATGGGGATCTGGAAAAAACCTGAATAACCATCTAAGAAACAGTAGTATGGATGGTTAGCCAATCTCTCAAGCATCTGATCAATAAACGGGAGAGGAAAATGATCTTTTCGAGTTGCAGCATTCAGCTTACGGTAATCTATGCACATGCGATGCTCAGTGACAGTCCTAGGCCTTGATTGGTAAAGCATTTAGAAGAGCATTAGGCTTATGGAGCATAAGCAGGGTGGTGCTGAAGCTGTATGCTCTTGACTAATATATATTTTATGTGATTGGTAGAGCTGTGAGCTATTTTATTATAACTTTTTGTTAAAATATTTAATGTGTATGTTGATATTTATTTTAATACATTATATATATTCTATAAATAAAATAAAAATTTTCTAATTTTTTATAAATTATTTAATAATTATTTAATAATTATTTCATATTTAAATTATATTTATTAAATTTTAATGTTATTAAATTATTATTTTATGAATAATACATTAATGATAAAAATAAGTTTCAAAATTATAATATTTTAGATTTAATATAAATATAATTTTTGATTTTTTATCATTATAAATAAATAAAATATAATTATTTTAATATTTTTTAATATTTTAAAGCCTCAATGCTTTGGAAAAGCTCAATTTCAAAGCAGGGAGGGAGGAGCAGTTTAGAGAGCATTAGCAGTTTCTAAATGCTCTCCTAAATGCTCTATTAATAAAAGTTGATTGGATTACAAAGAGCATAATGCTCTTCTAAATGCTCTACCAATCAAGGCCCTAGTAGGTATCAGTTCATTCATGTCATTCTTAACAACAGTAATACCACCTTTCTTAGGAACTACATGAACTGGACTAACCCAAGTACTATCAGATATAGCATAAATTACACCAGCCTCTAGAAGTTTCATTATTTCTTTCTTGACAACATCTTTTAGATTCGGGTTTAACCTCCTCTGATGTTCTACTGAACTCATTGATTCATCTTCTAGGTGTATTCTATGCATGCAAAGATCATGAGAGATTCCAGGAATGTCATCTAACGAATACCCTATTGCCTTTCTATACTTTCTAAGCTCACAAAGAAGCAAAGCAGTCTCAACATTATTCAAATCAGAATTCACTATCACAGGGTATGTAGAGTTAGGTCCCAGAAACGCATACCTGAGCCCTGCTGGGAGTGTTTTCAGATCGAGCGTGGGAGCTCTCAATTCACTCCGAGGGCTGTTGACGGGAGTCTCTTGAGGCGGTGCTCGATTGGGTTCCTGTTTCGACGAGCACTCTTCATCTTCCAAACTCATATAAGCTACCAATCTCTCCATCTTGTTGCTTGCATCCATCATCATTGCCAAGCCATTAGCCTCCTCATTCAGATAGCTAAACTCTCCTTCAGCCTTAGTCAATGCTATCTCCAGAGGGTCGTGAAGAAGCACTTCCTCTCTAATTTCTTCCACGATGATTGGGCCATCTTCTATCACAAATGTTTGCCCATCCAACATTGGCTTCTTAAGGAGTTTGTTCATCTCGAACCTCATAACCATGTCTCCCAGCTGGAGATCTATGATTCCTCCCTTCACATCAATAATTGCACCTACTGTGCATAAGAAGGAACGCCCCAATATCAGTGGGTCTTTCGGTTCTTCGTCTGTCTCAAGGACAACAAAATCTGCTGGAATGAGCGTGTTCCCTATCTGCACATGTAGGTCCTCAAGTATCCCGACTGGGAATTTAGTTGACCGATCAGCGAAGACCAAAGAGATCTTCGTAGGCTTGAACTTGGTGAATCCCAACCGCTTAGCCACAGAGTACGGCATCAAGTTTACACTCGATCCAAGATCACACAGAGAGCATGCGAAAATCATATGCCTTATCTTCACTGATAAAACAAATCTGCCTGGATCGCTTCTCTTCTTTATCACCTTGTTCTGTAGCACAGCACTACACTCCTCTGATACAAGCATAACATTTTCCTCTTCAGCTACTTTTCCAGAAATCAGCTCCTTCATATACCTCTTCAGAGCAGGAATCATCTGAACAGCATCAGCAAGAGGCAGCTTCACTGTCAAATCCCTCAACATCTCCTTACACTTCGCTTCCTCCAAACTCTTTCTGGACTTCTTCGGTGCAACATGGTAAGGCACCTTGGGCGTGTAGGTTCATGCTGGAATATTCTCTGCAGCTACAGGCATAGGCAGGTCAGACACAGGAATAGGTTCCTGAGATGGCGAGGCGTCATCCTTAGCTTTATCGACTCCACTCGGGGCAGCTTGATCGGCCTCGCTCACTTGACCTCCTGTTTCAGCGAGCAATTCCCCGTCAACTTTCTCCTTCCCTGACCTCTAGATAGGAATTGCTGCAGCTTGCAACTTCTTACCACTTCTCATCTCGACTTGTGCAACATACTCGTTCCTGGGGTTCGTCTCTCCTTTTCCTGGAAGGGTTCCATGAGGTCTCTTAACAGCTTCCGCCATCTGAGCTACTTGAACATCCAGTTTCTTCACATGAGTCCACACAGCTTCATGCTTCCCATTCAGATCGTTGTACATGGTGTCAATCTTCGAATTGATCTCTGCAGAAGACTTCTGCTGGTTCATCAACATCTGCTGCATCATACTCTTCAGCTCATCGTTTGAATCGTTCGACGAACCTGGTTGCTGGATGTTGAAATTCACCTTCTGTTGACCACCTCCTTGAAAATGGTTCTGGCTAGGAACGAAGGTCTTTTCTTGGAAAGTGTTGGAAAAACTCTTCTGAAAACCCTGTTGGTTTTGGCTCGACCGCGGTGGATAGACTTGATCCTGAGGGTTCTCGACGTTAGTGCTCCTGTAGGACAAGTTCGGATGAGTCTTGTAGTTCTGGTTGAAGCCTCTGTTCTGGACGAAGGCTTGACGATTCACGTAATTAACCTCCATCTGATCATCTTCAGCCTCTCCGAACTCTTGACAGAGAGGTGTATCATCATTCTCGTCAACGAAATGAACAGATTTCTGTGACGCTTTCAGCAGCAGATTCACCTTCGCCGTGAGTTCTTCAATTTTCTGCACTTCAACACCGCTTCCCTTGACAGATACATTGCTCACTGTTCTGTCATACTCAGCGTTCTTGTTACTCGAACTCGCTGCAAGATTCTCAATCAGCTCAAATGCACATTCTTTGGACTTAGTCATGAAATCACCATTGCTGGCTGAGTTTAAAGCATTCTTGTAGTCCCAGTTGACCCCATCGTAGAAGATACCCAGAATCTGCTCATCAGAGAATCCGTGATGAGGACACTCTCTCCGGTACTCCTTGTATCTCTCCTAAGCTTCACAGAAAGCTTCTCCGTCAGGCTGGTGGAAGGATGCGATCTTAGTCCTCAGCGCTGCAGTTTTGGACTTCGTGTAGAAGTGGTCCAGAAACGCCGCTCTGCATTGATCCCATGAAGTCAGAGACCCATGTGGTAATGACTTCAGCCAGCGAGATGCCTTGTTGGCGAGTGAGAATGGGAATAGCTTGCACTTCAGAAAGTCAGCTGGAACTCCATTGGATCCAGTCGTAGTGCATATCTCCTCAAAATTCTCGATGTGGTCCATCGGAATCTCAGCAGGTAGTCCATGGAAAAGGTGCTCCTTGACTAGTGAAATCATCTGAGGTTTGATCTCAAAATCTTGCCTCTGAACGGCTGGAGGAACAATCGCAGCCCGGTTGTGATAGAAAGTATGCGGATTGTCCTTGTCTCCAATGGCAGCACGTGGTTGCGGTTCTCAATCTTGTTGGGCTTTCCGCATCTGCTCTATCTGCTGTTGGAGTTGCTGCAACTGAGCAGCCATGTCCTGATTGCCTTGGTCTGCCATATCAGCGGAATTAGGCATGTTCTGTCTGTTTGCTCGTTCTACTCTCGCGAGTTCTGTGTTGGAGAAGATGAAAAGATCTTCGGTGCGGTTGCTCCTTGTAGATCTAGTGGTCATACACCTGAAACACACAGAAGCAGAAAGAGGAAGAACAAGTTAGTAAATCTTAGACTAAGTTTCAAACCAAGATTCAAAGGCAACGAATTGGTCCCCGTCGCAACGGCGCCAAGTTTGATAATCTGAAAATAGATTCCTATTCTCTACTGCAAGTGTACAGTGATGAAGAATGTAATATATAAGATTCGAATTCCAGAGGACCAGTGTTACGCTATGAAACTAAGAGATTTAAAACAGAGCTAAGACAAGAGAGATTTGTTTGTGAAATCGGTAACGAATAACGAAAGTAAGCGACGATGTAAAATCAATGAAAACAAGCACTAGATCAAGGCAATTTGCAGGAGATTCAAGGATAGCAACCAAATAACTGTTCAAGGCACAAATTTAATGCATGTCTCGAACTCAAACATAAGAGTAAGTTAATCCACTGTCGTGGTCTTAACAACTTTGTCTATCAACCTAGATGCCTAAACTGTCGTTTGAATCTGGCAATTGAAGACAAGCAATATGAACGGGTTCGATATGTTCACAAATCGCCTTAACATCAACTTTCGTAGGCTAAGGACGATTTGCTCACCAATGTTCGTTTTAGCAACCTATAACACTTTTGATGAATAGGTTAACCTAAGATCAGAGATTAAGTGATCAATTCAATCTAAACATTAAACTCAACAATGGCGAAGACAATATGATGAAGCCCTATTTGTATTTAGTTTGGCTAACACATGAATTCTTTTGAAAAACCTAGATCCAGCTAAAGGACTACTCAGACATAGCGAAATAGATCACAGCAATTGATGAGATAAGATTCATTGAATAAGAAACAAGAAACAAGAAACAAGGGTTCAGAAATCTTCTCCAATACTGTCACAAAGGTTCATAAATCTTCTCCCTCAAAAACAATGAAAAACGGCGTATCTCACCAAAAGTCGAAATCAGAATCAAAAACTAAAATAAAGCGTAGCCTCAACAATGGCTGAAAATCAGGTCTAAGTAACTTCGAAGTCGAGTACGGTTTCATCCGGTTTGAAGACGGGTCGGATAGACGCTCGGTCAAGCGGGTAGGATAGGCGCTCGGTCTGATGGGTCGAGTGGCTGATCGAGCGGTCCGACCGAGCGTGGGGTGATCGAGCGTTGGGCCGAGCGTGTTGGGTCGAGCGATTAGTCCGAGCGTTCTGGGCCGAGCGGCTGGGACGAGCGGGTTGGGCCAAGCGATTAGTCCGAGCGTTCTGGGCCGAGCGGCTCGTCCGAGTGGCTGGTCGAGCGGCTGGGACGAGCGGTTTAGGCCGAGCGGTTTGATCCATGGTGATTTCGTCGCGGACTTCGATCGGGCATCAAATGACAGCCTTTTTACTCCTTTTTGCCTTCTTTCACCTCATGCTACTCCTTGTAACCGAAACTCTCATTAGAACGTCTTTAGACCTGTAAAGATTCGATAAAAGCTAGAAAGACTCGGAAAACTCGAGAAAACAACGGTTAGAAAGCGTCAAAAAAGCAAGACATCACCTACACATTTCACAAGTGTTGAGAACCCTAAACACTATCACAGTAAAATAGAGAACAGACAACCACACCACAATTCTACACTAAGAATTTACGAAGTCTGAATCAGAATTTTACCTGTGATCTGGCCTGACTGACTGGTCTGGCCCACCTCTGCCGAAGAGTACACCCGCGGCGCTGCTCCCAACTGCTCCAACGTCTGCACCGCTGCAATCTGCGCCACCGGCTGAACCGACGCCACTGACCCCTGCTGCAACTTGGGACACATCGGCCTGAGATGTCCCGGCTCTCTGCAGTGGAAGCACACTCTAGTATCCCGAGACGCACTACTCTTGGGACAACTAGCCACCCGATGCTCCAAGCTCCCACAACCGAAGCAACCCCGAGCACTCTGGCTGCATCCAGCAACCTCCTCCAATCTCCTCTTCTGGCCCTGCGCAGGCTTGCCGCCCCTGCTAGAACCTGAACTGAATCTCCTGCGCTGCTTCGGTTGCTGCTGGCCCCTCGGCTGGGTAGCAGGAACAACCGCAGCTGGCACCACAAATGGACCAACCTGCTCACGAAGGTCCTCCTCGATGGAAGCTGCTAGCTCCACCAACTCTGCCCTGGTAGAATACGAACTACCTCTGCACTGAGTCCTGATGCTCGATCGAAGACCCTCAAGGAATCTCGCCATCAGACTCCGCTCACCCTCAAGACCGTAACCAGTATACGCCACAAGTCTGCCGAACTCTGCGTCATACTCTCGCACTGACCTCTCACCCTGAGTCAATGCCACAAACCTCAACTGAAATCTGTCTCTGGCCTCCTGAGGAAAATACTTGGCGTTGAACTCCGCTAGGAAGTCACCCCAAATCCACACTGCCCTCCTCAACATGACAGATCGCCACCACAAATGTGCATCCCCACCAAGGTAATGCACTGCCAACTCCACCTGGTATCCCTCTAGACACCTGACTGAACGGAAGTTCTATTCCAACCTCTGCCGAACAGAAGTTCCGTTCCAAGTCTCCTCCTCTGTACTGCTACAGTCCCACATAACTACCAGCAACGGTATCTTCTTGTAATACAGAACATTGACTCTCCTCTCGAGAATCTTCACAGGACCCACCAGAACCTTTGATCCTACTGAGCAAATCCGCCTGATCAACTGTCTCCAAGCCCAAAGGCTCCTGCGAAATAGTACAAAGACGCAAAATGCTAATCTCGCTCACCAAGGCCTCAACATCCTGCTCTCGAGCCGAATCAACCCTCCGTCGACTCAACGCATCTGACACCTGGTTGGCCTTGCCTGGATGATAGATAATCTCCAAGTTATAATCTGCCAGAAACTCAACCAAGCGCGTCTGTCTCATGTTCAGCAAAGGCTGGGTGAAGATATGCTGCAGACTCTTGTGATCTGTATAGATCTATACTTACCCACCATACAAATAAAACCTCCAGATCTTAAGCGTGAAGATCACCGCTCCCAACTCAATATCATGTGTAGGGCGACTACGCTCACTACCCTGCAACTGCCTTGAAGCATAAACAATCACTCGACCCTCCTGCATCAAGACACAACCCAGACCAACTCCTGAAGCATCTGTATACACATAAGGCTTCCCCGGCTCGGGTAATGCCAACACTGGTGTACTAGTCAACATCTCTGAGCTTCGCAAAGCTCTCCTCGCACTCTGACGACCACACCAATGGAACATCTTTATCGGTCAACTTCGTCATCGGCTGCGACGTGCTCGCAAACCTCTTGACGAACCTCCTTTAGTAGCCTACTAAACCCAGAAAACTCCTGATCTCGGTAACACTACTCGGTCTATGACAATCCCTGTGATACAACCAACACTTTTTTTTTTTTTATCAATAAATAAATACTTAAACAATTCTAGCGGAAGTCTTAAACAATTAAATTAATAACCAATAAACCAATAACCAATATAATCAAAAACCGGAAACATAAATAGTCTAGCAACCTAACACCAGGTGCAATAGCATAAACAATAAACCAACACATCATGCATCCCCCTCTTCAGCCTCGATCACGCGGTCACACTTTGCATTTACCTGCATCACATTGGAACGGAGATGCGTAAGTATTATCACAAATACTTAGTGAGGCGATCATCCTGTCTACAGGCCATTTACGCAATTTCTAGACCATTTTAAGTCTTTTAAATAATTTTCACAATTATTAAATAATATCTCACAATAATAAGCCACATTAATAATTCTCATAATTATTAAAATACTTCCTCATAAACATTAGATAATTCTCATAATTAAATAATTCTCCAACACTCACATAATTACCACATATATTTTAAACCACTTAAATAAATTACCACAATTATCTTAAATCACTTAAAATAATTTCCCTCAATTATTTTAAGGCAACTTTCATAATATTTCCATCAATTGATTATTTAAACCACCCTTTAAATAATTAATGACACTTAAAGTAATTACCACAATTGCTAAATAATTTTCCACAATTATCTAATATTTTTCTCATAATTGAAACATCTCCAAGTAATTATTAAATAATTCTCAAAATTAAATAATAATATTAATTAATTATTAAACCGAAAATAATTAATTAAACGAACTCAATTAACCACTTAAAATAATTTAAACCAGAAAACCGAAAATCATTCGATTTAACCAACTTAACCAATTAATTCAATTTTTAATTCGATTAAATCGGAATCCTCTGACCGAACCGGCCTGGTGTCGATCGACATCAACTCTTGGTGTCGCTCGACACCAGCTCGTCAGAGCGATTCCGAAAGCAACGATTCAACACGAAAAACACAGATATAAGAAATCAATCAACACCAAACACGATTAAACTCACATATTATCACAAAAATCAACACATAACTCAAGAACAGCATCAAAACTCATCAAAACTTCCATCAACAATTTCCCATCTAGAAATTCCGGACCTACAGTCACACACTCACCTTGATTAAGGATTGAGAAGAAGAAGAGATGAAGAATAGCACCACACAACCTCAGATCAACCCAGAAATCACCTTGAATCACCACAACTCTCTCTGCCTCTTTTGTCTTCTCCAAAACCCGAAAAAGACAAAGGAAAAGCGGCCACAACACTTTATATTCGCGACTTAGGGTTTCCCACCCATAACCGGACCAAACCGAGCGAATTAAAACAAACCGAAAATCGCAATTCGGACTGGTGTCGACCGACACCAGCCCTTGGTGTCGCTCGACACAAGAGAAAAAAAACAATTCTTTGTTCTGGGATGTTACACCCAGATAGCCTCAATCTTCGCCGGATCTACATAAACTCCTTATAAAGAAACAATGTGACCCAGAAATCCCATATCTCGCTGCCAGAAACTGCACTTGCTCAACTTAGCATACAGCTTTTGCTCTCGAAGCTTCTCCAGAACCAATCTCAGATGAGTCTCGTGCTCCTCGGGACTCCTCGAATATACCAAAATATCATCGAAGAAGATGATAACGAACACGTCCAAAAACTCTCTGAACACATCGTTCATCTATCTCACAAAAGCTGTCGGCATATTAGTCAAACCGAAAGGCATGACCACAAATTCAAAGTGCCCATACCTCGTCCTGGACGCCGTCTAGCGAACATCTGCCTCGCCTATCGGAATCTGATGATAACCCGATGCCAAGTCTATCTTGGAGAATCAGGTAGCACCCCTCAGCTGATCCAGTAACTCATCAATCCTCGAGGGAGGGTACCTATTCTTCACAGTGACTCGGTTAAGTCCCCAATAATCGATACACAACCGAAAACTCCTATCCTTCTTCTTCACGAACAACATTGGCGCTCCCCACGGCGAAACACTCGGCCGAATAAAACCTTTGCTCAAAGGTCCTCTAGCTGCTTCTTCAATTCTGCCAACTCTGCTGGAGCCATCTCGTAAGGCGTCTTAGATATGGGAGTTGTCCTCGGCTCTAGCTCAATCGTAAAAGGATCAGAACGAGATAGTGCTAATCCCTTCAGCGACCGAAACACATCCTTGAACTCTTGAACAACCCGAATATCCCCAATAGCCACCTCACCACTGGACTCCAACATGACGATCGTCGCCAAATAAGGCTCGCAACCTCGCTCGATCATCCGCTCTGCCTGAATCGTCGATATCATAAAACTCCCGAAAGTCGGTCTCACTCCCTGAAATACCAACCTCCCTGCATCCCGCTCAAATACCACTATGCCTTGATAACAATCCATATGAACTCGGTAATGCATTAACCAGTCCATTCCCAAAATGACATAGTAAAGCTCCACCGGACTGAAAACCAAATCGGCTGGCATCGACTGTCCGGCAATCTGAACATCCACTGCTCTAGCACAGCCGAAAGTATCCAGAAATCCTCCACCAGCCACCTTGACCATACCTGAATGCTCACCAGCACTGCTCTGAATACCATAACTCTCAACATGCTCCAAATTAATGAAACAATTCGATGCTCCATAATCAAACAACACGTGGAACACAAAACCGCCCACTAACAAGGTCTCTACACAATTACATGCGTTGAGGACCCCGATAACTCTATCACATATAAAATAAACGAAACAGACACAACAACGATTCTAACACTAAGAATTTACGAAGTCTGAGTCATAAATTTTACCTATAATCTGCCCGGATTGACAAGTCTAGCCTACCTCTGTCGAAGAGTACACTCGTGGCACCGCTCCAATCTGACCCAATGGCTGCACCGTCGCAATCTGAGACACTGGCTGAAACAACCAAGCTTTTTTTTTTTATATTTAATTATCGATACGGAAATTCTCAGAAAGAAATCAATAATATTAAATCATAAATAACCGTTCAACAATAAACCAATAACCAATAAACCAATAATAAATTCTAGCAACCTAAACACCAGGTTTGCTACATTATTAAAATAAGACTAACACCCTAATCATGAATTCCTTGTCAACCACAACAAGATAAGCAATATCAAATTCCTAGTCTCCTCATCCTCTTCTCTCGGTCTCTTTCCGCGGAAGAACATTCCTGTTACCTGCATCACATTGGAATAGAGATGCGTAAGTATTGTCATAAATACTTAGTGAGTGGATCATCCTGCCTACAGGCCAAGTACGTCAAACACTAGACAATACATCAACAATAATCAACAGCAAGAACAATAAACAAAACAGAAACCTCCATGTCAGGAAACATCCACGTTTCCTGACCTCCCAGACCAGTGTCGACCGACACCTCAAGAGTGTCGATCGACGCCAGCCTCCTGAGTGTTGATCGACACCCATCGAGTGTCGGTCGACACCAGCTCGACGCCCAGACACCAGAAACTACAAAAAGCGCATAAAACAAGTACAAACTCGTAATAAAGGGTTTTCAACGCCCCAATACAATCTAAAACACGATTTCCAATAAGAACAACTCAATAACACAATAAAAAACTCAAACTCAAGGAATCTCTAGTGATAAACGGACCTACAGTCACGCACTCACCGAGCCGGTCGGACAGGGCCTCCAAGGCTCCCGTCCGACCCGACCTTCCTGCAAGACGACGACCATCCGCTCGACCGAGCCGGTCGGATAGGGACTCCATGGCCCTCGTCCGACCCAACCTCCTTTCACCATCCCGTGCGCGCCCGACCGTCATCCCGTGCGACCGTTCGACCGCCAGCTCGACCCGAGCACCAGCCCGACCGACCGGTCGACCGCCCCGCTCGACCACGACACGCCCCGCTCGACCTGGCTCGTTTCCGAAGCCCGTTTTGCACGTTTTCAAGCCCAAACTTACACCGCCTCTTATATTTCGACCAAGACCTAGGTCAAGCCGCCCTTCAAGTTCTGAAGCATTATAAATACATCTTTTTAGCCTTGTAAAAGAGAGAGCCACACATAGAGATACAATATATTATTCAATAAAAGTTCTTATAGTTTTTGCTTTCTTTCATTGTCTCCTTCAAGAGAGGATCTCAGATCTCTGTTCTTATGAACATTAATTCGATTTCCTTCTCTATGTCTGAGTAGTTACCTTGTTAAGTGATAGGAAATCAAAGGATAGTGTTCATGCTTGCTTGATAATCGATATCTAGAATTAGGGTTTACATAAACTCTTCACCTTTGCTTTGTGTTCATTGCTTGGTGTTGATCTGGCCAATCAACATATGATCCTAGGTAGATTTGAGCCACGGAAGTGATGAATCATTCGCCTGAACTAGTATTTGGTGGGCAATCTCTCTTAGACTGCGGAAGTTGATTTACTAGAGGTTGTGAACAATTGAGACTCGATCGAATTAATGCTTGTTTGATTATCTAAGGACATACCAAAAGTTTAGCGATTAGATAGATCAACATAGGGGTCGGTGCCACGGAAGTGGAAAGATCTAAATTAGTGTCTTGAGTTCTAGGTGGTACACATTCTGAAATCACTAACAAATCGAACTTGCTTGCTTGAATCACTCATCCCGAGATTATCCTATTGCTTAGCGCTTTCCATCCATTGATTTACAACTTTATTTTCCTTGTTTACTTGCTTTCTTTACTTGCTTTAATCGTGACAACAACCAAACTCATATTGCTTTCCTAGCTAAATCTCAATCTCATACCTTGTAGTGCACTAACTGGTCCTTGTGTTCGATATACCCGTTGCTACTCTCGATCTGTGCACTTGCAGAAAAGGGGTAGAAATTGGGAAAAGTTTAACCCCCATCAAGCTTTTTGGCGCCGTTGCCGGGGACCATTATCGTGCCGACAAGTTCTTGAAAGAGATCTAGTCTAGGTTTTTCCTGTTTTAAGTTATTTAATCTTGTTCTTCCTTTTTTGTTTTTGATTTTTCAGGTTTTAAGTCTTTCTCCTAAATGGAAGAGGATTTGAGAAATCCTAGTCCTATAAGGGCGATTCCTATACGCCACATATCTCCTCCTAGAGACAGTCAAACAGAGAAGAGGATGTCAAACCCTCCAGCTATTTCACCTTCATGGGATTCTCGCAATAGTCATCACGGACTAGCACCCTTGAACACCAAGAAGAACCTTCTCCCCTACCCTAATGCGGCCGAACTAGAGACGTCTAGCCAAGCCTACTATGAAAGAGAAGAACACCTTCTAGCCTCACCAGAAGAAGAAATAGATCCGGAGCTGATTGAGTTTGTGAAGAGAGACAAATTCCATGATCTCTACATTGAGTATGCACTGGAACACATTGATCACTTTGAAGGTCTTTGTGATTCTTATGGAGTTTTCGATTTTGAGAAGAAACTAATGCTGTTCAACATGTCCTTAGCTGGGAGAGCTCTTGAGTGGGCGCAATACTCTCCCCCTTTTCAGATCAACACTTGGTTAGACTGCAGAGAAGCTTTCTTGAAGAGGTTCAGCAGGAACCCACCTTTCAAATCCAAGTATAACCAAAGCACTTACCCTCACCACAACCAATCTTATGAAGAAGAAGATGATGCCTCTTTACCACCGGAGTCCATCAATGGCGACCTGATCAAGTATGTAGTAAGAGATCCTTTCCATGACTTCATATCGGAATGTGCTCAAGAACATGTTGAGAATTTCGAAAATCTCTGTGATTACTATGGTTTGGGAGAAAACCCAAAGAAGATCAGCTTGTTCCAAACATCCCTAGCTGGCCGAGCTCAAGAGTGGGTTAGATTTTCTGCCCAACATGACTTCAAGACATGGAGAAGATACAAGGAAGCTTTCCTCAACAAGTTTGCCCGTGGACAACCCTATGTGCCGCTACTCAAACCCTACCACCCGCCCTATAGAAACCACCAACCTCCACCGCACATTGAGCAGCTACCCCAAGCCACAGAAGGATTACCCCACAACCCACACCTAACCAAGCTTGAAGAGATGCTACAAGAGTACCTTGACTATCAAGTCACAAGTACAAGAGAGATGGAGAAGAAGATCGAATATGTTCAGCTCACCCTTGGAGAAAAGATGGATGTTCTTTTTAACCAAGTTATCAAGCTTGACAAAGATATCAAGCAACTCAAGGAAGACCATGATCGATCACTCAACCTTGTCAAGCTAGATGTTGCTGCAAAACACCATGAGCTACTCAGCAAGAGCATTGATGCCCATAGCTTCAATGATGATAATTGCAAACATCTTGGAATCATCTATAATCGGCTGTCAGCTGTAGAAGGATCTCTTTTCTCTAAGAACCAGAGAGAAAGAAGCCCCACACCCAAACCACATCCTTTCCCTTGCAATGTCATCACAGCAATCTCCAAGGAAAACTCATCACATCTTGTACGAAAAGAAGAAGAAGATCAAGAGTATGAGAAAGACTATGAAGATGATGAAGAAGAACAGCAGAGTTTTAACAGCAATGCGAGCTCTAGAGGAAGTGAAACCAGTCCACAGCAACCTGATCCGCGATTCTGTCCACCTCCAGCTCGCACACTCTCCCTTCCTAGAATCACCGGCATTTCAAGAAAGAGAATCACCTTGGATGAACCAGAGGATTCATTCCAATATGAACCAATTGACCCTACTAAGATAAGCCCAGAGAAGCTCAAGGAGTTTAACAAGAAGGTGAAGTCCATACCATTCTATGTCCCCTTTGAAGAAGCTTGGAACAACCATGATTTGGTTGAATTTTTCTTTAGTAGCAAAGAAACCAAGGATGAGATTAAGCAACTCTTTAGGCGAGCCCGCCTCTCTATGTCATCTTATGCAGCAACCCTACCCCCATCTCCGCCCTCTACACCTCCTCCCAAGTGGTACAGCAACCCCATCTCCCGAGAGAAGCTAGCTGAATTCAACCGCTTTGTCCAAACACTTCCCGCAAGCATGACCTTTCATGAAGCCTGGAAGAACCACCCACTAACCAACTTCTTCCACAACTGCAAAGAGACCCCATAAGAGATTCAGGAGCTATTTGAGAAAGCAAAGAAGCAACCATCTTTCCGAACCCTCTACAAGGTAGAAGAACCAGGACAGTTTACCATTCCCTGCACAATCAATGGAAGATACTTTGATAGCTACATTTGTGATTCTGGTTCAGGCATAAACCTGATGCCCACACACACTGCCAAACTCCTTGGGATCACACGCCTACAACCTTCACAAATCAGCATTGGACTTGCTGATCTCACCATTGCACAACCTAGAGGTGTTGTTTATGATATCTTGCTCGAAATTGGAGATACAAAGATACCGGTGGATTTTCATATCATGAATATCAAAGGAGGAAGTGACATGCCTATTATACTTGGAAGATCATTCTTGGCAACTGCTGGAGCCATTATGGATTGGCCAAACCGCCGCATCTCTCTTGCCAATGTCAACAAATCTGTTTTCTATGATGTCGTCCCCGTTTTCACTTCTACCAAGAATTCTCGGTTCATATCTCCTCATGAACCACCTGATCATCAACAAGGACGTGATGGGACACGCACAAAAAGGCTTTGTCTCAGGCCATGTCCTTCCACTTCTTCTTAGAAGAGCCAAACGGTCAAGCTAAAGACCATAAACAAGCGCTGTATGGGAGGCAACCCATAAGGTCTTTTCTATCCCTTTTTAATCTTTGTTTTCATTTAATAGTTTTGGATACAGAAATTCAAGAATCCAGCATGAAAGAAGCAGGAAGAAACCTCAGGAAAGAAGAATGCAGCATTCACCATGGTCGGGTCAACCAGGACGATCGAATGCAGCATCCACCTCACTTGCATACCATTCCACCTCATTTGCATACCATCCCACCTCACTTGCATACCATCCCACCTCTTTGCATACCATCCCACCTCTTTGCATATCATCCCACCATCATCCCACCACACTTTCATTCCATACCACATCAAATCCCACGCCTACTTGCTGTTCTACCACATGATGATCCTCCTTTACCTACACTCAGGCGGCCCTTAAAGCTCATTGCTGGTGCGCAACAGCACTTGACCATCTAAGTCGGGATCTCATCCACATTATGGAGCAACATAGTAGCTGGACATATCATTCATCACACCATTCTTCGGTTTCTAATACCATATCAGGTTACATCTTTCCTCTAATTCACAAAAGCCTTATTACCTCTTTCTTTTACCTCCCTTAATCGGATTTGCTTTCACCGGGACGGTGCAAGTTAAGTCTGGGGGGATTGTCGGTACTAATGCGTTTGTTCATGTCTTGTCTTCATCTTATATCTATTTCTCTTATCAACCTTTTTCAAAACTTCTGTTTTATTGAGTCAAAATAAGTTAGGAAACTATGATCTATCCTAGGAGCTTACCATAGCATGCCAAAGCTCTTGTGATCACAAAGGCGAATATTGACACCGAACAATGCCCAACGGAACCTCTGAGGGTGGATCGACCTACTGATTTGGCAAGATTTCTAAGGTACCCGGACAATCTAAAGTCAACTCCACCACCTAATTGAACTTTTAATTTTTCTTGTCGAGGGGCTTGAGATACATATTAGCCGATTCCTCATCCCGGTCTAGTTGAGACATGTCCACCAAAGACACAGTCCACCTCTCTCTCATCTGCAAAATGAAAATCAAAAGCTTTTAAGCATAAGGAAAACGTGTAAGCAAGAGGAATGCATACGTCTGCACCTTCTTGTCTTATGGAGACCTACTCAAACAAGGAAAAGCAAAAGCCTATCCTATGATATTCCCAGAAAAGAAAAGATTCAAAGGGCAGAAGGATCGATAGAAAAAATAAAATGATACCCTAGAAAAGTAGGGAAAGATCGATCCTTCAAAAGAAAAGAGAGAAAGAGAGAGGAATGGAACTGGATGTGCTAAAAAGGACTGTCTTGGCAAACACTTGGATGGGTAAGAGTCAATGCTCTGTGATCAATACTCCCTTGATAAAGATCGCACGTTTTAAATACTGTAAGGAGTTGACAATGGAAAGTTTGGAGTGCTGGATGAGATTTGTTGGGTCCGGTATGGTTCGCTAAGCTTAAGGTCAGTACGGGAAGGCTAGATTCAAAGTTAGTTTTGCTCCAAGTGAAAGCAGAGCAATGGAAGATACAAGTGCCAAAGGATAAGTGAGTTTTCATGTTTTCAAACCTCTTTCTCTGATTTGGATTCTATTTGCTTGGGGACAAGCAAAGATCTAAGTCTGGGGGAGTTGATATACCTCTATTTTACACCCTTTTTATATCGTTTTTATATACTTTATGCATGGTTTAACCGTGGATTTTTGCTTTAAAAGTTAGTTTTTATGCATATATAGTGCCAAGAGTCATTTCAGGTCAAAAGATGCATTTTTGAGCAAAACAAAGGAAAAGGTCCTCAAAGCAGCCTCATGCACTATCATTTACTTTGGAAGATCCCCAAAAACATTCTACTCAATGGATTTCACCAAAACCAGTTCGCCGCGATGCCTACATGGGTTAGCTTTACAACGCAATTGGAATCATGCAATTTGGCCCGCTCTTCCTCCATACCACGACATGTATGCACCACCAGTCTACTGAACTCGGCGTCGTACTCCAGCGCCATAAACTTCATATGAAAATGATCTCGAGCTTCTAGAGAAAAGTAATTGGCGTTGAACTCCACTAGGAATTCGCCCCAAATCCACACTGCTCTCCTAGTCTCAATGGCTCGCCACCACAAATGTGTATCTCCACCCAAATAATGCACAGCCAACTCCACCTGATACTCAGGGCATCTGATAGACCGGAAGTTCCGCTCCAGTCTCAAACCCCACTCATCAGCCTCTTCTGGCCCAACTCTACCCTCGGAGAAAGGCCTAAAAATTCTCTGCATCTGTCCCATCATCTCAAGATAAGGCGGACGCCCAACAACTGCAGCCTCCGCCTGCTGAACAACTGCATCACCCTGCTGCGCCCTGGCCACTGTAGGTGCACCCGGAGCCTGCTCTACATCAGCCCCAACAGCACCACCGGCACCAGTCCACACACTAGTACTGGCACCCAAACCGGCATGACTCGCAGACGCCACTGAATGAGGCATTGACGCATATGCCACACTCAGCGTCACACTCTCTCCTGACTCCGCCGCTGCTCCACGACCACGACCCCGACCTCCACGGCCCGCAGCTTGGCCACCACGCCCAACTGCTCTGCCACCACGGGCTCTACCCCGACCTCTGTCACCCCGACCTCTATCACCTGCATCCATCTCGCTGCACTTCCAAAGAACAGAAGATGAGCAAGCTAGAAAAACACAACAAAACAAACAACTCACCGCAAAATCACTTTGGAGACCGAAGAGGATTATACTAAGATCACTAACTGACTAAGCACACATAATTAATTAAACACATAGTCTCAATTCACCTAATTACTAACAGTTATAAAACTGTAAGAGCTCTGATACCAAAATGAAACAACCAAGTTTTTTTTTATTTATTTATTAATTAACAGGTGCGGAAGTACACAATAAAATAATAAATAAATAATTAATCAATTAATTCAACTCAACAATATTCAAGAATAATAAAATAAATCTAATAACCTAAACACTAGGTTCTACTAGAATACAACGGAAGAAAATAAAACAATAAATCCTATCATCTTCTTCCTCGGCCTTGATTCCGCGATCACACTTTTCTTTTATCTGCATCACATTAGGAAAGAGATACATAAGTATCCCGCCTACATGCCAATTACGCAAATACTAGACATTTAAACATTATTATAATATTTCCCATAATTATTTCTTTAATTATTAAATAACTAGATAAGGTCTGCGTATATGTACGAAAAAATATCAAACAAAATATGATTACTCTTAAATGTAACTAAAATAATGTTGAAAACTCGATAAGAAATCTTTGGAATAACATAATATACTTCAGTTATGATGTATAATAAAGAGTTATAGTCATATACTAATTCAATAATAAGCATTTTCATCAAGTAATAGAAGCTCAACTCCCATAAGGATATTATTTTTTTTCGAATAATACATACTATAGTAAGAAAATAATTTCGATTTCGTTCCAATTTATTTAGAGTCAAATAATCTCCATTTTTTTCTTAACTTTAGAAGATATTAATTTTTTTAAAAAAAAATAGATAGAAGCACACAATTAAAGATAGGAAAATAAAAATGGAAGCATACAATTAAATTTTAAAAATTATAGTTTATCATATAAGGCTTAGTGAGACATAGAAAATACTTCATTTTCTTTTCACTACAAGAAAACAGCGTAATTGCGACGGAACGTTGCGACGGAATAACTTCCGTCGCAAATTTGCGATAATATTGCGACAACTTTGCAACGGTTTTTGAAGTCATCGCAAATCCGTCGCAAATTTGCTAGGGAAACTGTTCCGTCGCAAATTTGCGACGGATTTGCGAGGAATTCACGGCGAAAATGCTTTTCCTCGCAATTCCATCGCAAAAATGCGATGGAATTGCGAGTAAAAAAAACCCTCGCAATTTTGCGACGGAATTGCTACAAAATTTTCCCTCGCAATATGGTCCGTCGCAAATTCATCGCAATATTGCGAGGGAATTATGACGAAGAGATATTTGCGAAGGATTTGCTACGGAATTTTCCATCGCAATAAGTTCCGTCGCAAATCCATCGCAAAATTGCGACGGAATTGCGAGGGAGTGCTGTTTGCCGACATCCCCGAGTTAGGTGGAACACGTGATAAACGAAGTTTACCTAACTAATTGCGAGGAAATTTTTCCGTCGCAAATGTATCGCAAGGTACTCGCAATTCAGTCGTAAATCCTTCGCAAATCTTTTTTCTTCGCAAATCCGTCGCAAGTTATTTTTTTCCCTCGCAAATTCGTAGGAATTCCGTAAGAAAAAATTTTCCAACTTCTATAAATAGCCAACGTGAATTCAATAAATTTCACAAAAAAAAAAAAAAACGAAAGAAGAGAGAAAAAGAGAAAAAAATTGAAAAAAAAAATGAGTTACGGAATATACGAGTTACGAAGCTGGATGTACAATCAAAGAGATCCAGAGACCGGTGAAGTGACGAAAGAGTTTCTTGACGGATTACGAGGATTCTTTTACCAAGCCCAAAACCAACCACGGTCATTGGAAAATGGTAAAATATTTTGTCCATGTAAGAAGTGTGAGAACAAGAAATATCTCGATATTGAAAATGCGAAAAGACACGTATTTAATAGAGGATTTGTATCCAATTATTATGTGTGGTATTTTCATGGGGAAAATCATTATAATACTACTTTTCATGAGGCGGGGAATAGTGGTTCGAGTCATGGGGTAGCTGTTGAGGAACATAATTATAACGCTAGCTATGATTATGGTCATCATCATGATATATTGGGAATGATAGAGGGTATCCGCAAGAAAATAGGTTTCATGATATGGTTACAGATGCATTTCATGAAACTACGAATGCTTTTGCTGATAATCGTGGGGAAGATATGTTGGAAGAACCCAACATTGAAGCAAATTTTTTTTATGATATGTTATACGCTGCAAATCAACCACTATACGATGGGTGTAGAGAGGGACTATCTAGATTGTCATTATCAGCTAGGATGATGACAATTAAAAGTGAAGATAACAGCAACGAAAGTAACATGGATAAGTGGGCTGGACTATTTCAAGAGTATTTACCGGCAGATAATCTTTCTGCTGGTAATTACTATGAAATACAGAAGTTGGTTGCGGGTCTTGGGCTTCCTTATGAAATGATTGATGTATGCATTGACAATTGCATGATTTTCTGGAAAGATGATGATAAGGTGCAAGAATGTCGATTTTGTGGGAAGCCGAGATACAAACCCACTACCGGAAGGAGACGGGTCCCTTACCAACGTATGTGGTACTTGCCAATCACTGAAAGATTGAAACGGTTATACCAATCGGAGATGACATCAGCGTCAATGAGATGGCATGCAGAACATTCCACACAAGATGGAGAGATTACACATCCCTCAGATGCAAAGGCTTGGAAACACTTTCAGACGGTACATTCAAACTTTGCTAATGAGTCCAGAAATGTTTATCTAGGATTATGCACAGACGGATTTAGTCCATTGGGTATGTCAGGGAGACAATATTCGCTATGGCCCGTCATATTGACGTCATATAATCTTCTGCCGGCAATGTGCATGCAACGAGAATTTTTGTTTCTAACTATTTTAGTGCCAGGTCCTAAGCATCCGAAGCGATCCCTTGATGCATTCCTACAACCTTTGATTGATGAATTGAAACAACTGTGGTATTCCGGAGTCTGCACGTTTGATTACTCGCAGCAACAAAACTTCAACATGCGCGCAGTATTATTGTGGACGATTAGTGACTTTCCAGCATATGGAATGTTGTCAGGGTGGACTACGCACGGAAGACTATCGTGTCCACACTGTTTGAATAGGTCAGAAGCATTTCAGCTGAGGCATGGAAGAAAACCATGTTGGTTTGATTGTCACCGTCTTTTTCTTCCTATCAATCATAAGTACAGAAAGAATAAGGAATTATTTATGAAGAATAAGGTTGTCCGTGGTCCCCCTCCGGATTATCTTTCGGAACAGGATTTGCTTGATCAAATCGATTATTATGATGGTGAGGAAACATGCAAACGTGGAGGCAATTGGCATTGCACCGCAAACATGCCTGATGGATATACTCAGGATCACAACTGGCACAAAAAGAGTATCTTCTGGGAACTCCCGTATTGGAAGGATCACCTCTTACGACATAATCTTGATGTTATGCATATCGAGAAGAATTTTTTCGATAACATCATGCACACTATTTTGAATGTCCAAGGAAAAAGTAAAGACAATATGAAATCGAGGGTGGACTTAGCAGAAATATGCAAAAGAAGCGAGCTGCATATTACTAGAGACGGCAAACAACCAATTCCAAACTTTCGATTATCTGCGGATGCGAAGAGAGCTCTGTTCGACTGGGTGGCTTCAGATGTCAAATTTCCAGATGGATATGTTTATAAATTCTCACGATGTACAGAGCAAGGAAAAAAAATTTCAGGTATGAAGAGCCACGATTGCCATGTATTCATGCAGAGATTACTACCATTTGCATTACAAGAACTGTTGCCGTCTCATGTCCACGAAGCAATTGGAGGTAAACAAGTATTTACATTTCTTTTAATTGAGTTTATGTACATAACTAATTTAATATATTTTTCCGAGATTTATTTATTGTGTATGTTATATTAAAGGTATTGGAGCGTTTTTTTCGAGATTTGTGCACGCGAACACTGACTGAAGACGGAGTAGAGAAGTTACAAAAAAACATTTATATCTTGCTATGTAACTTGGAGAAAATCTTTCCTCCTTCATTCTTTGACGTGATAGAACACCTAACGTTACATTTGCCTTATGAGGCGGCTCTTGGGGGGCCTGTGCAATTCAGGTGGATGTACCCATTCGAGCGTTTTATGGGACACTTGAAGGGAAAGGCCAAAAACCTTGCAAAAGTTGAGGGATCTATCGTACAAGGAAGTTTGACTGAGGAAACATCTAACTTCGCGTCTTATTATTTTAGCCCAAATGTGAGAACAAGAAGAACCGCTACGAAACGATATACGATGATGGAGGCGTTGCACCTACATATAAGCATGTTGTCCCCAACATCTTCAAAGAAATAGGCAGACTTGCTGGAAAGTTGAAGGAAGATTTGTGGGACCATAAACATTGGAGTGCGGCTCACAATTACATATTGCGTAATATAGAGGAAGTGCACCAATTTGAGAGGTAACTTGTTACTTTGTCAATTTTCATATGTTTTTCTCTATGTATATATAGAACTTGAGGATTTTTGTGCAGCATATTTGATAATCAGATCCGACAGACATATCCTGATTTACAAGAACATGAGTACGAGTTGTACAAAGATTGTGATTTTGCTGGATGGTTAAAATACTATGTAAGCGCTCTTCAAATTAAATCTATTTAAACTAATTACATAATTAATATCAAATTAAACTTAGTCAATTTTTAATTAATGTGTGTGAATTTGTATATTTGTTTATAGGTGACAAATGGATATCATCCGGAACCAATACCGTTATGGTTGCATGAGATTGTTCACGAACCAATAGGGAAGATTACTGCGGCACCAATGTACTGCACTCGCGGGTACATATTCCATACGTACAAGCATGGCATGCGGAAGTCGACCGCAAATTATGGTATTCATGTCCCACGCGAAACAGAATTCTATGGAGTTTTACAGGAGATCATCGAGGTTACCTACCCAGGAATCATCAACTTGAAATGTGTTATGTTCAAATGTGATTGGTATGATCCGACACTTGGTCGAGGTGTTCGCATAAACGAGACGTTAGGTGTTACCGACGTAAATGCAAACCGAAAATTTTCCAAGTTCGAACCCTTCATCCTTGCATCGCAGCTAGAGCAAGTGTGTTTCATTCCTTATCCTCGAATTAGGCAAAACCGAGAGACTTGGTTATCGGTCATAAGGTCAATCCAAGAGGTTGTGTAGTTGGTTTAGACAATGATGTGGCTATGCAGCATGAGTTGCGGAAGTATCAAACCCGATTGAATCCACTGAAAATATCGTACACGTTGATCCCGCGAACATAGAAGTAGAAGACGTCGTTGACGATTCAAGTGAAGATGGAGAGTCCGATGAGTTCGAGGAGCTTCCTACATATGATGATGAACGGGAGCATAGTGAAAACTCTTACATATCTGAAAATGATGTTGAAAATAACCTTGATTGATTGTTACATTATTGTATTTTGTAATTTTTTTTTATTCATGGCCGTAATTGCGATGGATTTGCGATGAAAATCATCTATTCCGTCGCAAATCTCTCGCATAATTGCGAGAGATTTGCGATGGAGATGACTTTGCGACGGATTTGCGATGGAAATTATCTAATCTTATTTTATAATCTATAATTCAAACATAAAAGCTCTTTACTAGAGAAAATATGTTTCTCTTCGACTCCTTACATATCAAGTTCATTGATGCTTACGGTATATTAAACAATACGAAACGTTTTCTGTGAAAGACCAATCATAATATACATATGTACGAATGTTCAATACCTATATTCATATTCATATTGACGGCTTATTAAGAATATATATTTATTATCTACCATCTTTATTAGTCCGTACCCTAAACCCTAAAACGTAAACCCTAAATCTATGTTTTCCTCGCAAATCCGTCGCAATATTGCGACGGCTTTGCGATGGAATTGCGAGAAAAAACTAATTCCCTCGCAAAGTCCTCGCAATATTGCGACGGATTTGCGAGAACAAAGCTAAATCCATCGCAAAACCGTTTTCGAGATACACAGCCCCAGATTAGGGTTTCCTGGTCGATTCCCTCGCAAATCCGTCGCAATTCCATCGCAACTTTGCGACGGAATTGCGACGGAATTTAAGATCTATATAAGTCGCGTCTCGAGTTCGCTCAAACCTAACCTAATTTCGCATATCTTCCTCGCCGCCGCCGCATAATCGCTCTTTCTACGATCCGTCCGTCCGACCGACCGAGTACCCGCGCCGCGCAGCCGCCGTTCGCTCCTCCGCAGTGCCGCCCGACGGTTCAACTCAAAGCCGCCGCCCCGCCCGCCGACGCGATTCCGCCCCGCGGCTAACCGCGTCGATTCAGCCGCCGCCGATCCCGCATCTCTCTCCGCCCGACGCGACCAATCCGATGCTCCTCAGCCCGACGGGACCAATCCGACGATTCCGCCTCAGCCTCCGCCCCGCACCTCCGCCCCGAAGCCTCCGCCCGACGCCCCTCTGCCCCGCAGTCTCCGCCCGACGGGCCTCCGCCTGACGGGCCTCCGCCCCGTCCGACGGTTCTCTTCCCTGCCCCGCCGCCGTCGCTCAGCCACCGTCAACATTACGGTAATCAATTTTTTTGTCTTCTATACCAAATTTTTTAGAAATTGTTAGATGGTTAGGATAGAGAATTTTAGATCTAAGATTGGAAAGTATAGATAGTAGTATTGTTTTGATTATTCTGAAATTATAAGATTGTATGAAATTGAAAGATTATTACAAAATGTTGCTAAATCTTTTAGAAGTTTGATATCCGGGTTTGAGATAATTAGAATTAATTTTAGGGTTTAGGGTTTAATCTAATGTTGCTAAACCTTGTAATTATTTGGACATAAATTTTTATATTATTGGAATAATTTTTTGAGTAATTTTTATGTAATTGTGAGATTATTAGAATATTTTTTGGATATTATTTTTTTCATAAAATTGGTAATTGTTTTTATTCGTAGAATAATTATTTTTTATTTTTTATTCTAAATTCCTATGTAATTATTTTACATTTAAGGCAGATGGATGAAACAGCTACATGGATTACGTGAGTCGAGGAGGAGGTGGCTCACACGGTTCTCGTGGACATGGTGGTTCACACGGTTCTCGAGGACATGGTGGTTCACACGGTTCTCATGGACGTGGTCGTTCCCGTGGTGGTTCGGGTTTGCATTTCGTTCCCCCGAGTTCTAGTTCCCATGGTTCTACGGGACAGCGGGCTCGGTCTCCGTCTCCACCTGCTCACCAGTCGCCTCCACATGTTCCGCACGACGCAGATGCGGCCATGATTGAGGCCAACGTAGACGCATTGTATGCGTCTATTAGGGACATTTTATGTGAGCCTGGTCATGATCTCCTTCCTCATCTTCATCCACACCGTCCGGTGAAAACTTTCTGGTAAGTATATATTTTTTTTTATTAGTTTTTGTTTTATTTAATGTTTTACATTTTATAAATTTAACTTCCAAATTTATTTCTCCAGGTTCACTGATGATCTATCCGTCGCTTCCGCAGTCACAGAAATATTTGAAAACGATTTCAAAGAACCTCATGCCCGATGGAAAGATATAAAGGAGTACGTCCTCGACCGTTGGTTTAGTACCTTCGCGGTAAGTTTTATTATGAGTTTAATTTAATTTTTAAAAAAATTATTCATTTCTTTTCATCTAATACTAATTTATTATTTTTTGATTTTTTTGTTGAAGCGTAAGTATCACTGGGACGCTGGGATTACCGGGATGGTTCACAAAGAGTTCAGAAACAAAGTCAAACAGCGGTTGCCTGATATGGTATCACGGTGGAAACAGTCGTGGATTAGAAAAGGAGATGATGCAATGCCTTGCTGGTTCGACAAAAATGTTTGGGATGGTTTAGTTGCATTTTGGCAGGATCCCGATCACCAGGCCAGGAGTGTCAACAGCAAGTCGGCTCGATTGAAGAGTAAAAACTCTACACATCGATCCGGCCGTACTTCATTCAGATCCTGAGGTCGAATGCTCGTAAGTTTTGTTTATTTTCTAATTATTATTATTTTTATATTATTTAGTTCATTTATTTTTTATTATTCTTATGAAACGAAAATTTTTTTTGGAGGCCGAGGAAAAAGGGAAATCAGAGACGGATTTGTTGGCGGTTCTTGCGTACACAAAGCGGAACCCAGATGGCACTTTCGTGAATGAAGATTCTGAGGAGCTTTACAACGATGTTAATTCGAAGCTTCAAGAAATGACTCAGAATGATGATCCCGACAACATCGCTTCTGGTTCGTCTGAGATATCTACGTCAATTAGGAACAAGGTTTTTGTGGAGGTAAGTATTTTTATATTTTTATTTCAAATTTATTCAATTCATATATATATTATCATATAAATTCGTTTACTTTAACTTTTTTTTTTAGACCGCACCTCGTAAAAAGGGGCAAATTAGGGGGGTTGGTTCTCTCTAATCCCAAATCGATACTAGGAGCGGTTCTGTTCGCTGTACCGCTTCAAGTCGGTTTCAGGATCCCCACGGGGTTGAGGAGATAAAGGTGGAGGAATTGACGGCAACGAAGACGAAACTAGCGTGCTACGAAGAGATGTTCGACTACTTGGGCACTCAGGATCCGAAACTCAAAGAGATTATGAGGCGCTACTATCCAGACCAGCAGCAAGTCCATGAAGGAACCAGCGGAGCAGATGCATCAACGGGCGGTGGACCGTCGACGAAATTTTAGTTTATGTTTGAACCTTTTTTTTATGTTGCGTTCGAACTTTTTTTTTTTCGCATTTTGTATTATATTTGAATTTAAATTTTAATTAAATTTTATTTTATTTCATAATTTTTTTTTAATTATCAATATATTTTTCATATTATTTTTTATTTTTTTAATAAAAAAAAACCAAAATTTGCTACAGTATTGCGACGGAAATTTTTCCATTACCTTTCAATTCATTTGGATAATAGGTTGGATGGGTTGGATTACCCATTTTGACACCTCTATTGAATTCTTGATAAGAAAAATGAATTAATTTGTTTTTTTTTTTTATCTAAAATAGTAAGATTTACACATATCATATGATCGACTGATTAATTCGTGAAAATTTGATTATTTCATTCAACAGATTTCAATTGATGAAATATTTTTTTTTTAATATTGTTTTATCTAACAAAAAGTGAAAATTAAGCTATTTAAAATTAGAATATTGGTCCATTATAAATTTTTCTTTCTAATATTAGTTAGTTGCTTGATAATTATTTTGTTAGTTTTCTATCTATATTGTTTCCTTTTCAATTTTGTTTTTGCCTGGACTATTATAAATTTTCATTTTCATTATTAGTTAGTTGTTTTACAATTATTTTGCTAGTTTTTTTCTTTCTGTTATTACATTTTTCCAATTTTTTGTGTTAACCCATGTCATCACCTGATCAAATATTAGACATATATAGCGACAATAATTTTGATTTCGATCCAACTGATCTAGAGTTAAATATTCTTCATTGATATCTTGAACTTTCAAAGACATGATTTTTTTATTTCTTAATAAGAGAGAAATTTAAACAAAAGATAGGAGTACACAATTAAATCATGAAGGTTATAACTTATTATATTTTTTTTTTCTTTTTCGTAATGGGAATATGTTTTTTTTTCCTTTTCTTAATAGATGTAACATATATATATATTTTCCTATTTTTCTGATTTTCGTTTTTTTTTTCTTTTTCGTAATGGGAATATGATTTTTCTTTATGTAATATTTTTTCTTTTTAATTATTTGTTTCCTGATTTTCTCATTTTGTGTTGCTCTACCCGTAATAACAAACTTGCAAAATGGATCTTATATATATATATATATATATATATATATATATATATATATATATATTTTTTTTTTTTTTCTTATTCTAGGATACATGTTAAGATCTTAATACTCTTAGAATTTAAAAAAACACATATCGCAATCCTATGAGTTATAAAAATCCTACATGTCGCAACCACATTGTGCGCATTCAGCTTTATATAATACGATAAAGTAGATTGAGTAAAATAATTAAAATTTTCGGGTACCCACAGGGTTTCGGGTAAAAACCCGAACCGATACCCGTAGGTATATAAGAATTAGACCTGGTAAAATGTTCAGGCCTATTGGGTCGGTTCCGATTAGGGTCGTTGAGTCTGGGTAAAATGTTCAGGCCTATCCAGACCTAGGACAAACATATACAGTGAATACGAAACTATATTGCATAACAAAACACGTTTCAACTTTGGTCTTGTAAAAGTCAACGAAATATGAACTGACTGAAACCTAGTAGAGAGATATTCACGAAGGTATTGGCATGCTACCGAACTTCATGTAAGCTTAAAATAAGCTGGTGATGAAATAGAATTGTTGCCTGGTTAATCGATATGATACAAAGTGTTCGGGGCCTAAATACAAAACTGTTAGTTTAGGTTTGTTTATTTATTTACAACAATTTTATTTAGGAATAAACTGTTGTAAATAGCTTTGTTTCAGTGTTTATGATTCTGGATTATAGTCTTTTAGTAAATGCTTTGACTTTGCTTCCATGTTTTAGGAACTGTGATTCATAACTTCATAGTGGCCATTAACGTGCATTCTCGTCATCCATGTAAATCACACAAAAAAACACCCAAATGAAATCTAAACCAATCAAACTTTCATCAAAAGATTCAATTAAAAAAAAAAAAAAAAAAAACTAGAAAATTGTATTTTTTTCCCGATGAAATTCCTTGCGAATCCAGCAACCTTCCCCTTCACTTGCAAACCTTTCGATTCAAAGCCTTTGAGACCCATCAAAGTCTCCGTTCAGGCTCCTCCGCCGGACTTCGATTTCCGCAGCAACGAGGTCTCGTCAGACTCACGCGCCGCAATCGCCAAAACTTTCCCGGAGCTGCTCGACCTCGCCGATAAGGGGACACTGATTCTGGTCCAGAAGCAGAGTTTCGGTCCGACTCCATCCTGGCGCAAGGAGTTCGTCGAGCCGGAGGCGATTTGGCTTGTTGGCACTTCCCATATCTCGCCGGAGTCTGCCGCCGACGTAGATCGCGTCGTACGCACGGTGAAGCCAGATAATGTCGCCGTCGAGCTCTGCCGCAGCAGGAAAGTCGATTCCCTTGTCCCTTAATAGATTTGAAATTAGAATTAGGAAATTGACAACGCTTTCTGGAGAAATTGGATAGATTGAGACTGGAGTCACGAAGAACATAATGAAATTGATGAATTTAACAACGTTTTCTGGAGAAATTGGATAGATTGAGACTTAGGGTTTCGAAGAAGAGAATGAAATTGATGAATTGATTTGAGGAAAGAGAAGTAATCTGACAGAAACAGATTGCAGAGCTGGGATTATGTACACTTCTAGTCTCGGAGACGATGACCAAAACTTGAAATCCGGAGCGTTCTCATTGACCGGAACAGGCTTTCTCGGTGCTGTTGGCCGGAGCTTAGACTTGGGTAAAAGATAGATATATATATATATATATATATATATATATATATATATATATAAAAGCTTCATTTTTGTGACTTCAGTGTTGTTGTTGATGAATGATTGATGATATTCATAGGAGGCCAATCTGCTTTGGCATTACGGCTTCTCTTAGCGGTTTTCTCTTCCAAATTATCTTCTGTCGCTGACCGTCCTTTCGGAGATGAGGTATTGAATCTTGAGAACCACCAAGATTCAAGATTCGTTTTGTGGACTGTTCTTGATCAAACTTCTCCTTGCAGTTTCGTGCTGCTCGCAAAGCGTCTGAGGAAGTTGGTGCGCAGCTGGTTCTTGGAGACCGACCCATCGAAATAACAGTAATGTCTATAACTCTGATATGAGTTTGAAAACCAATGGGACAGCATAGCTCTGATATGATTATGTTGCAGCTCCAAAGGGCTTGGAACTCTTTGAAATGGGGAGAGAAGGTTAATCTGGTGATGGCTGTGACTCGTGCAATCGCATCTTCATCGAGTATATCCGCCGCCGAGCTTAAGGTTTTGTTTTTGTTTCATTAAACTCAGTTTTCAACTTCAAGAAGAAAGGAATGAATGAGTGTTTGTATGTGAAAATGCAACAGGAACAAGAGACTGATGAAAGCAATGGAAGTTTGCAGCTTTACGAACGGCTAAGCTTCTCATACCCATCTCTCCTACACCCACTAATACACGAAAGAGACACCGTAAGTATTTAAAAAACAAAAACCGAAATTTTCTTAAACCGGTTTTATATTGAGGCTGCTAAAATGTGTTTGATTTTGGGCAGTATCTTGCTTGGTCGTTAAAGAGGAGTAAGGCGGTGAACGGGTGTAAAACGGTGGTTGGTGTGATCGGAAAAGGACACATGAACGGTGTGATCTATGCGTTGGTGTCGGATTCTGGTGATCTCCGGTTTAAAGATTTGGTGGGGAGAGGAGATTCATCTGATGGTGGTGGTACTAGTACTACTACTACATCGAACGGCTGGATTCAAAAGGCTTTAAAGAGCCTAGCAAGAGACACGGTTTTAGGGTTCTTGTTATGGGTGTTATATGATCAGTATCTCAAGTTTGTGATGATGACCCAAAACCCTTTTTGAAAATAAGCTAATACGTTGCAAATCCCAAAAATGTGTATAAAAAGATATCTAAGAAATTGATTAGGGAGGAGGATATTCTGATTCTTTCTTCTTCTAGATTGTGTTGAGTCAACGACAAAAGACTTCTGTTCTCTTTTTCAAATTCATTTTTGTTTTGAAATGTTGTATTAGTTTAATCTTTTTGACGTCAATATTTGATAAAGTTTATTTTTTGAACTACTATTTGCTAAAGTTTATTTGTTATAATCTAAGAGTTAGTATATACAAATATTTTTGCTTAGTGTATGCCCATGATTTTATATATGATTTTGTGAAACAAATAAGTTTGACAATAGAAAAGCAACTTTTAGTAAGCATCTTGTTAGATCATATCTCAATGTATTTTTGATTTATATGATAAGAGATTAAGAGATCAGATATCTTTGAGAATTCTTGCAAAATTTCAGTTGTAAAATGCTTACATAAGTTTTATTTTTCTTTGTCGATAGATAAAAAGTTAAAACTAGTTAGTTAGATAGTTAAAAAATAAAATCAATAAATGTAAATAAGTAAAAAATAGTTAGTTAGATTTATTAAACCGAGGTCAATCAATTCGTTTGGTTCATTTGGTTTATACGGATTTTTGGTGGTTTTTACATTTTAATGAGCTTTTAAATTGGTTTAATAAAATCCAAACCGACTTCATGTCCGGTTATGGTTAAACCACCGGAACGGTCCGGTTTCAAGACATTGAAAAAGTACGGTTTCTAAAACACTGGAAAAATTAAAAATAAATAAAACGAAAATATAAATATCTGTTTCACTTTCATCATCTCTCCGGAGCCTCGAAGAAAGCAGAAAAAAATCTAAGAGCTTGTTCTAGGGTTTCGAGTTTCGACGGCCCTGTAAGGTTTATCAACCGCTCGTACAAGGTAAAACTGAATTAGAGTTTGTTCGTCTATACTCGTACAGATCTTAAATTCATTCTTTGTTTGGTCTCTCTCTCTCTCTTATCTTGTTCACAAAATTAAAATCGATTTATGTTTCATTTTCTTCTTTGAAAATTCTGTTGTTCCCCTGCGTTATAATTGCGTTGATTGTGATAATTCGCTTCTCTTGCTTTGTTTTGGTTTGGTTTCTCTCATGATTGATTTCAGATCTGAGGGTTTTATCATACTTGTATTAAGCTTCGTAGGATTGCATAATTTAGCTGCTCCGCCTGATTTGATTATGCTGGGATTTTATGAATTTGTATTGTTGGAAATTTCGAATCTTTGAAGTAAATTTGAAACCATGAGATAAATCTTATCACAAATTTTGCTGTGGTTGGTCGTCTTAAATCTGAGATAAGTAAAATTAAAGAAGAAAGTAGTCAACTTGTGTTGTTTCTTAGGATTTGTTCATTGGAGGCATAAATGGTTTTTGTGCGTGCAGGGAAAGATGAAGCCAGTCTTCTGCGGGAACTTTGAGTACGATGCTCGTGAAGGAGATCTTGAGAGGCTTTTCAGAAAGTATGGCAGAGTTGAGAGGGTTGACATGAAAGCTGGTAAGTCTTTCTTTTCTTTTTTTTTGTTTTTTAAACTCTGGATGGACAAACAAGTCTCGGTTTGTTCATCTTGTTACTGCAAATCCGATGAGCAAAGCGAAAAACTCGAATGCGCATCCTCCTTAAAATCATCAACGATAATCTCTGGAGGACCTTCCCTCTCGAATCTCTGCATTCCCACGTCACTCGAAGGAGCGACCAACATGAGAAACGATGGAACGAAATTTAGGGTAAAACCGCCAAAATACTCAACATTTTCTTTGGCGCAGGGTTGATTGGGCTATTGATGGACCAATATCCATTTCATGAGAGAAAGAGTCAAGCTCTCATCCGCAATAAGCACTTTTACCTTCCCCATATCAACCCCTCCCACTCGACTTAGTTGCATTTCATTCCTCATGACTCTTTGTACCTCTTGGACATGCCTCTTTGGAGTAATGACTATGCACACCAACCTTGTTTCTGTCTCATCTCCTCGTTTACAGTTGTTGATTCCTTGACAATATTAATTCCCTCATGCAAGGTCTGTATAAACTGCTTCACTAGTCACTTAATAGTTTTTAGGGTTTCGAAATTTTATTTCTCCTCCTCACAGTAAATAGGTAAGTAAGGCCTCTGAGCGAATGGGGAACGATCCTCTGGAGGTTCTTGTTAACTTGGGTTTTACTTTCTTTTGCTTGTGTTCTGATCTTTGCCTTTTGGTTTTTCCCTCCTCAGGGTATGCTTTTGTGTATATGGAAGATGAAAGGGATGCTGAAGATGCAATCCGAGCGCTTGATCGCTATGAATTCGGCCGTAAGGGACGCAGACTCCGTGTTGAGTGGACAAAGGTTTGAATCTTGTTCATTTTCAAGACTTGCTTTACTATGAGAACGGGTTTGCTTAATGTGATTTTTTTTAATACAGAACGAACGTGGAGCTGCTGGTGGAAGATCAGGCGGTTCGAGGAGATCATCGGCGGGAATGAGACCTTCCAAGACTCTGTTTGTGATCAACTTCGACGCACAGAGCACCAGGACTCGTGACTTGGAGAGACACTTTGAGCCGTATGGGAAGATCGTCAACGTTAGGATCAGAAGGAACTTTGCGTTTATCCAATACGAGTCTCAAGAAGACGCCACCAGAGCATTGGATGCTACGAACTCGAGGTTTCTTTCTTGTTGTCACTCTCATTTTGCTTTCACTGCTTCACCTTCTTCAAGCTCTCAACCTCACTCACATTTGTTTTTTTTTTTTTGCAGTAAGCTGATGGATAAGGTGATCTCGGTGGAGTATGCAGTGAAGGATGATGATGCGAGGGGGAACGGAAACGGATACAGTCCCGAGAGACGCCGTGACAGGTCGCCTGACAGGAGAAGGCGATCACCTAGTCCTTACAGAAGAGAAAGAGGAAGTCCTGACTATGGCCGTGGTGCTAGTCCGGCTGCTGCACACAGAAAGGAAAGGACTAGTCCTGATTATGGAAGAGCGAGACGCAGCCCGAGTCCTTACAAGAGAGCAAGGGTTAGCCCTGACTATAAGAGGGACGACCGCAGGAGGGAGAGGGTGGCTAGCCCTGGTTACAGGAGGGATGATGACCGTAGGAGAGACAAGTTGGCGGCTAGCCCGGAGAATGGAGCTCTTGTGAGGAACCAGAGTCCGAGAAACGGACGTGGCGAAAGCAGGAGTCCTCCTCCATACGAGAAGAGGAGGGAGAGGGAGAGGTCGAGGTCGAGGTCAAAGTCGAGCCCTGAGAATGGTCAAGTTGAAAGCCCGGGACCGATAATCGAAGAAGAAGAAGCTGGAAGAGGATATGATGGTGCAGAAAGCCCGATGCGCGAGAGGTACTACTCATCTCGAAAAAAACTATCTTTAGGTTGCATTTGAATGGTATTGATATCATACTTACTTACACTTTGTTTTGTGCTTTTAACTGGAACAGCCACTCTCTTTCGCCTCCAGCAGAAGAATGATTGGGGTTTCTATATGTATTGGATTCACAAAACATTAAGATCTCTCTCTCTCTCTCTCTCTCTGTCGAAGTAGCTTTGTCTGAAGTCAAACTATGTCATGTTTAGTGTGGTCTTTCGTGACTTTGTTCAATTGGTATTGTAAAACTTTAAATTATGTGACTCATTTGAATTTGCTTATCGTAGTATTATTGATAAATATTTCTTTCTTACTTCGGATTACGATTTCCGACACTTGGACAGGATCAGAAGTTGAAGCAATATAAATGGCTCAAGTGTTGTTTTACGAGTTTTAACACATTGAGAAATAAATGGATAAAGGTGAAAATTTGTCTTACCGAAAGTGACAGATTCTGTAAAGTAAAATTGACAGATTCTTATTATATTTCTTTATTCAAAACATTTTTTAAAAAACATATAACAGAGAAAAAGGAAAAAATAAATAGAGACCATACCTTACATTAGAGAGAATTTGTGGATTTATTTGTATTAAAATAAATAACAAATTAAAAGAATTTAGCGTTTATAAGCAATTAAGAAATAAAAAAATAAAATAAAAAGGTAGGACCGCATGAGACTGTGGGCTTTTAGCTCATTCTCTGATTTTGTGTGGAGAACATAAATTTATCACAACATTAAATTTTGCATTTTGCATGCAGATAATTTATTTTGTTCTGTATTTAAATGATGAATGGGGTATTAATACAGATCATTCTGCTTTTTGACTGGACCACATTTGATCTGTATTACCATTCAGAGCCAAAATATGTTTTCGGATCCGCCATTTGAAAAATAAGGCAAGTTTGACATTCAAAATTACCACTGCGAAAACATGGAAAAACACAAATTTTTGATTTAGCTAGAAAATATTTATATAAGTTTTGGAATTTCTTGACACAGACACATGTGGACTAAAAATAAAACCAATTTTGTAGAAACTCAAATAATATGAACACTAAAAACCCTAAAACAAACCAAGACACTATTAGTCATAAGCAAGATTCACAAGTTTGATTAACAAACTAAAATAACAAAATAATTTATTGCACGAAAATTGCCCAGAATTAGTGAAGGTGGTGTTTATATCAAAAGAGTACTAGTGAAAGTAGTGTTTATATCAAAAGAGTATTCTGTTTTATCAGCATATTTAGAAAAAATTATTTTGAACAATGAAACTTTCAAGAGAATATTATTGACCACACGCTATTCAATGGACTCGGCTTCCCAACATGGAAGGGTCTTTCTCAGAACGACTTATCTGATTTTGAGATATTTAAGAGAAGATTCAGCCTTTAGTGGTCGCTTACCATCAACCGGAGAGCATTTGTGTAGGTTTATCCAGTCATCTGGATATAACTGGAGTAGTGATTTACGGGGAAGAGTTTCCATCTCACGAGGCAGCGTTACTAAATGTTTTCTCGGGTTGGTCGTGAAATCAATCTTTAACGATTTTGTGGAACATCTACACAAATTACTGATGACAAAGCTTACTTTTATTAAGTCATGTCTTCTGACGGCCAGAAATTGTCAGCATTATTACATAAGGAGAAACTATGAAGACCTTTGTCTGAATCTTCGTCCTCGTCACTGGTCAACAATAAGTTCATAGTCAACGTCGGTGGAAGAGCACTTCGACTAGAGACATACTTCATAGAAGTTTTGGATAGATTTCCAACTTCAATGGGGGCAATTATGACTCACGTGATGTTGAGCTCTGTATTAAGGAAGGTGTATTGAAGTTGGTATTTCGAGATTTGTATTCAAATGGCAAATTCCTTATTATTCAAATTTGAATTCTAAATTTTTTTTTTTTTAAATCCAGTGTTTACTTGGGTAACAAAACCCTTGAAATTTTTGTCAAGGTATGATTCACTTTTTTAACAATGTTTTTGGCTTGATGAGTTTGTTAATAATCAGCTGAAACTCTTGAATTAGGTAATGAGAAAGCAATCGATTGTATTGGGTACTGGTATCATTGTAACTAATTTGCTCATGTGATCTTACTCTAACAACTGATTGGTTGTTTAATTGGATTCTTACAAATGTAATCGTTCGTTATTTTGATCAGGCAACCTTCAGAAGACTTACATGTTCCTTATACCAGAATTTTGGAAAGAGACGAGATTCGTAAAATCACCATTCCAAGAGTGAAAAAGGATGAATTTAATTTTGCTTTGGACAAACAAGGAAAAGAAGATTCTTTATACTTAACATTTTTTTTTGGTTTTACACTTTGTTGTCTTTTAAGAGAAATTGTACCAAGATATGAACTGGAATACAAACTCAAAAAAAAAAAAAAAAAAAAACTTGAAACTAGAGTAGTAAATAACACGCGGTTTATGGGAATTGCCGGTGGTTAAATATGCACCTTGTAACCAATATGGCCACACTATTTTCATATATCATCTACTATTATTATTTGTTTATGTGATGGTTACTTAAAAACGTGGATGGAAAAGGAAAGTTAGGCAGAAACATTACTACAAGTGAGAAAGTTGTAAAGAGTGAGTGGGAGAGTGGTTACTTATTAGGCTAACCTTACCAAAAAAGGTAAAGAAAAAGAGAGCGTCTCAATTCTTGAGACATGAGAGTCTAGAAACGCAACTCCCACACATTATTATCGATCACTAACAAAATTCAAGCAGTGAACGCAGTCTAGTATTCTATCTTAAATGGATCTTTGTGATAGATTTGATAAAGACATCAATTCTTACCTGGTTCTCTTCTTCCCAATCCGTTTTCATGTTGGTGAAACATGCAGAGTTAATGTCACCAAACCGTCCAAAATATTTAAAAATATTCCACTAAAGAAAACAGCTTAAGAAGTTATTAAGTTATATTCTCTCTGTTCTCCAATAAGTATGGTTTTCTAGCTATGCATACCGATTACGAAGTTATTAAAATCTTTTTTTTTTTTCCAAAACAAACATGTTTTATCATTAACTCTAACACAATTCAACCCTAATAAAAAGAATAATATGCATAACTTAAACAGTCAAAACAGCAAAAATGCAATTAACTTCTACATTAATTTGTGAAAAATACCACTTATTTGTAAAAATATATATATATATATATATATATATATATATATATATAAATACCATTTATTAGAGAATAAAGTGAGTTTGTGTTTTGACCGAAAATATGTATTACTAATTTAAAACCAGTTATTAGGTATTTTAGTAATGACTTGATTTGAAACAACCAAACCTTTTTTTTTTTTTTTTTTTATAATTAGCCCAGATTAATATTCCCATAAATATTAATCCTCAACAGCTAATTCAACAACACAATGCGGAAGAAAACCAATATTATTAAATCATAATTAATTATTCAACAATAACCAATAAAGAATAAAACCAATAAAACCAATAACCAATAAGCAACCTAAGCCGGTTTGCTACATTATTAAAGTAAAGTCTAACACCCTAAACTCATGAATTCCTGGTCAACCATAACAACAAAGCCAGAATCAAATTCCTAATCTCATCATCCTCTTCTCTCGGTCTCTTTCCGCGGAAGAACATTGCTGATACCTGCATCACATTGGAATAGAGATGCGTAAGTATTATCATAAATACTTAGTGAGTGGATCATCCTGCCTACAGGCCAATTACGTCAAACACTAGACAAAACATCACAATAAACATCAACCATAACAATGCTCAACAATACTCATCCATATAACCATTCCCTGTCAGGAAACACCCACGTTTCCTGACACCCAGGTTAGTGTCGACCGACACCTCTATGGTGTCGATCGACGCCAGCCTCCCGAGTGTCGATCGACACTCATCGAGTGTCGCTCGACACCGGCTCGACGCCCAGAAACCAGAAGCTACGAAAAACACATTCCAAAATCGCAATAACACAAAATCTAGGGGTTTTCAACGCCCCAATACTATCAAAACACGAAATCCAGCATAAACAACTCAAGAACACAACCAAAACTCGAAATCAAACAATCTCTATTGATCAACGGGCCTACAGTCACGCACTCACCTTGAAAACGGATAGAAAAGAGCAAAGGAAGATGAACAAGGAAGAATAAGCCTCAAATCGATTCTCCAAACACCAAAATCGCCCAGAAATCACCCTCCTTCTCTCTGCAACTTGTTTTTCTCGAAAACTGTGCCTCTGCTCGCGGCCACAGGGTTTTATTCGAGAACTAGGGCTTCTTCCGCCCAAAACCGCGCTAAACCGAACTCACTCAAATCGAACCGACCGATTTCACCATAACCGGTGTCGATCGACACCCTCCCTTGGTGTCGGTCGACACCACTCGACCAAACCAACTCCAATTGCAAATCGATCGACTTAAACCGGAAATCAAACCCGAAAACCGGTGTCGATCGATACTAGTCGTTCAGAAGAATTTAACACACTTTCTTCGCGATGCTTGAACCTTAGACCGACTGCACAACAATCAAACAAGAACATGCACAGCCAATCATCAATTCACACCTCTAAGAGCATGTGCCAACTACTCCCGAACCCCTAGCATCGTCCAACACCACTTCCAAAACAACTTTCTGGTTCACGGATGTTACAATTCTCCCCCACTAAAATGGATTCGTCCTCGAATCCCAACACAAACGTCTCTCAAAGACCTCAAAACTCAAATTTTAGTCCTATGTTATACGCATGTTTCCAAGATATTATTACTCTCAATGCCATAACCGCAGTCATGACATCCGTACTGCGACCCGCGGTCCAGTACCAAAATGTGACCAATGTCACAAAACCAAACGTGACCCGAAGCCACAACCAAAACGTGACCCACTGTCACTAAAACAACCCATATCGAGGTAGCGACCCCCAATATAAGTCCGTTGGGCACCTAATGTCCCAACACAAATAGAACCACCGTCTACAAGGCCCACACCTCTAGACAAAACGAGTAATAAAATCTGAAACGCGTACCAACATGTGACTAAAAACTCTCAATGACCCCACCGGCCAAAGAAACTTGTAACATCCAAACCATAACCAAAAATATGAGGCAAAACTCCATCTCATATAACTCCAAAAATGTATATCGTAAAAACAAAACGAAAATACATAAGTCCAAAACCAACAACAACAAAACCAAAAACAAGACTAGAACCACAAAGATGAATCACTCCACAGCCTGCTTGTCGAACCACTTTCCGAACTTCAGCTTCATCTTTGCCTCTGGCTCCCAAGTCTGCTCCTCTGTGCCACTACAGTCCCACAAGACTCTCAACAATGGCACCCTCTTGTTCCGCAGAACCTTGACTCTCCTCTCAAGAATCCTCACAGGAACTGCCGGAACTGTCATATCTGCCTGGAGATCCTCTGGAATCTCAACCACAACCTCCTCTGAAGGACGCAAACACCTCCTCAACATAGAAACATGAAACACCTTGTGAAAGGCGCTCATAATCGGTGGCAACTCTAACCGATAAGCCACTGGCCCAACTCGCTCCACCACTGGAAACGGACCCATAAATCGCGGACTGAGCTTGTTCTCTGCTATGGACCTGTTAGGGCCCCTCAACATAGCCATCTTGAGATAAACTCTATCTCCCACCTGAAACTCAAGCTCACGTCGCCGCCTATCTGCATAACTCCTCTGTCTATCCTGAGCCTCCTTCATGTTCAGCCTCAAGACACGAATCTTCTCCGTCGTATCTTGAACAAAACTAGCTCCAAACATGCTGCGCTCCCCCACTTGGGTCCAGCATAAGGGTGTCCTGCATGGCCTCCCATACAAATCCTCATAAGGAGCCATGCCAATACTAGACTGAAAACTGTTGTTATAGGCAAACTCTGCCAAACACAGATGATCAGCCCAATGACCACCCCAATCCAGTACACACATCCTAAGCAGATCCTCCAAAGTCTGAATAGTCCTCTCTGACTGCCCATCTGTCTGCGGATGATACGCTGTACTCATATGCACCTTAGTGCCCATCTCAGTCTGAAATGCCCTCCAAAACTCTGAAGCAAACCTCGGATCTCTATCCGACACGATACTGGCTGGCACTCCATGCAGCCTCTCAATCTCTCGCACAAACTTCCTAGCCAAGACAGCCGCTCCATCTGTCTTCTTGATGGCCAAGAAATGTGCTGACTTGGTCAAGCGATCCACAATGACCCAAATCGCATCAAAAGTCCGTGAGATAGGTAATCCCACAACAAAATCCATAGTGATCATATCCCACTTCCACTCTGGAATGGGCAAATTCTGCAAAAGACCACTAGGCACCTGATGCTCTGCCTTGACCAAAGAACAAGTGTTGCACCTCGCAACCCAATCTGCCACATCTCTCTTCATCCCAACCCAATGATAATACCGTTTGAGGTCACGGTACATCTTGGTCGCACCCGGATGAATCGAAAACTTGCTCGAATGAGCCTCTCTCAAAACCTCATGCCTCAACACCTCATCCTTGGGCACACAAACTCGCCCACGAACCAAGATAGTCCCATTCGAAGAGACCTGATACTCAGAACCAACGGCCTGCGAAGCATCAATCAAACCCTGATCACTCTGCTGCGCCACTCTGATCCTGCTGAGTAAATCTGCCTGATCAGCTGCCTCTAAACCCAAAGGCTCCTCTGAAATAGCACACAATCGCAATGTACTAATCTCGCTGACCAACGCCTCAACACCACGCTCTCTATCTGAATCAACCCTCCGTCGACTCAAAGCATCTGCCACCAAATTGGCCTTGCCCGGATGATAAACAATATCCAGGTCATAGTCTGCCAGAAACTCCACCCAACGCGTCTGTCTCGCATTCAGCAAAGGCTGAGTGAAAATGTGCTGTAGACTCTTGTGATCTGTAAAGATCTGCACTCTGCCACCATAAAGATACGACCTCCAAATCTTGAGTGCAAAAACCACTGCTCCCAACTCAAGATCATGTGTAGGACGGTTGCGCTCACTGCCTCGAAGCATAGGCAATCACTCTGCCCTCCTGCATCAAAACACAACCAAGTCCAACACCTGAAGCATCTGTGTACACAACATATGGCTTCCCCGGGTCAGGTAATGCCAAAACAGGTGTACTAGTCAACATCTCCTTGAGCTTCCCAAAGCTCTCCTCGCACTCCGGCGACCACACAAACGGCACATCCTTGCCAGTCAACCTCGTCATCGGCTGAGACATGCTCGCAAACCCCTTGACGAACCTCCTGTAGTAGCCTGCTAAACCCAGAAAACTCCTGATCTCGGTAGCACTACTCGGTCTAGGCCAATCTCTAATGGCCTCAATCTTAGCCGGATCCACAGAAACCCCCTCTGCAGAAACAATGTGGCCAAGAAAACCCATCTCCCTCTGCCAAAAGCTGCACTTGCTCAACTTAGCAAAAAGCTTCTGTTCTCGAAGCTTCTCCAACACAAGCCTCAAATGAGTCGCATGCTCCTCTGGACTCCTCGAATACACCAAAATGTCATCAATGAAAATAATGACAAACACATCCAGAAACTCCCTGAATACGTCGTTCATCAACCTCATAAACGCTGCTGGCGCATTAGTCAAACCGAAAGGCATGACCACAAACTCGAAATGCCCATACCTCGTCCGAAAAGCTGTCTTCCGGACATCTGCCTCATCTATCGGAATCTGATGATAACCCGATGCCAAGTCAATCTTGGAGAACCAAGTAGCACCTCTCAACTGATCCAACAACTCATCGATCCTCGGAAGTGGGTACCTGTTCTTCACTGTGACTCGGTTAAGTCCCCGGTAATCAATACACAACCGAAAACTGCCATCCTTCTTCTTAACGAACAACACTGGTGCTCCCCACGGCGAAACACTAGGTCTGATGAACCCTTTACTCAAAAGGTCCTCTAGCTGCTTCTTCAGCTCTGCCATCTCTGCTGGAGCCATCCTGTAAGGTGTCTTCGATATCGGAGCTGTCCCGGGCTCTAATTCAATCGTGAAAGGATCTGACCGAGATGGTGGCAATCCCTTCAGCGACCGAAACACATCCTCAAAATCCTGGACAACCTGAATATCCTGCAGACTCACCTCACCACTGGACTCTGTCATAGTGATCGTCGCCAAATAGGCTTCGCAGCCCCGCTCTAACAACTGCTCTGCCTGAATAGCTGAAATCACTATACTCCCCGAAGTCGGTCTCACTCCCTGATAAACCAACTTCCCTGCATCCTGCTCAAACACCACTCTACCTCTGTAGCAATCCAGATGAACTCGGTATAGAGATAACCAGTCCATCCCCAAAATCACGTCATACAGCTCCACTGGACTGATGACCAAATCTGCTGGCATAGACTGCCCCGCAATCTGTACATCAACTGCTCTAGCTCTGCCCGAAGTAGCCAAATAACCACCACCAGCCACCTTGACAAAGCCTGAAGCCTCACCCTCGCTACTCCGAATACCACTACCCTCAGCTCTCTCCGGAGTAATGAAGCAATTAGATGCTCCCGAGTCAAACAGAACGTGAGACTCAAAACCTCCAACTAACAAGGTCCCTACACAATTCCACAAGTGTTGAGAACCTCTAACTCTATCACAGTAAAATAAAAGAAACAGACACGCAACAATTCTACCTTAAGAATTTAAAAGTCTGAGTCAAGATTTTACCTGTGATCTGGCCTGACTGACTGGTCTGGCCCACCTCTGCCGAAGTATAAACTCTCGGCGCTCCACCCGACTGCAACGCCGCAACCTGCGCTGCTGACTGAATCGCCAACGGCTGAATCGCCGCTGCCACTGCTCTCTGCTGCAACTTGGGACACATAGTCTTGATATGCCCCGGCTCCCTGCAGTAGTAGCACACTGTCGACTCTCTGGATCCCGCCCTCTTGGGGCAAGTCGCAACTCTGTGATCCAGACTACCACAACCAAAACAACCACCCGTACTCGGGCTACTAGCAGATATCTCCTCTGCTCTCCTCTTCTGGCCCTGCGCAGGCCTACTGCCCCTGCCGTAACCAGAACTGTAACCTCTGCGCTGCTGATGCTGCTGCTGGCCCCGAGGATGGGTAGCAGGAGCAACTGCAACTGGAACAACCGCCGTACTCACCGGCTCACGCAAGTCCTCCTCAATGGACGCTGCCAACTCCACTAAACCAGCTCTGGTGTGGTACATACCACCTCTGCACTGCGTCCTGATGTTCCTCCGAAGCCCCTGGAGAAACCGCGACGTCAATGCTCGCTCACTGATCAGCTCACCACCAGAAAAGACCACCAATCTGCAGAACTCTGCATCATACTCTCGAACAGACCTCTCACCCTGAGTCAAGTCCAAAAACCTCATCTGCAGCCTGTCACGAGCCTCCTGAGGGAAAAACTTGTGGTTGAACTCCTCGACGAAGTCAACCCAAGTCCAAACCTCTCTCCTGGTCCTAACAGACCTCCACCACAAATGTGCATCACCTCCAAGGTAGTGCACTGCCAACTCGACCTGAAACTGCTCCGGACAACGAACAGAATCAAAGTTCCGCTCCAACCTCTGACGCCACTCATCAGCCTGCTCTGGAGTAACCCCGCCCTCAAACGTAGGCGTGCCAATCCTCTGCATCTCCCTCATCATCTCACGATAAGGCGAAAACCCAACTGCAACACCCTGCTGCACCGCAGCCTCCTGCTGCTCAACAAAACCGGCACCAACATGTGCCCCGGCACCAACCTGTGCCCCGGCACCAACCTGTGCCCCGGCCGCTGGAGGTGCAACCGGAGCCTGCTGTGGAACTGCCTGAGGAAGACGTGCCAACAACTGCGTCAGTAGCCCCACAATCAACTCTCCCTGAGCTAAAGCAGCGCCCCCACCGGGAACCGCTCCAGCTCCTGCGCCACCACTGGCACCTGAGTTAGCCCCACCGGCCAACGAAACAGACTGTGTCACCGACGCTGCCGCCACACTAGGCGCCGCACTCTCCACTGAGGCCTCAGCCTCTGGCACTCCACGACCAGCACCCCGACCTCCACGACCCGCTGCCCGCCCACCGCGACCAGCTCCTCTGCCCCCACGGGCTGCACCGCGACCACGACCACGGCCACGACCACGACCTGCGTCCATCTCTCTGCACTACCACCAAGTACAGAAAAAGAGCAAAGTCAACACACAAAAACACAAAACACAACACACAACTATCCAACTCACTTACCCGCGGAAAACTGGAAGACCGAGAGGATGAGATTAAACCACTAACTGACTAACTCACATAATCAATTAAACACATAGTCCAATTCATCCAACTCTAACAGTCCTAAAACCGACTACGCTCTGATACCAAAATGAAACAACCAAACCTTTTTTTTTTTTTTTTTATAATTAGCCCAGATTAATATTCCCATAAATATTAATCCTCAACAGCTAATTCAACAACACAATGCGGAAGAAAACCAATATTATTAAATCATAATTAATTATTCAACAATAACCAATAAAGAATAAAACCAATAAAACCAATAACCAATAAGCAACCTAAGCCGGTTTGCTACATTATTAAAGTAAAGTCTAACACCCTAAACTCATGAATTCCTGGTCAACCATAACAACAAAGCCAGAATCAAATTCCTAATCTCATCATCCTCTTCTCTCGGTCTCTTTCCGCGGAAGAACATTGCTGATACCTGCATCACATTGGAATAGAGATGCGTAAGTATTATCATAAATACTTAGTGAGTGGATCATCCTGCCTACAGGCCAATTACGTCAAACACTAGACAAAACATCACAATAAACATCAACCATAACAATGCTCAACAATACTCATCCATATAACCATTCCCTGTCAGGAAACACCCACGTTTCCTGACACCCAGGTTGGTGTCGACCGACACCTCTATGGTGTCGATCGACGCCAGCCTCCCGAGTGTCGATCGACACTCATCGAGTGTCGCTCGACACCGGCTCGACGCCCAGAAACCAGAAGCTACGAAAAACACATTCCAAAATCGCAATAACACAAAATCTAGGGGTTTTCAACGCCCCAATACTATCAAAACACGAAATCCAGCATAAACAACTCAAGAACACAACCAAAACTCGAAATCAAACAATCTCTATTGATCAACGGGCCTACAGTCACGCACTCACCTTGAAAACGGATAGAAAAGAGCAAAGGAAGATGAACAAGGAAGAATAAGCCTCAAATCGATTCTCCAAACACCAAAATCGCCCAGAAATCACCCTCCTTCTCTCTGCAACTTGTTTTTCTCGAAAACTGTGCCTCTGCTCGCGGCCACAGGGTTTTATTCGAGAACTAGGGCTTCTTCCGCCCAAAACCGCGCTAAACCGAACTCACTCAAATCGAACCGACCGATTTCACCATAACCGGTGTCGATCGACACCCTCCCTTGGTGTCGGTCGACACCACTCGACCAAACCAACTCCAATTGCAAATCGATCGACTTAAACCGGAAATCAAACCCGAAAACCGGTGTCGATCGATACTAGTCGTTCAGAAGAATTTAACACACTTTCTTCGCGATGCTTGAACCTTAGACCGACTGCACAACAATCAAACAAGAACATGCACAGCCAATCCTCAATTCACACCTCTAAGAGCATGTGCCAACTACTCCCGAACCCCTAGCATCGTCCAACACCACTTCCAAAACAACTTTCTGGTTCACGGATGTTACATGATTGAACAAAATCTTTTGATATATTATAGTTTTTTAGAATTAAAAAAATTTGTTGTTAGATCCTAACATAAAATAAAAGTTCAGTTTGTTGACCCGATAATCCACGGTCATTTAATTGAAACTTAGTTCGAGATGAACCGATAAAAAATATCTTTTGGAGAAGACATGTTTGAAGCTCAAACATCAAAAAATCAAATTAATGTAAGACACATAAGCTAATCTAACATTACTATTTAATTCGAAGTTGGAAATCTATAAAGTTTAAACATAAACCAAAAGGAATTAAAAGGGGACACTGTATGTTTTACTGCTTCAAATTGAATATTATAAATCCCTCTTTGCCGACTACTTTATATTGCATTGAGTATATAATTTATATAAATAAATTAAAATGCAGAGTGTGATATTAGGGGAATGTCGACCGTTGGATGATGAATCCCCCCTTGACTCCAAATCTGTTGCTTTAAACCCAACAAGTGCATCCTTCTTTTGACTTTCACATACGTCCAAACACTTTGTTTTCGGCTATAAAGAAAAAAAAACTTTTCTTTTGTCTCTTTTCTATATAATAAGATATATCAGGAATCTTATTGTTATGGTGATGATTATCTTAGGAAAAGAGAGGTAAAGAGTGTATCACCTGTCACATATCAACAAGTTTACAACTAATAACGTTTCATTAAGTATTGTCTTAGCTGTAAAGATAGATAAGTGAATGGAAAAAGGGAGAACCATAAGTTAGTTACGATTTTATCTCCAAGATTCCAATGCATTTAGTTGATATTCATCAACACGTCATGGTTGTACTAATAAACCCTTTTTATATCTTGACTTTAAGTTTCACTAATAAGAAAAAAGAAAGTTTCACTAGTTATATAAATATCCTTAGTCAATATTGATGATTCTTATTCAGACAAATGAAGAAAATATTCTAAGGAGGTTACAAGCTCAGAGCAACACGTGTGGTTACCCGCAAGGTTGTTTTGTACAAAACTTTTGGAAATAGTAGAACTACCGAAAGGCGTTTTATATATTTGACTCAATGTACTTTATGAATAAAAAACATCATTAAAAGAGCTGAAATAGTCAAATAAAATGTATGCATGTATTTTGTCAACATATGGGCAAGTGTATTTCGTAGTAAACTACAAAAGAAGACAAAATATTTGGGACAAACTGGTACGGCAGAAAAAAATGGACGATGAGTGGCTGTCGTCGACAAGATAACCACGACCACCTCCCTTTTTCATTCCAAAAAGAAAAGGAAATAAGATTCTAAAGTTTATTAGAATTTCAAACTCGAGTAATATAAAGTTATTATATAGGTTATCATTTAAATCCTTTAACAAAAAAAAAAAAAAAAAAATATATATAGAGGTTATCACTTTTTTATTTTTATCTTTATTACATAGATAGATTATCACTTTTCAAAAGTGTACACGACTTATGTTTTGAAAACAAATACACCGTTTTGTTTTTTGTGTGTGGAAAACTACACCGTTTTGTTGTTATGAGATAATATTGCACATGATAATAATCGTTTTAAACTTTTTTTGATACAATTTGAGATCAATGTTTTTTCTAAAAACTATTTTATCAACTAAATTTACGTATAAAATAAATTTGGACATGGTCTACGTACTAATGACACGGCTGGTCTTGTTCCAAATGTAGTAGATGTCTGCGTAACATAATTTGGACAATTAATTAGTTGTAACCTACATAGGCACATGCTTGAAGAGTGGTGTACATATTTACCATATAATTAAATTATGATGTCAGGAAATTATATATATGATGTGTATCGTCGTTAAAGTAGGAGTGTTGATTTTTTGTTTGCTCGATCTACCTTTCTTAATCGTACCCGAAATATACAAAGACCGCTTAATTAGGTGTATACAGTAAGAACACAATTTTGTAATATACCACCTTTATTTGTTTGACGTGGGAGCTTAAAGCAGATATAATTCCACTTCTGTTTGCTAGGTAAAAAAAAAATGTTAAATATATTGGTAGTTTTCGTCTCATTTCCTGCTACAACATTATGATTTTTTCTTCTTCAAGATTTCAACTTAGCATCTAAAACAAATTATAAATTAATCCACCTAATTAAACCTGATAGTCTAGTAGTTTCCACTTGATGAGGAGTTGTCATGTTGGTTTAGGGCAGTGATCAATTTCTCTCAAATGTGAAATTATTAAATATTTCCATTTAACCACACAGATGTATGCCCTTGCTTTCGGCTTATTTGAATATCCGGAGAGGTCTATCCATATGTTGAACATCTCCAAAGGATTAGTTTAAGCCTTTCCATAGGCATGAGATTTATCTTTGAGTTGTCAAAAAAAAAAAATTATATGATTGTATGTTTTTCTGTTTAATTATAATGATCAAATTCATATTAAAATATAATAAACTGATTTTGGTTAGATATGGAATTTAGGTGTATTGATAACTCTCATCCTTTATCTTGTATTTTATTAATTAGTGTCTTTCGATAATGTAATTTATATATATTATGCGTATAGTGGTTGATTAATAACTATCCAAAAGCAGAATACATACATAGATGCATGTGTAAGTGACTCTTCGCTCAGGGAGTTAATGACTTCTTCAAATTTTCCTTATGGGATACGACCACAATTAAGCATGCGGGAAGAACACCAGAGACGGATTTTGATTCTTTTTTCATCAAAGGATCATTAAGGAAAAAGGCTAAGGAAGGAGAAGATCAATTGATGAACTGAATCTACAATAAACATAGTCAAGCATGGAAAAAGGTTAAACTCTTTCTTCTTATGAGATTATTGTGGTTGGATTAAATCTAATATAGATCCATGATAAAAATTCATCATCTTAAGTTTGCTTTTTTTCCTAACCACCGAACTCGTTTCATGATACATGAGTTCCTCCTACACCACATTCTTGTAGCATTAGTGTATATGTTTTTCCTAACCACCGAACTCGTTTCATGATACATGAGTTCCTCCTACACCACATTCTTGTAGCATTAGTGTATATCTTCCTCTTCGTCTTGGCCTTAACTCTGATGCAATGGAACAATTGCATTCACTCTTATTCATAATGCGTATGTCTATCTTTCTTGATACGTGGAGTATACCATTTCCATATTGGTTTTAATTTTTTTGGTCTTTTTAATTGGTATACCTTATTTGTTATTTTTATGGATTAAGTGCTTTCTCTTGGTTAAAATTTTCTACTTCTTACAAACTCATTCTATGATTTTTCTACTAGTATTGGCAATTTTCATCAACCGAGTATATTTTTTATGTACTCATTGTGTTTAGTAGCCTGAAAATTTTATATATTTCAATTTTTTTACAATCACATAAAAACTAAAAACTTTAAAAGAAAAAGGTCAAAAGTTAAAGCCAAAGTAAGGTTGCACTATTTGTTTTTGAAGTGTTTCAATAAATTTGATCACAAGTTGTACGTCTCTAAATGATAATTTGTTCGACTAAAAATGAGGAGACGTGTAAGAATTTAGGAAAACTAGTAAACCACCAAAATATGTCATTACAATCTATAAGTGATGCAATATAAACACGAGAGAACACCACACGGATGTAAAAAGTAATAAGGACAAAATATATTTGCAAAACATCACAATTAGAAAGAGATTTCAAATGGGAAAAGGATATATTGGGTATGGGCAGGCAGGACAGCTTATGTTGTTTTGTTCCAAACAGTTTATGTTATGCCCTTTTTATATCCAATGTGTTATGCAAGTTGCATATTCAATTCAATGAACCGAAATGTATACACAACGAATGGACTCGCCCAAAATTCTGGAACCTCACGTACAAGCAAATTAATGGCTTACTTAAAACATATACAATCACAATCTTAACGCATATATAGGTATATTTTATATATAACTCGGCATTTCCATTTCTTCTCATTATATCTTTTCAAGCTTCAAAGTTGATTGGTAGTTTGTTTTCTTTTTATTTGATATGATTTCTCAACTAATCAGTAAACACTACTGAAGGTGAAAAAAGAGAAAAATATGAGAAAATAAAGGAAAAGAAAACGCTAATTTACTCAAAACCATTTGAAGACAATTGTATAATTTGGTTGTTCGAATTCACTTTTCATTTCTTCTTATAATTTCGAAATTCGGAGCCATAATCTACATCTTCATGGATCGAGACTCGGTTGATGATGATACCATAACACTGTAAATCACCCCTCCAAAACAGATTAAACCCGTAGTACAAAAAATCTAACTTCTTGCACTAACTAGTAGATCATCACGTAATTGGTAATGGTAATTCACTTACAATGGTAATATAGTTACTATATGATTAACCCTTTTTTTGGGGAAAAATTTCAAAACTACACATTTTTTAGTGTCAATTTTCAAAACTACACCTCTAGTATGTTTATTTTCAAAAATACACTTTTTCATTGAGTAAAATAAATCTAAACCTAAAATATAAATCTCAAACCTTAAAATCTAACATTGAACCCTTAAATCTAAATCCTAAACCCCAAAATCTAAACCAAAATCAAGGATTAGTGAATCCAAACTTATATATTAAAATTAGAAAAAAGTGTAGTTTTTAAAATTGACACACTAGAGGTGTAGTTTTGAAAATTTACACACTAAGAGGTGTATTTCTTAAATTTTTTTTGTGTGCATTATATCTATTAATCATTTAATATTGAACATTTGAAGCTAAAAATTATACATAGCACATGTCTATTAATTTGTATCAGTGCTGTTCTTGCGTCAATATATGTTGTTGATATAAATCGAACGTACAATTTTGTTTAATCAGTATAAGGAAAAGGTTTAAACCTGCCTACCTAGTATAATATTATACTAGGTTTGGACCCGCGCCCTGCACGAGGTGAAATTTTTACCTTGATTTGATTATGTCTTCATTTATAGTATTGAAATTAAACATTTTTAACCATTTTTAATTTTTTTTAAAAAGGTAAACAAATTAAAACTTTGACCGCATACATAAATTAAATATGATAGATCTAAGCAAGATACATAAAACTCAAATGACTACAATATAATAAGATTGTTCAAAGAAGAAAAAATTGAAAATAAAACTTTATTATTTTCAAAAAATTATACTTCATGTATTTCATAAGATAAGAACTTTTATGTGTGATTACTTAAGTTTAGAAAAACTACATTTCATAAGATAAAATATATATTTCTTAAGTTTTATATTATTGATTACTTATTAAAATTACATATTATATTATAAATCTTTAAATTTTGTACTTTTCAAAGATCTTGATAGAATTATAATAATATTGTAATATATTAACATACTAATATTTTAACTTTTTGATCAGGTTAAAATATTACATTTTTCTAAAAATAAAAATTAGAATATTCAAAATTTTGATCTAATATAAAATATTTTACAATTATGATCAAATTAAAATACTTATTTATTCGTTCTAATCGTATAATCTAACTGAAAAATCATATTAAATCGAATAAAGTTTAGAAAAACTTATACATTTAGATGCCTACTAAATGAGGTTTTATACTCATATGGTTGCACATAATGTATATTTTTTTTATAATAGATTTTTTAACCATCACTCAACAACATATCCGATGTGAAATTTTAACAGTTATAGTAATTTATTTTATTTTTAAAAATTCAATTCATAAAATATAAAGAAAAAATAGATTTTTATTCTATTTTTATATAGATGATACAAATTAGTTTTTAAATAAAGTTAAACAAAGATGATAGGAGAAATATAATGATTTTAAAAATAATTAATATGATAAAACTGAATTAAATATATTCCTTATTTAATAATTTTTGTGATTACCAATTAAGGAAAGGGAATAATTTTTTTTAATTAATATTTAGTTTAGTAAGACATATTTGATTTTCTAACCATAATATATGAATGACATTGTTTGTAATTATTCTAGTAAATTAAACTTTATTTTATAAGTAGCATGAGAAGCTTCCTAATGATGACACAGCAGCATGGCATTTTTGTTAATTACACATGACACAAAGATTATTTTAAAAATGCATTCTCTTTTAATATATTAGGGATTTTATAGATTCAATCAATAAAAGAAATGAGAAAACACAAACGAAAGCAATCCAAAGCAGAGTAAACAACTACACTGATCAATAAATGATTCCATGCATTTTTTTGGATTAAATGCGATTTTGACACCAAGCTGATAAAGAGGTTAACCGAATCAAATATTATTTTGCTGTCAAATTCTTAATTCTAACATGCATGATATGATATTTTATTATATATAACAAAAAAAATCTGTCCTAGAACAAAAATTCAGAAGATGAGATATGTTAAGATAATATTACTTTACCACTATACCACAATATTTTAGGTTTTAGTTATGTTTACACTACTACATTAAAAAATAAGAAGAAATAGTAACAAATATATACAATTTTAATAGAAAACCTTACGAGTAGTTGTTAGTGTAAAAAATACATTAGCAAATAGATATCTATATATCCACTTTAAGAATACCGAACATTTGTAATTATTTACTTTTGTTATAAATGAAACAACCAAACTTTTTTTTTTTATATTAATTATCAATGCGGAAATTCTCGAAAGAAATCAATAATTAAATAACTCAAATACCAGTGCAACAAATAAACCAATAACCGATAAAAACCAATAATAAATTCTAGCAACCTAAACACCATGTTTGCTACATTATTAAAATCAAGCTAATACCCTAACAACGAATTCCGTGCTAGCCACAACAAGATTGCCAAAATCAAGTTCCTAGTCTCATCATCCTCTTCTCTCGGTCTCTTTCCGCGGAAGAACATTTCGGCTACCTGCATCACATTAGGGAAAAAGAGATGCATAAGTATTTAATAAATACTTAGTGAGGCAATCACCCCGCCTACAGGCCAATTACGCAATTTTAACAATTTTCATCAATATTAATAATTACCACAATTATTAAATAATTACCACAATTAAATAATAAATTTTAAACACTTAAATAATTTCCACAATTATTTTTAGATCACTTAATTAATTTATTTCACCAATTATTAATTAATTCTCGAATTAAACCATTTAATTACAGTTAAACCGGATTAAACCACTTAATCCAATTGATTACTTAAACCGCCAGATAACCGGATGAAACCGGACTGTGTCGATCGACACACACCTGTGTCGGTCGACACCTTGCCCGTTTGGTGTCGACCGACACCGGCTTGGTGTCGATCGACACCGATCCAGGAGATCGACGCCAACTGCGATTTTCAACACAGAAACACCCAAATCACCAAATCAACACACCACACGCGATTCAACCCGCGAATATCACACAAAACAACACGAAAAACCACATAACTCTACCAAATCATGATCCACATCCACAAATTCTCTTATATGCGAGCCTACGGTCATGCACTCACCTTGACAAAGGATTGAAGAGAAGAAAGAGATGAAGAACAACCACCACAACCTATGAATCCTCAGAAATCACCCAGAAATCTCCAGAATCACCTCAACTTTCTCTCTGCCTCTTTTCCTCTTGTTTTTCACGAAAAAGACAAAAACAATGCTGCCACCCTTCTTAAAACGCGACCTAGGGCTTACCCCACCAAACCAGCCCAAACCGGAACTCAAATCGAACCGAAATCAATTTAAACTTTTGGTGTCGACCGACACTACCCCTGGTGTCGATCGACACCGCTTCCCAAAAGCGATAGATTGGTTTACGGATGTTACAATTCTCCCCCACTAAACTGGAATCCCGACACAACACGTCTACCACAGACGCAACTCGTCTACCACAGACGACACACTCGTCTACCACAGACGTCCAACTCGTCTACCACAGACGACGTAATCCGGCCCACGTGGCCAAGTACACGAGATCCTCACTTGATCCCCGAGACTCACATCTATTCCCATGCCATACGTACATTTTCCAGACATCTTTACTCTTAACTCAACTCTGCCGGAGAACACTATCTCCTCAAGAGGAACACTATCCTCTCGTTACTTACTACGCAACACACTAGTCACTAGTAAGTAAAAATATCACTTATACTTGAGGTAGCGACCCTCTCGTACAAGTCTAACAGAGAACACTATCTCTTGGCAATGAGTTATTCGGGGACACCACGCCCTTAGAGTAAAAATTCGAAAATGTTTACGACATAACTGGAAAGATTGTCTCACGACCCACTGGTCAACACACTTGTAACATCCAAACCACGAACCAAAAAAAATGAGGAAAACACCATCTCATATAACTCAGAAATGTATATCGTTACAACACCAAACGAAAATACATAAGTCCAATAACAACAATAAAACATAGCACCACGCTATCATACTAGAACCACAAAGACGAAGAAGCTCACTCGATGACCTGCTTGTCGAACCACTTCCTGAACTTCAGCTTCATCTTTGCCTCTGGCTCCCAAGTCTCCTCCTCAGTGCCACTACAGTCCCACAAGACTCTCAACAATGGCACTCTCTTGTTCCGCAGAACCTTGACTCCCCTCTCGAGAATCCTCACAGGAACCGCCGGAACTGTCATATCTGGCTGAAGATCCTCTGGAATCTCAGCCACCAACTCCTCTGAAGGATGCAGACACCTCCGCAACATAGACACATGAAACACCTTGTGAAAGGCGCTCATAATCGGTGGCAGCTCCAACCGATAAGCAACTGGTCCAACTCGCTCCACCACCGGGAACGGACCCATAAACCGCGGACTGAGCTTGTTCTCTGCTATGGACCTGTTAGGGCCCCTCAACATAGCCATCTTGAGATACACTCTATCTCCCACCTGAAACTCAAGCTCACGCCTCCGCCTATCTGCATAACTCCTCTGTCTATCCTGAGCCTCCTTCATGTTCAGCCTCAAAACACGGATCTTCTTCGTCGTTTCCTGAACAAAGGTAGCCCCAAACATGCTGCGCTCCCCCACTTGGGTCCAGCATAAGGGTGTCCTACATGGCCTCCCATACAAAGCCTCATAAGGAGCCATGCCAATACTAGACCGAAAACTGTTGTTATAGGCAAACTCCGCCAAACACATATGATCAGCCCAATGGCCACCCCAATCCAACACACACATCCTCAACAGATCCTCCAAGGTCTGGATAGTCCTCTCTGACTGCCATCTGTCTGCGGATGATACGCTGTACTCATATGCACCTTGGTGCCCATCTCTGTCTGAAACGCCCTCCGAAACTCTGAGGCAAATCTCGGATCTCTGTCCGACACAATGCTAGCTGGCACACCATGCAACCTCACAATCTCTCGCACAAACTTCCTAGCCAAAACAGCAAGGCCAAGAAATGCGCGGACTTGGTCAAACGATCCACAATGACCCAAATCGCTTCAAACGTCCGTGAGATAGGTAATCCCACCAAAAAATCCATCGTGATCATATCCCACTTCCACTCTGGAATGGGTAAGCTTTGCAAAAGTCCACCTGGAACCTGATGCTCTGCCTTGACCAACGAACACGTGTTGCACCTCGCAACCCAATCTGCCACATCTCTCTTCATCCCGACCCAGTGATAATACCGTTTGAGGTCACGGTACATCTTGGTCGCACCCGGATGAATCGAAAACTTGCTCGCATGAGCCTCTCTCAAGACTTCTCGTCTCAACTCCTCGTCCTTGGGCACACAAACTCGCCCACGAACCAATATCGTCCCATTCGCCGAGACCTCATACTCAGAACCAGCTGCCCGCGATGCATCAACCAAACCCTGATCATCCTGCTGAGCCACTCTAATCCTACTGAGTAAGTCTGCCTGATCAGCTGCCTCTAAACCCAAAGGCTCCTCTGAAATCGCACAAAGCCTCAATGTACTAATCTCGCTGACCAAAGTCTCCACATCCTGCTCTCTAGCTGAATCAACTCGCCGTCGACTCAATGCATCTGCCACCAAATTGGCCTTGCCTGGATGATACACAATATCCAGATCATAATCTGCCAGAAACTCCACCCAACGCGTCTGCCTCGCATTCAGCAAAGGCTGAGTAAAAATATGTTTCAAACTCTTGTGATCTGTAAAGATCTGCACTGCACCACCATAAAGATAAGACCTCCAAATCTTGAGTGCGAAGACCACCGCTCCCAACTCAAGATCGTGTGTAGGGCGGTTGCGCTCACTGCCCTGCAACTGCCTCGAAGCATAAGCAATCACTCTGCCCTCCTGCATCAAGACACAACCTAACCCAACACCTGAGGCATCTGTATACACCACGTAAGGCTTCCCCGGATCAGGTAATGCCAACACTGGTGTACTAGTCAACATCTCCTTGAGCTTCCCAAAGCTCTCCTCCCACTCAGGCGACCACACAAACGGCACATCCTTGCCTGTCAACCTCGTCATCGGCTGAGACATACTCGCAAAGCCCCTGACAAACCTCCTGTAGTACCCTGCTAAACCCAGAAAACTCCTGATCTCGGTAGCACTACTCGGTCTAGGCCAATCTCTGATAGCCTCGATCTTAGCCGGATCCACAGACACTCCCTCTGCAGAAACGATATGGCCAAGAAACCCCATCTCTCTCTGTCAAAAGCTGCACTTGCTCAACTTAGCAAACAGCTTCTGCTCTCGAAGCTTCTCCAAAACAAGCCTCAAGTGAGTCGCATGCTCCTCTGGACTCCTCGAATACACTAAGATGTCATCAATGAAAATGATAACGAACACGTCCAAAAACTCCATGAACACGTCGTTCATCAATCTCATAAACGCCGCCGGCGCATTAGTCAGCCCAAAAGGCATGACTACAAACTCGAAGTGCCCATACCTCGTCCTGAACGCCGTCTTGCGAACATCTGCCTCATCTATCGGGATCTGATGATAACCCGATGCCAAGTCAATCTTGGAGAACCATGTAGCACCCCTCAACTGATCCAACAACTCCTCAATCCTAGGGAGTGGATACCTGTTCTTCACTGTGACTCGGTTGAGTCCCCGGTAATCGATGCACAACCGGAAACTGCCATCCTTTTTTCTTCACAAACAACACTGGTGCTCCCCATGGTGAAACACTCGGTCTGATGAACCCTTTACTCAAAAGGTCCTCTAGCTGCTTCTTCAGCTCTGCCAACTCTGCTGGCGCCATCCTGTAAGGTGTCTTCGATATTGGTGCTGTCCCGGGCTCTAACTCAATCGTGAAGGGATCTGACCGAGATGGTGGCAACCCCTTCAGTGACCGAAACACATCCTCGAACTCCCGGACAACCTCAATATCCTCAAGAGCCACCTCACCACTAGACTCCGACATCACTATCGTCGCCAAATACGCCTCGCAGCCTCGCCCTAACATCTGCTCAGCCTGAATAGCCGAGATCACAAGACTCCCTGAAGTCGGTCTCACACCCTGATAAACCAACCTCCCTGCATCTCGCTCAAACACAACTCTGCCTCTGAAACAATCCAGATGAACTCTGTAATACGACAGCCAATCCATCCCCAAAATCACGTCATACAGTTCCACCGGACTGATGACCAAGTTTGCTGGCATAGACTGCCCTGCAATCTGAACGTCGACTGCTCTAGCACGACCCAAAGTAGTCAAGTAACCTCCACCGGCAACCTTGACAAAACCCTTGCGCTCACCAGCGCTACTCTGGATACCTCTACTCTCGGCACACTCCGGAGTAATGAAGCAGTTCGATGCTCCCGAGTCAAACAGCACGTGAGACTCAACACCACCCACTAACAAGGTCCCTACACATTCACAAGTGTTGAGAACCCTAAACACTATCACAGTAAAATAAAGAACAGACAACCACACCACAATTCTACACTAAGAATTAACGAAGTCTGAATCAGAATTTTACCTGTGATCTGGCCTGACTGACTGGTCTGGCCCACCTCTGCCGAAGAGTACACCCGCGGCGCTGCCCCCAACTGCTCCAACGGCTGCACTGCTGCAATCTGCGCCACCGGCTGAACCGACGCCACTGACACCTGCTGCAACTTGGGACACAAGGGCTTGATATGCCCCGGCTCCCTGCAGTGAAAGCACACTCTAGTATCCCGAGACGCACTACTCTTGGGACAACTAGCCACCCGATGCTCCAAGCTCCCACAACCGAAGCAACCACGAACACTCTGGCTGCCTCCAGCAACCTCCTCAAGTCTCCTCTTCTGGCCCTGCGCAGGCTTGCCGCCCCTGCTAGAACCAGAACTGAAACTCCTACGCTGCTGCTGTTGCTGCTGGCCCCTCGGCTGGGTAGCAGGAACAACCGCAGCTGGCACCACAACTGGACCAACCTGCTCACGAAGGTCCTCCTCGATGGACGCTGCTAGCTCCACCAACTCTGCCCTGGTCGAATACGAACTACCCCTGCACTGAGTCCTGATGCTCGATCGAAGACCCTGAAGGAATCTCGCCATCAGACTCCGCTCACCCTCAAGACCGTAACCGGTATACGCCACAAGTCTGCCAAACTCAGCGTCATACTCTCGCACTGACCTATCTCCCTGAGTCAATGCCACAAACCTCAACTGAAATCTGTCTCTGGCCTCCTGAGGAAAATACTTGGCGTTGAACTCCGCTAGGAAGTCACCCCAAGTCCACACTGCCCTCCTCAACATGACAGAACGCCACCACAAATGTGCATCCCCACCAAGGTAATGCACTGCCAACTCCACCTGGTACCCCTCTGGACACCTGACCGAACGGAAGTTCCGTTCCAACCTCTGCCGCCACTCATCGGCCTCCTCGGGCCCACCTCGACCCTCAAAGAAAGGCGTCCCGATCCTCTGCATCTCCCTCATCATCTCAAGATAGGAAGGATGCCCAACCACTGCAGCACCATGCTGCCCAACAAAAACGCTCTGCTGTGCCCCCACCACCGGAGGAACACCCGAAGCCTGCTCTGGAACTGCCTGCGGGAGACGTGCCAAAATCTGCGTCAGAACCCCCATCAACTGGTCACCAAGACCATGAGCCGGGGCGGCACCCGCACCTGGGGCAACCCCAACTCCCGCGCCCACACTAGCGCCCAAACTGGCCTCACTCGCCACAAACTGAGTCTCTGACGCTGTCGCCACACTAGACGCCACACTAGGCACTGCACTCTCACCGGAATCCGCCTGAGCTCCACGACCACGGCCCCTGCCACGGCTTCCGCCACGGCCCCTGCCACGGCCTCCGCCACGGCCTCTGCCATGGTCTGCACCACGGCCTCTACCACGACCTCTACCACGACCTCTAGCTCCTGCATCCATCTCACTGTACTACCACAGCACAGTAGATGAGCAACTAGACTACACAAAACAAACCACAAGATAGAACACACAACTTACCGCGGAAACTGGAAGACCGAGAGGATGAGACTATACTACTAACTGACTAACTCACATAATCAATTAAACACATAGTCCAATTCATCCAATACTACCAGTCTTAAAACCGTATTCGCTCTGATAACAAAATGAAACAACCAAGCTTTTTTTTTTTATATATTAATTATCAATGCGGAAATTCTCGAAAGAAATCAATAATTAAATAACTCAAATATCAGTGCAACAAATAAACCAATAACCGATAAAAACCAATAATAAATTCTAGCAACCTAAACACCAGGTTTGCTACATTATTAAAATCATGCTAACACCCTAACAACGAATTCCGTGCTAGCCACAACAAGATTGCCAAAATCAAGTTCCTAGTCTCATCATCCTCTTCTCTCGGTCTCTTTCCGCGGAAGAACATTTCGGCTACCTGCATCACATTAGGGAAAAAGAGATGCATAAGTATTTAATAAATACTTAGTGAGGCAATCACCCCGCCTACAGGTCAATTACGCAATTTTAACAATTTTTATCAATATTAATAATTACCACAATTATTAAATAATTACCACAATTAAATAATAATTTTTAAACACTTAAATAATTTCCACAATTATTTTTAGATCACTTAATTAATTTATTTCACCAATTATTAATTAATTCTCGAATTAAACCATTTAATTACAGTTAAACCGGATTAAACCACTTAATCCAATTGATTACTTAAACCGCCAGATAACCGGATGAAACCGGACTGTGTCGATCGACACACACCTGTGTCGGTCGACACCTTGCCCGTTTGGTGTCGACCGACACCGGCTTGGTGTCGATCGACACCGATCCAGGAGATCGACGCCAACTTCGATTTTCAACACAGAAACACCCAAATCACCAAATCAACACACCACACGCGATTCAACCCGCGAATATCACACAAAACAACACGAAAAACCACATAACTCTACCAATTCATGATCCACATCCACAAATTCTCTTATATGCGAGCCTACGGTCATGCACTCACCTTGACAAAGGATTGAAGAGAAGAACAACTACCACAACCTATGAATCCTCAGAAATCACCCAGAAATCTCCAGAATCACCTCAACTTTCTCTCTGCCTCTTTTCCTCTTGTTTTTCACGAAAAAGACAAAAACAATGCGGCCACCCTTCTTAAAACGCGACCTAGGGCTTACCCACCAAACCAGCCCAAACCGGAACTCAAATCGAACCGAAATCGATTTAAACCTTTGGTGTCGACCGACACTACCCCTGGTGTCGATCGACACCGCTTCTTAAAAGCGATAGATTGGTTTACGGATGTTACAATAAAGGTGATTTAGGTTAATATTCATACTGATCTTCAAAATTAAGAATACAGTCATAGCATTTGAAAATTCATTGGATGACTCAATGATCAATGTATGAATTCTGTTTCCGTACCATATTCTGAAAAATAGTATAACACTGGAGCTTATTGACAAACTCTATAATTTATATGTTATTCGCTCAAATTTCTTTGACCCAGTCATCTTTTTCAATTTCTAGTCTTCTTATCCATTTAATTTAACACATATCATATGATATATGAATCATTCGATTGGAACAGTTTCACAAAAACTATACAGTGATAGACATAGTATAGACTTGAAAGATAGTTTTAAGAATCAGGAAATAAGTTATATTCTATAAAAAAGAATAGTATAAACTTGATTTTTATATAAAATAATCAATTTCTCTTTTTGTGAAGGTGAAGAGGTGGCGACGGAAGTGGCGGCGTGTAAGGCAGCAAAAAGAAAAAAACTAAAAAAGAAAAAGAACAAAAAACAGAGAAAGAGACTATGTTATCCTAATGCGAAATGCTATTCTACAACAAAAATAAAACAATATATACTGATGTGAAAGTCAAAATGAGTATTTTTTTCATAAGATATGAGTTGTACTCTAACCAAGCAAATGACATGGCTATTTGATTAATAATGTGATTCATTATGATTATTAAGTTCAAAATCCCTTGTTATAATTGAAAAAGCATAAGCATTCGACATGGATAAATTTGTAAGTTAGTTATTTTATTATCTTTTAGTATAAAATGTAGCAACATGATCTGTTTTTTGTTTTCTGTCCCAAAGTACAAGTTCTCTTCCTTTTGTTGTTTTTGGTCCCAAAACTAAATTCCTTATTTTCCATTTTTTGTTAAAGAAATTCCTTTTTTTTGTCGAGTGTTGAACACTATTTTGCCTGAACACTGTTTTTTGCCAGGTCAACGTCCGACCACCGAGTCGCACTTTCATCGTTCGTATATTAAGCTATCAACTAACTTCCATCTTTTTATTGGTAATAGTTTTCTTTAAACTGTATAGTTTTCTCTATTTTTCCCTTTCCGAAAAAAAATCTTATGATCCTAAAATTTAGTGACTAAATTACAAAAATCATACTAGCTAGACACGAAAAGATATTAGAGAAAAATATGGGACCTATATTTATGTGGAAAAACTTCATCTAAAAGGTTTTATTATATTGCACCTTTTCGAGTTGTCATTTATCCCTAAACTCCGCTTGGCACTCCTTGAAGCTAATTCAACGTGTGGGACAACACGGCGTGTAAACTTACGACTTTGAAAAGTTAGACATATATAATTACAAACATGAAATGATGTTATAGAAAAAAGAGAGAGAAGAAGTTTCTATTGAAGAGGTTCAAATCCCACTCGTCTAAGTAGTAGTGGTATGATAAACATGAGAATTTGACCCGTCCCTTGGTTTTTGTTTGTTACTATGTTCCGTGTTATTTAAGTTATAATTCTGACAAATCATAATCTATTCTACCTGGTCAAAGAAAATTTTGAATAATGAAAAGTTAATTTTTGTGTAATTGAAAAATCTGAGTTGGATCTCGTCTATCATATGTCAATCTACTTAGAGTATAGACGCTCGTTTGTTTAAATATATATAGGTTTATGTGGTCAATGCTCATCAGTTTTCTTTATAAATTGTATTTGAGTCAAATAATAAGAGAAATATATCATGATATCCGTTCAAACTCTTACTTAATTATAAATATATTCAGTTATAAAAGACCAAGCCAAATTAAGAAATTTTGTAATGAAATTCAGTTATAGAGTACTTAGTAAATGCGGCATTCACATAACAAGAGTAATATTTACGTCTCCATCATGTAATTTTTGTGTATACGCACTAGCTAGGTGATGGATCCGTGTTATCAAAGTGTCTAAATTTGAATTCATTTTGATTACCTACAAATTTATATGTATAATTTAACACTTGCATTTAAGTTAAATTTAAATTTTAAATTGGAACCATAATTTAATTTTTACACTTGCATTTAAGTTACATATATGTATAATTATTTCAGTTTTACACTTGTATTTAAGGGAGAAAGATTACAATATAAATATTAACTTATTTGAGCTAGTGAATAGTGATTGAGACTAGAGACGGATCCAGAAATTTATTTAGTATGGAGCATAATTAAAGAACATAAATTAGCGTGAAGCATTAGCAGATGCCACACCTTTGCTCTACATGCGCCCCTGATTGAGACATGAGATTTATGAAATGAGAATTTCTCAATTTAAATTTACATAGTTTTTTTTAAATGCTAACTTGAAGAATTAATAACAGAAAAAGATTTTTAAAAATAAAGTAAATCATGATTTGGAAATCACAGTGTTCTAATTTATACGAATGCTACCACGGATTCAAACCGCATAGAAAACATGTGTATAGATTTAAATATAGGCAAAAAAATATATGGATTCAAATATAGGTAATTATATGTATGTACCAAATTAAATGAAATACATATGTATGGAATCAAATGGATTTTTTTTTTTTTTTTAAGTTCACAACTTAGAATATGTCACTATAAATGTCTATTGATTTATATGAATGCTATAAGGTATCACTATAAAAATTCAAAACAAGTAGAAAACATTTGTATAAATTAAAATATAGTTACTTAGATGCGTGTACAATTTTTTCTTTCACAAAAGATATATATGGATTCAAATTGAATTGGTAAAAATATTATTCACCGAAAATTTCACCATTTGAAACTTATTGTCCATTAGTTTTTAGAATGCTACACTGTCACAGTTAAAAATTCAAACCAGGTAGAAACCGCGTGTATTTAAATATAATTAATTTGGTGCATGTATATATTGAAATGGAATACATGTGTATAGATTTAACTGAAACATAATAACTTAAATGCTATAAGGAAACAAAAAATTCTCAAAGAGAAACAATGACCGGAAATTTGTCACTATACATATTCAAATCAAGTAGAAAGCGCTTGTGATTCAAATTGAAAAGAAAGCACGTGTGATTCAAACTGAGCAGAAAGCGCGTGTGACTCAAATCAAGTAAAGAGCGCAAGTGATTCAAACTGAGCAGAAAGCGCGTGTAATTCAAATCGAGCAGAATGCGCGTCTGATTCAAATCGAGCAGAAAGCGCGTATAGTTAAAAGTAGTTAACACCTGTGTACATATTCAAATGGAATCCATGTGAATAAGTTTGACTTGAATAGAAAACAAAATAACATCAATAGGAAAAACAATGCTATTAGGAAAAACAAAAGTTTCTCAAAAAGAAAATTATCCGGAATTTTGTACTCTACCGATTCACATATGAATGTTAACCACGTGTACGGATATACAGATTCAAACCGAGCAGAAAACACGTGTACGGTTTCAAAATACAGTTGACTACAAAAGTGTAACGTAAACTCAAATGGAAAGGAATTCATGTATCCCGGATTCTAAATCTAATAGAACTAACACATGTATCAATTTGTTAGCTAAAAATAAGAAAAACACATGACCAAAAATTGTAACAAAAATAAATACTAAAACCCACAGGCCACTTTCTTCTCCTATATATAAAGCCAATGCTTAACCAATCTTCTTCACACCCATAAATCATCTTTCTCTCTCTCCCTCGCTTCCTCTCTCTCTCTCAGATATTGACAAAAAAAAAAAAAAAAAAAAAAAAGAATGTCTCCATCAAATCGTGTCAGAGACGAAGTTACAGTACCCTTGCTCCCAAGAATCTCTCGTTACCAGAAACTGGTTTTGCCCAAAAAGTTATCTGCTGCTCTCTCCATCTTCGTGAATGAATCAAGGTCCATCTACAACATCTCTTTCCCATTGGTCATAACAGGTGTCCTCCTCTACTTCCGCTCCTTCATCTCCATGCTCTTCCTCGGCTATCTCGGTGGCCCCACTCTCGCCGGCGGCTCCCTCGCCCTCGCATTCGCCAACATCACCGGGTACTCTCTGTTCTCCGGTTTAACCACGGGCGTCGAATCCATCTGCTCTCAAGCCTTCGGTGCCAAACGCTACAACCTCGTCGGAGCCACAATCCGGCGAGGAATCATCCTCCTCCTCTTCACATCTCTCCCCGTCTCGCTTCTCTGGATCAACATCGAGACGATTCTCGTAATGCTGAAACAGGACGAGAGCCTCGCGTGCGAAGCACATGTCTTTCTGCTTTACTCTGTTCCAGATCTCATCGCACAATCTTTCTTACACCCATTGAGAGTCTATCTCAGGACGCAGTCAAAGACCGTGCCTTTATCAGTCTGCACAGCGATCGCGAGTGTTCTTCACCTCCCCATCACGTACCTCCTCGTGTCGTATCTCGATTTGGGGATTAAAGGTCTCGCCTTTAGCGGTGTTATCTCAAATCTCAACCTTGTCGCGTCTCTGTTCATCTACATAGCTTTCTTCGAAGAAAAACAGAGTAACGACGAAGAGGCAGAGGAGGTCTCAGAGGAGTCTTATGAGGAAGACAGTGTGAAAGAATGGAAGAAACTTATCAATCTCGCGATACCGAGCTGTGTATCGGTTTGTCTCGAGTGGTGGTGCTATGAGATTATGATCGTTCTTTGTGGGTATCTCTTAAACCCTCAAGCAACCGTTGCTTCAATGGGGATTCTCATCCAAATCACTTCCCTTGTTTACATTCTACCTTCTTCCTTGAGCTTCGGAGTGTCCACTCGCGTTGGGAACGAGCTGGGATCGAACCAGCCGCAGAGAGCAAGAAAAGCAGCCATTGTTGGACTCGGTCTAAGCATCGCACTCGGCTTCATGGCTCTAGCGTTCACCGTCTCGGTCAGGAACATATGGGCTTCGTTTTTCACGGAGGATGAGAAGATCATCGAGTTCACTACGATGGTTCTCCCAATCGTTGGGCTCTGCGAGCTCGGAAACTGCCCTCAGACGACGGGATGCGGCGTTCTTAGAGGCTCGGCGAGGCCGAAGATCGGAGCTAAGATTAATATGGCGGCGTTTTATGTGGTTGGGATACCGGCGGGGATTGCTATGGCGTTCGGACCGTTTAGGCTCGGGTTCATGGGACTCTGGCTCGGGATGCTCGCGGCGCAGATGTATTGTGTGATTGGTATGATGATGGCAACGTGTAGGACTGATTGGGAGCTGGAGGCGGAGAGGGCTAGGGAGCTCACGGCGGTGGATCGCGGCGGTGACGGTGACGGTGACGGTGACGGCGATGATTTGGAGGCGGGGATGCTGCTGATAAATTAGAGAGGGAATGAGTCAAATGAGGTCTTTAGGAGTGATATAGAAAATTGCTCTGTTTAATATGACTATCTATTGGAATAATTTAATAACTTTTTTTTTTCTTATTGGAAGTAAATCATTTGATGATAATGTAATCATATGTTGGAGAATGATTCAACATCCAGGAGATTCGTCATTGCAAATTGTGGTGGTTTTAAAATTTATTTCTTTGCAAAAAAAAAAAAAAAAAAAAACAAATTTAACTCTCCTATTATATATAAAATAATAATTTGTTCTTAATATATATCCAACAAAAATTACATAAAATAAAAAATGAATAACATCTTTGTCCAGATATCAAATTGGTTATTAAATGAAAAACCACTATACACATACATAAATTAGAGTGATAAATATAATACTCTAAAAATATATTTGTGGCTCTCTTTCTCAAAAAAATTAAACATATATTTGTACATACACATATTAAATTTTAATAATATTACTGAGCATTTTCCAGTTTTTTTCTTCTTTAAATTAAACCACAAGTCCTAAAGACTAAAATCTTAAATCTTAAAAACTAAAGCTTATACCCAATGAATACCCGAAAATGAATTCTTAAATGGCTAAACCTAAATAAAAAAATTTAACTCCCAAAAATTATATTATAATTCCTATACACAAAGTGATGTATTTTCTTAAATTTTAAAACTGATTTATTGTTCATTTTTTTAATTGTGTCATAAATAAATATAAATTGGCCATTATTGAAGAAAATCGGCAAACCATGAAATCTTGGTTACCGTTTTCTCTTCTACAAGAATTCAAGAATTCATTTTTTTTTCCTTTCTAAGCACTCTCTTTTTCCTTTCCAAATGCTACTCGCAGAATAAAATAGGAAAACATACAGAAATTTTAAAACTATGATTTCTTCGGATTTCATATGAATTATAAAAATTATAGATTATATAAATTATAGGTTTTTAACTCGCATTACGTGCATGTCTGTATTAATAATTTTATTTAATCCATTTAATAACATTAAAATTATCAAATTACCAAATGCCACTCGTAGAATAATATGGGAAAACATACATAAATTTCAAAACAATGGTTTCCTCGGATTTCATATGAATTATAAAAATTATATTCCCTCTGTCCCAAAATATAAATAACTCTCTTTTGTTATTTATATTTTGGGATAGAAGAAGTACTAGATTTTTAACTCGCGCTAAGCACGAGTCTGTATTAATAATTTTATTTAATCCATTTAATAACTTTAAAATTATCAAATCACCAAATGCTACTCGCATAATAAAATGGTAAAACATACAGAAATTTTGAAACAATGGTTTCTTTGGATTTCATATGAATTATAAAGATTATACTAGGTTTTTAATTCGCTCTTAGTGTGGGTCTATATTAATAATTTTATTTAATCCATTTAATAAATTTTAAATTAGCAAATAATAATGGTTAATGGACGTAAAATAAACTATTTTGTAAAAATGTATTTAAAAATTTTCTGCTACTTGTATTTATTTATAAAATTATAGATTTTATTAAGTAAAATAATAATAAACCAATTAAAAGGTTACATTTACATTTGATTTCAATTCACATACTATTTGCAACTATCCTTTGATTTTACCTAATTAAAATACTAATTTATTTAATTTAGATAAATAACATTTGTCTATTTCTATAATCTTATATAAGAATTTGTGGGAATTTCCGAAACGTGTTTGAAATTTCGATAGTTAAGCAAAAAAAAAAGTATACCTCTAACATAACATGCTGATATAAAATCTGGATATATTGTTATGTGTTACAATTTCGTCAAAACTTTATGATCGTTTTAGTTTGATGATTATATCCTTAGATATATTTGTTTGACAGAACTCAGCATAAAATTATATGTTTATATCGTAGATATATTCGTTTGACAGAACACGGCATAAAATATCTTAGATATATTATGTTTTGTCCATTGCTTCATAAAACTCGACATAAGAACAAATTCTAAACTTTTTTTCTTTCAATAGTATGACAATATGGTCAGCCTGAACCAATATTGTTTTTGAATTAATTGAATTAGAAACTTGTGAGAAATAAACTTATAGTTTGTCTTGTTGTTACTGGGCCAATAAAATTTTATTGTTGTAGATTACACCAGCTTTTTGCTTTGCTTGATAATAACATATTCAATTAGTTTGCATTGTTGTTGATGACCAAGAAAAAATTAATCTTTTAGATTGCACCAACTTGATTTGCTTTAAAATAGCATATTCGAAGGATTGGATTGTAATTGATTAAAAAATTAGTATTAATGCTTTAAACATAAGACTTTTCTTAAACTAAATTTTGAGTTAATTTATTTTTATATGTTATTTTTGTTAGTTTAGATCTTTTGATATTTTAGTAACATCACTCTTTCTAGAAATAACCATCTATTGTTACTGGCCAAGAAAATTTTCTTGTTGTAGACTACACCAGCTTTTTGCTTTAATTGATAATAACATATTCAATTAGTTTGCATTGTTGTTGATGACCAAGAAAAAAATTAATCTTTTTGATTGCACCAACTTGATTTACTTCAAAATAGCATATTCGATTATCCGCTGTGAATGATTGTATTGTAATTGATTAAAAAAATTAGTATTAATGCTTTAAACATAAGACTTTTCTTAAACTAAATTTTGAGTTAATTTATTTTTATTTGTTATTTTGTTAGTTTATTGTTGTTTTTATTTTTTGTTTGTTTTATTTTTCTTTGTTTTGATTTTTTATGTCTTTGTTCTTAATCGATAGTTTCTTTTTCTTTGCTTTTATTTTTCTTTGCTCTTTTCTGTTTTGATTTTTTATGTCTTTGTTCTTAATCGATAGTTTCTTTTTCTTTGCTTTTATTTTTACTCGTTTTATTCTTATTCATTTTTTTCTTCATCTTCACTCATCTTCTATTTTGCTCTTTTTCGTCTTCGCTCGTCTTGCTTCCTCTTTTTCGTTCTTGTTTGGTTTCTTTTCTTCAATTCTTCTTTAATTTCTTATTTTTCAATTACATCTTCGTGGTTTCTTATTCGGTGTTTTCGTCTTCATATTTATTCTTCTTTGGTTTATTTATTGTTTTTTTTTTTGGTATCTCCGTCTTTGATTTTTTTTTTGTTTTTATCTTCTTATTGTTCTTTTTCCATATCTTCTTCATATGTCATTTGGCAGTATGATCAATTTGTTATTCAGCCTTTTTCCTCAACAAACTTGTGGTATTGAACACTCTTCATTGAAATTCCTTCAAGGTGAAACAAAGATGAATACTGTAACTGAAACAACCAAGCTTTTTTTTTTATAATTAATTAGCCCAGATTAATATTCCCATAAATATTAATCCTCAACAGCTAATTCAACAACACAATGCGGAAGAAAACAATAATATTATTAAATCATAAATAACCGTTCAACAATAACCAATAAAGAAATAAACCAATAAAACCAATAACCAATAAGCAACCTAAACCGGTTTGCTACATTATTAAAATAAACTAACACCCTAAGAATTCCTTGTCAACCACAACAACAATGCCAATATCAAATTCCTAATCTCATCATCCTCTTCTCTCGGTCTCTTTCCGCGGTAGAACATTACTGTTACCTGCATCACATTACGAAAGAGATGCGTAAGTATTATCATAAATACTTAGTGAGTGGATCATCCTGCCTACAGGCCAATTACGTCAAACACTAGACAAAACATCACAATAATCAACAACAATAACAATGCTCAACAATACTCAACAATATAAACATTCCCTGTCAGGAAACACCCACGTTTCCTGACACCCAGGTTGGTGTCGACCGACACCTCTATGGTGTCGATCGACGCCAGCCTCCCGAGTGTCGATCGACACTCAACGAGTGTCGCTCGACACCGGCTCGACGCCCAGAAACCAGAAGCTACGAAAATCACATTCCAAAATCGCAATAACACAAAATCTAGGGGTTTTCAACGCCCCAATACTATCAAAACACGAAATCAGCATGAACAATCTCAAGAACACATCATAAATCCGAAATCACACAATCTCTAACGCTTAACGGACCTACAGTCACGCACTCACCTTGAAAAGGGATTGAAAGGAAGGAAAAGATGATGAATCAGCAACCCAAAGCCTCAGAAACTCCACAAAACTCCTCCAAACTCTCAAAATCACCTTAGAATCACCTCCTTAGCTCTGAAACTCGAAACTTGTGCCTTTCTCGCGGCCACGGGGCTTTTAAAACACGAAATAGGGTTTCCACGCCCTAAACCAGCCCAAACCAGCCGACTTGAATCAAACCGGTCGATTTCTCAATAACCGGTGTCGATCGACACCCTCCCTTGGTGTCGGTCGACACCCATCGACCAAACCAACTCCAATTGCAAATCGATCGACTTAAACCGGAAATCAAACCCGATAACCGGTGTCGATCGATACTAGTCGTTCAGAAGGATTTAACACACTTTCTTCGCGGTGCTTGAATCTTAAACCGACTGCACAACAATCAAACAAGAACATGTACAGCCAATCTTCAATTCACACCTCTAAGAGCATGTGCCAACTACTCCCGAACCCCTAGCATCGTCCAACACCACTTCCAAAACAACTTCCAGGTTCACGGATGTTACAGTAACATCCGTAAACCTGAATATCGAGTTTTGGACTCGGTGTCGACCGACACGGTTTTAAAAATCGATTGCCGGTTCGATTTTAATTGTCCGATTTAATGTTGGTTTGGGTGGAAACCCTTATTTCGAGCTTAAAAAGGGTGCAACCACTTTCTGGAGACGTTTTTCGAGGTGGTTTTGAGAGAAAAAAAGGAGAGGCAAAATTTTGGAGTTTTGAGATCGTGCAATGTTCATCGGCACTGTTCATCGAACGCTGTTCATCATCTCCTCTTTTCCCTTGTTCAATCCGATCTCAAGGTGAGTGATGTGACCGTGGGTCCGTGATTTCCAGAGAATTGAGTGAAAAGTGTTCATGTTGATTAATGGTTGAGTTTTGTGTGTTCTTCGTGATGTTTATGTGATGATTGTGGAGTTTGATATTGATTGATGTTGATATTTGAGTGTTTTGGTGTTTTTGTGCTAGAAAATCGATTTGAGCATCGATCAACGAGGTCGGTGCTCGGTGCTGATCGATACCAAGTGACCAGGTGTCGAGCGACACCAAGCGGGTGTCGGTCGACACCGACGGTCCGATTTCGTTTTGGTTCGGTTAAACTTGGTTATTGGAGTTAATTAATTTGAATCCGGTTTAAGTGGAATTAATTGGTTTAATTTGGTAATTAATTTATTTATTGGTTAAATAAATAAATTAAATTGTTTTAAAAATAATTATGGAAATTATTTGAAGTGTTGAAAATTATTATTTAATTTTGGGAATTATTTAATAATTATAAGATGGTAAATTAATAATTATGAGAATTATTAATGTGGTTTAATATTGTGAGAATTTATTTATTAATTATAGAAATTAATTAAATATTGTTAATGTCTGGAAAATTGCGTAATTGGTCTGCAGGCAGGGTGATCGACTCACTAAGTATTTATGAAATACTTATACATCTCTTTCGCAATATGATGCAGGTAAAAGAAAGTGTGATCGCGGAATCGGGCCGAGGAGAGGATGATAGGATTTGTTATCGTTTTATTTGAGTTTATCGTTTTATGTTGTTCATGCAAACCTGTTGGATAGGTTGTTAGTTTATTTCAATATTTTTGGAAATTGAATTTGGTTGGTTGGTTTAAGTATTTATTAAAATATTTTATGAGTTATGTTATTGAGAATTTCCTCATTATTTAATTATATATAAAAAAGAGTTTTGGTTGTTTAAATTACTCTGCCCCTACCAGTGTTATTATATACTCCTCTCTATTCTTGGACTTAAGCCCTTTGAAACCTTGAGTGGGGAATCTTTGAAACAACCAAGCTCTTTTTTTTATTTATAATTAATTATCAATGCGGAAATTCTCGAAAGAAATTAATAATTAATAAATCAATTAAACAATAATCCCAAAAATAATAGATAACTCTAGCAACCTAAACACCAGATTTGCAAATCACATAATTCCAACAATAAATAAACTAACAACCTAAAAACGACAGTTCGCTAGCCACATAAGAATAAATAAAATCAACATCCTATCATGCTCTTCATCTCTCGGCCTCATTCCACGGTCGAAAATTCCTGATACCTGCATCACAGTACGAAAGAGATGCGTGAGTATTATCATAAATACCCAGTGAGACAGTCATCCCGTCTACATGCCAATTACGCCAACCACTAAAGAAATACAGTAACCAATAGCAATAATAAACAACAATATCAACCATAACCAGCAACAATAACCATCAACAGTAAACAACAGCAACAATACACGCGCAACAGCACTAGTGTCGACCGACACCCCACCGTGTAGCTCGACACGCCCTGCTAGGTGTCGATCGACACACAAAATGTGTCGCTCGACACTAGCATCCTCTGTGTCGACCGACAACCGTAAGGTGTCGCTTGACACAGCCCCACAGACTCGAAACCAACAGCAACGAAACATTACCGAAAACACAGCAATAATGGGATTCAACCCCCATAAGTGATTAAACCCGCAATAAACGAAGAACAACTCAAGAACAACTCGAAAACTCAACAATAAACTCAAACCCAAGGTATCTCTAGTGATTCACGGACCTATAGTCGCGCACTCACCTTAGAACGGATTGAACAGGGAAGAACAAGAGAGAAGATGAAGAACACAAGCAATCCTCTCCAGATCAAGCCAAAAACTCCAAGAATCTCCCAAATTCGCCTCTCTTTGCCTCTGCCTCGAAAACTGTGTCTCAAATGCGGCTACAGTGTTTTTAATCGCGAGAATAGGGTTTCCTTCGCCTAAACCGGAAAAAATCAGCCGACTTGAATCGAACCGGTCGATTTCTCAATAACCGGTGTCAAGGGACACCTTACCATGTGTCGGTCGAGACACCACTCAACCAAACCAGCAAAACTGAACAACAACTGATTTAAACCGGAAATCGATTCCCAAACCGGTGTCGAGCGACACTACCAACTAACCAGAAGTCGTTTTACACATTTTTCCACACAATGCTTGAACCTTTAGACCAAATGCACAACAATCAAACAAGAACATGCACAGCCAACCCGAGATTCACACCGTATAGAGCATATGCAAACACACCCGGTCACTTGGTGTCGTCCGACACCACTTCGAAAACAACACTTTGGTTTACGGATGTTACAATTCTCCCCCACTAAACTGGATTCGTCCTCGAATCCCAACACAATGCGTCTACCAAAGACCACAAAACCCGGCCCCAACTGGCCCAACATGAGAGATCATCCACTAATCTCAGAGACTCACGACTAATCCTATGTTATACACGTTTTCCAGACATTATTACTCCTCAACTCAACACCACAACTCTAAAACCAAAACATAAGACCCACCCGTCTCCTCGAGAGATCCACCCGTCCCTCGATACCCCTATTGTGACCCACCCGCCACAATAGTAACAACAATATCCACTTATACTGCAGTAGCGACCCTCACATATAAGTCCGCAAGAGATCCACCCATATCCTCTAAAGACCTACCCGTCTCTTGTAAAGACCCACCCGTCTCTAGAACTATGCTGAGTAATAATCTGAAACGCGTATAACACATCCGACTAGGAATACCTCACGACCCAAAACCGGTCAACATACTTACAACATCCGAAACACAACCAAAATATCAGGCAACTCCCTCTCATATAATTCAAAAATGTATATCGTACCACCAACGAAAATACATATCTACGAAACACCAAACACCTCAATACAAAACTAGAACCACAAACTAACTGGAGATACCCACGATCTCCCCACCTCAAACTCGAACTCTTGTCTCCGCCTAACAGCGTAACTTCCTTGTATACCCTGAGCTTCCATCTTGTACAGTCTTAAACACGGATCTTCTCCGTCGTTTTCCTGAAAAAATAGCTCCATAGATGCTGCGCTCCCCCACTTGGTTCCAGCATACATGCATCCTACATGGCCTCCCATACAAAGCCCGAAGACTCACCAGCGCTGCTCCGGATGCCGTTACACTTGGCACGCTCCGGAGTAATGAACATCTAAATGTTCCCGAGTCAAACACCTCTGAACTCATCACCGCCCACTAACAACGTTCTTACACAATCTCAACAATGTGCAAAGAAAATCCTAAACTCTAACACGACTAAAATAAAAGAAACAGCCAACACCAAAATTCTACCACGAAGAATTTACAAAGTCTGAGTAAGAAATTTTACCTGTGATCTGACCTGACTGACTCGTCTGGCCCAACTCTGTCGTCGACGTGTACACACACGCCACTCCTCCAGTTTGATCCAACGGCTGCAACGCTGCGATCTGAGCTGCTGACTGAATCGCCAAAGGCTGAATCGCCGCCACTGACATCGGCTGTAACTTGGGACACATCGGCCTGATATGCCATGGCTCTCTACAGTAGAAACACACCGTAGCCTCCCTGGATGCCTCCCTCTTGGGACAATTAGCAACCCTATGCTCCATGCTCCCGCAGCCATAGCAACCACCCTTGCTGCTCAAGCTACTAACATACATCTCGTCTGCTCTCCTCTTCTGGCCTTGCGCCGGCTTGTCTCCCTTGCCAGAACCAGATTCAACACTCTCGCGCTGCTGGCCCCTCTGCTGGGTAGCAGGAGCAACTGTAGTTGGTACCGCTACTGGACCAACCTGCTTACGAAGGTCCTCCTCAATGGAAGCCGCCAGCTCCACTAACTCTGCTCTCGTGGTGTACATACCACCTCTGCACTAAGTCCTGATACTCGACCGAAGACCTTGTAGGAACCTCGACATCAGACTCCGCTCGCCCTCAAAACCGAACCCAGAATACGCCATGAGTCTGCCGAACTCAGCGTCATACTACCGTACTGACCTCTCTCCCTGAGCCAACGTCATGAACCTCATCTAGAATCTGTCTCGGGCCTCCTGAGGAAAATACATGGCGTTGAACTCTGCTAGGAATTCGCCCCAAGTCCACACTGTCCTCCGAATCACAACAGATCTCCACCACAAATGTTCGTCTCCACTAAGATAATGCACCGCTAGCTCAACCTGATACTCCTCTGGACACCTGACCGAACCAAAGTTCCGCTCCAGTCTCTGCCGCCACTCATCGGCCTGCTCGGGCCCACCTCTACCCTCAAAGAATGGTATCCCGATCCTGTGCGTCTCCCTCATCATCTCTAGATAAGGCGGATGCCCAAATATCGCAGCCCCATGCTGCACAACGAAACCCGTAGCCCCATGCTGCCCAACAAATCCGACACCCACCTGTGCCCCGGTGACTGGAGGTGCACCCGGAGCCTGCTGTGGAACCGCCTGCGGAAGACGTGCCAACAGCTGCGTCAGTAGCCCCACTATCAAGTCACCCTGAGCAGGAGCCGCGCCCCCACCCTGAGCCGCCCCAACTCCTGCGCCACCACCGGCACCCAAACTGGCCTCACCCGCCACTGGCTGTGTCACTGACGCAGTCGCCACACTAGGCGCTGCACTCTCCGCTGAAGCCTCTGGTAAACCACGCCCATGACCCCGACCCCCACGGCCCGCAGCTCGGCCACCACGGCCAACTGCACTGCCTCCACGGGCTCTACCGTGCCCTCTCGCGCCACGACCTCTAGCACACGCATCCATCGTGCTGCACTACCAAAGCACAGAAGGTGAGCAACTAGCCTACCACCAAAACAAAACCATAAACACAACTCACTGCGGAACACTGGAAGGCCGAGAGAGGATGATACTAAGACTACTAAACTGACTAACCACAACAATCAATTTAACCACATAGTCTCAATTCACCCAATCTAACAGTCCTAAAACCGTCTAAGCTCTAATACAAAAATGGAACAACCAAGCTCTTTTTTTTTATAATTAATTATCAATGCGGAAATTCTCGAAAGAAATCAATAACTAGTAAATCAATTCAACAAATAATTCCAAAAATAAATAAATAACTCTAGCAACCTAAACACCAGGTTGCAAATCACATAATTCCAAATATCAATAAACTAACAACCTAAAAACGATGGTTCGCTAGCCACATAAGAATAAATAAAATCAACCTCCTATCATCCTCTTCATCTCTCGGCCTCATTCCGCAGTCGAACATTCCTGATACCTGCATCACAGTATGAAAGAGATGCGTGAGTATTATCATAAATACTCAGTGAGACGGTCATCCCGTCTACATGCCAATTACGCCAACCACTAGACAATACAGTAATCAATAGCAATAATAAACGACAATATCAACCATAACCAGCAACAATAACCATCAACAGTAAACAACATAAACAATACTCGCGCAACAACACTAGTGTCGACCGCACCCGTAAGGTGTCGCTCGACACAGTCCCACAGACTCGAAACCAACAGCAACGAAACATTACCGAAAACACAGCAATAATGGGATTCAACCCCCATAAGTGATTCAACACGCAATAAACGAAGAACAGCTGAAGAACAACTCAAAAACTCAACAATAAACTCAAACCCAAGGAATCTCTAGTGATTCACGGACCTACAGTCGCGCACTCACCTTAGAACGGATTGAACAGGGAAGAACAAGAGAGAAGATGAAGAACACAAGCAATCCTCTCCAGTTCAAGCCAAAAACTCCAAGAATCTCCCAAATTCGCCTCTCTTTGCCTCTGCCTCGAAAACTGTGCCTCAAACGCGGCTACAATGTTTTTAATCGCGAGAATAGGGTTTCCTTCGCCTAAACCGGACAAAACCAGCCGACTTGAATCGAACCGGTCGATTTCTCTATAACCGGTGTCGAGCTACACCTTCCCATGTGTCGGTCGACACCACTCGACCAAACCAGCAAAACCGAACAACAATCGATTTAAACCGAAAATCGATTCCCAAACCGGTGTCGATCGACACCCTCCTGGTGTCGCTCGACACCAACTAACCAGAAGTCGTTTTACACATTTTTCTACACAATGCTTGAACCTTTAGACCGACTGCACAACAATCAAACAAGAACATGCACAGCCAACCCGAGATTCACACTGTATAGAGCATATGCAAACACACCCGGTCACTTGGTGTCGTCCGATACCACTTCCAAAACAACACTTCGGTTTACGGATGTTACAACCTTGATCCACCTTCTATAGTTCATCTGCTACCTAAGATCTATATATAAAGTGTTTGAAATAAACTAAGTGTAATATCCAAATTTGTGGTATATGTGGAGAGGTTTAAGATAATTAATTTGGCTACCTATGTTATCAAAGTGCACTTACCTTTTCGGTCAAGTGTCCCAAAAGAACTTCAGAGTAGTTGAAGGATGGGTGACCTAACGAAAAGTGATTTGTGGAACCGTGTGAGTGAGTACAAAACACGGTGAAAGATCATGTGGTGATTGCAAGGACAGCAAACAAGTCTTTAAAGCTTCACAAAAATACTGCACCGACTATCGGATAGGGATGAAGCCCACGGGTCGAGAAAAAGCGTGGATGACTTACTGGTAGGGGCGATCGAGGCGTCATTGTCGAAAGTCTATCCATTAGGTTGTATCTAGCAAATCAGAAGCTAATTAAAGAGCACTTATACTAGTGAGAGTTTTTTAAAAACTTTTAATGTGAGACAAAAACCGCTTTCAGTAGTTTCAGAAGCATAAATATTTACCGTTTCAAAGAAAAGAGTTCTAATTTTTTGCTTTCAAACAACTAACATTGAACAACCATTTCTCATTCAAACAAATAGTGTTTGACATATTAATACATTATGTTATATTACGGAAAATCCCCCATGCCATAATCTGATTATTTCTACAAATGAATATATAGGAATAAAAAAAAATCACAAAAGTGACGGAGCTTGCCAATAAAATTTCCAAACATTGGCTCTGTTTTCTAGGATGCTGCATTATATGGGAACGTTTGTCGCTCGAAAAGGCATTTCCTCCAGCAAGCCATGCTACGAATCTTCAAACCTCTTCTTCATACAGCCTTGGTATACATTGACGACATCCTGTTATTCTTTCCAAGTATCCAAGACCATATTCAGGCCCTCAAACAATTCAAAGCCATAATCAAAGAATATGGGCTTTCGGCCCTCAAAATGATCATAGCCCAGCCCAACATTGATTTTCTCGGAATGCAAATCAAAAATGGAAGGATAACTCCACAGTCTCATCTAGCTACAACCCTTCTTGACTTTCCTGACGAAAACCTCACTAAAAGACAAGTTCAACAATTCCTTGGGGTAATCAATTATGTCAGCGACTTTATCCCGCAACTTTCGCAACTAACAAGACCGCTACAGAAGATGCTGTCGAAGAATCCACCGCTGTGGGCAACACGACAAACCGAAGCAGTCAAAAGGCTAAAGATGGAGATACAGAAGCTACCCACTCTACAGATTCCCTCCTCAGGAACGCGAATCCTGCAGACTGATGCAAGTGACAAATATTGGGGAGCAATATTATTTGAAGAAATAAACAACAAACGTCAAATCTGCGGATACAAAAGTGGACGGTTCAAAGGTTCCGAGATGCACTATCAATCCACGTTCAAAGAAATTCTAGCAGTCAAAAAGGCAATTGAGAAGTTTGAGTTCCATCTGATAGGACACAAATTTCGCATCGAGATGGACATGTCTTCTTTTCCAAAGATGTTACAATTCAAACAGAAGATGGTCCCTCACCAGCAATTATTGAGATGGAGCGAATGGTTTTTGAAATATGACTTCGAATCCTTCTATTTAAAGGGAAAGAAGAATACCTTAGAAGACATGCTTAGCAGAAATCCACTTCAAGAAGTTCATATGATGGCAAGCTCATCTGCACCAAGAAAACACTTTTTCGACTTCGATGCCAACATACCTGGAGATGCCCATGAACTAATCGAACGGAACACCTTGCGAGAGCACCTTCAACACAAGATCTTCGAGTATCAATTTATCATCCTGTCAAGATACGGCCCCAATTGCCACTACATAGCACCACTAGGCATTCACCCAGACTACCCGTTTGCTCACCTCTACAGAATTGAGCATTCCAATATGCCTGAAGAAGTCTTATGTTTCCTATGGTACCTTTGCTCAGTCTACACCATCGGCATTACGTTCGACATTGGATGGCTTTATCAATACATCAATGCCCTGCACGAAAGAGACTGTCTCTCTACCTTTCTCACATGGTTCGCCTCACTGACCATCTGGACCGGAAAACTACGAAAATCAGCAAAAGCCACAAATATGCCATTCAAGAAGCTAAAGGGTAAGGAAGCCAAGGAAGTCTCAATCCGTTCTTCAACCCTCATACAGTGTACTTTTTCCACAGACCTATTCAAGTCAACCTCAAGTCCAAAAAACTCCATGCATTGCCTATACTCATCCACCACAAGGACTACCATGGAGGCTTGTGCCCAGATTTCAACCTCCATGACAACAAGCCATACGAAGACTTTCAAACACATGCATTCCGTCTCAACAACGCCAGACAGACTTTCCATATCCCGTTCAACACAAACTGGTCCTACTATCCTGTTGATTATCAAATGACCCTTGATGAAGACTTACTATTCTTCATGGACAAACAGGAGAATACGATTACAACAAAAGCGACAAAACGTGATGCTTCAACAATGGACGCCCCACAAGTCATCAAGCAGGAATCCACAACTCAAGACATCCCGCAAGAGTCACTGTCTCAAGACCTCACTCAAGACTATTTTCAAGACGCTCAACTCCCTGATGACTTAATCAACATCGATGAAATCGGGAGAAAGTTCAACATTGATGTCAACACAAAATCAGAAGAAGATTTCAGCGAGCAAACACCAGAATACGAATGTCCAGGAGATGAATACGGATGTTGTGACGAACACATCCTCGAGTTCGAAATGGACCACTAAAGAGAAGTATCTCTATCCTCTAGGTTACTTCTCCTTATAAAATAAATAAGTTTTATTATGTATAATTATGATGCTAGTGTGATGTAAGCGCATACGTAAGCGCCTCAATAATGTAAGCGCAAAAGTCATAAGCGCAATAGTATAGGAATGACGTAAGCGCATATGTAAGCGCCTTCATTCCCCTCCTATATATAAGTGTGTAACCCCATTGTAAAATACACATCATATTCTCAATAAAAACCTCTCTCTAGTTTCTCTCTCTAAATGTCTCTCTAAACTTCTTAGTTCTCCAGTCTTCCGAGCTACATCATAAGCTCTGGTTCTTTTCAAACATCCAAACCCACCGATCTGCTCCAAGTAGTGGGTTAGGTCTCTAAGTTTGTCAATACGGTTCTAGTCAACACGACCTTCGGGGTGTCGTTGTTCCTAACAGTGGTTGAGCAAGTTAAGTGCCAGAGAGGCCAAGTTAAGCTTCCTTTACCTGGAACACCATCCTTGTTTGTCAACACGACTCTAACCAACACGACGCTTAGGGATCTAGTTCATTATTCTGGTATCAACCGGTTCCTACCCAAAAAAAAGCATTACCATTATAATCTCTTCAAAAACAGCTGTTTTTACCGAAAGAAATTTGTTGTTCGTTTTTATATTCTAAAGGTGAGAAGTATGTCCGCTGAGGGAACATACGGGTGGGTGTCCCCGGAAGGAGAAACGGCAACTCTTTATTGTCAGTCATATTTTTTTTTAGATAAACAAACATTTTTAGCTGGTAAATAACGACCATAGTTTATACGACATCTTTTTTTTTTGTCATAGAAGTTTTATACTAATTCATGATGACCCGACCCCCCTGAATAATATGCAATCTATCAAAATAATATCTAAATAAAAAAGTCTAACCACAACTCATTTTTATGTAATAATGTAATGCATCTGTCATTTGGTCTTACTATACAAATATTTCGATTAACATAATACGAGGTGAAGATTCGTATCCACCAAAACTTGTAGAATAGGTTGTGGGAATATCCCCTTTATAAGTATTCAAAGGGCACTATAATTAATTTGTTTGTCTCTACAAAACAACCAAAGTGGAAATACGCACTTGAGAGACTCCAAAAGCTTCCATATATTAATTTATTTGTACTTATTTCTTACGAAATCCCTGTCTTCATTGGAGATTCACTTATGTGATATATTTATCATTGTTTGCTGGCGACTCCAAAAGCTTTCCATATGCTATAAACTAATCAAATGGTCAAGCTAATCAAATTTTAGGACAAAAAATTTTGCGTCCTCAATTCGACATACATTGCTTCAGTTAAATAATGTGTATGTGCATAGTAATTCCAAAAAGTTCCTTCGCCAGTTTTCGATACGAGTTTAAAAAGAAGGGACTAATTCATCCTAACATAGAAAAGTTATTGAAGTTTTTCATGCATGTACATATCTTTTTTTTTGTCAGCTCATGTACATATCTGTTAATATGACAAAACAAAAATACAATATGAAGTCAAAAGAGATTAACATGAGTGAACAGTGTGGGTTATTGTATTAATAGTTGGAAAGTGAACAGTGTGGGTTATTGTATTAATAGTTGGAAAGTGAACAGTGTGGGTTATTGTATTAATCAATTTATCTATTTATTTATATACATTCGAAAAGGAATTACGCAGCATCGTTTGTGTCAACGTGGCAGCTTACGAGGACTGGGAAAGATTTGGCCAGGAAACACAATGCCAAGAAATCACTCATGAATGATGATTGAGTAAATAAGTTATTACTTACAAATCCAACATTTGTAATACTTTGCTAATTAGTTAATTAGCGATAGGGTGGGTAGGTACTTCTCCTAGGAATGAAGAGCCAACTGTACTTGTTATGCTATCAAATTGCTTATCTATTATTGATATACAGAATATTTGACATTCCTGCACGTTAGCTAAATACCCAAAGCATCAGTTGAAGTTGGTATTAACATTCTTTAAAAATAAAAATATGCATAATACCAGAGAAGATAAAACAACAAATATTAGATAATTATTGGAATATTTTCTTGTTTTAAATATAAATTTCTTAATTATAAACTTAAAATTCTGTTGACAATTTATTTTATCAATATCATTTATATGTACAATTTATTTTCTTAAAATTTAGTCTGTCATCATCTTACATCACAAGTTCAATAGTTCGCATCAAAAATATTGCGATGGACATATTCACAAAATCCATCGTGTCAACAAAATTGTACGTGGTGCATGATACTTGAGATACCTATCTATTTTAATAAAATTCACTAGGGTTTTTTATAAACTTTCTTGAATTAAAATCCACTAAGTCAGTTTGGTGACATGCCTATTAAAATAACCGGTGAGTAGGCTACTCGATGATGAACTCACCTTGAAGAGATTAATTGGATGGTAAAAGCTTAGATAACTTTTTCGTTAAAAAAAAAAATTAAACTAAAATTCACAGCCAAATATACTAGCATTTTTATGTGACAATGAAGGTAATCTCTGAATTAAGTTGGTCTTGCAAGGGTCGATTTAGTTGCTTTTACGGTGTGTTCTAAAACTCGGCTGAGAAAACGTTGAACGGCCATCCACCGTGGCGAGTTGGTGCTGATCGGTGTTGTTATGCGGTCGTCCGCGTTTTTTCCGTGTCAAACGTGGAAATTGGAAAATCGGCGCTTTATTATATCAAAACCGTCTAAAAATTGAAAAGGCGAGAAGGAAAAAAACAAGAGTTCGTCAGGAGCGGTAGCGAAGTAGTCGTAGAATCTTCAGTCTCGATTCGGAGCAGCCTGAAAGGCGTCAACGTCAGATCCCGACTGGATCGATTCATCCTAACCTATGTTCAAGAACTCGCTCGGTGCTAATCAGTCGGTTGGACAGCGATTAGTGATTTTTCAAAAATCGCTAATAAATCGGTGATTAATCGGGATGGAATTTTTGCTAAATTTTTATATATTTTTAAACATTTTTATATATAAGATGACACATTAGTATGAAAATCATATATTTATAACTTATATTAAATATTTTTTCAAATTCACATCTACTACATAAGACAAAAATAGTCAAGGTTTGTGTTTATAAGATAAATCCCCAAATTGATTTGTTGAAACGATTAATCACATGTTTTTTTGGTTAAGATACCTCTAAACAGAATGAGCTTTCATTTTTGGATCAAATTTTACAAACAATTATCAACTAAGCCAATCAGATTTGAAAAAAATATAGATTTGACCCACTGATTTACAGAATTAATCGGCGATTATTGTAATTAATTGGGTAAATCGGTCAAACAACATTTGACCAAATAGTGTCACGGATTAACGAAAATCGTTAGGGTCACGCCCCCCCCCCCCCCCTTTTCCCCCCTTGGAGCGATGGAGCGATTAATCGAAAAAATCGGAGATTTTTAGAACAGATATAACGCCCTGACCGCCCATCCCGGTGAGTCACCCACGCCCTCTCTCGGCCCGTGGGCCCCACCCTGTCCGACGGTCAGTTTGTTATTTTTGAGAGGCTCTACCGACTTATTTACTATCCCTGCAATCAACACCCGACCCTTTCCCGTGTTTTGACCTCACTCACACGGTTCCGCAGACCACTTTCCGGAAGGTCACCCATCCTTCCACTACTCCAGCTCAAGTACGCTTAACTCTGAAATTACTTATGAGCCTTTGACCGAAAAGGTAAGTACACTTTGTTGACATAGGTAGCCAAATCAATTCTCTTAAGCCTCTCATCATTTATCACAAACCGGGATGTTACAATTCACCCCCACTCACTAAGCGCAACGTCCTCGTTGCGCACCTAGATCGTCACCCCCTGACGGTAGCCCTGTGCATTTCGGGACGGGAATCCCGTTCCCACCCTTACCCGTTTAAAATTTCCCGAACTTTTCGGGAATGGGAATTTGTAATTTCCCGTTTGGGAACATTTCTTTTATTCAAACGGGTAAGGGAAGGGTTCGGGAAGGGTACGGGATTTCCCGATTTTCCCGTTTAAAAAATAAAAAATTGAAAATTAGATATATTTTACTTAAATATCCCGATTTTTCCCATATTTTCTCAAATTTTCTCATAATTTTCTGAATTTTTCCGTAATTTTCCATATTTTCCCGAATTTTCCCATAATTTCCCGAAATATCTTTATTTTTTCCGATTTATTAAGACTTCGGGTATTAATATTTTATTCCCGAATTTCCCGTTCCCTTCCCATTCCCGTTAATTCCCGTCCCATTATAATATGGGAATACTTCGGGTAGCATATTTGGTTTCCCAAATTTCCCATTCCCGTCCCGTTCCCGTCAATTCCCGTCCCAAAACCCGAAATGCACAGGGCTACCTGACGGTGTGAGTCAAGGCCACTCCACTTGACTCCACACTCACGTCTGGGTTCGGCTCTGATACCAAATTATAACGCCCTGACCGCCCATCCCGGTGAGTCACCCACGCCCTCTCTCGGCCCGTGGGCCCCACCCTGTCCGACGGTCAGTTTGTTATTTTTGAGAGGCTCTACCAACTTATTTACTATCCCTGCAATCAACACCCGACCATTTCCCGTGTTTTGACCTCACTCACACGGTTCCGCAGACCACGTTCCGGAAGGTCACCCATCCTTCCACTACTCCAGCTCAAGCACACTTAACTCTGGAGTTACTTATGAGCATTTGACCGAAAAGGTAAGTACACTTTGTTGACATAGGTAGCTAAATCAATTCTCTTAAACCTCTCCTCATCACAAACCGGGATGTTACAACAAAGATCCTAACAAACACATCAATTTTGCAGACCACGCTCCACCCGCAGAACAAGACATCAATCACATAAATTTTGTACAGATGCATGACTTTAAGAAACGAATGAGATTAGAAATCTAACATCGCCTTCTTCGAAGAGCTTGAAAATTGAAGGATCCACTGATAAAGCTCGCTCGAGAAGATAAAAAAGGAAAGAGAATTTGGGGAAGAAAAACTAAATTGCATAGGATTCCTTATTTAATGTGTAAACTGCATAGGAGTCCTTATATAACGAGTAAATTACAAAACCAAATTGCGAATAAGTCCTTATATAAAAGAGTAAATTAGAATTCACCATCTAATCTTTTGGTTTTGCTTATTTTTAAAATCAAGATAAATCGATTTAGTAATAAATTGTATATTTTGTGAGGGGAATTAAGTTTAAGTTTTTGATTATTTGTATAGAAATATATAAACATAAACTTTTAATTTTCATGTATTTTGTATAAAAATGTTTAATAATATATTATATAGTATAAAATTTTACTCCCCGATTACTCTCTGATTTATTTCCGATTTTTGAAAAAATCACTAGGTCCTAACCGAGCGCCCGACTAGCACCTTGTGAGTTTTAGAACACATTTTTACCTTAGCTTGTCTAATTGAAGAAGTGGATAATTTTAGGGTATTCATTTTTGTTTTTTGTGTGTGTCAAAGTTTAGATCGAGTATATTAAATTATTATTTATACACAGTAACACAGACCTTCTAATTATTTGATTACTATTATATGATCACGTTTTCACATCGTAAACTATTATTACATTATTAATGTAGTCACATGCATTTGTACCTTATATTGGCCAATTTATTCCAGGAGATTATGTCTAGTCGATCTACGATTATGAATCATACCCAACATGATTATTAAAAACTCGAGCTAAATATTTGACTATAGAGTGGCATCAAAAGGCAAGGCCAGAAACTGAATCCTATATCAGATTTAATAATATTTTTGTAGTCTTGGGATAACGGAGACGAGAAAGTAAACTAGATCTAGAGCATGGCACATGTTAATTACATGAAAAGATAAGCGACACAGAGAAAACCCATATTTCACTAAGGAAGATATGTGCACACGAATACTGTAAATTTTGTACGAAATTATCAATTGTGAATGTGAAAATATGTTGCAAAACCACACGATGAAGAAGAGAGGAAAAACGTTTAAGTTTTTTATAATTCATACTCTGTAACCTAATAACAAAATGCGATTTTAGGATTAACTAGTTTTTCATTCTAAATATATTTAATGATTGCGTATCATGCAACAACAAACAATTATTTTTTTTTAATTTTAAAACATCCATTATTTTGGATATAAAACAGAACATCCAAAACAAAAACACTTACATACTAACATATACAAGGTCAAGTCAACATACATATAGTTGCTGTCGGTGTAAAACATTTAAAAATTTCTAAGATAAAAGTGTTGGAAATTCCAAAGCTTAAGGAAGAAGCAACCAAACAAAAAGAAAAGGAAATAAGCTATTTCTAAGAGTAGTTAGGAATAGGAGAATATCCATTCTTGTTTGTAATCCTTATAGAATTAGGAGAAGCTAATATCTATATAAGGAGGTCTATGGAGAGGTGTTCCATAAGACTTGAGAGAGAGATTTAGTTTTGAGAGAGTTTCTAAATCAATAAAGAAGAGTAGTTCTTTATATCTTTTGAGCTTAAACACTTTTATTTGGTATCAGAGCCTTGTGAGAAGGTTCGAACAAGAAGGAAGAGCAGAAGCTCGTGTTCGCAAGTATGGCGGCAGAGGAGGTTGCTCAACCACGAACGAAGGACGTTGGAACCTCATCCATTCAATGTCCTATGTTGACATCGACAAACTACACCGTTTGGTCGATAAGGATGAAAATAGTGCTGCGACTGCATGAAGTATGGGATACGATCGATCCGGGATCTGCAGAAGAGAAGAAGAATGTTACAGCGATTGCTCTCCCGTTTCAGGCTATCCCCGAAAACCTAATTCTGCAAGTAGGAGAACTAACCACATCAAAAGAAATTTGGGAGGCCATTAAATCACGGCATCTAGGAACAGATCGCGTGAAAGAGGCAAGACTCCAAACATTGATGGCGGAATTCGATAGAATGACGATGAGCGATTCCGATACAGTTGAAGACTTTGCAGGAAGAATATCAGGTTTAGCATCGAAGGCAGCATCTTTGGGAGAAGTTTTAGAAGAGTCAAAACTTGTGAAGAAGTTTCTCAAATCACTCCCAAGAACCAAATACATTCACATCGTAGCCTCTCTAGAACAATTCTTGGACTTGAATACGACAGGGTTTGAAGACATAGTAGGGAGACTAAAGGCGTATGAAGAACGTATTGGTGAAGACAGTCAAAAGGAAGATCAGGGAAAACTCATGTGGGCAAACAACGATCAAAGCAATCGTGACAGCCGTGGAGCTTCCCGAGGCAATTACAGAGGAGGTGGTAATGGTAACAGAGGCAGAGGTAGAAGCAGAGGAGGTGGTAACAGAGGCAGGGGAAGAGGTAGAGGAAGATCCAACAGTCAAAACTCAGGAGGAGAAGCCGATGAGAATACAAAGAAGGATCGACCTCCATTAATATGTTGGAGATGTGATAAACCAGGTCATTATGTTTCGTCCTGTCCCGAGAGACCAAGACCACAAGAAGCGAACCTAAATGAGACTCAAACAGCTGATGATGCTCTTTATGTTCATGAAGTGGTGTTCTTGAATGAAGACAAGGTGTTTCCGAAGAATTATGATACCAACTATGGCGACGCAAGCATATGGTATCTAGATAACGGTGCAAGTAATCATATGACAGGAAACAAGGATTATTTCTCTAGCCTAGATGAGAGCCTCAAAGGAAAAGTAAAGTTTGGTGATGGATCGTTTGTTGATATTGTTGGGAAAGGAACAATTGTTTTTGTAGGGAAAGGAGGAGAAAAGAAAGCCCTCAAGAAGATCTACTACATACCCGATCTAAAAAACAACATTATAAGTCTTGGACAAGCAACAGAGAGTGGGTGCGAGGTACACATGAAGGGACCTACCTTGTCACTAAGAGATTCTCAAGGAAGACTACTTGTACAAGTCATGCGATCATCAAACCACCTCTACAAGACACCAATGGAGATAAGCTACCCAAAGTGTCTACAAATACAAGGAGAAGATACTACATGGTCTTGGCATGCGCGGCTAGGACATGTGAGTATTGGCGTACTTAACAACATGGTCAAGAAGGAGATGACCATAGGAATGCCACATACAATGCATGAGAAGAATGTATGTGATGCTTGCTTAGCCGGAAAGCAAACGAGAAACCCGTTTCCGAACAAAACAAGTTTTCGTGCGACACAAGCATTGGCGTTGGTTCATGGAGATTTATGTGGACCGATTTCTCCACCAACACCAGCAAATAATCGGTATGTTTTTGTCTTGATCGATGACTTCTCGAGATATATGTGGACGGTGCTACTTAAGGAGAAGAGTGAAGCATTCGATCGATTCAAAAAGTTTAAAGAGTATGTGGAGAAACAAACGGGCTCGACAATAAAGACTTTTCGTACCGATCGAGGAGGAGAGTTTAACTCAAGAGATTTCAATCAATTCTGCGAAGGGAACGGAATCTCTCAATACCCCAAGAGCTATGTGCGAGTTTATAGACTTTATAAAGCACTATATGGTCTACGTCAAGCCCCAAGAGCTTGGAATATGAAACTCGATCAAGTCCTGAAAGCAATGAACTTCGAGAGATGCTTGAAGGAAACCTCTGTCTATCTCAAGAAAAACGACAAGGACTTATTGATAATTGCGATCTATGTCGATGATCTTTTTGTGACAGGGTCTTCACGGAAAATCATTGATCAGTTCAAAGAAGATATGTCAAGGAAGTTCGAGATGTCGGATCTTGGGAAGTTAACATATTATCTTGGTATTGAAGTGATCCAAGGAGCTGACGGGATCAGGATCAAGCAAGAGGGATATGCAAAGGGAATCCTCTTGGATACTAAGATGGATACATGCAATTCAACTTACGTACCAATGGAGTCGAATTTGAAGATATCAAAAGCAGAGAATGAGAAAGAAATCAACGCAACGGAGTATAGAAGAGCGATAGGATGCTTGAGGTATCTCGTACACACGAGACCAGACTTAGCGTTCTCAGTTGGAGTCCTAAGTCGATACATGCAGAATCCAAGGGAGTCGCATGGACAAGCCATCAAACATGTATTGAGATACATAAGAGGAACAACGCACATGGGGTTGTTTTTCAAGAAAAACGGATCAAGAGAGATCATTGGCTATAGTGATAGCAGCCACAACATTGATGTCGATGACGGGAGAAGCACGTCAGGACATGTGTTCTATCTAGGCTCATCACCCATTACTTGGACATCGCAGAAGCAGCCCACAGTCGCTCTCTCCTCATGTGAAGCTGAGTTTATGCAGCCACGGAAGCTGCAAAACAAGCTATATGGCTTAAAGAGTTATTGAAAGAGATACAGAGTTTGGACAAGAAGATCACTCTAAGAATCGATAACAAATCAGCCTTGGCTTTGACGAAGAACCCGGTGTTTCATGGAAGGAGTAAACACATTCTCAAGAAGTATCACTTTATTCGTGAATGCGTGGAGAATGATCAGATCGAAGTGGAGCATGTTCCAGGCACGGAACAAAAAGCGGACATCCTTACTAAACCGTTAGCAAGGATCAAGTTTAAAGAAATGAGGAGCCTAATTGGAGTTGAAGCAATCAAGGATCCTGAAGTTCGAGTTGGAATTGCGGGGGTGAATGTTGGAAATTCCAAAGCTTAAGGAAGAAGCAACCAAACAAAAAGAAAAGGAAATAAGCTATTTCTAAGAGTAGTTAGGAATAGGAGAATATCCATTCTTGTTTGTAATCCTTATAGAATTAGGAGAAGCTAATATCTATATAAGGAGGTCTATGGAGAGGTGTTCCATAAGACTTGAGAGAGAGATTTAGTTTTGAGAGAGTTTCTAAATCAATAAAGAAGAGTAGTTCTTTATATCTTTTGAGCTTAAACACTTTTAAAAAGAACCTAACCCGTAAAACATACGGATTCAGAAGAGCTGAATAACGAGACAATATCAAGAAAAGCTACAGCCTCTTATTACGAATTAAGTCAATGGAGTACTGAACTCACCGATAAATGATAATAATCGATCGCAACCCTCTATATTTCCCAACTTTGGAGCAGTATGGAACAAACTTGAATATCCTTGGTGATGAAAGAGGTACAAGTCTAGAACATTTGTTTCATAGTGTTGAGGAAGAAAAAAGTCTCGATAATTCTTAAATCATGATTGCGGAATATATATATATATATACGTGGGAGTTTTGATGGTTATTTGCTATTTTGGGGGTGAACTTAATCTTGTGGTTAGAGGACACTTGATGCAAATGGGCTTAATTTGATTTAGATCTGAGGCTTTTGCTCTAGATGAAGGGGTACTATTGAAAGAGCGAGTGCTAGTTGCGGTATAATTGTAATCCCAATAAAAATATCTCTCTTTTATTTTCTAAATTGTCATATATACATATATATATATATATATATATTTATTTATTGTAAAATGATTTTATTCATCTATAGCTAAATACATATAGTTAACTCAAAACTCAAAAGAAGGCTTAAATTTGTTTCAATATTATGTTATTGGCTTTTGAAACATATAATTTCGATGAAAATAAAATCCTGTACATGTTGCTTTGAACAGTGACTAAGGAGGTGTTATTGGATTGGTTATTTTAATGTATTTTAAGGAGGTGTTGCTTTGAACAGTGACTAATGTATTTGATTGTATTTTAAAAACAGAGTTAAATCTAGTGTTATTCAATTGTGTATTTGTTTGATGTATTTCAAAATACAATAAAAACATGTGTTATTCAATTTTGATTTGATAATTTTAGAAAACAGTTTTAGTGGATTTCAATGGATTCTCTCTCTTAAAACATGAGTAAAACAAATACATGAGTTTTGTCTTAGATTTTAAAATTCTTCCCGTGAGTTGTAATAAATTCATCAAAACCCAACACAATACATCATAATTAAACTACTTTAAAACACATAAAAATCTAAATCCAATAACACCTCCTAAAGGACTGATGGGAAATCCACTTAAAACAAGCGAACAGGGGGGGGGGGAGGGGGAAAGAAAGTTTTTTATGATTGTTAGGAAAAAGAACTCACCTGCAAGTATTGTAGGGTCAATTTGGCTAATAAAGAATATTGAGAACATTAATAAAGAATATAGCCTTAACATAATTGACAATTGATACAAAAGATATAACCAAAACAAAATTGTTTAGACATTATCCCTGAAATTCAATTCTATTCTATACAAACAAACGTAGAATAGAAATAAACTGCTTTCAAAGTGTAAACTTCTTCAATTTCTTTGATTCAGCAATATCCAACGCTGCTTCTACTGTTGCAGCCAAGCATAACTAAAACGTCCCGACCGCCTATTCCGGTGAGTTACTCACGCCCTCTCTCAGCCCATGGGCTCCACCTCTGTCCGACGGTCGGTTTGTTATTTTCCTTAGGCTTTAGAGATTTTTTTACTGCCCCTGCAATCAATACTCGACCTTTCCCCGTGTTTTTTCCTAACTCACACGGTTCCGCAGACCACTTCCCGGAAGGTCACCCATCCTTTCATTACTCCAGCCCAAGCACGTTTAACTCTGGAGTTACTTATGGGTCTTTAACCGAAAAGGTAAGTGCACTTTGTTGACATAGGTAGCCAAATCAATTCTCTTAAACCTATCCTCATTTATCACAAACCGGGATGTTACAATAACACTTGCTCCGATCTACACATTCAAATCGTCTTTATGGAGCAGCAATGGAGGCGAACAGCTGCTTCACGACGAAGTTGCCGATTGAATTGGGCGGATATTTGCTGACGGCAATGCTTATAAAGACAAAAAAGTGAGGAATTTGAGTTTGCAATGGGTTTCTTTCCAGCGGTAACGGAAATGTCACTAACGAAAGTTGCAAAACAAAGAAACAATGAAGAAAAAAGAAGAAAGAAAAAGAATGGCAGTTTTGTCATTATTACAAATTATACAGAAAATATTATAGCCATGATCTAATATGGCTATTTCCTTAATTTGATATTGTTTTATGGTTATCTAGTATAGTTTCCCAGTATTGTAATGTAGGTGATTAAGAATAGTTTACAAGTAATGATGTACATCAAATATGGTAGGAATAAATGTTTCATATATTTTATTATTCTTTATTTATTTCATTTTCATTTTCATTTTAATTTTTTAATGGTCACCATTCAAAAGTAACTTACTGTAGTTGATATTTTAATGGAACACATATTATATACACTTGTTTTCTGAAACAACCAAGCTTTTATTATTATTAAAAATAAAACTAACACCCTAGCAACGAATTCCTTGCTAGCCACAACAGGATGAATAAAATCAAGTTCCTAGTCTCATCATCCTCTTCTCTCGGTCTCTTTCCGCGGAAGAACATTTCGGCTACCTGCATCACATTAGGGAAAAAGAGATGCATAAGTATTTAATAAATACTTAGTGAGGCAATCACCCCGCCTACAGGCCAATTACGCAATTTTAACAATTCTCATTAATATTAATAATTACCACAATTATTAAATCATTCACTTTAATTATTAAATAATTACCACAATTAAATAATAATTTTTAAACACTTAAATAAATTCCACGATTATTCTTAAATCATTTAATTAATTAATTTCACCTTTTATTAATTAATTATCGCATTAAACCATTTAATTACAATTTAACCGGATTAAACCACTTAATCTAATTGATTTCTTAAATCGCCAGATAACCGGATTAAACCGGAATGTGTCGATCGACACAAGTGTGTGTCGATCGACACCTTGCCCGTTTGGTGTCGACCGACACCGGCTTGGTGTCGATCGACGCCAACTTCGATTTTTAACACAAAAACACTCAAACACACAATTATCACAATATTCTCGATTCAACACGCGATTATCACACAAAACAACACGAAAAACCACATAACTCTACCAAATCATGATTCACATCCACAAAACCTCTTATTTGCGAGCCTACGGTCATGCACTCACATTGACAACGGATTAAAAGGAAGAAAGAGATGAAGAACAACAACCACAGCCTCTGAATCCTCAGAAATCACCCAGAAATCACCACTTTTCCTCTCTGCCTCCTTTTCCTTCTCAAAACTCGAAACTTGTGAAAAACAGGCGACTGCTCGCTTAAAAACTCGAGTCTAGGGTTTTTTTCCCACAAACCAGCCCAAACCAGACAACTCAAAACAAACCAAAATTCCAAATTCGGACCGGTGTCGATCGACACCACACAAAAATCACACTTCTTGGTTTACGGATGTTACAATTCTCCCCCACTAAACTGGATTCGACCTCGAATCCCAACACAACACGTCTACCACAAACGCAACTCGTCTACCACAGACGACCAACTCGTCTACCACAGACGACAAACTCGTCTACCACAGACATCCAACTCGTCTACCACAGACGAAATAATCCGGCCCACATGGCCAAATACACGAGATCCTCACTTGATCCCCGAGACTCACATCTATTCCTATGTCATAAATACATTTCCCAGACATCTTTACTCTTAATTCAACTCTGCCGGAGAACACTATCTCCCTAAGAGGAACACTCTCCTCTTGTTACTTACTACGCGACACTATAGTCACAAGTAAATAAACATATCACTTATACTTGAGGTAGCGACCCTCTCGTACAAGTCTATCAGAGAACACTATCTCTTGGCAATGAGTTATTCGGGGACACCGCGCCCCTAGAGTAAAAATTCGAAAACGTTTACGACATAAATGAAAAGATTGTCTCACGACCCACTGGTCAACACACTTGTAACATCCAAACCACAAAACCCAAAAATGAGGAAAACACCATCTCATATAACTCAAAAATGTATATCGTTACAACACCAAAACGAAAATACATAAGTCCAAAGACAACAACAAAACATAGCGCCACGCTATCACACTAGAACCACAAAGACGAAGAAGCTCACTCGACGACCTGCTTGTCGAACCACTTCCTGAACTTCAGCTTCATCTTTGCCTCTGGCTCCCAAGTCTCCTCCTCTGTGCCACTACAGTCCCACAAGACTCTCAACAATGGCACCCTCTTGTTCTGCAGAACCTTGACTCCCCTCTCGAGAATCCTCACAGGAACCGCCGGAACTGTCATATATGGCTGAAGATCCTCTGGAATCTCAGCCACTAACTCCTCTGAAGGATGCAGACACCTCCGCAACATAGACACATGAAACACCTTGTGAAAGGCGCTCATAATCGGTGGCAGCTCCAACCGATAAGCCACTGGCCCAACTCGCTCCACCACCAGGAACGGACCCATAAACCGCGGACTGAACTTGTTCTCTGCTATGGACCTTTTAGGGCCCCTCAACATAGCCATCTTGAGATACACTCTATCTCCCACCTGAAACTCAAGCTCACGTCTCCGCCTATCTGCATAACTCCTCTGTCTATCCTGAGCCTCCTTCATGTTCAGCCTCAAAACACGGATCTTCTCCGTCGTTTCCTGAACAAAGGTAGCTCCAAACATGCTGCGCTCCCCCACTTGGGTCCAGCATAAAGGTGTCCTACATGGCCTCCCATACAAAGCCTCATAAGGAGCCATGCCAATACTAGACTGAAAACTGTTGTTATAGGCAAACTCCGCCAATCACAGATGATCAGCCCAATGGCCACCCCAATCCAACACACACATCCTCAGCAAATCCTCCAAAGTCTGGATAGTCCTCTCTGACTGCCCATCTGTCTGCGGATGATAAGCCGTACTCATATGCACCTTGGTGCCCATCTCTGTCTGAAATGCCCTCCAAAACTCTAAGGCAAATCTCGGATCTCTATCCGACACAATACTGGCTGGCACACCATGCAACCTCACACATCTCGCACAAACTTCCTCGCCAAAACAGCAGCTCCATCTGTCTTCTTGATGGCCAAGAAATGCGCGGACTTGGTCAAATGATCCACAATGACCCAAATCGCATCAAACGTCCATGAGATAGGTAATCCCACCACAAAATCCATCGTGATCATATCCCACTTCCACTCTGGAATGGGTAAGCTCTGCAAAAGTCCACCTGGAACCTGATGCTCTGCCTTGACCAACGAACACGTGTTGCACCTCGCAACCCAATCTGCCACATCTCTCTTCATCCCAACCCAGTGATAATACCGTTTGAGGTCACGGTACATCTTGGTCGCACCCGAATGAATCGAAAACTTGCTCGCATGAGCCTCTCTCAAGACCTATCGTCTCAACTCCTCGTTCTTGGGCACACAAACTCGCCCACAAACCAATATCGTCCCATTCGCCGAGACTTCATACTCAGAACCAGCTGTCCGCGACGCATCAACCAAACCCTGATCATCCTGCTGAGCCACTCTGATCCTACTGAGTAAATCTGCCTGATCAGCTGCCTCCAAACCCAAAGGCTCCTCTGAAATAGCACAAAGCCTCAATGTACTAATCTCGCTGACCAAAGTCTCCACATCCTGCTCTCTAGCTGAATCAACTCGCCGTCGACTCAATGCATCTGCCACCAAGTTGGCCTTGCCTGGATGATACACAATATCCAGATCATAATCTGCCAGAAACTTCACCCAACGCGTCTGCCTCGCATTCAGCAAAGGCTGAGTAAAGATGTGTTGCAAACTCTTGTGATCTGTAAAGATCTGCACTGCACCACCATAGAGATAAGACCTCCAAATCTTGAGTGCAAAGACCACTGCCCCTAACTCAAGATCGTGTGTGGGGCGGTTGCGCTCACTGCCCTGCAACTGCCTCGAAGCATAAGCAATCACTCTACCCTCCTGCATCAAGACACAACCTAACCCAACACCTGAAGCATCTGTATACACCACGTAAGGCTTCCCTGGATCGGGTAATGCCAACACAGGTGTACTAGTCAACATCTCCTTGAGCTTCCCAAAGCTCTCCTCGCACTCAGGCGACCACACAAACGGCACATTTTTGCCTGTCAACCTCGTCATCGGCTGAGACATACTCGCAAAGCCCCTGACAAACCTCCTATAGTATCCTGCTAAACCAAGAAAACTCCTGATCTCTGTAGCACTACTCGGTCTAGGCCAATCTCTGATAGCCTCGATCTTAGCCGGATCCACAGACACTCCCTCTGCAGAAACAATATGGCCAAGAAATCTCATCTCTCTCTGCCAAAAGCTGCACTTGCTCAACTTAGCAAACAGCTTCTGCTCTCGAAGGTTCTCCAAAAACAAGCCTCAAGTGAGTCGCATGCTCCTCTGGACTCCTCGAATACACTAAGATGTCATCAATGAAAATGATAACGAACACGTTCAAAAACTCCCTGAACATGTCGTTCATCAATCTCATAAATGCTGCCGGCGCATTAGTCAGCCCGAATGGCATGACTACAAACTCGAAGTGCCCATACCTCGTCCTGAACGCCGTCTTGCGAACATCTGCCTCATCTATCGGGATCTGATGATAACCCGATGCCAAGTCAATCTTGGAGAACCAAGTAGCACCCCTCAACTGATCCAACAACTCATCAATCCTAGGGAGTGGATACCTGTTCTTCACTGTGACTCGGTTGAGTCCCCGGTAATCGATGCACAACCGGAAACTGCCATCCTTCTTCTTCACAAACAACACTGGTGCTTCCCGCGGTGAAACACTCGGTCTGATGAACCCTTTACTCAAAAGGTCCTCTAGCTGCTTCTTCAGCTATGACAACTCTGCTGGCGCCATCCTGTATGGTTTCTTCGATATTGGAGCTGTCCCGTGCTCTAACTTAATCGTGAAGGGATCTGACCGAGATGGTGGCAACCCCTTCAGTGACCGAAAAACATCCTCGAACTCCCGGACAACCTCAATACCCTCAAGAGCCATCTCACCACTAGACTCCGACATCACTATCGTCGCCAGATACGCCTCGCAACCTCGCCCTATCATCTGCTCAGCCTGAATAGCCGAGATCACAAGACTCCCTGAAGTCGGTCTCACACCCTGATAAACCAACCTCCCTGCATCTCGCTCAAACACAACTCTGCCTCTGAAGCAATCTAGATGAACTCTATGACGCGACAACCAATCCATCCCCAAAATCACGTCATACAGCTCCATCGGACTGATGACTAAATCTGCTGGCATAGACTGCCCCGCAATCTGAACGTCGACTGCTCTAGCACGGCCCAAAGTAGTCAGGAAACCTCCACCAGCAACCTTGACAAAACCCTTGCGCTCACCAGCGCTACTCTGGATACCTCTACCCTCGGCACACTCCGGAGTAATGAAGCAGTTCGATGCTCCCGAGTCAAACAGCACGTGAGACTCAACACCACCCACTAACAAGGTCCCTACACATTTCACAAGTGTTGAGAACCCTAAACACTATCACAGTAAAATAGAGAACAGACAACCACACCACAATTCTACACTAAGAATTTACGAAGTCTGAATCAGAATTTTACCTGTGATCTGGCTTGACTGACTGGTCTGGCCCACCTCTGCCGAAGAGTACACCCGCGGCGCTGCTCCCAACTGCTCCAACGTCTGCACTTCTGCAATCTGCGCCACCGGCTGAACCGACGCCACTGACACCTGCTGCAACTTGGGACACATCGGCCTGAGATGTCCCGGCTCTCTGCAGTGAAAGCACACTCTAGTATCCTGAGACGCACTACTCTTGGGACAACTAGCCACCCGATGCTCCAAGCTCCCACAACCGAAACAACCCCGAGCACTCTGGCTGCCTACAGCAACCTCCTCCAATCTCCTCTTCTGGCCCTGCGCAGGCTTGCCGCCCCTGCTAGAACCAGAACTGAAACTCCTACGCTGCTGCTGTTGCTGCTGGCCCCTCGGCTGGGTAGCAGGAACAGCCGCAGCTGGCACCACAACTGGACCAACCTGCTCACGAAGGTCCTCCTCGATGGAAGCTGCTAGCTCCACCAACTCTGCCCTGGTAGAATACGAACTACCTCTGCACTGAGTCCTGATGCTCGATCGAAGACCCTGAAGGAATCTCGCCATCAGACTCCGCTCACCCTCAAGACCGTAACCAGTATACGCCACAAGTCTGCCGAACTCTGCGTCATACTCTCGCACTGACCTCTCACCCTGAGTCAATGCCACAAACCTCAACTGAAATCTGTCTCTGGCCTCCTGAGGAAAATACTTGGCGTTGAACTCCGCTAGGAAGTCACCCCAAGTCCACACTGCCCTCCTCAACATGACAGATCGCCACCACAAATGTGCATCCCACCAAGGTAATGCACTGCCAACTCCACCTGGTACCCCTCTGGACACCTGACCGAACGGAAGTTCCGTTCCAACCTCTGCCGCCACTCATCGGCCTCCTCGGGCCCACCTCTACCCTCAAAGAAAGGCGTCCTGATCCTCTGCATCTCCCTCATCATCTCAAGATAGGAAGAATGCCCAACCACTGCAGCACCATGCTGCCCAACAAAAATGCCCTGCTGTGCCCCCACCACCGGAGGAACACCCGAAGCCTGCTCTGGAACTGCCTGCGGGAGACGTGCTAAAATCTGCGTCAGAACCCCCATCAACTGGTCACCAAGACCATGAGCCGGGGCGGCACCCGCACCTGGGGCAACCCCAACTCCCGCGCCTCCACTAGCGCCCAAACTGGCCTCACTCGCCACAAACTGAGTCTCTGACGCTGTCGCCACACTAGGCACTATACTCTCACCGGAATCCGCATGAGCTCCACGACCACGGCCCCTGCCACAGCCTCCGCCACGGCCTCTGCCACGGCCTCCACCACGACCTCCACCACGACCTCTAGCTCCTGCATCCATCTCACTGCACTACCACAGCACAGTAAATGAGCAAACTAGAAAACACAAAAACAAACCACAAGATAAAACACAACACTTACTGAAACAACCAAACTTTTTTTTTTTTTAAATAATAATTAGCCCAGATTAACATTCCCATAAATATTAATCCTCAACAGCTAATTCAACAACACAATGCGGAAGTTCTCAAAAGAATCAATAATATTATTAAATCATGAATAACCGTTCAACAATAACCAATAAAGAATAAAACCAATAACCAATAACCAATAAGCAACCTAAACCGGTTTGCTACATTATTGAAATAAAGTCTAACACCCTAAACTCAAGAATTCTCAATCAACCACAACATAAACGCCAGAATCCAAATCCTAATCTCATCATCCTCTTCTCTCGGTCTCTTTCCGCGGATGAACATTGCTGTTACCTGCATCACATTGGAATAGAGATGCGTAAGTATTATCATAAATACTTAGTGAGTGGATCATCCTGCCTACAGGCCAATTACGTCAAACAATAGACAAAACATCACAATAAACAACCAGAAGGACAATGCAACAATAATAACCACAACTACTTGTCAGGAAACCCATGTTTCCTGACACCCAGGTCGGTGTCGACCGACACCTATATGGTGTCGATCGACGCCAGCCTCCCGAGTGTCGATCGACACTCACAGAGTGTCGCTCGACACCGGCTCGACGCCCAGACACCAAACGCGATGAAACAGTGCGAAAACAGTAGAATAAACATCAATCAATGGGATTCAACCCCCATAAACGCATCAAACCACATAAAAACGAAGAACAACTCAGGAACAACAACATAAACTCAAAATCAAACAATCTCTAATGAATAACGGACCTACAGTCACGCACTCACCTGGAAAACGGATTGAAACGACAGAAAGGAGATAGAAACAACGAAGAACAGCCACGGATCGAAACTCCAACTCCAAAATCACCCAGAAATCACCCTTTTCCACTCTGAAAACTCTCTGCCTTGAAAAATGTGAAAAGTGATGCGGCTACAGTGTTTTCTCGCACAAAATAGGGTTCCCTCGCCCTTAACCGACCAAACCGCAATCACTTGAATCAAACCGGTCGATTTCGCAATAACCGGTGTCGATCGACACCCTTCCTTGGTGTCGGTCGACACCCATCGACCAAACCAACTCAAACCACAAATCAAACGCGCAATCGACTTAAACCGGAATCGACCCTGATAACCGGTGTCGATCGATACTAGTCGTTTAGAAGGATTTAGCACACTTTCTTCGCGAAGCTTGAATCTTAGACCGACTGTACAACAATCAAACAAGAACATGCACAGCCAATCCTCAATTCACACCTCTAAGGCATGTGCCAACTATTCCCGAAACCCTAGCATCGTCCAACACCACTTCCAAAACAACTTTCTGGTTCGCGGATGTTACACTTACCGCGGAAAACTGGAAGACCGAGAGGATGAGACTATACTACTAACTGACTAACTCACTTAATCAATTAAACACATAGTCCAATTCATCCAATACTAACAGTCCTAAAACCGTATTCGCTCAGATACCAAAATGAAACAACCAAGCTTTTTTTTTTTTTTTTTTTATCGATGCGGAAATTCTCAAAAAGAAATCAATAATATTAAATAATAAATAATCAGTTCAACAAAAGCCATAAACCAATAACCAATAAAGAATAAACTCTAGCAACCTAAACACCAGGTTTGCTACATTATTAAAAATATAACTAACACCCTAGCAACAAATTCCCTGCTAGCCACAACAGGATGAATAAAATCAAGTTCCTAGTCTCATCATCCTCTTCTCTCGGTCTCTTTCCGCGGAAGAACATTTCGGCTACCTGCATCACATTAGGGAAAAAGAGATGCATAAGTATTTAATAAATACTTAGTGAGGCAATCACCCCGCCTACATGCCAATTACGCAATTTTAACAATTCTCATTAATATTAATAATTACCACAATTATTAAATCCTTCACTTTAATTATTAAATAATTACCACAATTAAATAATAATTTTTAAACACTTAAATAAATTCCACGATTATTTTTAAATCATTTAATTAATTAATTTCACCTTTTATTAATTATTTCTCGCATTAAACCATTTAATTACAATTTAACCGGATTAAACCACTTAATCCAATTGATTTCTTAAATCGCCAGATAACCGGATTAAACCGGACTGTGTCGATCGACACACACTTGTGTCGGTCGACACCTTGCCCGTTTGGTGTCGACCGACACCGGCTTGGTGTCGATCGACACCGATCCAGGATATCGACGCCAACTTCGATTTTTAACACAAAAACACCCAAACACACAATTATCACAATATTCTCGATTCAACACTCGATTATCACACAAAATAACACGAAAAACCACATAACTCTACCAAATCATGATTCACATCCACAAAACCTCTTATCTGCGAGTCTACGGTCATGAACTCACCTTGACAACGGATTAAAAGGAAGAAAGAGATGAAGAACAACAACCACAGCCTCTGAATCCTCAGAAATCACCCAGAAATCACCACTTTTCCTCTTTGCCTCCTTTTCCTTCTCAAAACTCGAAACTTGTGAAAAACAGGCGACTGCTCGCTTAAAAACTCGAATCTAGGGCCTTTTTCCCACAAACCAGCCCAAACCGGACAACTCAAAACAAACCGAAATTCCAAATTCGGACCGGTGTCAATCGACAACACCCTTGGTGTCGCTCGACACCACACTTGGTGTCGCTCGACACCACACAAAAATCACACTTCTTGGTTTACGGATGTTACATTTTCGGATTACGCACGTTTCCTCATATATCACGCCGTTTATTGATAATATTAGTACAAACTATAAACTTATTAAATAAGAGACACCCATGTAATAATATCTAATAATTTTTGTTTAGTAACATCTTATAGGCCTTATTTTCCCGTTAGATTCCTCAAATTAATGAAGTCAAATACTTAATCTAAATAATATATAGCCTTTACACAAGACTTGATTCGAAATTAATACATGATCAAATCAAGAGGACTAATTTATTTAACGCAGATAGAAAGTGGTGGCCTTCAAGGAGACAAGACAGCGGATCGAAGAAAATGGCTTTTGCTATTCGTGTCATTGCTCACTTTGGTCTTTTGGTTAGCTTCAACAGTCGCTTTTAACTGAAATTTTAGTCCTCGTCCTATCGAAATGACCAAAAGCCGTACATACAAATATGATAATATTTGTACTTTTGTCTACTTAAATTTCTTTTATTAGTGTTAATATGTGAGGATTCTTGATCTATTTGGAGAGATAGATTCCTCGGCAGATTCCTCGTAAGCCCAAATGTTTAATGGACTAGTCTTATACTATTAGATCTGTTACTAACCAATAGGTGAAGTCTAAGATGTAGATGTAACTTTATTTCGATATTTTATGTAGGGAGATTTTTAATTGATTTTTAATTGTGTTACTAACTGTCATTATACTGAGAAAGACACGTAGCAAGTTGTATAGGTCTAAGATGCATTTTTTAATTTATTTCGATAGTTTATATAGGGATGTTATTAATTGTGTTTCTACAATACAATTGTCATTATTCTGATTAAGACATATCAAGTTAAAGGGTCTTATCACTATTTTTTTCAATAGAGTTTATAATCATAAGTAGAAGTATAATCAAACGACCTATCACGTACTGTATGGATGCAACCCAATACTCATGCATTCGACTTCTCCTATTAGACGTCAAGAACACGTTTGACATCTTCAGATATATGTATAGTTTAACTAGTTTTCAAACGCATACGCAAATAAGCAAGGAAAAAAAATACAAGTCTTTAATTTACTGGCATAAACTTAAAACCTATGTTGCATGGAAACGAAAAAATGGAAACGCGGAAGCAAAACAGAAACTTTCCAAAATGAAAACACACGTTTCTTGAAACAACCAACACTTTTTTTTTTAAATAAATACTTAAACAATTCTAGCGGAAGTCTTAAAATAAATAATTCAATAAATCATAAAATCAGTTCAACAACAAAAGCCAATAATCAAATAATTCAAATATCAAATAACTCTAACAACTTAAACAAAATAAATAAAAAATAAATACTATCATCCTCTTCTTCGGTCATGATTCCGCGCTTAAACATTTCTACCACCTGCATCACAGGAAAAGAGATGCGTAAGTATTATCATAAATACTTAGTGAGACGATCACTCTGCCCACGGGCCAATTACGCAATTTCCAGATAAATCGAGTCTTTTAAAATAATTTCCACAATTATTAAATATGTTTCCACCTTTAAATTAATTCCAAATAATTATTAATAATTTTCATAATTAAATAATAATCTTAATTAATTATTAAACAGAAAATAATTAATTAAACCAATTCAATTAACCACTTAAATTAATTAAATTCATTAAAGCGGATTAAACCATTTCCAATTCGATTAAACCAACATTTTCAATCAAATCGGATTAAACCAGACTAAACCGGTGGTGTCGACCGACACCAAACTTGGTGTCGATCGACACTCGGTCGTCTGCTCGAATCCGAGTGCAACAGATCGGCACCCAAAACACAGAAAACTCAAATCCAATCATTCCACACACGATTCACACAATTATCAGCACGAAAATCATCACATAACTCAAGAACAACAACAAAACTCATCAATTCATTCATCTAACAACCTAAATCCAGAAATCCCGAACCCACAGTCACGCACTCACCTTGAATTTGGATTGAAAAAAGAGAAACAAAGGATGAATAAGGAAGAACAACAGCAAAACACCTCAGAAACTTCACAATCTCCTCAAAATCACCTCTGGAACTTCTCTGCCTCGAAATATGAGCTACAAAACGCGGCCAGCCCTTTTTATTTCGAGTCTTAGGGTTTTCCAACCCAAACCACGCGAACCGAACAAAGTAGAAACAAACCGAAATTTTGCGATTTGGCCGGTGTCGATCGACACCAGGCAAAAACTCCACTTCTTTGGTTTACGGATGTTACAACTCTCCCCCACTAAACTGGATTCGACCTCGAATCCTAACTCAAAACACGTCTCGCAAGACCAACAATCCGACCTCGCAAGGTCACCACACTGGAGATCCTCACCTGATCCCCGAGACTCACACTCAATCTTATGTATACACACGTTCCAAGACATTTTCCTCTTAACTCATTATCCTCAACACTTATATTGGGGCCACGGCTCCCAAATAAGTCCAAACCAAAACCACTTGTATTGGGGCCAGGCTCCCAAACAAGTCTGCAACTACCCAAACTGGGGCAACGGCCTCCCAGATGGGCCTGCCATCGCTTATACCGAAGCCACGACACTCGGATAAGCTACTCACACTGAAGCCACGTCACTCAAGTAAGTCTGCTAGAGAACCAAAGTCTCCAAAATGTAATGAGTAATTCAGGACCGCAGCCCTTAGAGAAAAATTCTTAAACGCCTATAACAAAAAGATTGAAACGTCTCACGACCCAACTGGTCAACACGTGTAACATCCAAGACAACATTTAACAACACAGAAAATGAGGAAAACTCCATCTCATAAATCTCAAAAATGTATGTCTTACAACGTAAACCAAAAACAACAACAACAAAAGCTCGCAAGCTAAACCAGAACAAAGCCACAAAGACGAAAGAAGCTCACTCCACAAACTGCTTGTCGAACCACTTCCTGAACTTCAACTTCATCTTTGCCTCTGGCTCCCAAGTCTCCTCCTCTATACCGCCACAAGTCCACAAAACTCTCAATAACAATATTCTCTTGTTCCGCAGAAGCTTGACTCTCCTCTCAAGAATCCTCACAGGCACTGCCGGAACTGTCAAATCTGGCTGAAGATCCTCTAGAATCTGAGCCACTAACTCCTCAGAAGGATGAAGACACTTCCTCAGCATCGACACATGAAACACCTTGTGAAAGGCTCTCATAATCGGAGGTAACTCCAACCTGTACGCCAACGGTCCCACTCGCTCCACAACTGGAAACGGACCCATAAAACGCGGACTCAGCTTGTTCTCTGCGATGGATCTGTTAGGACCCCTCAACATCGCCATCTTGAGATACACTCTATCTCCAACCTGAAACTCAAGCTCTCGTCTGCGTCTATCTGCGTAACTCTTCTGTCTATCCTGAGCTTCCTTCATGTTCAGCCTCACAACACGAACCTTCTCAGTCGTCTCCTGAACATAAGTAGCTCCGTAAATGCTGCGCTCCCCCACCTGGGTCCAGCATAAGGGTGTCCTACATGGCCTCCCATACAAAGCCTCAAAAGGATCCATGCCAATACTCGCCTGGAAGCTGTTGTTGTAAGCAAACTCAACCAAGCTCAAGTGATCTGCCCAATGACCACCCCAATCTAGCACACACATCCTCAACAGATCCTCTAAAGTCTGAATCGTCCTCTCTGACCGCCCATCTGTCTGTGGATGATAGGCCGTACTCATATGCACCTTAGTGCCCATCTCAGTCTGAAATGCCCTCCAAAACTCTGAGGCAAATCTCGGATCCCGGTCTGACACTATACTGGCTGGCACTCCATGCAGCCTCACAATCTCACGCACAAACTTCCTAGCCAAAACAGCTGCTCTATCTGTTTTCTTGATGGCCAAGAAATGTGCTGACTTGGTCAACCGATCCACAATCACCAAAATAGCATCATGTGTCCTCGAAATAGGTAGCCCAACCACGAAATCCATCGTAATCCTGTCCCACTTCCACTCTCGAATGGGTAAACTCTGTAACAGACCACCCGGAACCTGATGCTCAGCCTTCACCAAGGAACAAGTGTTGCACCTCGCAACCCAATCAGCCACATCTCTCTTCATCCGAACCCAATGATAATACCTCTTGAGATCATGGTACATCTTGGTCGCTCCTGGATGAATCGAAAACTTGCTCGAATGAGCCTCTCTCAGAATCTGCTGTCTCAACTCCTCGACCTTGGGTACACAAACCCGACCACGAACCAGAATAGTCCCGTTCTCAGATTCCTGATACTCAGAACTCGGTACTCGTGATGCATCAATCAGACTCTGATCACTCTCTTGAGCCACTCTGATCCTGCTCAACAAATCTGCCTGATCAACTGCCTCTAAACCCAAAGGCTCCTGCGAAATAGCACAAAGGTGTAAAGTGCTAATCTCGCCTACCAACGCCTCAACATCCTGCTCTAAAGCCGAATCACACCTACGTCGACTCAAAGCATCTGCCACTAGGTTAGCCTTGCCCGGATGATAGATAATCTCCAAGTCATAATCCACCAAAAACTCAACCCAGAGCGTCTGTCTAGCATTCAGCATCGGCTGAGTGAAAATGTGTTGAAGACTCTTGTGGTCACTGAAGATCTGAACTGAACCACCATACAAATACGACCTCCAGATCTTGAGCGCAAAGACCACCGCTCCCAACTCTAGATCATGGGTAGGACGGTTACGCTCACTCCCCTGCCACTGCCTCGAAGCGTAAGCAATAACTCTGCCCTCCTGCATCAGCACACAACCCAGACCAATCCCTGAAGCATCAGTGTACACTGCATAAGGCTTCCCTGGCTCGGGTAACGCCAAAACAGGTGTACTAGTCAAATACTCCTTGAGCTTCCCAAAGCTCTCCTCACACTCAGACGACCAAACAAAAGGGACATCCTTCCCAGTCAACTTCGTCATCGGCTGTGCCATACTCGCAAAACCCTTGACGAATCTCCTGTAATAACCTGCTAACCCATGAAAACTCATGATCTCGGTAGCACTGCTCGGTCTAGGCCAATCTCTGATGGCCTCTATCTTCTCCGGATCTACAGAAACTCCCTCTGCAGAAACAATGTGTCCAAGAAACCCCATCTCTCGCTGCCAGAAACTGCACTTGCTCAGCTTAGCATACAGCTTCTGCTCTCGAAGCTTCTCCAGAACCAACCTCAAATGAGTCTCATGCTTCCTCGAATAAACCAAGATGTCGTCGATGAAGATGATGACAAACACATCCAAATACTCCCTGAATACGTCGCTCATCATCCTCATGAATGCCGCAGGCGCATTCGTCAAACCGAAAGGCATAACCACAAACTCAAAATGCCCATAACGCGTCCTGAAAGCAGTCTTGCGGATATCCGCCTCATCTATCGGGATCTGATGATAACCCGATGCCAAGTCTATCTTGGAGAACCAAGTAGCACCCCTCAACTGATCCAACAACTCGTCAATCCTCGGGAGAGGGTACCTGTTCTTCACAGTAACTCGGTTCAGTCCCCGGTAATCAATACACAGCCGGAAACTCCCATCCTTCTTCTTCACAAACAGAACTGGTGCTACCCACGGTGAAACACTCGGTCGAATAAACCCTTTGCTCAAAAGGTCATCTAGCTGTTTCTTCAGCTCTGCCAACTCTGCTGGAGCCATCCTGTAAGGCGTCTTGGATATCGGCGCTGTCCCCGACTCTAACTCAATCGTGAAAGGATCTGACCGCGAAGGTGGCAACCCCGTCAACGACTGAAAAACCTCTGGAAACTCTCGAACAACCCGAATATCCTCGAAAGCCACCTCACCAGTGGACTCTGCCATAGAGATCGTCGCCAAATAGGCCTCACAGCCTCGCTCAATCAACTGCTATGCCTGAATCGCCGAGATCACTATACTCCCGGAAGTCGGTCTCACACCCTGAAACACTAACCTCCCGCCATCACGCTCAAAAACCACTCTGCCTCTGTAGCAATCTAGATGAACCCGATAAAAAGATAACCAGTCAATCCCCAGAATGACGTCATATAACTCCACCGGACTAATCACCAAATCTGCTGGCATCGACTGCCCCGCAATCTGAATATCAACGCCTCTAGCACGGCCCGAAGTAGCCAGGAAACCACCTCCAGCCACCTTGACCATGGCTGAACGCTCACCCTCGCTGCTCCGGATGCAACTACTCTCGGCCCACTCCGGAGTGATGAAGCAGTTAGATGCTCCAGAATCGAATAAAACGTGTGACTGAACGCCACCGACTAACAAGGTCCCTACACATTTAAAACTATGAGACCCTGCTAATCCCCTCACAGGCAAATATCGCAAACAAACAACAACCACAAAAAGTTAGGGAATTTACAAAGTCTGAGTCAATAAGTGTACCTGTGATATGCCCGCCCTGACTCAACTGGCCGACCTTTGTCGAAGAGTAGACTCTCGGTCCCGACCCCAACTGGCCCACTGGCTGAGCCGTTGCCAACTGAGTCACTGGTCGAGCCGCTACTGGCTGAACCGTCGCCACCGCCAAACTCTGCATCTTGGGACACATCGACCTGATATGCCCCGGATCTCCACAATGGAAGCACACTCTAGTGTCCCGAGGCGCCTCCTTCTTGGGACAACTAGACACTCGGTGCTCTAAGCTGCCGCACCCGTAACACGAACCACGAGGAAAACGGCTGCCGGAAGAAACCTCCTCCCGACTCCTCTTCTGACCCTGCGCAGGCTTGCCGCCCCTGCCAGAACCAGAACCAACACTCGAACTCCGGCGCTGCTGCGACTGCTGCTGCTGACTCCGAGGATGGATAGCAGGAGCAGCTGCAGACGGCACCACCACCGGACCAACCTGCTCACGAAGGTCCTCCTCAATGGAAGCTGCTAGCTCCACTAACTCTGCTCTCATGGCATACTCACGACCTCGACACTGAGTCCTGATACTCGGACGAAGCCCCTGAAGGAACCTCTGCACAACCCCGCGCTCACCGCCTACACCGAGACCGGTATGCACCACTAGCCTGCTAAACTCTGCGTCGTACTCACGCACTGAACGATCTCCCTGCGTCAGAGGAATAAACCGCAACTGAAGTCGATCTCGAGCCTCCTGAGGGAAGTATTTGGCGTCAAACTCCGCCACAAACTCGCCCCAAGTCCAGACAGCTCTCCTGCCCTGAACAGCCCGCCACCACAAATGCGCGTCACCACTCAGATAGTGGACCGCTAACTCAAACTGGTACTCAATTGGACACCTGATCGACTGGAAGTTCCGCTCCACTCTCGATCTCCACTCATCGGCCACCTCTGGACCAACTCCGCCCTCAAAGAAAGGCGTCCCGATACGCTGCATCTGTCCCATTATCTCTAAGTAAGACGGATGACCAACCACCGCAGCTCCCTGCTGCCCAACAAAAGCCGCACCCGGCTGACCAAGCACTGCAGCACCCTGTTGCCCAAACACTGACGCACCCTGCGGTACACCGGCCATCGGAGGAACACCTGGAGCCTGCTGCGGAACCACTGGCGGAAAACGTGCCAGCAACTGTGTCAGTAACCCCACAACTAGGTCATCTCGGCCCTGAGCCGAAGCTGCACCCCCACCTGGGACCGCTTCAACCCCCGCGCCACCACCGACGCCCAAACCGGCCTCACTCGCCGCTGAAACAGACTGGGTCACCGACGCAGTCGCCACACTCGACGCAACACTCTCGCCCGAATCCTCTGGCTCGCCACGACCCCGACCTCCACGACCTCTACGACCTCTGCCACGGCCACGACCACGACCGCGGCCTCTTCCTCGACCTTTACCTCAACCTCGAGCAACACCATCCATCTCACTGTATGGAACAAAGAGGTGAGATACAAAACACAAAAACCAACAACACAAACAAAACTCACCACGGAATCTCCTGAAGCCCGAAGAGGATGATACTAAAACTATCAACCTAACAGTCCTAAAACCGTTTAAGCTCTGATACCAAAATGAAACAACCAACACTTTTTTAAAAAAAATAAATACTTAAAAAATTCTAGCGGAAGTGATGTAGGAGAATCATAAACTTACGGAACCTGATCTATTGTTTCTAGAAGTTTTCCTTTTATCAGGTGTTTTCCTTTTTCTATAGGGTTTTTACTAGAATTTTCAATTCTTTGTTCTAAGCTCTCTCTATATAAGAGGCTTAGGTATTCTGTTTTAGACACAATCTTATTATTACCTTTCAATAAAAGTTTCAAAGCTTTTAATATTTTCTGGTGGAATCCAGAGCTTTCTTTTCAAGTTCTTGTTTGAGGACTTGAATTACTTCTAAGGTTTAGTGTTTGCTGACCTTAGTGATTCCGACTGCGTCAAGTGGTATCAGAGCAAGGCTTTCTCCTTCTCTTTTTGAAACTTGATTAGCGATGGGTGATCAACCGGTGACTAGAGCAGATTTGGAGGGTTTAACGGCAGCTATCGAAAACCTAACCAATTTGCTGACCACGTTAACTAATCAGGTTGTGGCATTACCCAACCAGATTAATAATGCTGGGCAAAGAGATAGGGGAAGGGAACCAATTCGGGTTCAACAAGGAAGAAATAATCGGGATATTGTTGTTGGAAATAGGGTTCTTCAAGGCAGGAATAATCGTGAGGCTATTGTTGATAATTCCAGTTCAGACGAGGAATCTGAAGAAGAAATAGCTGAAGGAAACCAACAAAACAATTTACGATTATCGAGTAAAGGCTGATATTCCATTGTTCTATGGAACTATGGGAGTGGAGGAATTTCTTAATTGGCAAATCGATGTTGATCGATTCTTCGACGTCATGGGAATCCCAGAGAATAAACAAGTGAAGATGGTAGCAATCAAACTGAAGAAGACTGCTGATGTGTGGTGGGATAAGCTGGTCGTCCAAAGGCAAAGACAAAGGAAAGGACCTGTTAAGACTTGGCGCCGAATGAAGCAATTAATGCTGGAGCGATTCTTACCAGAAGACTATGAACAGATCCTCTACAAGATGTACCTCGATTGTATTCAAGGCAACAGAACTGTGACTGAATACACAGCAGAATTCTTGCGTTTCTCTGAACGCAATGAGTTAGGGGAGACAGAGAATCAGAAGGTGGCTAGGTACATCAGCGGTTTGAAGGGTTCTCTTCAAGGAAAGATGGGTTTGCAAACCGTATGGACCGTGCAGGAAGCTTCCAATCTAGCGTTGAAGGCCGAGTTAATGGAGAAGTCGTCGCGAGGGTTCTCAACATTCAGGAGAAACACGGCTCAGACCAGTTTTGAACCAACGAGTGAGAAAGAAAAGAGCGTAACCAATAGAGACTCCAATCCAGGACACAAAGGGGCTAGTAACTCTAATACTACACAACAGAACAAAACACCAGCTCAAAAACAGAACCGTCCTTATGATAAGCCCTCCCTTGACAAGTGTTTCCGTTGCCAAGGACATGGTCATAAATCAAATGTCTGTCCAAGTCGGAGAACAGTTGCTATAATACAAGAAGAAGGCGAAGATGATGAAAGGGGTTACGCTGAGAATGAAGAATATGAGGAAGCTGAATTCGCTGAAGAAGAATCTGAAGAGATGATAAACCTTGTGCTGCAACGAGTCTTGTTGTCATCTAAAGAGGAAGGCCAGCGTAATAATTTGTTTAGAACACATTGTTCTATTCAAAACAAGGTGTGTAATGTGATTGTGGATAATGGAAGCTCGGAGAATTTAGTTTCTCAAAAGCTGGTAGAGAATCTAAAGTTACCTACGACTCGTCATGAGAAACCGTATGGCCTAGGTTGGGTAAAAAGAGGATCGCAAGTTCGAGTTAGCATGACTTGCAAGGTTCTCATATCTATAGGTAGACATTATAAGGAAGAGATCACTTGTGACGTTCTTGACATGGATGTTTGTCACATTCTTCTTGGACGACCTTGGCAGTATGATAACGATATCACATATCGAGGTCGAGACAATGTGATAATGTTTACGTGGGGCAATCATAAAATTGCCATGGCACCTGTTAAGGATTTTTGTAACAGTGTGAAGGAAAAGAAGTCAAGCTTTTTGGTTATGACACAGGACGACAAAGAGCTTGATGGGGATGTTAAAGAAGCAAAGTGTTTATATCCATTGGTGGTTAAAGGGTTGTTGAGCGCCGTAACGGAGGACACGTCAACTCCACGTGAAGTGTCATAAATTCTAGACAATTTCCAAGAGCTTATTGCGGAAGAACTGCCTAATGATCTACCGTCCATGAGAGATATTCAGCACCATATTGACTTGATTCCAGGATCTAGTCTACTGAATCTTCCTCACTACCGTATGAGCCCCAAGGAGAACGAGATTTTAAGAGAACAGATTGAAGATTTGCTGAGAAAAGGATTTATTCATGAGAGCATGAGTCCATGTGCCGTACCGGTCCTTCTAGTTCCTAAGAAGGGTAACCAGTGGCGGATGTGTGTTGATAGTCGAGCCATTAACAAGATAACCATTAAGTATCGATTCCCTATCCCTCGGTTGGAAGATATGCTTGATGAGTTGTCAGGTTCTAAGGTATCTTCAAAGATAGATCTTCGCAGTGGATATCATCAAATTCGAATCAGGCCTGGAGATGAATGGAAGACAGCTTTTAAGAGCAAAGATGGATTATTCGAGTGGTTGGTGATGCCTTTTGGGTTGTCAAATGCTCCTAGTACTTTCATGAGATTGATGAACCAGGTTCTTGACCATTCACTGGTTCTTTTGTGGTTGTGTACTTTGATGATAATTTGATTTACAGCAAGACCAAAGAAGAGCACTTGGATCATTTGAAGCAGGTTTTACAAGTTTTACAAGAAAACCAGTTGTACGTTAATCTGAAAAAGTGTACATTCTGTACCAATAAGCTGGTATTTCTAGGATTTGTTGTTGGTGAAGAAGGGATTCAGGTTGATGAGGAGAAAGTGAGAGCTATTAGGGATTGGCCTGCCCCTAAATCAGTCACTGAGGTACGCAGCTTTCATGGTCTAGCTACTTTCTATAGGAGATTTGTTAGAGATTTTAGTACTATCACTGCTCTTATTACTAAGTGTTTGAAGAAAGGAAAATTCTATTGGGGGTCTGAACAAGACAAGAGTTTTGCTTTAATCAAGGAGAAGCTTTTTACTGCACCAGTCTTGGCATTGCCTGATTTTGATAAAGTATTCCAAGTTGAATGTGATGCTAGTGGAGTTGGCATAGGTGCTGTCTTATCTCAAGAGAAAAGACCGGTTGCTTTCTTTAGTGAGAAATTGAGTGAGGCTCGCCAGAGATGAAGTACCTATGATCAAGAGTTTTATGCAGTGTTTAGAGCTCTAAGACAGTGGGAGCATTACCTGGTTCAGAGAGAGTTTATCCTGTTCACTGACCACCAAGCTCTGAAGTTCCTTCATAGCCAGAAAGTGATAAACAAGATGCATGCTCGATGGGTAAGCTTCCTACAAAAGTTTCCTTTCATTATTCAGCATAAGTCTGGGACTCTTAATAAGGTAGCAAATGCTTTGAGCAGAAGAGCTTCTTTACTTATTACCTTGACACATGAGATTGTGGGTTTTGAGTTATTGAAGGAGTTGTATGAAATTGATGCTGAATTCAAAGAATTGTGGGATAAGTGCAATGGTAAGCATCCTTCTGCAGATTTCCATATTCGAGATGGCTTTCTTTTCAAAGGAGATAGGTTGTGCATTCCTTGCTCGTCATTACGAGAAAAGTTGATTCGAGACTTACATGGTGGCGGTCTTAGTGGACATTTGGGGAGAGACAAGACCATTGCTAGCTTGGAGGCAAGGTTTTATTGGCCGCATTTAAGGAGAGATGCGGGTGCTATAGTTAAAAGGTGTTATGTTTGTCAGGTTTCTAAAGGACAATCTCAGAACACTGGTCTTTATATGCCATTACCGATCCCAGAGGATATATGGCAAGACTTGTCCATGGATTTTGTGCTAGGTTTACCCCGTACACAGCGAGGAGTCGATTATGTTTTTGTGGTCGTTGACAGCTTGCAAGAAGATCGCAGATGCCTCTAACATCGCCAAGTTGTTTTTTCGGGAAGTAGTACGCCTTCATGGGGTTCCTCAGACAATAATTTCAGACAGAGATACCAAGTTTCTCAGCCATTTTTGGAGAATGTTTGGAACCAGCTTGAAACATAGTTCTACAGCTCACCCACAGACTGATGGGCAAACCGAGGTAACAAACAGAACTTTGGGGAATATGATTCAAAGTGTATGTGGAGATAAACCGAAACAATGGGATCTAGCTTTACCACAAGTGGAGTTTGCTTACAACAGTGCCGTGCATTCCGCTACGGGGAGGTCGCCTTTTTCTTTGGTCTATACTTCTATTCCGAAACATGTGGTCGATTTGGTTAAGTTGCCTAAAGCTCCTGGAGTTAGTGTTTCAGCTGAGGCTATGGCAGAAGAAATTTTAGCCACTAAAGAAGCTGTCCGAGCTAAATTAGAAGCAACTGGTCAAAAGAATAAGGATGCATCAGACAAGCGCATGAGACTCAAGGTTTTCAAAGAAGGGGATGAAGTGATGGTGTTTCTACGAAAAGAGAGATTTCCAGTTGGTACATACCGCAAGCTTCAGCCTCGTAAATATGGTCCTTTCAAGATTTTGCGGAAGATAAATGATAATGCTTATGTGGTGGCACTTCCAGAAAACCTGAACATTTCTAATACATTCAATGTAGCTGACATCTATGAGTACCATGCTGATAGTGTTCTTTATCCAGAAGAGAACTCGGGTTACACTGATATCATCATATTTTACATGTTTTCACTAAGTATTTATTGGTGTTTTCAAGTGTTTTAATTCAATAAGGTTCTATGCCTTTAGAGGTAGTTTTCTTGTACTTGTTGGTTTTGAAGTCTTAACAGGATAAATTATCAAAAAGGATTCGAAAAGGAGAAAAAGAGCCTCAAACCATGATCCATGCAAGTTTCCAAGTCAAGAGCATCAATATAACTCCATTTGTCCGATTCTCGCATTTGGACAGAACCGGAGCATCCGAAAGATAGCCGCGGCAAGGGGTCTTCCCGACGTCCAAAAATCATGATCGTGGTCTTGCTGGATAGATATTTGAGTCATGCATCACGAAGAAGTGGATTAAAGACATTTGGATCAACCATCACGGAGATACTCTTTTTCTCCCAAGACGTGTCCGCAAGGCAAGTAAACGAAGCCCATGGAGACTTGGCGCCACCAAACGGCCCGGGATTCCGCGGCATGGACCTTGTCTCGACTTAACACAAGCCCAGCTTGCTTTTGGTGGTTTACTTGTCCTAAACCCGGTCCAATAACGTCGCAAATCATCAAAGCCGGTTAACCGGAAAGTTTCCTTTTTCAGCACTTCAATACCCTAGCAACTTCAAGCTTATAAATACTTGCTTTTAGCCTCTGCAAGGGAGAGAGCCGCGAGTGTATTGTGCAAGAGAGAGAGCAGCCATCAAGGAGGAGAACCCCTAGGTGGTGCGTCGTCCAGAAGGAAGAATGAGGCGCCGTTCAACTCATTGCACTCGCATCTCATCTTTGTTCTTTCATCTTTTCCTTTTCTCTTTTGTACTTTGGATCGAAAGTTATCAAGGGATTCGACTTGTTCTTCATCAGAGAAGCCTCTTTCAATCCTTTATCTCTTTTCATACTTGCATAATGATATCAATCTCGCCTTGCTTGCTTGATCTTAGTATGTCCGAGTAGATCCCCTCGTTAGGCCGAGGGAGATCGATGGACTCTTGATATGATTAGACTTGTTTGATTGCATAAAACGGGATTTACTCTTTTGGTTCTTCATCTTTGCTTGCTCTTATTGCTTGTTGTTAGGAAAGTGCGCCTCAACAACTCGAACTTAGGTTGATACACTCTCCAAAAGCTTGTTGTATTGCCGAAACTAGTATTTGATGAGCTAAGTGTTTTAGGCTTCCAAAAGTCGACCTAAGGAACTTAGTGAACAATCACAACTTGAACATTGATTAATGCATGCTTATAACTTGTAATAACCATCGAACGTTGAGTCTATTAGGTTGTTTAAGCATAGTGGCCGGAGCCACGAAAGTGGAAAGGCTATATCCTAGTGTTGTGAGTTCAAGGCGGTTTATAAATTATCCCATGCAATCTCTTGTCATTTCATTGAATGTTTCCATTGATTTTCCCTTGCCTAACATCTTTCCCATCTTGTTTACAACCTCATTCACTTACTCACTTGTTTTCATTAGATATTAAGATCACCACAACTCATATTCTTCGTTCTAGCTACTTATCACTCACCATAAGCTTGAAACGAAATCACTCTTCCTTGTGTTCGACCCCGACTTACCACGGCTGTGCACTTGCAGTTCTACCAAGTTGGGTTATAAATTGTATTAGTTTGAAGCATAAAACCCAACGCATCAAGCTCTTTGGCGCCGTTGCCGGGGAGAGTTGCATTTCTTTCAAGTTTCTTGATTGATTTTTAGTCTTGTTCTTTTTATTCTTGCATTTTACTTTCTGTTTTTCATAATACTCTAAAAAACCATAAAATTTTTACTTAATACTCTTCCTTTGTGTCTCTTAGGTGCATGACAAGAAGGTCCAATCCAGATAATACCATAGAAGAAGATCTTGACATTGACCAACTTGAAAGAACACTTAGGCGGCAAAGAAGAGAAAGAATGAATCAAGGCGGGGAAGCCGCGGCACAAGGAGAACAACAACAAGCCGCTGACCAAGAGCAACAACCACAAGTCCCCCACGTCCCACAAGGAGCTGGAGCTGATCAGGAGGCACAAGGCGGAGCCATTCCTCAACCAAACGTTCAACAACAACCTCCAGGTGCAGCCGATCAACCGCAACAGCCGCAACAACAACAACCGGGTCAACAAAACGCCGGTCAACCACCAAACCAGCATCATCAAAACCCCCATGGCAGTCACCAAGGGATTCCTCAAGCTCAACCACATGCGCCTCCAAGGAGAGCACAATTCGCTCAGCATCCAAGGCATCCGACTATGGGAGATTTTGATTCATCCGATGCATTCTTCTTGGATAGTAATCCAATCCGACCACCTCAGCCTCCAAGGAACGACTTCGAGATCAAGCCACAAATCATTGCCTTGGTGAAACAAAACCAATTCCATGGTATGTCCACCGAGCATCCACTTGACCATGTCGACACCTTTGAGGAAATATGTAGCACTACTCGGATCAATGGAGTGTCACAGGACTACTTCAAGTGCAAGTTGTTTACCTTCTCTCTAAGTGACAAGGCACTTAGATGGGTAAAGTCTCTACCACCTCAATCTATTACAACATGGAATGTACAAGGGAGCTTTCTTAAACCAATTCTACACCAAGCAAAGATCAAACTCTATAAGGAGTAAGATATCCGGGTTTAAGCAAGCACCAATGGAGTCTTTCTATGAAGCTTTGGAGCGCTTCAAGGAGTATGCAAGAGATTGCCCTAATCATGGTTTCTCAGAAGGTAACCTTTGGAACATCTTCTACAATGGGATTGATCACAAGTACAAGCTTTCACTTGACACCGCGAGCAATGGCAACTTCATGACCAAATCGGTGCCGAAAGCTAAGCTTTTGATAGAAAACCTTGCTGCAAGTGATTCCAATGCCTGCCCTGAGTACAATAGAGGAGTGAGAACCACGAACTCATCATCGGAATCGGCTCAAATCTTGGAGTTGAAGAACATGGTCTCACAACTACTAAAGAACAACCGAGGAGTGCATGTCGTTGATGATGTTTTGGCCACTAACGAAGAGCCTCTCATGGAGTTTATGAGAGATGGAGCAGAAGAGAATCAAGAGGAAGTCAACTACATAGGAGGTAACTACGGTAATAGAGGATACAACCAGCCATTCCGCCCCCATCCCAACCTCTCTTACCGAAGCACCAATGTGGAGAATCCAAATGATCAAGTCTATCCGGGCCAAAACACTTATCAAGGAGGCCAAAACGCTTACCAAGGAGGTCAATACCAGCCTAAGCAACAATTCTATCCTAAGGGAGTCTACCAAGTGAAGCAGCCACTCACTTTCCCCCAATGAGTTGCATCGGCTCAACAAGAAGAAAAAGTAGATGTGTCGGTTAAGAAATACATGGAGAAGCAAAGACAAGCAACCAAGCGCTTACATGAGAAGATGGATCACATGTTTGGTGATCTAAATAATAAGTTTGGGGCGTTGTCAACCCATGTCCAGAAGTTGGATGTTCAAATCTCTCAAACTGCCGAGGCGGTTAAGAAGCAACACGAGGTGAGTCCGCAAAAGTTTTGTAGTGTTGTTTCATCCAAAGAGGATCCACCGGCCATTGTCTCCGTACCATCTCAAGAAGAAGAAAGAGAAGATGAGCCTAAGGAGACGTACAAACCAGAGAGGTACACATGGGAGTCAAGGCGAGCTTATAAGAGAAGGCTTGAAAACAAGCCGTTGCTGAAACAAGGAGATCCCGGGAAGTTTGTGATACCCGCTTGTATCAATGGATACCAACTCACCGATTGCTTGTGTGATAGTGGAGCAAACGTGAACCTCATGTCTCTTGCACTAGCCAAAGATTTGGGATTCAAATATTTCAAGGAGCCTAAGGTGAGAGTGGAGTTTGCGGATCTATCAAGCATGGAGCCTTATGGAGTGCTTGAAGATGTTATGCTAGAAATTGGAGAGAGACATGTCCCCACCGATTTCCAAATCATGGTATGGGAAGGATCAAAGAGGAATCAGCTGATTCTTGGAACCCCATTCTTAGCCACAGCCGGGGCGGTCATCAATTACATGAGAAACCAACTAACACTTGGTCATGTCCGGCAAGATGTCTTTTTCCCAAGCGTCAACTTCAAACAAGCTCCAAGTGCAGTCAAATTACCACCAGAAAGGAGCACACTCACGCCAAGAGAAGGAGCCGAGCGGCCAAGAAGCACCAAGAAGGGCGAGCCCTACCCGAAACCAAAGGAAGGGATGAAACCGTTGAAGCCGAAGCATGAGAATGTCTTCAAGGATATTCACTCGGTCTTGTCACCATCCTTTGACGTTCATGGAGCTGAAGAAGAGCCTGACGGTGTGCCTAAGTCCTTTGCCAGCATAAGAGTCCTTCTCCCAAAGGATCCGGACCCCAAAGATGAGCAAACCGCAAAGGAAAGACTCGGAAAAACTTTGAAACCTTTCCCGAGAGCTTTGGTCTTCAAGGATGACATCGAAGATGATCATGGAGAGCCCAAACCACCTCATGAGCCACCTGAACCAGAATGTGAAGACACCAAAGGGATCCCAAACCCTTTGGCCGATCACATCCGCACCTAACCAAACAAATAAAAAAGGGAGTCAAGCTAAATGACTTTAAAACAAGCGCTTTGTGGGAGGCAACCCACACGGTATTTTTCTTTTTCTTTTTCATTTTTAGTTTTCACATCATTATTGCATGCATTTTGTTAGGATGAGAAACCAAGAGGAGACCAAACGAGAAAATGTCCCACCCATTCACCCCACCCTTGTCCAAACCGACATCAAGGAGCGGACAACACCTGAGAATACTAAAGGAAGGAAGCAGAATCATTTCGGTCAAAGAAAATCACCAAACAGTCGAGTAAAATTCAAGATATTCCACCCGGCGTGATTCTCTCGACCAAACGGGTGCAACGGAAGACCACTTGCCATATCTCACAATCCGTGTGACCAAAGTCCACCAAACTTCACAGGCGACCAGACAATACCATATTGGTCGGCAAATCCAAAAGATAGGACGGAGAAATGTGAACGGATGAGGAGATACGCACAAATGTCACATCCGGTCGTTGGCGGGTCACCGAAGGCCGACAAAAACCACCATCACGGCATGGAGACACCACCACCTGGAAATGGATTCTTGGAGCTTCAAAATCACCATTCCAAAAGAAAATAAGGGAACGAACGAGCCAAATTCAAGGACGGTCAAGAATCTCTTCCCGGAGCCGATTAGAAAACGTTGTGAAGGAAGTCTTAAACCGCTCCTCCATTTGACCTCAAACTTCACCAGTGCACATAAAATATGAAGTTGGTCGGTGGAATTTCAAGCTCGGTCAGGATATTCGTCACCGTTTGAGTTGTGGTCTATTGCACTATCATCTGGTCGACCGAATGGACCACCAAGTGACGAATCTACCAAACCGCTCGTTCGTTTGGCCTCAAATTTCGCCACTGCTCCTAAAATATATGATTGGTCGGTGGAATTTCAAGATAGGTCGGCGAAATATTGACGGTTCGAGCTGTGGTCCATCACATCACCTTACGGCCATCCGAAGGATCCACCCGATACCGAATTTTCAAAACCGCTCGACCAAATCCCCTCAAACTTCACCAGCGGCTCTAAAACATCATCTTGGACGGTAAATTTTCAATCCCATTCATAAAATTCTTAACGGTTTGTCATGTGGTTCATAGCACTCATTCTGGGTCGACCGAGTGAGACGTACACGACCGAAATGAAAACCCAGGGGATTCAGGCATTGCCCTTCAAAAATTATCAACAAATCATGCCTACAGAGGAGCCCCAATCAGTCATCTGACCCTGATCTTCATAACAATTGGTCATCACTTGGTAACATCATCCTACACTTTCCCTTTTTCATTTTATTTCACATTTTGCCTCTCTTAATCTGATTTCTCTTACACCGGGACGGTGCAAGTTAAGTCTGGGGGGATTATACTAATACGTTTGTTCATTGTGACATTCCATCTTGCATTGTTTTTCATCGAGTCATTTTTATTGAGTCAAAACTTTTGTCGAGAATTATGACTTTATCTTGGACCTAACCATTGTTGTGCATGTGTTTAAGTGACCAATGATCAGTATTTGGCAGTTTACTCATCACATGTACACCATGAGTGGATCGATCTACCAAAAATGTACACATCTCCAAGGGCTTAAGAAGGATACATCTTTGACTCCGCACCTTAATGAACTTAACCTTCTCGGCTAGGGGCTTGGTTTTACAAATGGCGTGACTCCTCATCCTCACCAAATAGTGAAAGTCTATGTGAGTTCGGTTTCCCCTCTCTCTCCCCTTCAATTTAAGAAAAAGCACCAAGGTCCAAGTAACCGGGGATTAGGTGGCAACCACCATCAATACTCGCGTCTATGGAAAACCTTTTGATCCAAGTAACCGGGGATTAGGTGGCTACAACCATCAATACTCGCGTCTATAGAAGATCCATCAAAAACCTCCACAAAGAGGAGAAGAAGTCGGATAAAAAAATACCTTGCTACCCTAAAAAAGGGATGAACCGACTTAAGAAGTGAGAAGAGAGAGAGGTGAAGCAAGAGCCAAGACATGTGTTTTAAAAAGAGGATGGGTAAGAGTCTATAACCCCTTTGATCGATACTCCCTAGTTGAGACCACACCTTTAGAAACTAAAGGAGTCAAAGGTGGAGAATTTGGATGGCCTAAAGAGAAGTGGATTGCTTTGGGATGATTGCAAAACTCATGGTATGTACTTCCCTGTTCTTAATTCTAAACGCCGTGCTGTTTTATGTGGATCACTAAGATAAATGTCGACATGGATTTCCAAAAAGATTTAAGAGTTCTCATGTTTTCAAACCTCTTTTCCATGCTTAGTTTGCTTGGGGAGAAGCAAAAGATAAGTCTGGGGGAGTTGATATCATCATATTTTACATGTTTTCACTAAGTATTTATTGGTGTTTTCAAGTGTTTTCAATAAGGTTATATGCCTTTAGAGGTAGTTTTCTTGTACTTGTTGGTTTTGAAGTCTTAACAGGATAAATTATCAAAAAGGATTCAAAAAGGAGCAAAAGAGCCTCAAACCATGATCCATGCAAGTTTCCAAGTCAAGAGCATCAATATAACTCCATTTGTCCGATTCTCGCATTTGGACAGAACCGGAGCATCCGAAAGATAGCCGTGGCAAGCGGTCTTCCCGACGTCCAAAAATCATGATCTTGGTCTTGATGGATAGATATTTGAGTCATGCATCACGGCGAAGTGGATTCAAGCCATTTGGATCAACCATCACGGAGATACTCTTTTTCTCCCAAGACGTGTCCGCCAGGCGAGTAAACGAAGCCCATGGAGACTTGGCACCACCAAACGGCCCGGGATTCAGCGGCATGGACCTTGTCTCGACTTAACACAAGCCCAGATTGCTTTTGGTGGTTTACTTGTCCTAAACCCGCTCCAATCACGTCGAAAATCATCAAAGCCGGTTAACCGGAAAGTTTCCTTTTTCAGCACTTCAATACCCTAGCGACTTCAAGCTTATAAATACTTGCTTTTAGCCTCTGCAAGGGAGAGAGCCGCGAGTGTATTGTGAAAGAGAGAGAGCAGCCGTCAAGGAGGATAAGCCCTAGGTGGTGCGTCGTCCAGAAGGAAGAAGGAGGCGCCGTTCAACTCATTGCACTCGCATCTCATCTTTGTTCTTTCATCTTTTCCTTCTCTCTTTTGTACTTTGGATCGAAAGTTATCAAGGGATTCGACTTGTTCTTCATCAGAGAAGCCTCTTTCAATCCTTTATCTCTTTTCATACTTGCATAATGATATCAATCTCGCCTTGCTTGCTTGATCTTGGTATGTCCGAGTAGATCCCCTCGTTAGGCCGAGGGAGGTCGATGGACTCTTGATATGATTAGACTTGTTTGATTGCATAAAACGGGATTTACTCTTTTGGTTCTTCATCTTTGCTTGCTCTTATTGCTTGTTGTTAGGAAAGCGCGCCTCAACAACTCGAACTTAGGTTGATACACTCTCCAAAAGCTTGTTGTATTGCCGAAACTAGTATTTGATGAGCTAAGTGTTTTAGGCTTCCAAAAGTCGACCTAAGGAACTTAGTGAACAATCACAACTTGAACATTGATTAATGCATGCTTATAACTTGTAATAACCATCGAAAGTTGAGTCTATTAGGTTGTTTAAGCATAGTGGCCGGAGCCACGAAAGTGGAAAGGCTATATCCTAGTGTTGTGAGTTCAAGGCGGTTTATAAATTATCCCATGCAATCTCTTGTCATTTCATTGAATGTTTCCATTGATTTTCCCTTGCCTAACATCTTTCCCATCTTGTTTACAACCTCATTCACTTACTCACTTGTTTTCATTAGATATTAAGATCACCACAACTCATATTCTTCGTTCTAGCTACTTATCACTCACCATAAGCTTGAAACGAAATCACTCTTCCTTGTGTTCGACCCCGACTTACCACGGCTGTGCACTTGCAGTTCTACCAAATTGGGTTATAAATTGTATTAGTTTGAAGCATAAAACCCAACGCATCAGTCACCTACGCCCTCTCTCGGCCCGTGGGCCCCACCCCTGTCCGACGGTCGGTTTGTTATTTTTGAGAGGCTCTACCGAGACTTGTTAACTGTCCCTGCAATCAACTTCTGACCTTTCCCCGTGTTTTTGCCTAACTCACACGGTTCCGCAGACTTCCCGGAAGGTCACCCATCCTTCCACTACTCTAGCCCAAGCACGCTTAACTCTGAAGTTACTTATGGGCCGTATACCGAAAAGGTAAGTGCACTATGTTGACATAGGTAGCCAAATCAATTCTCTTAAGCCTCTCCTCATTTACCACAAACCGGGATGTCACAATTCACCCCCACTCACTGAGCGCAGCGTCCTTGTTGCTCATCTGGATCGTCACCCCCTGACGGTGTGAGCCCACTTGACTCCACACTCTCGTCTGGGTTCGGCTCTGATACCAAATTATAACGCCCCGACCGCCCATCCCGGTGAGTCACCTACGCCCTCTCTCGGCCCGTGGGCCCCACCCCTGTCCGACGGTCGGTTTGTTATTTTTGAGAGGCTCTACTGAGACTTGTTAACTGTCCCTGCAATCAACACCCGACCTTTCCCCGTGTTTTTGCCTAACTCACACGGTTCCGCAGACCACTTCCCGGAAGGTCACCCATCCTTCAACTACTCTAGCCCAAGCACGCTTAACTCTGGAGTTACTTATGGGCCTTATACCGAAAAGGTAAGTGCAATTTGTTGACATAGGTAGCCAAATCAATTCTCTTAAGCCTCTCCTCATTTACCACAAACCGGGATGTCACAATTCACCCCCACTCACTGAGCGCAACGTCCTTGTTGCGCACCTGGATCGTCAACCCCTGACGGTGTGAGCCCACTTGACTCCACACTCTCGTCTGGGTTCGGCTCTGATACCAAATTATAACGCCCCGACTGCCCATCCCGGTGAGTCACCTACGCCCTCTCTCGGCCCGTGGGCCCCACCCCTGTCCGACGGTCGGTTTGTTATTTTTGAGAGGCTCTACTGAGACTTGTTAACTGTCCCTGCAATCAACACCCGACCTTTCCCGGTGTTTTTGCCTAACTCACACGGTTCCGCAGACCACTTCCCGGAAGGTCACCCATCCTTCCACTAATCTAGCCCAAGCACGCTTAACTCTGGAGTTACTTATGGGCCTTATACCGAAAACGTAAGTGCACTTTGTTGACATAGGTAGCCAAATCAATTCTCTTAAGCCTCTCCTCATTTACCACAAACCGGGATGTCTTCTATATATTATATGGATTTATAAATCAATAATAATTATAGAACCAATAAACCCTAATAATATAAAAATGCTTCTGAAGTGATTTATGACGTCATTTTCATTTAAATGCTAAACTGTTAAAAAAAGTTTAAACAAGTATTACTTGTATTAAATAAAAAACTAAAAATCACTTGTAATATGAGATGTTTGAAGGGTCTCCCTGAATATTGTTTTTAAGTTTGTTTTTTTGGGATCAAATCCCATTTCTATTGTATCAACTATATCGATTTTGGTATGGTATAATGTAAAAAATCATGGATCCCAACTTAAAAATAATAGACATATTATACATAATATATAAGATTTATAATTGATTTGAATGAATGCCATGCTTTTAGTATGAGCAAAAAGAAACAAAATATAAGTTCTAAATTGAAATCTACCTCATTTTTACATACTTAAATATATTTTGAATACGTGATCTTGTTGAGTGTGCTAAAAGGCCAAGCCACTCAAAGTATCAAGGGTCTTCTGCAAATTAACCTATGAAGTAGTTTTTTTATCGCAAATCTACCATCGATTCTCGAAAAATGGAGGTCAACCCGTAATGTTTGAATCAACCTTGCAATATAGTCCACGCCTATATCGATAACGTGGCAAACAAAGACGTCGTCTCTATAACAGACGGTGAGTGAAACACACCGTTTCATTTATTGAAAAGCTGCAACAATTTTAATATTTTGTGTAATTTTGAAGCAAACAAAAAAACAACAACATGGCATCACATTTCACGATTATCCTAAATTGATTCGGGGAAATCTCAAAAAATAAATTAAACTCAAAAATTAGCTATTGAGACTATTCATGGTTAGGGTGAGGATGGTTTCGTCAGTGTAAATCTTTCAGTTATTGGGTTAAGATCGTGAGGGTCCTTTCAAGTCGTGAGGGTCTTTCAATTCGGGGTTTGAGTTCCATGGGTTCGATATTCAAGTAACATTGTTCTGATTCGTTCGATATTCAACTTAGGGGGGATCGATTTGTTCGGGAGATAGATAAACAGAGATGTTGGAAACGGAAACATAGAAGTAAGTATATGATTGTCTACCTTTTTCGGGTTTGTACATTAATTACTACATTCTGGGTTTCTAAATTTTGCATTGCAGCTTCGATTTGTTCTTGTTTGTTAGTGGTTACTAGCCGAGTGATGGTTTATACCATGGCAAAGAGGGAGATAAAGTGGGTAGGCTAAGTTTTGAAAATTTTGGCTTGAGTTCTGTTTCCAACAGGCCTGAAATATTAGTGGTCATAATCCAGATTTGAAATTATAGCCCATTTTTAAGCTAAAAACATTTTGTTTAAAAAAACTGGGCCATAAATTGCGAAGAAAAAAAATCTGTGACCCCATTCTAACGAATTGTTTAAATGGGCTCAGGCCCGACTATGTTTCCATATTTGCTAAGGAGATTTACGGGTATGAGGAGAACATGTGTAAGGAAGGTATCATGGTTTTCACTAGAAACCCCTAACAAGAGAGAAAGCATCGATGATGAAGAGATGTTAAGAAAAGTGAAGCTATCACATTATATATAGTTCGAGAAGATGATCCCTATATTGGGAGGCATTTAGGTGGCAATGATGGGAAATTTTTAGATGATAGTGATCATGTTGACAATACTAATTCTGATTTAGAGGCTGAGGGTGAAGAAGGTGATAATAAAATGGTAGAGAACAAAGAGCAGAATGATAGTAGCAGTGAAAGTGATGTGGCTGATGATTTGGTAGTGGTAGATGAGAGTAAGTATTGAAAGTTTAGGTTGGAGCAAGAATACCATTCCTAGAAACCTTTAAGAGTGCTATTACTTGATATGTTGTGAGGAAGAGGTTTGACATAAAGTATGATAAGTCAAACAGTAAGTGTGTAGTGGCTATTTGCTCAGACAAGATGGAAGATTTCAACGACTATCAACAGTACCAGTATTAGAGCAGTTGTCAGATCTTTCAATGATGTGCATAATTTCACTTGGCAAGGAAAAATCTCACTTTTGACCAATGCTCGTATTGCTGACATTTACCTTGAAGAATACAAAATCATTCCACATATCTCTGCAAAAAAACTGCAGAAGAAGCTCATGAAACACAACATCAATGTGGCATATACAATATGTCAGAGAACACGTTTAAGGTGCTTGCAAATATTTGATGATGAGCAAGCAGAGTCATTTGCTAGAATCTTTGATTATGTTGCTGAGTTGAAAAAGAGGAATCATGGATCCACAGTTGAATGAGAGGTAAGTGAGGGAAAATTTCATCGGTTTTATGCTTGTTTTCATGGCCTCAAAGAAGGCTGGAAGGCAACATATAGGAAAATAATTCATATTGATGGAACATTTCTGAAATGGAGGATGATTGAGATGTTGTTAGTGGCTTGTGGAAGAGACCCGAATGATTAGATATTTCCAATAGCCTGGGCCATTGTTGATGTGAAAATATTTCCAAATTGGGAGTGGTTTTTTGAACATTTGGCAGAAGATTTGGGTCTGGAAACTGGAAATGGGTTGACATTGGGTAGTGACCAGTTTAAATGGTTGACTGGAGCAGTGAAAGTTGTGCTCCCATATGTAGAACATGGTCTATGTGCAAGACATGTTCATGCCAATTGGAAAAAAAAACATGATGAAGCAGATTTCGAGGACTTATTTTGGTGACCTGTGAGAGATTGTATGGAATGAGAGAATTAAATTATTAAGAGATTTGAAGATTAAGAGATTCAAAGATTTAGTTGAGAGAGAGTAGAGTTTCGAAGAAGGGAGAATAGCGATAAGAGAAAGACTCTCTTACTTTTTTTTTTCCTAAAATATTTAGGATACAAGAATATTTAAAGGCATAAGATAATAGTAAACTAATCAAGATATTTTAGCCTTAATCTTAATGAGGAAGACAGCTCATAACGGCTCTATTCCACAATGCATCACGTGACCTTAGCTTCCTTTGTCTCCAACAGTTATGTGCTTTGTGATGCTTGACAAACGGCTTGACATCCTGATTGACCTCCTGTTTGACACTCTTGGTTAACAACTTGCAGATTCTTAGTATCATGCAGCCTTTAATAGGAAGATCGAAGAACTTAAGCAGTTGCTTATGATAACTTGAAGGTGTCTATTTATTGTCTATGGTCAAGGTATGTTCCTCTAGAAATTGTTCTTCTACTAAAGTGGAGAGGAAAAAATTAGCGAAAAAGATAAATTCCACTTATTTTTATTCTATTAATATAATTCCTATTTATTCTCTAATTCATTTTGTTTACAACCATTTGCACCCTTAAATTCCGGGAAACCATATATAAACGAATTCAAAACTAAACTGAAAATTTTTAGATGACATTTTTATTCATACAATAATATTTTATCTAATATTTAGAAATAACGTTTAGTTTTGCACAAGGCGCGGGAGAACCTAGTGGTATTGTAACAATACAAAGAAAACTGCAAGTGCTAACTTTATATATAGCTGTTAATAATGTCACGCCCCATGGTCCATTGTCTACGGCCCATGTACACTATGAAAGTCTTCGTACCTATCTTTTTTGGGCCAGCAAACACTTTCTTGTGCAGTTACGTTTTCACTTTGGATATTGACCTGATAAAATCTTAAGCGTAAATTTCTTACATATCAAAAAATTTAAACACTGTTCGTTGGACGCATGCATAGTTTCTTTTACTCACTAGAAATTTGTATGATGCTGCAGACTTTAAGTACATATTTGTACGAATATCGACATATTGTTCCTTCTGATAAAGATTAATACGGAATTTGTATGGTACAGTTGGTAATTGGTACTTGGTACTATACTCAAGGGTTCAAATAAACGATTTATAGGCCAAGGCCCGTTACAGTATATTTATTAGATACACAACTCTCACTGCGTCTTCTCTCTTTCGTCTACGAAACAATTTCTAACATCTTCGCCTTTAATTTCAAGAAAGGAGGTATGATCATGGATAATCTTCTTATTACGTAGTGCTTCTTCAGTGTTTTGCAGTGAAATTCGAGTTTCCATTGTTTAATTTGGCCGTCTATAGTGATGGTTTTGTTAACTTTCTAAGCGAATATATACAATTATGGTCTCCAAGAATGTGATTTTTCTTTTGAGCGCAATGCGAGTGTTAGTTTCGTAGTTCTTTTTCTTCCCTAACAAGAAATCGTTGAAGTCTTGAAGACGTTAAAATCTTTTCTTCTGTTCTTTTTCTTTTTATCTCAGTCGATGAATCAAGATATTTTTTTGTTTTTGTCATGTATTTATGATTTATTAGGCTTTACCATATTACAATAATTTCTGATATCGAAAATATGATTTATAGAAGTCGTGTCATCATTACCCTCCAATTTTAACCTAAACTCACTTAGACACTTCTTTTGCATATGCAAAATCCGATTTTTTCAACAGTTTTACACGTTTTAAGGTTGTTTTGATTTGTATTCTACAATTCTTCGACTAAATTATTTTCTTACACTTTTATCTTGTCCATATATTTCTCAGCTTATATCTTCTGCCTCCAATGATGGCCCGTAGATGTAACCCTTTCTTCTTATACGACGGTGAAAAACCTGGTCAAAGCCTTGTCTCATCAGATGAAATTCTTACTAGTTCTAATTACCTAATTTGGCTCCCTCTAATGACCTTAGCTTTGAGAATACAGAACAAGCTTGGCTTTGTCGATGAAACAAGTCCTAGATGATAATAGGTTTTTCCAATCAACTAAACTCAAGCCTATTACATGTCATCGTAATACTTGAAGATCAATCGAAATGGAAGGTGTACAATAAGGAATGCAAAGAAAGGCTCAACTTCAAGTTAAATCAAGTTTGGTGAAATGATTATAGCTAAAGGTAGCGACTTTATGTAAATGCTAATGTAGAAAGGTGAATGAATGCAAGATTTATAAGACTATGAATGAAAGAAGGGTTCCCGGATGAGTATCTTCGGTCAAGGTTTCTTTAACACAAGAGATCCAAACTATATATAAACAAGATTCCGACTTTATGCAAGAACATAAGCTAAATCAGCCTACAAGAGTTTAAGTTTAAACCTTTCCTTAACTCATCCTTAAACCCTCAAGAAAATATACTCGCTACTCATGTTGAAATCGCAAGGTATGAAGAAGAGACAAGTTGAAATCATGCTTAAAGTATAACGCCCCGACCACCCAGGGTCACCCACGCCCTCTCTCGGCCTGTGGGCCCCACCCCGGTCTGACGGTCGATGCGCTATTTTTGGGAGGCTCTACATACTTGTTTACTATCCCTACAATCAACACGCGACCTTTCCCCGTGTTTTGACCTCATTCACACGGTTCCGCAGACCACTTCCCGGAATGTCACCCATCCTTCCACTATTCCAGCCCAAACACGCTTAACTGTGTAGTTACTTATGAGCTTTTGACCGAAAAGGTAAGTGCACTTTGTTGACATAGGTAGCCAAATCAATTCTCTTAAGTCTCTCCTCATTTATCTCAAACGGGGCTGTTACAATTCACCCCCACTCACTAAGCGCAATGTCCTCGTTGCGCACCTAGATCGTCACCCCCTGACGGTGTGACTCAAGGCCACTCCACTTGACTCCACACTCACGTCTGTGTTCGGCTCTGATACCAAATTATAACGCCCCGACCGCCCATCCCAGTGGGTCACCCACGCCCTCTCTCGGCCTGTGGGCCCCACCCCTGTCCGAAGGTCGATGCGCTATTTTTGGGAGGCTCTAGAGACTTGTTTACTGTCCCTACAATCAACACCCGACCTTTCTCCGTGTTTTGACCTCATTCACACGGTTCCGCAGACCACTTCCTGGAAGGTCACCCATCCTTCCACTACTCCAGCCCAAGAACGCTTAACTGTGGAGTTACTTATGGGCTTTTGACCGAAAAGGTAAGTGCACTTTGTTGACATAGGTAGCCAAATCAATTCTCTTAAGTCTCTCCTCATTTATCACAAACCGGGATGTTACATAAAGAAATGAGCTTAACAAAACAATATTAACAAACTTAAAACACTTCTTAAACATAAAAAGGATTCAAAAAATTCTTACAAAATATCTCCAAGAATAAAATAGTTTTTTTTTGAGAGAAACCGATTACAAGATAAAAGTTTGCCTAAAAATTAGGTCTTTAAGGTTTAAATATCAAAAGAGAAGGAAGAGCATTGGTTAACATTTTCCTTTGACTTCGCATTTTTAAACGGTGTTGGTCTCTAGCCCAAGTCATCTGGTTATCTTGCCCAAGTCCCCTGGTTTGCGAGCTTCTTTAAACGCCCTTGAACTCCGATCAGCCTCCGATCCGTCTCCGATCATCACCCTCGTCTGCCTCCTTGATTCTAGCTCCAATCACCTAGGAAACACACCCCAAATGCAATGCAAATGCAAAATGCTAATTCTAAAGCTTAATGTCCCTAAGCTAGATGAAACCTACACAAAGAGGTGAAGAATGCGACTCAAAGACGTGCAAAACCATGCAAAATATGAGGCTAATGACATGCAAATGTTGAGTATGTCACTAGACCACATGACAATGATCAGACATCTGTTCTCTGGTCTTGATGTAATAGCATGGTGATGTCTTGGGTTACAAATTCTGTATCTGAGGATATCAGAAATACTATAATCTACCACAAGACTGCTCAAGCAATGTGGTCAGCGCTCAAGCAATGTACCACTGAAACGATAATCTCAGAAAGTATCAGATCAAGGTACAGTTGAGGGAGTTGAAGCAGCATGGCTCTATGGATATCAATGAATATTTCAAAAAGTTTTATGTATGACGTTGTGGAACGAGCTGAAGTATTATCAAGGTCATGTGGTGTGTATTTGTGAATCAAAGGACTCGGGTAAAAGAAGAAGAAGATGAGTGTCTTATGCAGTTTTTGATCGGTGTGAATCAATCTCACAGGGGTAGGATTGAAACAACCAAGCTTTTTTTTTTTTTATATAAACGATTATAATAAATTATCAATGCGGAAATTCTCGAAAGAAATCAATAATATTAAATCATAAATTAACCGTTCAATGAAAACCAATAAATAATAAGCAACCTAAATACCAGGTTTGCTACATTATTGAAATAAGACTAACACCCTAAAATGATGAATTCCTTGTCAACCACAACAGGATAGCCAATATCAAATCCCTAATCTCATCATCCTCTTCTCTCGGTCTCTTTCCACGTAAGAACATTGCTGTTACCTGCATCACATTGGAATAGAGATGCGTAAGTATTATCATAAATACTTAGTGAGTGGATCATCCTGCCTACAGGCCAAGTACGTCAAACACTAGACAAAACATCAACAATAATCAACAACACGAACAATAAACAACAACTGAAACCTCCCTGTCAGGAAAAACCCACGTTTCCTGACCACCCAGGTCGGTGTCGACCGACACCTCTATGATGTCGATCGACGCCAGCCTCCTGAGTGTCGATCGACACCCATCGAGTGTCGGTCGACACCAGCTCGACGCCCAGACACCAGAAGCTACAAAAATCGCATAAAACAAGTAAAATCGTGGGATTCAACCCCCCACATCGATCAAACAGCAATATAACTCAACCATAACTCAAGAACAACTCGAAAACTCATCAACAAAACCGAAATCAATCAAACTCAAATGAATAACGGACCTACAGTCACGCACTCACCTTGAAAAGGATTGAAAGGAAGGAGAAGAAGATAGAACAACAACCCAAAGCCTCATAAACTCCACAAAACTCTCTGAAATCACCTCCTTCACTCAAAAACGCCTCTGAAACTTTTCTTTCTCGAAAAAGTGACTTCTCACGCGGCCACAGGGTTTTAAATCGCGACTTAGGGCTTCCAAACCCTTAACCGGAACAAAACCAGCCGACTTGAATCAAACCGGTCGATTTCACAATAACCGGTGTCGATCGACACCCTTCCTTGGTGTCGGTCGACACCCCTTGACCATACCAAACCAACCTCAAATCGATCGACTAAACCCGGAATCGCTCACGATAACCGGTGTCGATCGACACATCCCTTTGGTGTCGATCGACACTAGGTATTTAGAAGCTTTTCACACATTTTCTTCGAGGTGATTGAACCTTAAACCAATTGTACAACAATCAAACAAGAACATGTACAATCAATCCTCAATTCACACCCCAAAGAGCATATGTAATCCACTCCCAAATCCCTAATGTCGCCCGATACCACTTCTAACACAACTTTCTGGTTCGCGGATGTTACAATTCTCCCCCACTAAACTGGATTCGTCCTTGAATCCCAACCTAACGTCTCTCAAAGACCTCAAAACTCACATTTCAGTCCTATGTTATACGCATGTTTGAAGACATTATTACTCCTCGATACCGCGACCCACCGTCACGACATCTATGTTACGGCCCACCGCCACAATATCTATACTGCGGCCCACCGCCACAGTATCCAAACCGTGACCCACCGTCACGAAAACCAAACTGTGACCCACCGTCACAAAAACAACTCATACTGAGGTAGCGACCCCCAATATAAGAATGCCGGGCACCCACCGTCCCAACAAAAGTAGACCCACCGTCTACTCTAAAGGCCGACCGCCTCTAGATATATCGAGTAATAATACTGAAACGCGTATCAACATGTGACCAAAAATTTTCAATGACCCCACCGGCCAAAGAAACTCGTAACATCCAAAAGCGAAACCAACATATGAGGCAAAACTCCATCTCATATAACTCCAAAAATGTATATCGTACAACGAAAACGAAAATACATAAATCCAAAACCACAACACCAAAAACCAAAAACAAGACTAGAACCACAAAGATGAAGAAGCTCACTCCACAGCCTGCTTGTCGAACCACTTTCCGAACTTCAGCTTTATCTTTGACTCTGGCTCCCAAGTCTGCTCCTCTGTGCCACTACAGTCCCACAAGACTCTCAACAAGGGCACTCTCTTGTTCCGCAGAACCTTGACTCTCCTCTCAAGAATCCTCACAGGAACCGTCGGAACTGTCATATCTGGCTGCAGATCCTCTGGAATCTCTGCCACTAACTCCTCTGAAGGATGCAAACACCTCCTCAACATAGACACATGAAACACCTTGTGAAAGGCGCTCATAATCGGTGGCAACTCCAACCGATAAGCCACTGGCCCAACTCGCTCCACCACTGGGAACAGACCCATAAAACGCGGACTGAGCTTGTTCTCTGCTATGGACCTGTTAGGGCCCCTCAATATAGCCATCTTGAGATAAACTCTATCTCCCACCTGAAACTCAAGCTCACGACGCCGCCTATCTGCGTAACTTCTCTGTCTATCCTGAGCCTCCTTCATGTTCAACCTCAAGACACGGATCTTTTCCGTCGTCTCCTGAACAAAAGTAGCTCCAAACATGCTGCGCTCCCCCACTTGGGTCCAGCATAACGGTGTCTTGCATGGCCTCCCATACAAAGCCTCAAATAGAGCCATGCCAATACTAGACTGAAAACTGTTGTTATAAGCAAACTCTGCCAAACACAGATGATCAGCCCAATGACCACCCCAATCCAGTACACACATCCTAAGTAGATCCTCCAAAGTCTGAATAGTCCTCTCTGACTGCCCATCTGTCTGCGGATGATACGTTGTACTCATATGCACCTTGGTGCCCATCTCAGTCTGAAATGCCCTCCAAAACTCTGAAGCAAACCTCGGATCTCTATCCGACACAATACTGGCTGGCACTCCATGCAGCCTCACAATCTCTCGCACAAACTTCCTAGCCAAGACAGCTGCTCCATCTGTCTTCTTGATGGCCAAGAAATGTGCTGACTTGGTCAAGCGATCCACAATGACCCAAATAGCATCGAATGTTCGTGAGATAGGCAATCCCACAACAAAATCCATAGTGATCATATCCCACTTCCACTCTGGGATGGGCAAACTCTGCAAAAGACCACTAGGCACCTGATGCTCTGCCTTGACCAAAGAACAAGTGTTGCACCTCGCAACCCAATCTGCCACATCCCTCTTCATCACAACCCAATGATAATACCGTTTGAGGTCACAGTACATCTTGGTCGCACCCGGATGAATCGAAAACTTGCTCGAATGAGCCTCTCTCAAAACCTCCTGTCTCAACTCCACATCCTTGGGCACACAAACTCGCCCACGAACCAAGATAGTCCAATTCGAAGAGACCTGATACTCAGAACCAGACGCCTGCGAAGCATCGATCAAACCCTGATCACTCTGCTGAGCCACTCTGATCCTACTGAGTAAATCTGCCTGATCAGCTGCCTCTAAACCCAAAGGCTCCTCTGAAATAGCACAAAGACGCAGTGTACTAATCTCGCTGACCAAAGCCTCAACACCACGCTCTCTGTCTGAATCAACCCTCCGTCGACTCAAAGCATTTGCCACCAAATTGGCCTTGCCCGGATGATAAACAATATCCAGGTCATAGTCTGCCAGAAACTCCACCCAACGCGTCTGCCTCGCATTCAGCAAAGGCTGAGTAAAGATATGCTGTAGACTCTTGTGATCTGTAAAGATCTGCACTCTACCACCATAAAGATAAGACCTCCAAATCTTGAGCGCAAAAACCACTGCTCCCAACTCAAGATCATGTGTAGGACGGTTGCGCTCACTGCCCTGCAACTGCCTCGAAGCATAGGCAATCACTCTGCCCTCCTGTATCAAAACACAACCTAACCCAACACCTGAAGCATCTGTGTACACTACATATGGCTTCCCCGGATCGGGTAACGCCAACATTGGTGTACTAGTCAACATCTCCTTGAGTTTCACAAAGCTCTCCTCGCACTCATGCGACCACACAAATGGCACATCCTTGCCAGTCAACCTCGTCATCGGCTGAGACATACTCGCAAACCCCTTGACGAACCTCCTGTAGTAGCCTGCTAAACCCAGAAAACTCCTGATCTCGGTAGCACTACTCGGTCTAGGCCAATCTCTGATAGCCTCTATCTTAGCCGGATCCACAGAAACTCCCTCTGCAGAAACAATGTGGCCAAGAAAACCCATCTCTCTCTGCCAAAAGCTACACTTGCTCAACTTAGCAAACAGCTTCTGCTCTCGAAGCTTCTCCAAAACAAGCCTCAAATGCGTCGCATGCTCCTCTGGACTCCTCGAATACACCAAAATATCATCTATGAAAATGATGACAAACACATCCAGAAACTCCCTGAACACGTCGTTCATCAATCTCATGAAAGCTGCCGGCGCATTAGTCAAACCAAAAGGCATGACCACAAACTTGAAATGCCCATACCTCGTCCGAAAAGCCGTCTTCTGGACATCCGTCTCATCTATCGGAATCTGGTGATATCCCGATGCCAAGTCAATCTTGGAGAACCAAGTAGCACCTCTCAACTGATCCAACAACTCATCGATCCTCGGAAGTGGGTACCTGTTCTTCACTGTGACTCGGTTAAGTCCCCGGTAATCAATGCACAACCAAAAACTGCCATCCTTCTTCTTCACAAACAACACTGGCGCTCCCCACGGCGAAACACTAGGTCTGATGAACCCTTTACTCAAAAGGTCCTCTAGCTGCTTCTTCAGCTCTGCCATCTCTGCTGGAGCCATCCTGTAAGGTGTCTTCTATATCGGAGCTGTCCCGGGCTCTAATTCAATCGTGAAAGGATCTGACCGAGATGGTGGCAATCCCTTCAGCGACCAAAATACATCCTCAAAATCCTGGACAACCTGAATATCCTGCAAAACCACCTCACCACTGGACTCTGTCATAGTAATCGTCGCCAAATAGGCTTCGCAGCCCCACTCTAACAACTGCTCTGCCTGAATAGCTGAGATCACTATACTCCCTGAAGTCGGCCTCACACCCTGATAAACCAACTTCCCTGCATCCTGCTCAAACACAACTCTACCTCTGTAGCAATCCAGATGAACTCGGTATAAAGATAACCAGTCCATCCCCAAAATCACGTCATACAGCTCCACTGGACTGATGACCAAATCCGCTGGCATAGACTGCCCCGCAATCCGCACATCCACTGCTCTAGCTCTGCCCGAAGTAACCAGATAACCACCACCGGCCACCTTGACAAAGCCTGAAGCCTCGCCCTCACTACTCCGAATACCACTACTCTCAGCTCTCTCCGGAGTAATGAAGCAGTTAGATGCTCCCGAGTCAAACAACACGTGAGACTCAAAACCGCCAACTAACAAGGTCCCTACACACATCACAAGTGTTGAGAACCTCTAAACTCTATCACAGTAAAATAACAGAAACAGACTACACCAACAATTCTACCTTTAAGAATTTACAAGTCTGAGTCAAGATTTTACCTGTGATCTGGCCTGACTGACTGGTCTGGCCCACCTCTGCCGGAGTATAAACACGCGGCGCTCCACCTGACTGCAACGCTGCAACCTGAGCTGCTGACTGAATAGCCAACGGCTGAATCGCTGCTGCCAGTGCCCTCTGCTGCAACTTGGGGCACATGGGCTTGATATGCCCTGGCTCCCTGCAATAGAAGCACACCGAACTCTCTCTGGATCCCGCCCTCTTAGGGCAAGTAGCAACTCGGTGATCCAAACTCCCACACCCAAAGCAACCACCCGTACTCGAGCTACTAGCAGATATCTCCTCTGCTCTCCCCTTCTGGCCCTGCGCAGGCCTACCGCCCCTGCCGTGACCAGAACTGTAACCTCTACGCTGCTGCTGGCCCCGAGGATGGGTAGCAGAAGCAACTACAGCTGGAACAACTGCCGAACTCACCGGCTCAAGCAAATCCTCCTCAATGGAAGCTGCTAACTCCAGTAATCCGGCTCTAGTGTGGTACATACCACCTCTGCACTGAGTCCTGATGTTCCTCCGAAGTCCCTGAAGAAACCTCGACATCAATGCCCGCTCACTCACCAACTCACCACCAGTGTGAACCACCAATCTGCATAACTCTGCATCGTACTCTCGAACAGACCTCTCACCCTGAGTCAAGTCTAAGAACCTCAACTGCAGTCTGTCACGAGCCTCCTGCGGGAAAAACTTGTGGTTGAACTCCTCGACGAAATCAACCCAAGTCCAAACCGCTCTCCGGGTCCTAACAGACCTCCACCACAAATGTGCATCACCTCCAAGGTAGTGCACTGCCAACTCAACCTGAAACTGCTCTGGACAACGAACTGAATCGAAGTTCCTCTCTAATCTCTGACGCCACTCGTCAGCCTACTCTGGAGTAGCACCACCCTCAAACATAGGCGTGCCAATCCTCTGCATCTCCCTCATCATCTCACGATAAGGCGAATACCCAACCGCAACACCCTGCTGCCCCGCAGCCTCCTGCTGCTCAACAAAACCGGCACCAACCTGTGCCCCGGCCGCTGGAGGTGCAACCGGAGCCTGCTGTGGAACTGCCTGAGGAAGACGTGCCAACAACTGCGTCAGTAGCCCCACAATCAAATCTCCCTGAGCCAAAGCCGCTCCCCCACCGGAAACTGCTCCTGCTCCTGCGCCACCACCGGCACCAGAGTTAGCCCCACCGGCCAACGAAACTGACTGAGTCACTGACGCTGTCGCCACACTCGGCGCTGCACTCTCTACTGAAACCTCAGCCTCTGGCACACCACGACCAGCACCCCGACCTCCACGACCCGCTGCTCGCCCACCGCGACCAGCTCCTCTGCCCCCACGGGCTCCATCGCGACCACGACCACGGCCACGACCACGACCTGCATCCATCTCTCTGCACTACCACCAAATACAGAAAATGAGCAAAGTCAACACACAAACACAAAACACAACACACCAAATATCCAACTCACTTACCGCGGAAGACTGGAAGACCGAGAGGATGAGACTAGACCACTAACTGACTAACTCACATAATCAATTAAACACAGAGTCCAATTCATCCAATACTACCAGTCCTAAAACCGTATTCGCTCTGATACCAAAATGAAACAACCAAGCTTTTTTTTTTTTTTTATAAACGATTATAATAAATTATCAATGCGGAAATTCTCGAAAGAAATCAATAATATTAAATCATAAATTAACCGTTCAACAAATAACCAATAACCAATGAAAACTAATAAAGAATAAGCAACCTAAATACCAGGTTTGCTACATTATTGAAATAAGACTAACACCCTAAAATGATGAATTCCTTGTCAACCACAACAGGATAGCCAATATCAAATTCCTAATCTCATCATCCTCTTCTCTCGGTCTCTTTCCGCGTAAGAACATTGTTGTTACCTGCATCACATTGGAATAGAGATGCGTAAGTATTATCATAAATACTTAGTGAGTGGATCATCCTGCCTACAGGCCAAGTACGTCAAACACTAGACAAAACATCAACAATAATCAACAACACGAACAATAAACAACAACTGAAACCTCCCTGTCAGGAAAAACCCACGTTTCCTGACCACCCAGGTCGGTGTCGACCGACACCTCTATGATGTCGATCGACGCCAGCCTCCTGAGTGTCGATCGACACCCATCGAGTGTCGGTCGACACCAGCTCGACGCCCAGACACCAGAAGCTACAAAAATCGCATAAAACAAGTAAAATCGTGGGATTCAACCCCCACATCGATCAAACAGCAATATAACTCAACCATAACTCAAGAACAACTCGAAAACTCATCAACAAAACCGAAATCAATCAAACTCAAATGAATAACGGACCTACAGTCACGCACTCACCTTGAAAAGGATTGAAAGGAAGGAGAAGAAGATAGAACAACAACCCAAAGCCTCATAAACTCCACAAAACTCTCTGAAATCACCTCCTTCACTCAAAAACGCCTCTGAAACTTTTCTTTCTCGAAAAAGTGACTTCTCACGCGGCCACAGGGTTTTAAATCGCGACTTAGGGCTTCCAAACCTTTAACCGGAATAAAACCAGCCGACTTGAATCAAACCGGTCGATTTCACAATAACCGGTGTCGATCGACACCCTTCCTTGGTGTCGGTCGACACCCCTCGACCATACCAAACCAACCTCAAATCGATCGACTAAACCCGGAATCGCTCACGATAACCGGTGTCGATCGACACACCCCTTTGGTGTCGATCGACACTAGGTATTTAGAAGCTTTTCACACATTTTCTTCGAGATGATTGAACCTTAAACCAATTGTACAACAATCAAACAAGAACATGTACAATCAATCCTCAATTCACACCCCAAAGAGCATATGTAATCCACTCCCAAATCCCTAATGTCGCCCGATACCACTTCTAACACAACTTTCTGGTTCGCGGATGTTACAAGGATCAATATATTGACTTATAGAAACAGATGATTCGACATGGCTATTGATAAGACATGTGTTTATCCTTTTCTTGCTGTGTTCTTTAGCTCACGGCATTAAAGCCAAGTATGTTACTCTATGCTATTTCTTCGAACATATAATTTTTACTCGAATGCGTTGTTCATTGATTTTTATTTCACACGTATGTCCAAGTGCATTTAACTTTCACCGCAAGCATTTGCTAATTTAATGCCACTTTATTCCCAAGGATCTTAGAATCTTTTCTTACAAAGAAGTTTTGTATACGTTATGGGAATAAAGAGACATTAAACTAGCATTTCTTGTGTTCAAAGTTAGTGCACTTGGACATGTTGTCTTGGTTACGAGGTGTCACACTGCTCATCATGTAGGTTATGTTTTGCCTCTCTTCTCTGTTTTTCTTAGTAACAACTGGAGTTTAACTTTCTATTCTCAGATTGGAACTGACATTTTTTTTCTTTCTTTTGTTAGATGGCTTATGTCTCTCAAATTTTCTTTTGATTACTGATTTTAGAGTTTATCCGGCAAAATTTATTTTTTCGATTGTTACTAGTCTCCGACTCATGTGTCTTAGGATATATATTTGGGGTTGGAATATCAAACTTCACTTGTTATAGAGCTATAAAACCAAACGAAATTTATCGTTTGGGTAGTGAAGTATCTTATCAACATGTGTAAATCGTTGTTAGTGGGGCACATTTTGGTATGTTTACTATGTTTGTTAGCACTACAACAAAACAGGCCTTTTCCATCGGCATGAATCGTTGTAAAATCGACGGTAATAAGGTATTACGTCGAATTTCCATCGATTTTCAAATCGACGGTAATCGATCGACGTAAATTCGAAATCGTCGTAAAATCGTCGTAACTTGTGACGAAAACATTTTCGTCGTTAACTCGTTGTTTTTGGTCGACGTATATTCGATGTAAAATTAACAACTAATTTACAACGAAATACTAATTTAGTCGTTAGATCGATGTAAACTTTACGATCGATTAACGACGTATATGCCATTTCTATTTACGACCAAACAAAGTCGTCGTAAAACACCGGTTAAATATACCAGGTCAATTACAAAATCGGAAAACCAAATTGAAGAAAAAACGTTGTAAAGTCGATGTAAACAGTCGTCGTTAATCAGATGTAATTAAAATCGTCGTTAATTCGAGGCATAAAAACGTAGTTAAACCGATGCCATTTTACGACGTTTTTACAACGACATCGTTGTTAACCAGATGTTATTGTTATCGTCGTTAACCCGAAGCAAAAATACGTTGTAAAACCGATGCAACTTTACAACGAATTCACCACGACAACGTTGTTAACTCGTCGTAAACTTGCAACGAATTAACGACGAACCATCGAATTTTTTATTTATTAATATTCGAACGTCTACGTCGTATTTACGACGACATAATATAAAAATAATAAAAAAAATATAAAAAAAAAAAAATTAAAAATTTTAAAACGAAATAAAATAAAATAAAATATAATTCACAAAATTAAAATAAATTAATTAAAAATTTAAACATATTCAAATTCTGACGGGGACAGATCACCGGCGGTCCCGCTCGTCGTTGCCCGCTGCGCTTCGGCCTCCTCTACCGCTCTTGCTGCATCTAGCGCTTCTCGTTTACGCCTTTTTTCTTGCAAGATTGCGGCAATCTGCGGGTTCTCCCTAGCCATGAGCTCGAAAATGGCGTCGTTATCTGAACGCTCATCTTCGATTTCCCGCTCAAGACGTGCAATCTTGGCCCGCAGTTGGGTCCGCTCTTCATCGTCGGATCGTCGGCGGGGCGGAGCAAGTGCCGAAGCAACGGGAACCTTGGCAATTGATCCCATCCCAATAGTTTTACCCCTATTCTGAGGGGCGACCTGCCATTTTAAACATTGAATTGATATTAAATATTTTAAATATAATAAAATTTAATTAATTAACAATAAATTAATATTTACCTGTACGAAGATGCGATCAATCTCGGGGGTGCTCAACTGCACCTGAGTGGATCCCCCGGGAGATAGCTGCTGGGAGCGTTGCGTTTGTTCCTCAACGACCCTTGCGTTCACGTCGTTCCATATCTCCTCTGCTCTCGGAGATACAAAAGTTCCGTCTTTCTTCTTGTGGGTCTTCTCCCAAACATCCGTCAATGGAGGGAGCACACCTCCTCTCTCCGCAGCCTAAAAATAAATTTAATTAATTCATACTTTTATTATCTTATAATTTATATAATTTGTATATATAAATAATGAAAAACAAAATGAAAGTGCGATATATATTACGTACCATCTCTAAACGTCTTCCGGCGAAAGACGTCTGACCGGAGCAGTGAGGGACGACCTTCGGTTGGCCGTCAGGACGAAGCGATAAACGGGAAGCAGAGCACTTCATAGAGGTCTCTATGGAATCTGGCTTCATCCAGAATTGAACCAATCCGTCCCACACCGTTTGGCTGACGCATATCGGCTTTGCGTCGTTGCCCTTTGTCCGCCATTTCTTTTTCCAGTCGGAGACGGTGTTGTTTGTACGCAACTTGGCTTTGTCCTTCCATTGTGCCTTCACCTCCTCGTTATGAGCTTGATCCCAGGTGTACCGTTGCTGAAAAAAACGAATTTATAATTAAATTATTTATATATATCAAATATATATAATTAATTAAATTTACAATATTAGAAATTAAAAAAGTTCAAAAATTATTACCGCAAACATCTTAAACCAAGTATCTCTGATATCTTGACTGACTGCCGACCAATTTGGATGAGCCTCGGAAAAATAGGACTTGATGATGTCGCTGATGGTGCGCGAGACCGAATTTTCGACACCAAACCTATAAAAATGTTAATTGTTAATTAATATATTTAATAGATTATATAAATATTAAATGAATACATGAAATTTTAAAAAATTTAATCGTTTTAACTTACCACAATGCTCCACCTTCCTTCTCTGGATGGAGTCTAGTTAGGTTTACCCGTCCGGGTAATGCTAGCAACTCTTCGATGGTCATATGTGCGTAGGGCCGAGGCAGTTGCACATGTTCCTGCGGGGGCGGCGGCGGTTGTTGGTGTTGTGGTGGGGGTTGATGGAATTGCGGTGGGGCTTGATCGTGGTGCGGTGGTGGCTGATCGTGGTGCGGTGGTGGCGGGGGGGGATAAAATCCCTGAGACTGCGACGTCTGCGACTGAGTCGGCGGAACCCTCGTATCCCCCGAGGTAGAATTAGAACCACCTGAAGCACCCATGAACTGATGATACTGGTTTTGGCCGGATGGAGGAATCATCTGCAAATTAAGAAAAACAAACTTATATAACAAATCTAACAAATCTAAACCGTTTCTAATAAAAAATAACCATTTCGAAACCGTTTCTAAATACCCATTTCTAAACCGTTTGTAAATACCTATTTCTAAACCGTTTCTAAACACCTATTTCTAAACCGTTTCTAAATACCTATTTCTAAACCGTTTGTAATGAAAAATACAGTATATTAAACAAATAAAAAACTAACCGTTGTTTGGAATGATAACGGAAAGCCGAAAGGGTTTTTTTTTGTGAGAAAATGTTTTGTTTTCTATATAGAGAGAGGTTGTGGCGATGCAATTCTGAGGCGAGGCTGATATATATAGAGTTTGTTGTCGTCGCTACGTCGTCGCAATTTACGACGATTTACCAACGACATGGATAGTGTCGTTGGTAAATCGTCGTAATAAGCGACGATTTTCCAACCAACGGGAAATTTACATTTTCCGTACCATTAATGAATCCGCACGGGAAACGGAGAAAGTGGGGTCGTTGCTAAATCGTCGCAATTTACCATCGCAATTACGTCGGTCCCACAAGAGTCGACGTAAAATCGATGGTACATATTTTCAATTCGTTTTATATTCCCGCACGCGGGAAGCGGAAATATTTGGTGGTGGAAAATATAAGTTTCGTCGCTAAGTCGTCGCAAATTGCCATCGATTTTACGTCGACGCCGCAATTCGTCGCTAAGTCGTCGCAAATTGCCATCGATTTTACGTCGACGCCGCGTAATTCGTCGTAAACTCGACGGTATCCGTTTTCAATTTGTTTTATTAAAATTAATTCGAAAAAAAATAAAATATACCATCGCATTTACGTCGGTCCCACGATAATCGTCGTAAATTCGATGGTAAACTAGAATCCAAGATTACGGCGCATACTATCACTTTTCGATTTTGTACGATGAAAATAATTTTTTTATTTCCGTTTAACAACGACTTGCCAACGAATCGTTGCAAAGTCGTCGCTAAGTTTTACCCTAAACCCCAAACTCGCCCCAAATTCTTATTTGCTTGAATGGAAGTATGAAAACCTTAAAAACTGTGAATAAGAAGTTATAAATTGAAATGAAAACAACTAAAAAAATTTCAAAACCTCATTTTGACAATATCTTGTCATAATACATGTAAGTAAACCTTATACTATGTAAAATGTTTACGAAAACATATTTTCAATGATTTTTCATCTACAAACTTAGTTTCAATGTCATATAGTCAATTTTTGTTGCTTGGTTAGCCTTCTAATCGATATGATGTGTCTTTGAAGACATTTTAGGGTTTAGGGTTTCATTTTAGGGTTTAGTCGTCCTAATATCGTCGCAATTAACGACGATTTCCCATCGCACGTCCAGTAGTCGATTGCAAATCGTCGGTAATTACGACGATTTTCCATCTAATGTATATTATTCGTTGGAAAATCGTCGTTAAGTGTAAAATTATTTCTATATAAGGACCAACACCCCTTGGTTCAGAACCACACTCAACATTTGAAAAAAAAAACTTTTTCTTTCATCTAGATCCGGAGATCGTGCTTCGGAAAATGGAAATCCTTGTCGGGAACATTTTCCGGAAGGGCGATCTCTGGCCTAGATGTCGGAAAATTTTTTATAACAAAATTACAAACGTTTTACCATCCAATTTGGTATGTATTTGAGATTAGTCGGGAAATCGTTGCAAATAACGTCGAATTTACGACTAATTTTGTTGGGATAGTTGGAAAATCGTCGTAACTTACATCCAATTTAGGACGACCCGTCTCTTGATCGTCGTTATGTGCAACAAGATTGCTACTTTCCAGGTATGTTGGAAAATGACCATATTTTCCTATAAAATGGCCTTCACCCCCTCCATATTCTTTCACATAAATCTTCCTCATCTCTTGTTGAGGTCAGAGTATCCCATGCAAAATATTTAGGGTTTCCTAAATATTGTTATATGGGATCATCTGATCTCGACAAGTGATGAAGAATTTTTTTTTTATTTTTTTTTGACAATTGGAACGAAATTACCACGAATTTGGAACAAAATTTTTGCTCTCGAAGCGATATCGATGCACAATGCATCTGTTTAACATCGAATCGTCGTAATGTCGACGCCATTTCCATCGATTTTACGTCGATGGTGCTAAGAAAAAGTTACGGAAATTTGATTTTCTAAGTTTGTTTCACACGGAAATAGTAATAGGGCCGTAATTTGGAACAGAAATAAAAATATCAAATATGATACAATTAATATGGTACAATATGGTACAATATCTCAGAATTACGACCTATCTTCTGTCAATACTCGTCCGCGTCATTTCGGTCGCTGAACTCATCATCATCCGGTTCATCGCTTTCGGAGAATTCATCGGGAACACTCTCCTCTTCATCATCATCACTGGTATCGTCAGCCACATTTACACTTTGTGGGTTTTGAGGATCTATTAAGAAGATAGACCCTGTTGTGTTCTCCGCCGGATCTGGTATAACCGAACAATGATCTTGCTGCATTGGCGGAATTTCATCCTGATCTCCAACGATTGTGCCCCTAGGAGATACTTTAACAACAGATAACCAAGTAATTCCTGATGTTCGAACACGCGGATATGGTACGAATGTTACTTGTTCAGCTTGCGACGCCAAGATAAACGGCTCGAATTTGTTGTAACGCCGAGATTGGTTTACGTCAACTCCATATGTGTTCTCTCGAACGCCTCTGCCGAGTGTTGGGTCAAACCAATCACATTTGAAGAGAACACATCTTAAACCAAGCAATCCGGGGTATTGCACTTCAATAATATCTTGCAACACGCCATAGAAATCAACCTCACCCCTAACGCAAACACCGTAATTCGCAGTAGCCCTTTCGTGTCCATAGTTGAACGTATGGAACACGTATCCGCGTGTACAATACATAGGAGCAGAAGTGATCCTCCATATTGGCCCTTTGATTAACTCGTGAAACCACTGCGGATATGCTTCGTCACCAGGATTAACCTATATATTAATAAACAAATCATTGACAAACTCAATTAATTACTATATGTAATAGGGTCGTAATTGAGGTAAGTAATTCCAACTAACCGATGATTTAATCCACTCCGCAAAGTGCTGATCTTTCCGTTTGTTGAGTTCCGTATCCGTAACCCCGTCGATACACTCCCGGACCTGTCTACAAAATTCTCTGCAAAATTCAAGGAATTAATGTATAGAATTAATGTATAGAATATATTTGTTAATTAATTAATCAAATTCAACCTGCATAATCATATATATATATATATATATATATATATAACATAAATGACTTACGTCTCAAACGTAGTAACTTCCTCGCAATTGAGTAAGACATACGTATGTGCACTATGACGATCGTTCTCGTTTGCCCACCATACTTCTTTCATACATCCACCTAATCGGCCGACTGACGTGAATATATCTGGTACACCTTCCACTGGATATGACCGACCAACACCACCATCGTCATATCGTTTTGGGGCCCTCTTACGTGTGCGCACTTTTGATGGAAAATAGAAGTCAGTGAAATGAGAAGTTTCTTGAGACAAACTTCCAGAAACGATCGATCCTTCAACCCTTGCAAGATTTTTGGCTTTTCCTTTTAAGTACCCCATAAATCGCTCAAACGGGTACATCCACCGATAATGAACTGGCCCACCAAGCTCTGCTTCGTAAGGAAGATGTACAGCTAGATGTTCCATAACATCAAAAAAGGCTGGTGGAAATATCTGCTCCAAATTACACAAATACATAGGAATATTTTGCTGGAGTTTACCAATAACATCTACGGTAAGAGTACGGGTACAAAGATCTCGGAAGAACGCTCCAATCGCTGTATATAACATAAGAGATTTTGTAAACTCCATATAGATATATTATTTAATAAATGCATGCATGCATATATATAAAATATTGTTTCTAAAATATACCTGCAATTGCCGCATGTACTTCTGGGTGTAGAAGTTCCGCAAATACAAACGGAAATAACCGTTCCATAAACACATGACAGTCGTGACTTTTCATCCCAGAAAACTTTCGTCCTTCAACACATTTAGATAGATTAGAAACATACCCGTCGGGGAACTTGACGTCGGACGTTGCCCATTTGAACAAGGACAACTTTTCCGCAGCCCCTAACTGAAATATAGCAACTGGTACTTCCCCCTGGTTAGAAATATGCAATTCACTCCGTGAACAAATTTCAGGCAAGTCCAATCTTGACTTTACACTGTCCTTCGTTCTGCCTTTTACGTTCAACACCGTATGCATGATATTATCGAAGAAATTCTTTTCAATGTGCATAACATCGAGGTTGTGTCTGAGAAGATGAGAGCTCCAGTATGGAAGGTCCCAAAAAATACTCTTCTTATGCCAATTGTGTTGTTCCCCGTATCCGTCAGGCATATTCCCCGGGGTGTGCCAGTTCCCACCACGTTTAACTGTACTCTCTGCGCCATAATGATCAATTTGCGCTTCTATAGACTCTCCAGATAAAATCACCGGTGGAGGAGCACGAACAGCTTTGTTCTTCCTAAACAGTTTCTTGTTTCTCCGGTATCTATGATTCAACGGTAAGAATCGGCGGTGACAGTCAAACCAGCTTGTCTTTCTCCCGTGTTTAAGCTGAAATGCATCTGTTCGATCGAGGCAGTACGGACAAGATAACCGCCCATGCGTAGTCCACCCAGAAAGCATTCCGTATGCAGGAAAGTCGCTTATTGTCCACATAAGCACTGCCCGCATCGTAAAGTTCCTCTTGCACGAAATATCATACGTCCGAGCTCCGGTATACCACAACTCTTTCAATTCCTCTATCAAAGGCTGCAAAAAAACGTCAAGGGAACGCCGGGGATGCTTCGGGCCAGGGATCAAGATACTCATAAATAGAAATTCTCTCTGCATGCACATATCAGGAGGAAGATTGTACGGCGTTAGTATTATCGGCCATAGAGAGTATTGCCTACCAGACATGCCGAAAGGACTAAATCCGTCCGTGCAAAGACCCAAGTAGACATTTCTTTTCTCGCTAGCGAAATCTGGATGAACCGCCTGAAAGTGTTTCCACGCTTTAGCGTCAGATGGATGCCTAATCTCTCCTTCTGTTTGCAAATGATCGGCATGCCATCTCATCAATCCTGCCGTCCTCTCAGACTGATACAGTCTTTGCAATCTATCTTTTATTGGTAGGTACCACATCCGTTGGTACGGTACCTTGTTTCGACCACTACCTTGTGGCTTGTATCGTGGCTTCTGACAAAATCGACACTCCTGCAACTTATCATCATCTTTCCAGTATATCATGCAATTATCAACACAAACATCTATCATCTGAGAAGGCAACCCAAGGCTAAACACCAACTTTTGTATCTCGTAATACGAATCAGCAGCTGCATTGTCATCTGGTAAGATATCCTTAATTAGATCAGCCCAACCATCCATGATAAACTGACTTATATTACCATCAGTTTTAAGAGTCATCATCCTTGCTGCAACTGACAATTTTGTGTGCCCTTTTGTACATCCATCGTACAAAGGCTGATCTGCTGCTGCTAAAATATCAAAAAACTTTCTTGCATCTGGATTGGGTTCCTCATACGCTACATTATGAGGATCTCCATATGTACTTGCGGTTTCCGGAAATGCATCTGTTACCATTTCATGCATTCTATGAACTTCACTTCTACCGTAATTAACAGGAGGATGTTCAAGTACGGGATCCACATTTTCTTCAAAACGCACTCCTTCATTAATATAATTACTACTGCTACTACTAGCTGCGTTTCCCCCATGACCTTCCCCATGACAATACCAAATATAATAATTCTGCATAAATCCTCTATTCAACAGATGCGACCACACTTTTGAGATAAGCACAAATTTTCTATTCTTGCATTTTGGACAAGGACAATACATGTACCTATTACCGCTTTCGATCGTAATTTGCAATGTCATGGCCTGGTACATGAATCCCTCAAGCCCATCTCTGAACTCTTTCCTCAGCAACCCGTCGGAATCTTGACGATTGTACATCCATTCTCGTATCTGATAAATTGACATATTTTTTGAAGTAATTGTTTTTTTCTGTTTTTTTAGAGAGAGAGAAGTTTAAGTAGTTGAGAGTGAAATGATGTATTGGAGGTCACAGTATATATAGAAAATTTTTGGACATTAACAACGAATTTGCAACGACAATTCCAACCAATTTCCAACTAATTTCCAACGACGAAATTTCTTTTACAACCACTTACCATCGACTTTAACTGATGTTAAAAAACCGGTAAGAATCGTTTTAAACCATGTGCTCACCTAATTCAGTTGATGTAAAAACGTCGCAAGTTTGCAACGATTTCCCTTCGAAAAAATATTTACACTTTAAATCGTTGTAAATTCGATGTTCATTACCTACATATTGTACTCGTTGTGAAATCGTCGTAACTTGACCACGATTTAACGTCGATTAAAGTCTTAGTGTTTAATTCGTCGTAAAGTCGTTGTAAATCGACGACGGATTTACAACGAATTAATTTCGTCCCAAAATTACGACGATTATACGACGACAGTGGTCAACTCGTCGTAAACTCCTCGCAATTGACGACGATTTTACGACGACTGATTTTCGTCGCAATTTACGACGATTATAAGACGAAATTAATTTTCGTCGTAAATTAGTTGCAAATTAGAGGTTTTTAACGACGCATTTTTGGGTCGACGCAACATGTCGATGGAAATTGCCTGTTTTGTTGTAGTGTAGTGATCAGATGTTCTTTGCCATTATTCCAACCTTTCTTCAAGCCATCCTTACTTTATGTCATGTCAATGTTGTCTTTGTATTTGTAATATATCTACATAGTACGTAAGTTCCTAAACTACCACAGAAAATACTTTCCCATCAGTATCCATCTCCATATTCCGATCGAAAATCGATTCATTTCAGTTTCTAGAATTTGTTTAGCCGGATGAAGTTAGTTTGTAAATTAAGTTGTTCAACAATATGAACTTGTAGAGGAACGTGTAAGTTCCTCTAAAACCAAAAAAAAAACGTGTAAGTTCCTCAGTCTACTACTCCATATCTCACTCAATTCATTAGTTTGGGAAAAAAATATCAGCTTATGATTTTCTTAAAGAGGAACGACACAGATTATAAATTTTTCTTTTTGGCAGGGGTCTTTAATTTAGCTATTCTTGGTACTTTTATCTAAATTAGTAAATGCCAATATTGATGTATTAACAACAAGTTAGGTGGTACCAGAAGCCTTTTACGTTCCTATCTTGCATTCACTTCTCTGTCTGAGAACTACTAAAAACAGAAGCCATATATATTTACTGACCTCGTCATTATTTGCTTCCATTACTAATCTGACTATAAGTCTAATTAGTAACTACTACTACGTACTTCTGCATATGGTTAAAATTTAATATAAATAAGAACCCAAAACAAATACTAATCTTCCAGACTTCCAGTACAAGATTTGCATTTGAATACATCTTGTATCTTTTATATTTTATTTTCTTACGAGGAGAGAATATGAAATTAGTCTGAATTTTAGGTAGGCTTGTCAAAGAGGAAGCTCACCGGCTTGGCCACCAACTCTATAATGGGGGTGGTTTTGGAGTTTATATTATTTTAAATAGGCCTGCAAATAAAATCTAGACTTAGTTGTGTTCCATAACCATTGTTGTAAGCTTAATAAATAAATAATAAAAATCTAAAAGAAGATTTTATCTTCCTAGTATTGAAAAAGTATGTCAAAAGGGTTTAAATATTTCAATACTAGGCGGATAAAAAATTCTTGGGTTTTGTGCAAAAAAACCCTCTAACTAATTTTTTTTGCAAATTAAACCCTCAATTATATTATGTGCAAGTCAATCCTCTGAACTCCAAAGTCACCCGCTATATAGCCCCTGGCTATATTTGTCATAAATTTAAAAATATTTTCTGCAAAAAAACCCGCGAACTATTATTTTTTTTGCAAATTTAACCCTCAACTTAAAAAACACACAAATCAAACATACAAATAAGAAGATGTCATTTTTGTAATTTTTACTCGTTACATAAAATATTCTGTAATTTTTTTTGCCATTTTAAATATTTTAACTATATTTATTGAAAATAATTTAAATAAAAAAAAATCATCAATCTCACTTTTTTCTTTGGCCTCTACCATTACGAGTCTTTCTCTCGATTAATTTTATCATGACTAAGTTGATTTTCTTCTTGATCTCATTAGGTTTAAAATAAGTTGTTTTGTTTGTTGATATTTATGTTTATCTTTTGATGTATGTACAAAAAGAATTTGTGCGATTTTGAAATTGATTTAGAAAGGTTTATTGGTTCATGTATTTTGATGGATTTACAAATCCTAGCTAAAATCCCTCTTTATTACATTAATGATTTTAAAATAAGTTGTTTTGTTTGTTGATATTTATGTTTTTCTTTTGGTGTATGTACAAATAGAATTTGTGTGATTTTGAAATTAATTTATGGGGGTTTATTGGTTCATGTATTTTGATGGATTTACAAATCCTAGCTAAAATCCCTCTTTATTAGATTAATGATTTTAAAATAAGTTGTTTTGTTTGTTGATATTTATGTTTTTCTTTTGGTGTATGTACAAAAAGAATTTGTGTGATTTTGAAATTAATTTATGGGGGTTTATTGGTTCATGTATTTTGATGGATTTACAAATACTAGCTAAAATCCCCCTTTACTAGATTAATGATTTTAAAATAAGTTGTTTTGTTTGTTGATATTTATATTTTTCTTTTGGTGTATGTACAAAAAGAATTTGTGTGATTTTAAAATTAATTTATGAGGGTTTATTGGTTCATGTATTTTGATGGATTTACAAATACTAGCTAAAATCCCCCTTTACTAGATTAATGATTTTAAAGAAAGAGAAATTGCTTTAGATTACATCTGTTTCAGAGACCACAAGATAATTTTTTTTTAATATGAAAAATTAGATTCTCACATTGTTAAGATCATTGAACCATAAAATGTACAACTCTGCAGTTACTTGTATTGAAGTAGTCGTCCAACAAATGATAGCGAGTGGTTTGAGAATTGGATCACATTGGATAAAAAATTCTTTTTTTATTATCATTTTGTTGGAAAAAAAGATGACACGAGATGGGTTGTTCAAACTTTTCAGGAAAAATATTTAAAATCATTAATGTGATTAGATTAATGATTTTAAAATAAGTTGTTTTGTTTGTTGATATTTATGTTTTTCTTTTGGTGTATGTACAAAAAGAATTTGTGTGATTTTGAAATTAATTTATGGGGGGTTTTTGGTTCATGTATTTTGAATTTGTTGATTTTAAAATCATTAATCTAGTAAAGGGGGATTTTAGCTAGTATTTGTAAATCCATCAAAATACATGAACCAATAAACCTTTCTATATTAATTTCAAAATCATACAAATTCTTTTTGTACATACATCAAAAGATAAACATAAATATCAACAAACAAAACAACTTATTTTAAACCTAATGAGATCAAGAAGAAAATCAACTTAGTCATGATAAAATTAATCGAGAGAAAGACTCGTAATGGTAGAGGCCAAAGAAAAAAGTGAGATTGATGATTTTTTTATTTAAATTATTTTCAATAAATATAGTTAAAATATTTAAAATGGCAAAAAAAATTACAGAATATTTTATGTAACGAGTAAAAATTACAAAAATGACATCTTCTTATTTGTATATTTGATTTGTGTGTTTTTTAAGTTGATGGTTAAATTTGCAAAAAAAAAAATAGTTCGCGGGTTTTTTTGCAGAAAATATTTTTAAATTTGTGACAAATATAGCCAGGGGCTATATAGCGGGTGACTTTGGAGTTCAGGGGATTGACTTGCACGTAATATAATTGAGGGTTTAATTTGCAAAAAAAATTTAGTTGGAGGGTTTTTTTGCACAAAACCCAATTTTTATTTACAGAATAGCAAGAAGCCGTTTTGTCAACATCCATAGTTCTCAAATTCTCCCTAAAAACCTAATATTTATTTTATTAAGGACAATGATGTTTTATGTCGATGTATCCTTAATTGTTTTGTGATCAGTTTTTGTCCAATGAATTTAAGAAGAGGTTAAGGACAAGAAAATCTTTTATTAAAAAAAAATAAAAAAAAAAGAGGTTAAGGACAAGCTTTTGTCACCACCCCAGTACATCTCTAGATGTAATAGCAAAAATGGATTAATCACTTTACTTTTAAAAACATTGTATTGATCAATTAAATGGTTTTCTAAGTCTATTTGTTTGTCAATTTCTATTGGCCACACTCTTTGATACTGCGGTATTCACGTGATGATTGTATCAAGATTAATCTAAGTGATGAAGTTATTAAATAAATAATAACAAAAAACAGAAAAGGCCTTCGCTATTGATTGTGATGCTTTTTTGATATTTGCTTCTAACTACCTACTTGTTCTGTCCTCTTCTACCGACAGTCGACCATTTATTTTAGCTCCTACCGATTTCTTTAGTGTGTCTACATTTTCGTTTTGATGATTATGTGAGTTTGGTCCACACTCCACAGCACAATCCTCTAGTTGGTCGATTCTCTCGTGGAGACACCACAACCACCGAAATTTAATCGTTTTGGGGAATATGATAGTATATCATGTTTCGTGCCATTCTAATATTACAAATTTGGTCCCATGATGATTCTGTTCAAATGTCATGAAGTTTGGGTCATTCTTGATTATTGTAGAATATATAACCGAGGAGTATGAATTGAACCCACACACGTTTTTTAAAAATATAAAAAAGTCCGAGTATTTTACTATTTAGTGAAATGATTTGAGTTCTTGTTTTCCAAATTTATAATGATTTTTCCGACCACAACCGTATGAGTTGATTATTGTGAAAAAATATATATTGTTTTTAGTTCGAAGGCCTTTTAACAAACAAATTATTGTTTCTAGTAACGACATGAATTACTATGAGTCTTAATCTCTCTTTTTTTTCCATCTTTTCACATCTATTATATGTCATGTATCATTATTATTGTGATTAAATATAATATGATTAACTTGCATGAAGGGAATCATGATTTGGATATGATTGTCGGTATATATGCGTCGCTGTTATTAGTTTAATCACGAGAGTGAATATGTGTACTTTATGTCAAATTGTCAACTATATTGCATGATTATTTTCCCAAATGATTATAGTATTTGATGGCGAGATACAATTGACTTCATCTAAAGGCTCAATTATTAATTTAGTTTTGGTCAATACGATACATACAACTAACTTGCAGCAGCCAGCTTGTGCACAAGTCTGTTTACTCCTCAATTCTCATTAGTCTTACAAGAGGTAATTAAATCCGGACAAACCAAACCGATTTTTATCTTAAACAACAGTAACAAAATTCCTAGCTGAATTGAAGCCAAATAATACCATATGATGAATGTTTTGAAAGGACACCGCATATTTTGCAAATCAGTGCTGCAATGTTCAAACCAAACCATGTTCCAGAGTGGTTCAGCATTAGACCGGGATTGTTATACCCACTCTCATTTTAGGAGGCAAATCGACCCTAAAGTTATCTTACACACAACTTGAAATATTTGGCTCTTTGTGAAATTCTATGATTCAATTCTGTTTTCTCCCCATTTTTTTGTGAAAACAAAAGTGGCCCACCATGGATATATATATATGATTTTGCCTGGCTCAGAAAGAAAAGTAAAAGTTGTCCTTATTGACAAGAGATGAGAAGAAAGAAAGAAGGCTTTTCACCTTTTTTTTCAGCCTGAAATGAGAATATGACTTAGAGAAGACTCTCACTCATTGTCTACTTTTTGAATCTTTCAAACCTCAGAAAAAAACAACCGACAGAGAGAGAAACAAGACCCTCTCTTTCATCGAGAAGGTTTCAGTCCCTTGCAACAAAAGTAAAGAAAATTGTTTGGAATAAGAAAGAAAACACACATGAATTACGAATTTTCATAATCACTTCTCTGTAGTAGCGTCTCTGTTTATTAACCAGAACGAAAAGAAAACAACGCCAACAAAAATCTAAGTACATCAAAAGAATCATGATGATAAAGAAGAAGAAGAAGAAGAAGAAGAAGAAGAAGAAGAAGAAGAAGAAGAAGAAGCCTGAAAAAACACCTCCACACAAGAATTAAGCATACAAAGAGAAATGAAAAGAGAAAAAGGTTTTCACAAAAATATTGAGTCTTTTTCAATCAAAGAATTCCCAGTTGAACCTGGTCGGAATCGCGTGATTATTCGCAGTATTCGAGCTCAATGGAGCCACAGGATGATGATCAAATGTTTCCCATTTAGTAGAAGAATCTATCTCAAATGTTCCTGACCCTGAACTCCTGGGTTCCTCTTCAATCTCTTGATTCTTCTCTGAGCAATTCATGGGCATGTCCATGAGCGACTGTATCGGTTTCTCTTCTTGTTTCTGTTCTTGAATCGTTTCAAGTCTCTGACCACTAGTCTTTGAGTTCTTCACCTTCAAAGCATCGAGTGTTTCCACATAATTCTGCACTCTCTTCACCTAACAAGAAACCAAATTGTTCACAACTCAAAATAAACATCAAGAAAATTTCGAAAAAAATCGTCGGGTTCTTGATTTTTACAAACCTGCATCTTTCTTTGTAACTTCACATCTCCTTCAGCTACAATCCCATCCAACTTTATCAACTCATTCATCAACAATTCAATCAGGGTAACAAGATCTTTCTCCGCAATCTTCCCTCCTTTCTTGATAACCATCTCAAACGCCGAAACCTACACCCAACAAAATACATATCATTTACAAGAACCAAAACTATGTAGAGCAAATCTTTGGAGGAGGGGGCTTGGCGATTTACACGTCCGCCGAGCCTATCAACTTCGAGGCTAGTATCGGAGATCGCTTTCGCCGCCTTTTCGGTTTTCGCCATCTTCCTCATCTCTATAAAACGTTTCTCTTGGCTAATCGGGTCTTCGATCAGCACCATCTTTGATTTGTCTTTCACTCCAGAAACGTCGAGAAATGCTTTTGAATCTCTCTCTTTGTCTTTGTACATTAGCTTCTGATCTTGATGGTGTATACCTGTTGGTCCACTCAACATCTTCTTAAGCTCCCCTGCATCAAGAAAATGACTGATTCAATCAAATTCACACACACAATTCAAAGATTTCTTGTGAATTTGAGACTTACCAAATGAAGCTTGAGGACTAATATTGATCTCATGGTACACCGAGCCGTACTTGATCCTGACTCTGATCATCGGCGGCGGTGGAGCTCCGACAGGATCCGAATCCGGGTTGCGTTTCTGAACCAACATTCCACCGGGTCTCATTTCCCAGTCATGACCGCCTGACTCCCTGCCGCCCCCGCCACCGGAGACTCTGCCGCCGTTAGTTGCCGCCGTTGGAAGATTTGTCGGTTTGTTTCTCATCATCTTCATCATTTTTTTTTTTTTTTTAATTTCAACTATTCGTCTCTTCCACTCAATTTCGTTGGAGGCAAAAACAAAAACCAAAACAGAACAACGGATCTGAAGATCTCTTATGAGAGATTAGTATCAGAACCAAGACAAAGACATTGGAGACAAGAAGAAGAATGTTACACGAAATCTACGACTTGGAACATCATCAACACGACTCCAAACCCATTTCGCCACGTGGACCACAAAGATCAAAGCAGAGACCTTTCTGATCCGCAATTCCCATATAAACTCTTCTTCTTCTTCGAGCAAAAAAAATTGAAGAATCTGAATTGACTTCAGATCTCCTCTGTCCGGTAGACAATCGAAAGTGAAAAGAAAATGGAATTTTTTTTTTTTTTTCCCGAGAAAATCGGTTTGGAAAACGAGTATATTAGGAAAGAGTGGAATCTCAGAAAAGCATCCGGATTCTCTGTTCGAGTTTCTAGTTTCAGAGAACCAGTTGGGGAAAAAAATTGGTAATATTAATTAATTATTTAGAACGAAGAAGGAAAAAAAAAAAAAAAAAGAGAATAATAACGAGTGGCCAGCTAATTGAGCTCTCTTCTGTCTGTGACTTATATGTGTCATACATACATACACATTTAGTTTATATATACATTTTTTTTTTTTTGTCGGAATATATTTTTTTTGTCTTTGGCCTTTTCATTGGATGATTTTTTTTTTTTTTTTTTTTTTTTGTGCAAGCACATTCATTGGATGACTATTTACAATTATCTATCAATTTTTTTATATATATATAAAACGTTCTCTGATGACAATTTCTAAATTTCAGTAGGTTCGAGTGGGATATACCCTAAAGCACATGTAAATTGTACAAAGGGATCATTAGGTTCGAGTGGATATACCCTAAAGCACATGTAAATTGTACAAAGGGATCATTAGGTTCGACTGTATTCTATGAGCCACTAATTGACTAATACCCAAATCAGAAATTGTGTGGTTGAGAAAAAACTTAATTTAGTTTCTTATAATAAATCAGTTATTAGTTTGACAAATACGAAGAGGTTCTTTTGCCAAACAAGGATTGGTGTTTGTTTATAAAGATAATAGGCATGAATGTATACAAAATTTTGGATCAAATCTTTGATTTGGGTATAAATTGTCGAAAATGTTACTACAAGATCTTTATTCCTCAATTCTTTTCATACGGCTTTTAGACTTTTTTTTTTAATGTTGCAATAATCTATGTTCCTAATTAAGAAATAAACTGTCGAAACTGCCGGAACCACCATGGATTCTTTAAAAACATGTTTATCAATTAAATTAATAATAAGTTTTCAACGTTTAAAAACAAATAAATACATAGTGGCTTCAATACGCTTATAGACCATAGTATAGTGTACATACATATATCTTGAACAAAATAAACAAAACGTCTGACGAATCTGGGATAAGTTATTCTACGACGAGGTGCAGGTAGACCATTACAAGATGTGTTCGTGCTGACGTCCACGTGTGGTCGCTAATGACAGTTAATTAGGGAAAATTCAAGTTGGATCCAATCATTGACTCGTGAACTACGGTGCATTGGTCTTCAGGGCATCTCCATCGCAGTATTTAACCAGGGTTTTAAGAAAGTTTTAGACATTAAAATGGATTTAAAAAAAGATTTAATAAAACATATTCCTGGAACCAAGTTCTAGGCAAAAAACTTCCGTATAATTAAAAACTCTACACGTGTCAAACATGTGTTTATTCACCGTTTGAGAGAAAGGAAAAAAAAAACCTCATTTTTCTCTTCTCTCTCTCTCTCTTTTTCTCTCCGCCGATGGAAACCTTCGATCCTCTTCCGATTCAACGCCGTCGATGGAGATGTTCGATTCTTCTATGTCTGGTGCTCTCCCTTGACGATGATCCGAAAAGATAAGTATCTCTCCTCTCTTCTCTTATCAATGGTTTTACATGTTTGTGATTTCGTTTTGAGTTCTCTGTGATTTCCTCTCTTGAGACTTTGAATTGAAAATCTATGCAATTTTCTGTGTTTTCGTCTCCTTTATATTTTGATTTGTTGCTTCATAAGCTGTTCATAGATGCCTCTTTGTGTATGAGTGGAAATACTATATCCTTGCATCTCATTAACCTTCCCCCACTCATTGAAGATATGCATATAATGGTTGGCTTTGCTTTTTCATCTTATCGACTTAACTATTTGGTACTTAGCTTACTCGCAGCTGATTTCTGAATATTGATATTGATTGTCACAGAGAAGGAGTCGATGACAGGCTAGAAAGCAACACTAATGGCGATAACAGCAATTCTTCCAGGAATGACCCAACAATAGCTAATAATGCTGTGGATTCTCAGCGGCTAAACGATAGTTCAAATTGGCCTGCAGATAGCTCTAGACAATCTGATGGGAATTGGCCTGAGACACGGTTTGAACCCAGAGTAATCGTCATGCAGTACCAATGATCTTCCTTTCTCATTATTCCATCATTGACCTATCTATCATTCATAGTTTCCCATATGTCATTTATGCATCAGCTCAGATAATGATGATTCATTTCTCTGTTTGATTTTGTGATGGTGAAACCAGGGACTTTCTTCATCGTCCTCGGGTGTCTTCTGTTCATCCCCGGGTTCTACTATACGCGGATCGCGTATTACGCTTACAAAGGATACCAAGGTTTCTCCTTTTCAAACATACCGCCTGTTTAGTACCCTTTCGACTGTATCCTACTCAGTGTATAGAGATGTTTTGTTGCTTCTTCTCTAGTGTAGTTTTACAGGGGTTGAATTGAGTCCATGTTCGATATATATCCTTCTTGCTTTCTAGTTCCTCTTGTTAAATAATTGTGACTCTGTGACATTACATAACTATAATATATATACACCTGGTTCAGAGAAATAGTTGTTTCGTAAAGATTTTCAATTCAAACCAAGTTATATGGGCTATTTTGAGTATTCACAAATGATTTGAAAATTTTAATTTTTTTTTGTTAAGAACCAAATAAAAAGTTTTAGGGATGGAAGAAGAAATAATTATGAAACCACACAAAGTTTGTTAGCATTGATTTATGTGAAAATTAGTAATAAAAAATGGTTTAGAACCAAAAACATGGTTTTAGGGATGGAGATGGTCTCACAGGTTCACAGCCATGTTCTTCTTATCCTATCGGACACGTGTCCTCCGTCTTCAATGGCGAGTCATCGATTTAAAAAAAAAAAAAAGCACGTAAACCGAATTACAAGTGACCCAGTGTCACATGCACGGTGTTTTAGCGTTTAATGCTTAGATTTATTGTTTGATAACATGTGTATTGACTAAAATTGTTAGCCCCAAACTAATTATAATTAAAGTTTTGCTTTCTAAAATTAGGCTTAATTACAATTAAAGTTTAGGTCATAATCGTATTATATGATTAACAGAATCGAGTTTCCTTTCATTATGGAGATTTGTGTTGTCAAAACTCGCTCCAAGGCTAATTTGATTCATCCTCGCTTTCTTTGGTCTGTGGAGATATACCAATTTATTAAATCGATACATGCAAATCCAATTTCAGTGTGTTTGAACCAAATATAACAAAACAATCTCTCCAATATCGTTCACAAAATTTGTGCCTCTACCAATATCTACACCTCTATATCTGGAATAAAATACAAACATTCTTCCTCTCACCTGGGTTATGTGTTCGTTGGCTTTCTCAAGAGAGACTATTATAACCTAATCATAGAGAAACACGTACTATGTACCCGCATGAATACTTTATTTTTGTTCGAAACAAAATCCGTATGAAATACTTGTAGGGTGTTCATAGACGTTTGATGATAGCCTCCAGGTGTCGATTGCTAGGACCATGGATCCAAGATAGATAAATTGGGTGTTGTCATCATATACTAACTAGGTTTTTCATCCGCGCTTTATTAATAATTTGAGTAAATAATTTTATTTGTAAGTTTTTTCGTTGATAGCATGATTGATTTTAGTGAACCAATGTTCTTATTTCTCTTCTTTTGTTTTATTTTTTAGATTTTTTCCTTTATTTTCGCTATTTATTCGATTTTTT